>OY992533.1:111248966-112489570 GCA_963921185.1 Dasysyrphus tricinctus
TCTAAGACCTCAATCTTTATTTTGAATGGAAATTTTCAAAGTAATTTACGAGTTTTCATGTCAAATCATTTTTAAAATAGCGCCCAAGTGACATGATTACAAAAAATGACTCCCAAGCGTACCTAATTTGATTTAAAAAAAGTTCCCCGTCAAAAAGCGCACGGGATTCGCTTTCCTGACCTGACTATTAGTTAGTTCTTCATTACGCATTGAAAAACCAATACCTTCCGACAAAATACCTTTGCATCAAACGTTTTGCTGGCCACAGCTTTGGTCTTCAATTAACCAAAGTTCCTTGTTTATCTTTGGTCTGATCTGGCTGAAATTCCCTGTTGCTAAACTCCGTTGAAAGAATTAAACGTGACCATTTTTTAACCTTCAGAAAAAAAACTTGTTCTTACCTTTCATCTGCTTTGTCCTTTGAAACCGCAATCACCTTCAACTCCTCTGCATCCATTTTACCAAAAACAAATCAGATATACCTCACAAAAAAAAAAATCATCACAGAGCAACGAACTTAGCTTAGCACTATCATCAAGGAAAGCATTTTTTTTTCCTCCCCGAACTGCCTAACCTACATCTCAAGTAGGTTCATTTTTCCCATAGCTACAAAAGTACATATTACATCGTCCTTATCCTGAAATAAGGTTCAATTTTTTTGACGACGCCATCGTTACCAAAGGACTGCTAAAACAATACCTACTTATCGATTCATTGCACTTTTCCCTGTGGCAACTTTTTTTCAAGCCATCGACCATCAACTATCTCTACACCAAGCCACATTGTAAAGGAATTCGATTTTTTTTATTTTAAATTCATGTCATTCCATAGATACATGCACTGTCATTTCCTTCGATTCGTAAAGTTTTTTTTGTCTTCTTCCAAATCGTGCCTGGTTCCATTATCCTTGAACGTTGTGAAAATTACTCAGCAACCCAGCAGAAAAGGATACAAAATATACAAGTTTGCCAATCGAGTGGTGTTTTTTTTTTTTGGTCGTAAATTATCGAAGTTCTGAGACATTTTCTGGTCATAAACGTCCACAGGATTTTGTCCTTTTCGTTTTTTGTAGCTCCCAGTTCTTCGGATAAGGCTTTAAAGTTATTCAACTTTAATTTGCATTTTCCCATCTCTCATATTCACAGGCACAGAGTGCAGAGGCTAAAATAAATATGACTATAGAAGGTTCGGTCAATATTATCGGTATCGAATTTTGTTCACTTCAAAGAGTCTCGTCCGGTCCTTGTTGGTAGTTCTAATCTATAAGCCATGGACCGGAACTACTAACAGGAACAGACAAAAGGTGGATTTTGTGGTTTCTAAAACTAGACTACCATTACGACTGATGACGGCTTCTACTGCATCAGCCTCAGCTGCACCGGCGAAGATATAGTATACGCTTATCCTGGGAAAAAGTGAACCGAAAAACGAGAGAAAAGTGGTTAAGAATAATTCAATCGGAAAAGCTTTTTACTTTTACCACACAGGAGGACATTCGCTTAGCTGTCGATTGGAAAGGATGTGTTTTGTGTGTGGTCTGCATGGCTAGGTCATGATTTGTCTCCCTTCTACACAGTAATAGAGCACATAAAATGCACCCAGTGGTATAGTAGCGGCAGCGATAACCCCACATAAGCTAACAGAGAGACGTTGTTGGTATATGGTGTTTGCACTGTGTGAGTGTAATTACATTAGAATTGTCACAATCAGAGTTCAAATCCAATAATCCTGACAACATCCTGCGACTGAAACACAAAAAAAAAAATAATTCTTTTACCCGTGTATTTTCACACTCAACCAATTGAAAGTTAAAAATTGAAATTCAATTCGGTGTCCGTTGGGAGAACGTCCTGCAGTTGAAACCCCCCCTCCCCCCTCCGCCACCGGCTGTCATGTTTTTTTTGCCTGATATCAATATGAAATTAATTTTGATTTAAGATGGCGACGAACGATGTCAGCGCCACCGCCATAATGTATTTTACAACAGTTTGCACTTTATTACACCATTACACCGCAAGATAGGACTGGTGGTAATAATGGTTTAGTGGTGTGTGTAGGAAATGCATTTGATGTTATGGTCAGATCGTAAAATAACTGGAATTTATGAGAAATGCACTGAAACACAAACCAATATACTATAACTAAATTGAGATACAGCATTGTGGGAATTAAAGCAATAATTGCAGTTTGAATAGTTTTAAGGAGTTGTGCAGTATATTTAGGAGTGAGCTAAGGGAATCGGGTGGTCATTTAAAGGATTAAACTACA
Organism: Dasysyrphus tricinctus; assembly: GCA_963921185.1. Lineage (NCBI taxonomy): Eukaryota > Metazoa > Arthropoda > Insecta > Diptera > Syrphidae > Dasysyrphus > Dasysyrphus tricinctus. The sequence goes on from OY992533.1 coordinate 111,251,235, forward strand.
ATAGGAATGAGAGTCTTCATTAAAATTTGTAATTTATATCAAGAAACTTTAATGGTCGTTATGTGAGGTTTATGGTTTGTTTGGGGGTAATATATGTATCATATTGAGGAATGTATCTATTACAATTTGTGTATAGCAATGTTCGTTATGCTTATACCTAAAATATTTCTTCCCCTTTAATTAAGAGTAATGAAAAATTACACTCACTCTACTTGACCATCCTCCCCGAAATTTGAATAAAGAGAGTTAGTTGATAGGCTAATTTTTAGAAGTGCCAATACATTTTGTTGTACTGGGATTGTTTTAAGGAAGAAAAACAACACTTAAAGGTAATTGCGGCCCTTACTCCAAAATACGTTTCACTCAGACCTTATTGAAACACAACAGTCTTTTATGATGGAGCACCGTTTATAAAAGTATCTGGCAAATAGAGACCTGATATATTACTTTTCTGAATTTTATAAGGTAACTGAGCTAAAAATTTGAACAAATGAACGGGCGCTCAATTTGTTTGAATTTTTGTGACAAAAATCATTTCCCACGCTAATTCTTGGCACACTTTATGATTTAGGAACTCTGAATTAACTGGCACTGCCTATTTTTTTTTCAAAAAAAGATTTCACAATTCTGGTTAAGTCCAAAATTTCAATATTAAAAAAAAGCAGAAATTTTAGTCAAATATATATTTGAAATGTCTTAGAATATGTGCTTGAGTGTATACTTTGATCATCATCAAGTCCTGTAACCCCGGTTGGGGCATAGGGCGCCAACAAATCGTTTCCATCCTTCTCGGTCTGCAGATAGATATTTTAACTGTGGCCACGTCTTTCTTTGGGAGTCTGCTTCTGCTAGAACTGTTGATTTCCATGTTGTTCTTGGTCTTCCAACCCGCCGTGCACCCTGAGGATTCCATTCAAATGACTGCTTTGCAATTTCATCGTTTGGTTTCCTCAGTGTGTGACCAATCCATTGCCATTTACGCTTTCTTATGTCAACGTCCAGCCGCTCCTGGCTTGTTCTGCGCCACAATTCCTCGTTTGATATAATTTGTGGCCAGCGAATTTTTAGAATATGGCGTAGACAACGGTTCACAAAAGCCTGCAATTTCTTTGAGATGGTAGTCGTGACTTTCCAGGTTTCGCAAGCATATAACAGCACGGATTTGACATTGGATTCGAAGAATCTCAACTTTGTGCGCAAGGAGATTTGACATGAGTTCCAAATTTGGGAGAGAGAACCGAAGGCTGCGCGAGCTTTATTTATTCTACTTTGAACGTCCAGATCAGTACCACCATTTGCTGAAACAATACTTCCAAGGTAGTTAAATTGTTCAACCTCTTCAACTGGCGTCTCCTGTATTAAAATACGCTGATGTGTGGAGCGGCCTGTGAGCATTATTTTTGTCTTTTTGCTATTTATTTTAAGACCACTCGCCTCTCCTTTTAACTTCAGAGCTTGACACATCCCGTTCAGCCCGCTGATGTTATTTGCCAAGAGACATATATCATCGGCATAGTCTAAGTGGCTAAGCCTTTCAAACGGTCTCCATTGAATGCCCTGCCTCTCTGATGTTCCAACGCTGGCCGTCAAGACATCGTCAATCGCCAGTAGAAAGAGATTTGGCGATAGAACATCTCCCTGTCTCACACCCTGCCGCACTTCGAAAGAGTCGGATAGCTGCCCATTGTGTAAAACAAAACATCTTGCGTTGTTATATAGCCTATTGAATAGACCTTTTAAAAAGGAACAATTACGTGCAAGGGTTTTTATTATTGAATATGTTTGTTTGGCCCATAAGCATGCTTAAAACCGAAAATGCTACTAAATTCACCCATGCGTTTCTGAGAGAATGGTCACACTGGCCACTTTTCAGTATTTTTGGTATAACTCGAAAACTAAGCGGAATTTGACAATTTTACATATATCACTTTTTGTTCAAAATTAAATTTTCTATCGAAATGGATAGTTTGGAAAATTTCTAAAAAAAATTTAATCAGGAAAAGTAAACAAAAACTAACATACAAAAAATCGAAAAATCAAAGATTTTTAAATTTTTTTCTAAATTGCGCATAACTTTTTTCGGAGCAAAGATACGCTCAAGACATTCATGAACAAAGTAAACTGGAGTCTTACGGCTTTAATATGGCATGTTAAAAAAGCCATATTATTTAAAAATTGACAGAGATATAGCCATTCAAACTTTACCATTTCTTATCAATTTCCGCAGCTTTTGCCCGAAAGCCTATTTTTTGGTACTTTATGACAAATTTAACGTTCCTAGCACCTAATATCAAATCTTATGTTAATCGGACCAGCCGTTCGGTCTGTAGGTTTGAACGCATTTAAAAACAGCCGAAAAACGAAATTGCGAACTTACATCCTTTTTATAAACTCTCTATAGTTCTAATGTCATATTATATCAAAATTTAGACTTTGAACATTTTTACGAAAGTGAAATTTGCCATATTGTACCGAAAAAGGGACTTTCGGGCCAAAACTGGGAAAAATTATAAGAAATGATAAGGTTTGAATGGGAATATTTCTGTCAATTTTGAACAAATAAAAATATCTGAACATGCCATATTAAGGCCTTTAGCCTCTACTTTGTTTTGTCTGCGCATGTCTTGACCCTATCTTTGCTTCAAAAAAAGTTATGCACAATTTATTAAAAAAATTAGATATCCTTGATTTTTTGATTTTTTTTTAGTTGGTTTTTGTTAACTTTTCCTGCTTAAATGTTTTTGTAAAATTTTTTGTACTATCCATTCCAATAGAAAATTTAGTTTTGAAGAAAAAGTATTATGTGTAAAATTGTCAAATTCCGCTTAGTTTTCGAGTTATACCAAAAATACTGAAATGTGGCCAGTGTGACCATTCTCTCAGAAACGCATGGGTGAATTTAGTAGCATTTTTGGTTTTAAGCATGCTTATGGGCCAAACAAACATATTCAATAATAAAAACCCTTGCACGTAATTGTTCCTTTATACCTCTCATTTTCCGGTCTATTCAATAGGCTAATACGACTCTCTTATAATGGCAACAATTTTTGGGAGAATTCTAATTCTTTCAACTACTCGAAAACTCGAAATAATCAAAAATTATCTAAATTAATAGTTTTAATAATTTTGCTATTTTTTCTGGTTGTATTATTTAAATCTATTGTCAAACTAAGAATTCTGATAGTTGGCAGTTGGAAAACTATTAACTTGGATTTTATTTGAATATTTCAAGGTTAAATTTGATTTTCAACTTCCAAGTGTCAAAATTATTAAATTTCTTTAACGGCGCAGTTCAGCGCTAATTGGACACCGAGTGAGTGCGTCATACCCATGCCACAATTTCTACCTACCTAACCTACAAGATGCGATCAGATTAAGTACAAAAATAATTATCACTACAAACATTTTAAAAGAATAGTACTAAAATTAGTTCTATCCTTTGGGAACTTTGCTCAACATTTTGGACCAGCTTTTCTAAATTTGGTACAAATCGGTATTAAAATCACTTTCATATGAAACTATTCAAGCACGTTTTCTAAGGCATGTAAAATATAAATTTTACTAAGTTCCTGACTTGGGCAGTGTTAATCTTGAAATTCTTGACCAAACTCTGAAATAAAAGAACAAAACGTAGGGAATCCTTGAAGTACCCTTATCTCTTGCATACAACCTAGGAACCAAAATTGTCGGAACCTCCAAAGTATTCGTAGAACCATTTCCAGTGAGTTTCTTAACTGCCTGAACAGAATGCAAGACGGAGCTGGAATAGATGTCAAAAATGCTGCAGCCGGAGCTAAAAGAGTTGAACAATTTTTAACTTTTACTGCAGCATTTTTGACATCTACTGCATCATTTTTGACATCTATTCCAGCTGCGTCTTGCATTCTGTTCAGGCAGTAAAGAGGAAATCAGTAAAAGAAAACAGTTGAATATTTTAATAGAAACTGTCGAAGGTTTCTAAGTTTTCTGATAGATGGCGCTGAACACCAACATATAAAACATGTTCGTTTGATGGTTAAAAAATCCAAAACTGACTATCTATAATTGAGATGAAACTTTTACAAACAATTTTTAGAAAGTGCACTTAAATTAATAATTTTCAAAGTTTGTGATAAATGGCGCTGAATACCAAAACCTCAATTCTTTCGTTTTTGTTCTAAAAAAATCAAAATTTTCAAAACGATTTTCCAACTATTCCGTGCATTAAATTAAATTATATTCAAGTCGAAAAACTTTTGTATTGGCCTAAGCCACCCATTGAGTTATAAATTTTCCCTAAATTAATAAACTATAGGCCTAAAAATGGAAAATAATTATTTGTTGGATGCAAAGACCATTTGCATGCAAATAATGCCTTGAGGTCAATATATTATTTTTTTAAAAATGTAAACCGACTATCCAAAACAAAAAAAATATGGTATTCACCACACTCTTTTTCGCATGCAAAACAATTGCCGATCCATTTTTTTTCATGACTTTCCATGACAGCAAGGTTTTCTTTTTTGCATGAAACTGTAAATCAATCAAGCAAACAACTAATTTTGCATTTCACCTCAGTTATTTTTGACATGCCATAGTATTTCTATAGGTTTTTTTGCGCATGGGAACTGTAAACTAGGGTGTCAAAGGTCCAGAGCCACCTTTAGTCATTGATTTACTCGTAATTAATAAAATATATAGGCCTAAAAATAGGATACAATTATTTTTAGATGCAAAAACCATTTGCATGCAAATAATTCCTTGAGGTGGATACATTTTTTTTTTGAAGTGTAGTAAACCGACCCCCCTAAACAAAATTTATTCCCCACATTTTTTTCGCATGCAAAACAATTGCCAGTTAATTGTTTTGCATGACATTCCATGACAGCAATTGTTTTTTTTTGCACTAAACTGTAAGCTAATAATGCAATAAAAATACTTTGGTATTTTACCTCAGTAATTTTTGACATGCATACATATTTGCATATATTTTTTTTGGCACCGGAACTTTAAACTATGTTTAACTCAACTCAACCCAGCAAAAACCTATCTGTATGACTTAAGAATGAGTTTACCCCAGAGGTGAAAAAAACGCAATTTGTTCGCCATGACAATTTCAGTTTCGAAAAGCGCTTGAAGGAACCCAACACAATTTATTAGTTAAAAAAAAAAAAAAACTTTTGAAAAAAATGTATTGTAAAATTCCGACATTTAAAGAGATTTTAAAATCTCAATAAAACTGAAACATGTGCGTTAACTTAGCACCGTCATTTTCAATTTTTGTAAAAAAAAGATTGTAGTGTATTGTGCCCTAAATGTGCTGCCATTTGCCGTTTGTTTAAAAAAATAGAAAAATAGTACTCGATTTTCCAAAAAAAAAAAAATTGTTCGAAAATTTGCAAATTTTATGAGTGAAATGTTTTTGAAATTTTGATATTTCTTACAAGAAAGTTGTGTTGTTTTTGAACTCAGTTTAGGTTGCTTGGCGTCGAAAAGATAAGGAAAATATTCGTATAATTGCAACTTTTTTGGTTAAAAATAAACTTTACGAAATGTTGTAGCGTGATGTAAGCACCGCCATTTCTGATTTGCAACCAACAAAAAATAAGTTGTGTTTTGTGCTCAACTTGTGGCGCCTGATGCTGTAATTTTAAGAAGCAAAATCACAAATTAGCAAGTTTATGGATTAATTTTTTTTAATTTTTTAAAAATGGAAATTGTGCTGTCTTGTGCTGCCATGCGCTGAACAAAAATTTTAAAATCCGCATATTTGTAACTTTTACCGCCAAAAACCAAATTTTGCGAAGCGGTGCTTACCGCCATTTTCGATTTTCAAAAAAAAAGCCCTGTGCTGTAATTATTAAAAAAATCGCAAATTTTCAAATTTTACAAATTAAATTTTTTCGTATTTTGCAATTTCTTAAAAATGAAAATTGCGCTGTTTGAGGCTCAGTTTGTGCTACCATATGCCGAAGAAATAACTAAAATCGCATAAATAAAAGGAATTTAGCACTGCCATTTTTGATGTTCAAAATATAGTATTTCTGTATTGTGCTCAAAGTGTGTAGTAGATAACTACCTATTTAAAAAATTGCAAACTTGCAAACTTATACGGATGAAATTTCTTGAACATTAAAAATGTGGTATTTTGTGTTGCCATGCCCGAAAATATACTAAAAAATTTTCGGTGCATTGCAGCACAAACTGAGCACTGTTTGGTTTAAAAAAAGGAAAACTTCAAATTAAAAAAAATTCATTAATTGTTTTACTAAAATAAAATTAATAAATTGGGTAGCGCAACAGCTCGTGGAGACCGACCCAGTGCCTAGTGACTTACTACTCTCAACCATTTCTGTGTACGTGTTGTTGGCAGGAATGGAGAGAACCTACAGTTTTTTGGTGAGTTCGAACGGCTAGATGAGAAGCACTTATTCATGACATGTATACTCTTGGAGGATTTGTCAGTTCCTCGCAAGGGGCAGTACCTCGGATAAAACATTTCTGTTTTAAGGTGGCACGGCTGGGAATCGAACCCACACCTTCGGCATGACAGTCCAACGCACTAACCATTATGCCACCAGGTATACTACTAATAATTGTTTTACTGACTGTATTTTACATACACTCCTCGTCAACTGAATACGCACAAACATTTTTTAATATACTTTATCCATTTTTTCCAAACAGTAAGATGTTAAGCAGATAATTCCGAAAGAATTATCCAAAAACAACCGTGAGTTTTTCTTCAACCACTTGCAAAGTGATGCAAAGTAGGAGTTTTTTTTTTAGTCAACTGAATAGGTACAACGCCATTTTCTTTGTTGTTTATAAGTTTTTTGGAGTGCTTGACAGTTTAAATTAACGATTTTAGTGTTTTCAGTAAAATTTAATTCTTGATTTCAAATTTTAAGAAAAATGGGTAGATCTACGTGTCTTAACAGTGTTGAAAAAGCTAAAATCGATTTACTTAGAGACCAAGGCCTAACGACGTGCAATAGCTGATAAAGTTGGCCGAAGTTTTAATGTAGTTTATTCTTACTTGAAAAATAAAGATGCATACGGCAAAAACATGAAGGGAGGTCAGAAAACAGCAACGACAGCAGCTGAGAGACGAAGAATTTTAAGATATGCATCAAATTCTTCTGATTCTGTGGTAAAAATAAAACAAAAAGTCGGCGTAAACGCAAGTTGCTCAACAGTATTAAGAGTAATCAACAACTCAAGCCATCTTAAACGAATGAAACTTAAGAAAAAACCACCACTTGACGAGAGACGGAAAATGTTGCGATTAGATTTTTCAAGACTTCACATGAGTTGGAAAAAAGAATGGTATCACGTGGTTTTTTCAGATGAAAAAAAGTTTAATTTCGATGGCCCTGATGGGTTCAACTTCTATTTTCACGACTTAAGAAAAGAAAAAAGATTTTTAAAGCGCCATCATAGTCGTGAAGGAGGTGTCATGATATGGGGAGCAGTCAGTTATTATGGAACAGTTGAGCTCGAGGTTGTAACATCAAGAATGACAGCAGCTGGGTATAAAATAATTTCGGAAAGAAATTTTCCTAAATTTTCTAACATCTTTGGACCCATAAACTGGACCTACCAACATGATAATGCGCCTATTCACTCAGCGCGCATAATAAAAACATGGATAGAGGAGCAACAAGTGCAGTTGCTTCAATGGCCGCCGTACTCACCTGATCTAAACATCATAGAAAATGTCTAGGGATGGTTAGTACGCAAAGTTTATGAGGGTGGTCGTCAGTTCGAAGACAAAGAAACCTTAATTTCTGCAATCAAATTAGCGTGGAGCGAAATTTCGTTAAATTACATTAAAAAGCTATACGATTCCATGCCGGATCGAATTTACGAAGTAATTAAAAATAAAGGTGGAAGTACCCACTACTAAACTTAAACAAAAACTTGTTTCATTCCATTCCAATACCAATTTTAATTTTTGTACCTATTCAGTTGACTCAAAAAAAAAACTTCTACTTTGCATAAGTTACACTTTGGAAGTGGTTGAAGGAAAAACTCACGGTTGTTTTTGGATAAAACTTTGAAATTCTGTTATTTATATGTTACGAAAATTTTTACCATCAACAGATGGCATAATAACCATCACTGTTTGGAAAAAATGGATAAAATATATTCAAAAATGTTTGTGCGTATTCAGTTGACGAGGAGTGTATACATGCTACAATTAAGTTTTTTTTACTCTTTGGCGCGCGTACAAAGCAGAACAAACTGAGCACACAAATTTTAATCGAAAATAGCGGTGCCACCTTCGTGCACATAACTGAAACCGATACTCTGAATGTCGAAGGATGTTTTGATAAAAGCAGAAACCTGATTTTTCTTCTGGATGCTTTTTACCAAAAGTGAAAAAACCTCTTTAAGATTTCTTCCTTTAATGACAAATGTGAAAAAACACATGCGTTTTAAATTTTGTTAGCAATTGTTTTCAATAAAACTTTGTGAATAACCAGATAAACAAAAATTGCCTCCTTCTGTTTCATAATACGAGTATTCACTCTAACACCCTGTCAAAGCAAAAATGCATTTAAAACCTCTTCCTAAATAAATAAGCTTAATCAATAAATTCTTCAGATTTGTTTTTTCTTGTCGAAAACAAAATGAGTTAAAAACCAATCAGCTTTTATTTTTGTTGGTAAATACAAATTTTTTGTGATTCGACCTTTGAGCAAAAAAATAACCCTCAAACCATAAATTTCACTTAACACTTTCGGGTTGGCTACGAAATCTCGCAAATCAAAATCTCGCATTCGAAATCTCGCATAACGAAATCTCGCAATTACAAAATCTCGCTTTTCATAATCCCGCAATTACAAAATCCCGCTTTTCATAATCTCGCAATAACGAAATCCCGCAAACTAAAATCTCGCATATCAAAATCTCGCAAAATTGAATTGACTTGCAACAAATAAATTTTTTTAATCAAAATCTCGCAAATTAAAATCTCGCGCGAGATTTAAATTTGCGAGATTTTAATTAAAAAAATGTATTTGTTGCAATGCAATTCAACTTTGCGAGATATCATACCTACTGCAAAATATATAATCCAGTGTCTGGGTACTTTAAGACCACACTGTTATTTATTAATTTGAACTTTTGATTTTCAATATTATTGCTTTCAAAAGAACAAGAAGGAGAGAGAACATAGAGATGGTACATCCAGTTGTAAAGTGTCATGTGCAAATCGCATTACTCGTATTTGGCCTTGAACAAGAAAATATTTTTAGTTCCATTATGAACGCGTAAATGAATATAGAGGTTATTAACAGTAATAAAGGATGTACACATTTTTTTTTTTGACAGGTACAGTTATTAGTTGGAAGGAAAATTATCCAAAGTGCTCTTGGGTAGGTATATTCTCAAAAAAAAAAAAAAAATCTAAAAGTCGTGTGTGATTCGTTGCTGTGAAATTTGAAGTTGCGAGATTTTGATTTGCGAGATTTTAAATTGCGAGATTTTGGTTGAAATTTGCGAGATTTTTAGGTTCAAACTGTAAATGCGAGATTGTGAAAAGCGAGATTTTGTAATTGCGAGATTATGAAAAACAAGATTTTTAATTTGCGAGATTTCGTTATTCGAGATTTTTAAAAAAATGCGAGATTTCGTTATTCGAGATTTTGGTTTGCGGGATATCGTAGCGCTCCCAACACTTTCTTGCCTTGATTATAGCTTTGTATAGATAAAGAGAAAACTTTTATCCTATAAGATCATAGGAAAAAAAGGGGAAATTGAGTTCAAATAGAATTCAAAAATTTGATTTTCCATGGACATTCTTATATCTCACATTAAAGAAGAAAAAAAAACAAGAAAAACAAAATTCCATCCCATAAGCTATCAAAGAAAATTCATTCACTTGGAAGATGTTACAAAAAAGCAAGCAAACAAACTTCCTAAAAAAATATAAGAACGATAGAACTTGAGAAGAAAAAACATCATTTTATTGATTACTTAGTAGCAGAGTAAAAAAAACAAGATTGTCGTGTTGTATATACATCTAAGTCTTAATCCTTTTTTTAACCTTCGTTCTGCACCAATTTCAAAAATCACTTCTTTTTTTGGCCATCGCCCTAAGAAGCGTCATATAGAATGCATATGACATAATAAGGCCAACAAATGAATGTTCATCTCTTCGCTCCATCTCTGAAATATCATACGAATATACACATCTTACAAAAATATTTATTAAGTGAACCCAAAAGCAAAGCTTAAGAGTCAAAATCAGAACACAGTAGATTGTGCATTCAAAGAAATAATATTAAGGTCTCAATTGTGTCGCATGTATTTGTCCGCACGAGAGATAGAAAGTTCAATGATTCTATGTTTTTGGGTTCTTAGTTTTCTATTGAATACAAACCATAAACAGAGAAAGTCTGTTTTCAAAGCACAAGCATTTTACCAAAACATTATGAAACTCTTTTACAGCAAACTTTGAGAATTTTCTTTGAAACCGTGGCTTATGGTGATCCAAGTTCTCAACCTAAGAGTCAAACAAAGGATTGAACAAATATTATAAAAGTATTAAATATTTTTGTATCTCACCAAGAATTTAATGCTTTTTGGACTTGATGTGTTTCATAACAAATTGAATACTTCGGTCGAATGAGAGATACAGCCATTAATGATTAAACTAAACAGTATAGGCTCGAAATTACTACCCTGTGGTACTTAAGAATTAATGTTTGGATATTTTTGTAAGCACAACAAGTCCAATATAATTTTTAAAATGTTTTATTTTGTTTTTTGTGATGGTTCGGATGTTCCTTTCGATACAAATATGTTCCATCAATTGTTGCTACTATGCTTAAAAAATTAAGACATACATAGAAGGGAAATTAAGAAAAATCAATTCTGTCTTGACCTTTATCGTAATTTTATGTAACTTCCTTAAGAAAAATCGCTTCTATTTTATTTTTAAGCAATCCCTAACTTGCCTTTACTCGTATATTCCTTGTGTACAAACTTAAATTCACAAAAAAAAATAAGATTCATGAGAATACAAAAGTAAGAAATGAAAGGATAACATCGAGATAGATGGAGATGAGGAAACACATAACGGAAGGAGATACGTTCATTTCTAGTTATTGGTTGGATAAAGGATGAACAAATTTCCAGTATCTAGGATAACAAGAGGCCGACATATTTAGAACATCGATTTCCACTTCAAAATAAATGATACATATTTCTAGGTTTGGCTATTGAGGCAGTGAGTGTTATTTTTTTGTAACGATTTGCAATGAAAAGTATGAAAAGAAATATTTAAAAAAAAAATATAAAAATATATTGGAGTCTAAAAGTCTTATAGATGTACGAGTAGTTAAAGAAAAATAGGATAGCAATAGAATACAAATGAAGAAAACAATTTGATTGGAATACATTTACTATGAAACGGTCAGTGAATAATTTTTTTTTTGAAATTATTAAAATTATATATAAATTTTCAGCAAGAAGTACCTAAACCATGTCTATAATAATTAACAGATTTTCGTTTATCCAATTCATTAGAGATGCTTTTGGGGTAAATAAACTTTAACTTAACAGATTGTATGGCAAATACCGTTATTTTTTAAGCTAAAAAAATCTCTTCTTAAGTTCGAAATTAAAAAAAAAAATGGGTTCAACGATTAATGCTGTAGGTTGAGGTACAGACAGATATAGACGGAACTGTAATAGCCTTTTCACGCACCGATCTGAAATCTCGATTTCGAACAACAAGATTTCAAAATCCTATTGAATCGTTCACACCACACATAATCTAGAAGATTTTGTTTGACATTTCGAAAGAATTTAAATGCTCATAGGAACTCTAAAAAAAAAAGATCCATTGCAGGCAGCCAAAGTCCCAAGACACAATTACACATATTTCAATTTTTCTTTAAATAAAAGGTAGAAAAGATCTCAAACCTGAATACACTGCAATCTACATTTTGATTCGCTGTGAAAAGGCTAAGACTCACTTCTTTTCGTGTTCTCTCTAAGTAAATATTGTGCTCGTACCATTTCTTAAATTATAATAAAATAAAAGAAAAAATGAACTTTCCTATTCACACATTGTCAGTTGTACATTATATTCAGAACATTTTTATTTAACTTTGTGTAACTGAATGCCATTGTGAATGTATTTTGTTAGCTTGTGGCTGAAATGTTGAAAATTTAACAGCCGTGTGAATTCAGTTTAAGGCTTTTAAGTCAGGGCTCGTAAAATGTTCGCAAATCATAAAAATAATCTTTTTAGTTAAAAATCGGTTTTGTAAAAAAATTGCCATAATTCGGTTAAGCTTTTGAATTTATCTGTGGTTTATTTATCAAAAGCAAGACAAAACAATAGAACAAATTTCAAAAAACTAAGAGAAAAGAAAAAAAAATCGTCAAATAATTGCACGAACAGTGGCTTTAAAGTCAAATTTCTTACAGATTAGTAATGAAAGTGCCACTCTTAGGCTCTAGTTAAATCTCTGACACGCTTGTTTATTAAAAACACAAGCTTCGAGGTAACTTCTGTTGATATTGTTTCCCGTTTCTCAAAAACTACAACTTCGAGGGAATTTTTGTAGTTGTACGAGTTTTTCGTACTTTTTTTTTTACCAAGCAGTCCCACAGTTGCTCAATGGGGTTGAGGTCTGAAGACTGTGGTGGATAGGGCAATTAAGGTTTTTACACTGTAAAGCATCCGCTTACTAGAATTGACGAATGCTTCCGGTCATTGTCCGCTACTAGAATGAAATCGTTCTGTAACTCAATGCTTTCAGACTAGCGTTTAAATTTTTTTAATAAAATTTGCAAATTTTTGTGTTTTCCATTGTTGCTTCAATAAAAACAAGATTTTAGACACCAATAACACCCATTGCTCCCCAAACCACCTGCATTTACCTTCATGTTTCACTGTAGTGAATATATTCGAGTGTGTTCGGTCTTAGTTACGCAATTTTTCGACCGTTAGATCCAAAAATTTTGCAATTTTTTTCGTCAACAAAGCTAACAACATTAACAACATTTTTTTTATTGATATGAAATTTTAATTCGTGAGCTAACTTATTGTGATCGACGTTATAGTTAATTTGTGAATTAGAAGATATCTGAGCACTTCTTATTGATAGGGCTGTAACTGTTTTAAAAAGCAATACTGGAAAACGGGATAAATAATTGCAAATCAACTAACTATACATTGTAGTTCCAAGCATAAAATTTTCGACTTACAAAAATTTTAAAGTTCTCTCACGAACAAACTATTTTTTTTTTCGATATCGCTCGTTTATGAGAAAGATCGGGAAAACTAAATTCATGTAGAATATGGTTCTTTCACGATACGGTCTCAAATGAAAAGACTCTGAAAAAAAATCATTTATTCACTACGGTTGTGAACTGAAATATTTTTTTGAATATGTTTTATGGATGTATTAAAAAAACTATACAAAATCACAAATGTTTGAAATATTATTACTTTTCCAAAAAAAAGTGATTTTAAGTGCAATTCGAAAAACACTATTTTTGTGAAAATAGGCTGAAATGTTTATGGACTTAAAACTTCTAAGCAATTGAAAATTTTCAGTTTTTGTTACATCTACAGAAAATGGGTGGTTTCAGCAAAATCCGGTGAAATTTTTGGATCGAAAAATACCTTTTCCGTGAAAATGTAGTGTGTATTTCATCTTTCAAGCCATGAACTGTCATAAACCATTGAAGAATGGCTGTGAAGTCGATGGCTTAAAAAACCCTACAGGAATCAGAAATATTCACTGCTCACAGAAAAGAAAAAAGTAAATCAGTTTTGAGAGGGAATTTCCAGAATGATATCATTGTGGGGGAGGTGTCAAATGCCAAATTGCAAAGCAAAACAAAAAAAAATAACCACTAGCCCCAAAAAAGTTTATATTTTATATTATCAAACAAAAACTTTTAAAATAAAAGCGTTTTTTTAGACGTGTGTTTTTTGAAGAAGAAATAAAACGCATATAATTTAATGTTATGGCCAAGAATTAAGCTTTATTATAAAGATAAGGGATTGCCATTATGTTTTAAAAATGATTTCAGGCAAGTGGCCGCCGCCGCTGGCTAAAATAAATTCCAGCCGAGAGGCCCAATTTTCGACCACTTTTTGCAGCAATTGGGGCCGTATGTTAGCAATAATGCGTTGCTGATTGTTTCGATGGCTGTATGGTATGAAGCGCAGTCTTGTTGGAACCAAAGGTCGTCAACCTTAACATGCTCTAATTTAGGCATGAAAAAGTCATTAATCATGGCTCTATAGCGTTCCACATTGACTGTAACATTAGCTTAATTTTCCATCATTTTTCATCGCAGTGCGTGGACTGAACCATTATTTTGTTAATAGGCGTATTTTTTTGACTTTTTGACATTTAGAAAAAGTTCACATTAAGGCAAATTTCCCAATGCAAATTCCAACAACAACAAGTTAACTTCATATTTCAACTCCAGTAACTCTATGGCTGAATGTGGAACGTATCTTAATGTTCACATTAAAGACAAAACGCACCTAATAATAAATTTGCACGATTTGCAAACGTTGCTCAGGAGTAAGTCCATTCATTATGAAATGGCAAACCAAACTGAGCATAAACCTAGTGACAGCTGTCAAAAAGACCAACTCCGAAAAAAGTATTGCCAAATTGAAAACCACACGTCTAAACAAACACCCTTTAGTAAAATACAGTTCCGTGTTTTTAAATTTTTATTCGCGCCCAAATACGAATATCTACGATCATCCTTAAATCATTTTGTTTATATTACTTTGACAAAGCTTTGGTCTGAATTAGTAGAAAATCGTGGTTTTGGACAGTACACAAACAGACATTATTTTTCAAAACAATATCATTATATATATATTTCTCGGATCATTCAAAAAAAAAAATTATTGAGGGGAAGATTATCTAAGAGATAGGATTGTTGTTTAAGTAAATGCTTTTTGAGAAATTGAATTTTAAAAACAAGTTGTTTCAAACACATTGAAATTTTTTTTAAGTTGCTTTTTTTTTCTTCAAAATTTCGCCTATTTAAGTGTTATTTTTTTGTGTAAAACATGCAATGCCCTTGTAATAAAAATACCCTTTTTCGAATTATCGACGATATACGATTATCGACGATATACAATTTTCTTTCTTTCCCGCATGATAAAGTCAGAAACGAACCATATCTTACAGATTTCAGCACATTTTATTCGATCGTGAAAAGGAGTTTTATTTTAAAGGAACCAAAAAAAAAAGATTCGTGATCGAATCAAAAATAAAATTCTCTTTTGAATTTTTGTTGTGAGAACGAATCATATTATTCTTCTTCGAACTTTTTCACTCAAGAAGAAGTGTGAATACTTGTGCTTTATTTCGCCGGTTTATTAAGTATTGGCTCATAAAAAATCAATGTTTGTGTTTTTTTTTGTTTCTTAATTCAAAATAAAGCGTTTTGACTGATTTTATATGTTTTTATCGTTATAGCGACTCTCCACGTTTTCTCTAAAAAAATTTAAATAAAACACATTTTAGCAACTACCTACCTTATCCAACACATTTCCCAGTATCGGCCGTTGCCGTAAGACTAACATAAAGCGTAGTATTATTCATGTTATTGCGTAGAGGGTCACAAAATTTACAAACTTTATATAAAAAGTTTTTTTTTTCCGCAGCTGAACGACTGGATTACTTTTTTTTAAATGTATTCGTCGATAAAAATAACGAAGATATATGTATGTTTCATGTATGTAGTTGATACTGTTTGGTGTGTATACTTCAAAACTTAGATTTCGATTTGCACTCAAAATTTGCTGACTTATACAATCTTCAACAAAATATGTTTTTTTTTTATACTTATATTTTTATTTTTGAATAAAAATTCAAACTCTATCAACTCAAAATGTCGAAAACTTCTAAAAAAAATGACAGGATAAAATATACTCTCGACAAAAGATTTCAAAATGCATAACTTATTTCTCTTAATAGAAAAAATAATAAATTCCTAAAAGAAGATACAATGTTTCCTATTTTATACAACATAGGGAACCTTAGGATATAAAAAAAAACTTAAAAAAGTAAAACCATTTCACATAGAAGTGTTTGTGTAAATTGAATTACATATTTCTTGTACATAATAATGAAACGTCAAAGGCAGGAATTTCCTTTGTTCGCATATTTCTATTCAAGGATTTGACCCTTAAAAAAATATATATACAATACATTTATCAAGTCATATTAACAAAGGAAAATAACGTGTGTTGATCTCAAGGAACAATACTTATAGTCAGAGATGGAACGTTGTGAATGATTAAAAGCCAATTTAACAGTCAAATATTGATCCGATTCGATTTTTATCAACTTGCGTTTTATTGGGTCACAATTGGCTTATTACGACGACATCCAGGTTGTTTTATTAATATCTTTACCTGTAGGTACACCTGAAAAACTTGCAACATGCAATTTGATGAACTGTGAATGAGAATGACAGCTCATGAACAATACAATAAAAAAAACACTAATTCTTCTTATTTAAAATTCTTTGGGGGAAGGGTATATAATCCCAAATAGCAAAAAATGTGAATCATGAATACTATAATCCCGAATGTCCAAAATCCCGAATGACAAAATCCCGAATAGACAAAATCCCGAATGCCAAAATCCCTAATGCCAAAATCCCAAACGCGAAAAATCCTGAATGCCAAAAAATCTGGAATGCATTAGAAATTATATCCCGAATTTCAATACTTTTTTAGAACTATTTTAGTACTTTTAATAAAACAAAATATTTGCATGGCATGTATAAGTCTCTTTACTTTTCGGTTGTGACATTATGTCTAATGAAAAAATATCATAAATTTCAAAAATTTCGAAATAAAACATTGAAGTTTCGAATGAAGAAATTTCGAACAATCTAAAATTTAGATTGGTACAAAATCACGAAACGTAATTAGTAACGAAAAAAATTAATTCGAGAATTTTTATGACCCTGAACCTTGCAGACGATTTGAGTATCATATTTTGGACTGTCATCAGTTGCGTAAAACTGGTTCGATTTCAAAAAATAAAACGGCAATCGATTTGTCATGACAAAATCTTGATAAGCCTGTTTTTATTTTATTTTTATTTACCGTAATTAAGAAGTTATGATGAAAAAAAGTAAGAAGTGCCGAGGAAAACCCGTTGAACATTTTTGGACTGTCACCAGCGCCGTAAAAATGCATCGATTTCAAAAATTGAAACGGCAATCACTTCCTCATGACAAAATCTCGATACGCCATTTTTATTTTTTTTTTATTTACCGCAATAAAAAAGTTATGATGAAAAAATTAAGAAGTGCCGGAAAAAAACTTTTAACATTTTTGGACTGTCACCAGCACCGTAAAAATGCATCGATGTCAAAAATTGAAATGAAAATCACTTTTTCACGATAAAATCTCGATACGCCATTTTTAGTTTTTTTATTTACCGCGTAATAAAAAAGTTATGACGAAAAAAGTAAGAAGTGTTGAGGAAAAACACGTTGAAAATTTTTGGACTAGCACCAGCTCCGTAAAAAAAAAGTGATTTCCGTTTCAATTTTTGACATCGATGCATTTTTACGGCGCTGGTGACAGTCCAAAAATTTTCAACGTGTTTTTCCTCGGCACTTCTTACTTTTTTCATCATAACTTTTTTATTACGGTAAATAAAAATAAAATAAAAACAGGCTTATCAAGATTTTGTCATGACAAATCGATTGCCGTTTCATTTTTTGAAATCGAACCATTTTTACGCAACTGATGACAGTCCAAAAATATGATACTCAAATCGTCTGCAAAGTTCAGGGTCATGAGATTTTTAGGGGCTTATTCAAGGCGTACCAGCACTGCGATAGTGTCACGGCGTGTCGGTTGACAAAGAGATATTTTTGGGTAATAGTTAGTTAATAATGGCCGAATGGCTTAGTACTGTTTTTTGTAGTTAAAATCGCCCGCGTGTTGTGGAATTTTATCTTTCAGGATTTTGGAATTGGGATCTTAGCCATTGGGGATTTGGCATTCATGATCTATTGTGTTTTCAGGTTTTTGGTATTCGGGATCTTTTGCATTTTCGGGATTTTGCCATTTGGGATATCGTACCTAATCCAATTTTTTGTGCACAAAGTTTTATTTTCGACTAATATTCACATAAGCTGTAATCAACCTCCTTCCCTGATGAGTTCTCATCTTTTTTTCATTATTTGATACATTTTTATTTTATTTTTGTATAATGCTATGATAAATATTTAGAAGTGATCCAAGTTAAACCCTAGTTAACTCCTCAAATTTCATGATTTAACTGAAGATCAACTCCACCTAACTAATAATTCTTACAACTTAAAAATCAATATTAGCCTAAAATTATAAATACAAAATGCAACGCTAACTTCTGAACTATATTTTCTAACTTATGTACCTACTGTACATATTTCCTCCAATTTTTTCTTATCTGTGTTTTAGCTTATCTTGATCTTATTTTTTTCTTTTTTGCAAATCATTGCACAAAGGACATTTTTTGTAAGTATTTTTTTTAAATGAAAAAAAAAAATAAATAAATAAACTTCAAGGTAAGTTATTTTGATTCCAATCTAGAAAATGTCATCTCCAGAGTGAAAACATCTGTTTTTTTTCTTTTTGCAATCACAACCATCAGCGATATTATATATTATGATAGCTGGTTCATGAGGGAAAACACTTATCGCGTCGTCATAAGGCACGAAAGTGCATTATTTTTTGTATTAACCAGAGTAGAAGTTGTCGACGATATGGCACATTCATTCGTAATTCCAAGAGCAACCACACCGCAACGTGCGGATTGCGTGTGCTAGCTGACTGTGCCACCGGATGGTAGATGATGATGGTTTTCATTTTTCATCTCGATTTCCATTTCTGTGTGCAATTTTGATAAAAACGAAGAAGATATAAAGGTATATGCCTTCGAGCGTTTGATAGAGTATGAGGTATGACAGATACAGACCAAACTCTCATGTGGTATTTATTTTCTGATCTAATAAGTTTTTTTTTAATGAAAGTTGGTCACTAGTCACATATTAATTTTCTTTTTTTCTTTGTTTACAGCATGTGAACTCGCATGTAACTACTTTGTTACACGCGAATATTAAAAGAAAATTATTTACTCAATAAAAGAATAAATTCACCTGTGATTATAGTTGTTTTTATGGTCAGTTAGATATTAATGTTAAAAAATCTCTAAGACTTTCGAATATGTTCACACCATGGGTTATAAGTAGGAGAAAAATGTGGGTACTTGCGCTTTAACTTTCAATAGGTACCTACCTACAAAATTTTGTTATTGTTGTTTTGTTTTTCTTATAAGAAACTGTCGATATCGAAAGTTTTTCGTGACACTTTGAAGGTTTTTCGAAAACGTCATAGTTTTGATACATAATAAATGGAGACAGGCAATAATTGCATATATTTACATAAAACCTAATGAGTTATAAGATTACCTGTATATACAAATTTATATCTGTTAAGTTCCAAATTCTGTAAGGTTCTATATTTGGTTAAATTGCATTATTTTATCGTGAAAAAAAAAAAACAATAATATCACATTTGTTTTTTTTTTAACATAACTCCTTTTATGAGTCAATTATCAATTTAATGTTTTGCATCGCTTTTTATTGAATCCTAGTCATTTTCACAGTGCCCACTTAACTGTAAACATAAGTGGCACTTCAAGTGTCCTATTTTGGCTACTGTCAGATAATCAGAATATGAAACTGGACCCGCCAATTCCTTGTACTCAACTTTTATTTCAGGTTTCTTGCCGCCAAATAAAATCACAACAGATTTTATTTAAAACTTTATTTCGCTTTGACTTTGATTTACAAAGCTACCGTTCACATTTTCAAAAAAAGGTACTTATATAAATCTTAAATTACATTTCAATGAATAATTAGAAATGATTATGTACATGCATACTTGTTTAGCAATTAGAATTCCATCATGCCTATTTAATTTGTAATCTCAAATATTTCATACAACTTCTTTAAACTAACCTCTATGGGCAATCATATATACCTATTACCTAGGTAGTTCCCAATAATTCTTGAAGAAATAATCAAGAAATTTCTTTTCCAGTTTTTAAATTCAGCAATTCATAAGAATGTAACTTAAAAACCGTCAGAAAATTATAAGTTGTACATACGTACATATGTACATATGTAAATTAAACGACCTCACTCTAAGCACAAAACACAACCTGAGTTTTTTTTCTATTTTTTTGTAATTCGTATTATCAGCATTATTATGAAAATTTATTCACCGCAATTCATTCTTTTTTGTTCATCTATAGAAGAATATTCTCTTTAATTTCAACGATGATCTTTTGATTCTCTTTCTCAGAGCTTTTTTTTTCAATCACAATCATGGTTGCCGCTCCAATTTAAATATCTATTAGATTTTATTTGAATATCAAAACTATCTTGAGTTTTTTTTTCATTGAAACTGACGGATAAAATAAAAAAGCACGACTGGGTCGTACGTACTTGCTTTAATGTTTAAGAGGCTAATAGTTTTAAAAATTGTATATACAAATTATGAAGGACAAACTTAACTTTGTTCACATACAGATTCGAAATGAGCTCTTATAGTAACTATTTTAGTTCATAAAAATACCTTTCCACCGATATGTCACGTCATTATTAGTCTTGGAGTTTGGTGGTGTATCCAATTCTCCTTTTCATGGAAAAGGGAATGACATAAGAGGCACTGATTTATCACCTTAGACAAGTATATTAGTCAAAAACTTTATTTTAGGGCATAGAATTTTAATTTTAGGGGTTTTTGATATTAAAAAATGATCTTGGAAAATAAAAGACACCCTAAAATATTTACATTTATATGACTTTTATCGAAAAAATTGAATTTGCCTCCTTTCACTTATTATTTCATAACTTCTATATTTGTCGTCCGATTTTGGCAAATTTTAGCTCAAATCTTTGTTAGAAAAATCGCTTTTTACTTAAGTCCTTAAAATAATTTAAAATAATTTTTTTTCTAACCATATGAAGCAACCAAAAACTAGAAATTTTTCAAAATACTCGTTTTTATACTCTGAATGCCTGTAACTTATAAAATTTCAGGACGACTTACACAAGAAGTACATTTTCGGAAGGAGGCAGATGAAATAATGCAGAAAATATACATTTTATGTAAATTAGCTAAGCCGTAAGCGAGATTTAAACCAATATCTAAAAAAATAGTTCACAAAATAATGTGTTCAACGACCCAAAATTTAGTCTAGAAAATATATTTTTTGTAAGGACCCTAACATGACCCAAAATTTTGTAAACTAGTGTTATTCAATTTATTTGAAATTTGTATGTACAAAAATATATTTTAATCCGTTTAGCTGATAATGAGAAAATTAAAAAAAAAAACCTTCTCTGGCAAAATAAGAATAAAAGTTTTAATTTTGTATAATTCTTTTTGTTTTCATGTTTTGAAATGTTGAGCTGCTTGAGCCTACTGCACATAAATCAACGCACCTTTTTCCTAGAAGTTTGTTGCCCTTAATTTTCTAGGAACATAAATTTAGCTTCGCAGCTTTAGACACACTCAGCAAAGAAACAAAAGACAAATTTAATCTACAGATTACCAATTTTGGCAAGTTTTCGAATTACAAGGTACTTAATGTAATGTAATGTTTGAACTACGTCCTACTTAATAATTAATAATTTTAGCTCACCGACGAAATTTGATCAAAATATTTTAGAAAAAAACTTCCTTTAACGGTTTTTGAACATCTCTATGGAAGGTACCGTTATTTTTTCGTTAAGGTTAAATATTTTCTTAACATATTCTAAAAAGTATTACAAAACAGTCAGGTACCTACGGAGTTTAAAACATATGGACTATGTCGTTTTCGAAATATGTATTAAGCTTTCAAAAACAAATTTTTGTTTTAAATTTTCTAGTACAATACTATTTAATTTTTTAGAAGCTTCTGCATAAAAAAAAAATTTTCAAGATAATCGAAAATCAAAAAAAAATTCTTGCTAACTATTAAAAAAAAATGATTTTCCAGAGAAAGGTAGAATTTAAAGTAATTTATTGATTTTATTTTAAGAAAAGTTTTCGAGCCGTTTTTGGGAAAAAAAAAGATTTTGTGAAATGTAAAAGATATTTTATTTAATTATTTTGGTTCTAAAAAAAAAATAAGAAAAACATGTGGGGCAATGACCAAAAAATGTTAAGTACCAAGTTTGAAATTGGTCGGGCGGCTTAGGCTGTAGCTCAGACTGACAGAACTGTGAGACCCAGGTTACTTGTATTCCCTATATCATCGTAAAAAATGTTTTGATCAAAATCTCGAGTTCGATTTTTTATTACGAACGCCATATCGAAAGTAAAAATATATAAATTAAAAAGTTGTAAGGCCTACAAATATTGTAGCCAAGGAAAATTAGATTTTCACTTTGAAAAATTTCTGACAAAACTAAATTTTTGGAAAAAGCTTTGTTTTGACGTCGTATCTGGGTGATTTTTTGCCAACTGTGATCCTGCTTTTGTTATTCCGTGCTTTTGTTGTTATTTAATGTAAAATATTCTTATAAATATTTGGCTTGAATTCGGTAAATGGGTACATTCAAATTTTGTTACTAATTCCACATGGCTCGAAAGATTGTAATGGCAGTACTTTGGCATGTCGTCCGTTTCTTGTTTTTTCCAAGTAAATCTAATAAAATACTGCATTGAATAGAAATGTTGTTCTTAAAGATGTTTGAGTGCAATACTTGCTTGACTTAAATTTTTCAAAAACCAAATCAAAAGAAAATAATAATGAATGAATAATGTCCGAAGATTACATTTTATTTTTGAATTTAGTGGTTTGTTTGGTGGTGTTCTAAATTTCTTAGAACACCACCAAACCATATTTATTTATACTTAACAACAACAGTCAATTAATTGTTTTACGTGATTGTATTTTTAAACTGATATGTATATGAAGTCAGTACCGTGGCAGTATTTATATAAGCATGTAATTACATGTTTTTGGTTAATCATTAGAATTTTGTATTCGTATTAAAGGCATAATTCAGAATTTTCTTAAAAATAATTTTTCTTATTAGCATTTCGAAGTGAAGTAACATAAAATGTTTAAAAGTCAGTACCGTGGGTGTCATTACCATGGCATTTTATTATATAATTGAACTTAAATGAAATAATTTCTTGCAATAATATTTATTTTATGCTTATTTGCCTTATAAAAATGAATTGATTTGAATTGGAGATTTTCAACGTGTTTTTTCATGAAATAAGTAAAGGATATTATTGTGAATAACTTAAAAAAAAACGTATTTTATTTATTTATTTACTTAAATGCATTTCGGAAATGCTTCAATCGTCAGTATTTTTTTATAAATAAGAATGGTTTCATTACTTCAGAAAAAGCAAAACATATTCTGTGCAATAAAATCAAACCAAAACAGCCCATTTTAGTTCAAAGATCTGTCAATAGTGTCAATATCATTTATTTTATTTGAAATTTGAAAACACTTTGGACTTATAGACCAAGATCCCAGGGCCGCCAGACATACGTCATTTTATCAAAGCTGAAATTTTTTCTGTGAATGAACCTTATGGTAGGTATTAACGAATGGATACTACGAACCTTGAACCCGGGTGCGTTTTGGAGGTATTGAGTGCTAAAAGTGCATAAAATGATGCAAAATTACGTTATTTTATCAGAGCTGATTTTTGTATATGTTTCAAAGAAAGTTATGATAAGCTTATTTTGACACTTGCCAGACACCTGCGTGGGGCCCCAATGCCAGCCAGACACGTTTAAAGGTGTCAAAAAAGTCGTAAAATTTACGTTATAGTATCGGAGCTGAATTTTATATATGTTCTTTGGGCAACTGTTTCAAGATATTTCCCAAGCTGCCACACACCTACGTGGGGACCAAATGCCTGCCAGACACCTTTTAAGGAATCAACAAATCATTAAATCGCGTTATAGTATCAAAGCTAATTTTTCTATAGACAACTGTTTTTAGATATTTCCCTGCCAAATACCCACAACAGTGGCACCTAATATCAGCCAGACATATAAACATTTAAAAGTAACCAAGATATTCCCCAAGCTATCAGACACCTACACCTAAAAGTTTTCAAAATAATTGTGTTTCATACGGTTCAATATCAAAGTTATTTTGATCTAACAAGCAAAAATATGTTCCTTGGATAACATTATTTAACAATATTTTTAGCCAAGAGTGCGAATGATCCTTATCTAGGTTCCAAAGCTGTCGACGCCTATACTTCTTTTTTTGTTATCACTCACACCCAAAATCTGCTGTGGGCTCTAGGTCTTATACCTATGTACCTATCAACATTTTCTAAGAATTTATTAAAAAAAAAATATTTTATTCTGCTACGACTAACTTATTACCTAGCAACAATTAAAGAAAGTGAGCAATTTAGGATTTGGGGTGGGTTCGAGGTTGGGTATATGCAAAGTTTCTTTTGCAATAAAAAAAATCTGGACCCGTGAGTGTTTTTTAAAAATGTTTGCAATCGCCCCGATCACATTTGGCCGATATTTCTTATATTGCAGTGGTTTTTGGCAATTTTCCTATTTTGGGCTCAATTTCCCATTTGGTTATTTCAATTTACTAATTTGGGCATTTTCAAAGTAATTTCTTTAATTGTTGCTAACAAGTTAGTCGTAGCAGAAAAAAATATATATTTTTAAATAAATGCTAAGAAAATGTTGATAGGATAGCTTTGGAACCTAGATAAGGATATCATTCGCACTCTTGGCTAAAAATATTGTTAAATAATATATATTTTAATTATTGTTTTGCTGAACTTTTAAGTTAAATTGTATTTATTCTTTGTTTTATAGAATTTTTGTTTTTTGTTATCAAAAATTAAAATTTGTCAATTATATTAATTTGTAATCAATTAGATAACGTTTCTATGTTGTATTAAACTTTATTATCTATATATACAAGAATAATAGTATTTTAGGTAAATATTTCTTTTTAATATATTATTATAATGCTGTTGTATATTAATTTTAGACCCTGAAGATGAGGAATTAACCTCGAAATATATTGGTGTAATTAATAAAATATGGCATTATTATTGAACTTAAGGAAGCAAAACAAAGAATAAATACAATTGTTAAATAATGTTATCCAAGGAACATATTTTTGCTTGTTAGATCAAAATAACTTTGATATTGAACCGTATATGAAACACGATTATTTTGAAAACTTTTAGGTGTAGGTATCTGATAGCTTGGGGAATATCTTGGATACTTTTAAATGTGTATCTGTCTGGCTGATATTAGGTGTCACTGTTGTGGGTGTTTGGCAGGGAAATATCTAAAAACAGTTGTCTATAGAAAAATTAGCTTTGATACTATAACGCGATTTAATGATTTGTTGATTCCTTAAAAGGTGTCTGGCAGGCATTTGGTCCCCACGTAGGTGTCTGGCAGCTTGGGAAATATCTTGAAACAGTTGCCCAAAGAACATATATAAAATTCAGCTCTGATACTGTAACGTAAATTTTACGACTTTTTTGACACCTTTAAACGTGTCTGGCTGGCATTGGGTCCCCACGCAGGTGTCTGGCAAGTGTCAAAATAAGCTTATCATAACTTTCTTTGAAACATATACAAAAATCAGCTCTGATAAAATAACGTAATTTTGCATCATTTTATGCACTTTTAGCACTCAATACCTCCAAAACGCACCCGGGTTCAAGGTTCGTAGTATCCATTTGTTAATACCTACCATAGGCCCAATTCACATAGAACTGGCGTGAGGTTTTGGTGTGGTTCTGGCGTGCTGCATACATATTCCACGTTGTGGAATTCACATGTTCTCTTATGAGATAATACACACACAGATGACGAGGCGAGGGTATGGTGTGACATGCCATCGCCACACCATATTGGAAACTCCAGTGGCCTACGTAAACGGCACGCCACAATGGAATCTCTCAGTCAAATGTCTAATTGTCAGACATTAAAAAAAAATTAAATGTGATTATGAGTTCAATATTGAATTCAGCAATGAAATGCAAATACATGAAGATTTATGTAATTACGGGAGGACAAAATTACTGAAACAGGAGCGTGCATGGCAAAAAGTAGCCCAAAATTTCAAAGCAATTGTTTTTTTTATATTTTATTTATTTTAATTCTGTATAGAAGCCATTTTCTTGTGAAGTGTTCCTGTGTTTGTGTATGTATTTTTTGCTTTTCTGTCAAATAACCATTCCCTGTCACTTCTGTCTGAACAAAGCTCACCACAACCACACCACGCCCGTAACAGACCAGAACCACACCAGCACCATAATCCACTTCTGTGTGAATCGCGCCATAGGGTTCATTCACAGAAAAAATTTCAGCTATGATAAAATGACGTATGTCTGGCGGCCCTGGGATCTTACTCCATTAAATTAGTAGAAATTGGCAGTTTTGGGAAGTACACGAACCAAAAGTAAATTTAAATTAAACCAACCTTTATCAAAATGATAAATCGATTTAAAAATTAAAAAAAAAATTATCATTACCATATCATCATACTGAAGTGGTAACCATGTACCGCAGTAATCACTATTAATCTCGCTCTTTTTCTCTTAAATAAAAAAAATGAGCATTCTCCAAATTGATTTGATTTTTCGTTACTTCAAACTTCAAGAAAACAACTCAGCAAAAAAGCTACTTTTACGTCAGTTAAACACACGACATTCTTCATTCAAGTGATTGTCATCGTGCGTGTTGCGTGAACTTCTCAGAGTTAACAAAAAAAAAAAAAAAATACACACATCCAGTAAGTGAATCGAGAATAAAAAAGAAAGAAGAATTGTGTTTGACTTCCCGTCTGTCAATCTGTATATCTGTTTTGTTTAAACAAAAGAAATATTGCAAATAAATTATAAAATAAAATTACCCAAACAATAAAATTGAAATCTAAGTGAAAGTTCGATCTTTTGCGATCATAAACAATAAGAAAGAAAAAAACCTATCCGGTGGTGGCGGCTATCCACCTATCAAGTGACACTGACACATTTCAGTATCAAGTAGCTCCACGACTGTTACCTCTCAGCCGTGCGTCGTCGTCGTAGTTGCCGCACACCGCACACTCACTCTTCCGATCATCACCGATCCGATGTTTTTGTTGTATTTAAACTTATAAATTCTACGCGCGCCACGTTTTCTGTCAATTCTCAATTTTGAAATTACAAACAATCAAATGAGAGATTGTGTGTTGGAAAGTTTTGATTAATTTTTTTTTTCTGTTTTATTTTTCTGCTAAAATACCAAACGATATGAGTTTAAATACCTAATACACTTGTGTTTTGTGATGTCATAAGAATTAGAATTTCAGGGAATCGACTAATATGCCACAGATAAATCAGTGGCAGCAAGTACGGCATATCTGTGTTAGAATTTGGAAAATATATCCAAAAAGTGCCTGAGGGTTTTTTGTTATTTTATCTCGTGAGTTTGTATCTGTTCTGAATCATGCAACATACCGTGATGTATAGGCGAATTTTAAATTAATAGTTTTTTTTTTTAAGTAAAATTTTATTCATTTTCATTAATTAAAAAAGAAAAGATTTTCAAAGAACACGACTGACGCAAATATGTGGACTCAAGTGAGTTGGTACTTTCTTATTACTTTTGGGAATTCCTCTTTCTCCGGATGCGTGGCTTATTTTTGTATGTAGTTGATGTAGTTTGTTACTAATTTAAAATTTTTCAAATTAACAATTCAAAATAAATTTTGTTTATAAATAAGTGGAAACTCCTACCTATACATACATCCTATGGTGATGGTAATCGGTGTGTAGTTTCTGTATAAACAATATAAACAATCTTAATCTAAGATTCTAAATTGTTTGTAATTAAATTTTGAAAAATATTTTATAATTAGGTAAGTAAAGTTTTGTGTTTAAGTTTAATTAACTTTAAATATAAAAACGTGTCTCTTTTAATAATTTAATAAATTTTAATAAATATGCTTAGCTATAGTTAATTTTGTTTTCGATTAAAATCTTTTGAATTTGTTTGGTTACTATGTACTTTCCTTATACCTAGCTATGGCTTTGTTTGTTGGATATAACACCTGCCCTTATCAGCAAGTTGCTAAAACGCGGTATAAAATTCAGATTAATTATTTTTTTGTCATTTCTCTGAACAACAATTTGTGATTCATTTCAATATGGGGCTGCTTTGATTTAATATCAAAGGAACATTTTATCAAGTAGGAATACATTTTGCAAAGGGAAACATAATATTTAATTTTTAATTTGTATTTAATAATAATAAAATGATATAAACTTGATAAGAGGAGGGAGAAATACCCTCACTAAAAATATTCAAACCCGAGTTTCTCAAAAGTATACATTTTGAAGGGAGAGTTGTAGAGTGAGTTGTCTCATACGGCTATAGATAAGGCCATAATAGATCTTTAGACCACAGTGCACTTAAGTCCTGATAAATTTACTAGTTCAAGGCCATTTAGTACGTATGTATGTACGTACGAAATTTCAGCTTTATCCGTGTACCACATGAGATACACTCAGAGAAAAAATATCATGTTATAAATTAACCAAAAATTTATCAATTATCAAATTGTTATAGGTATTTTGTGTTAAATGTTTGAAAAAAGGGAAAATTTCAACGTGGCGATTGGGTGTATTGAATCAGAATTTGTTTTGAAAAACCTACCTTTTTAAAAATAACCTACTGCTTGCGATAGCAAACATATACCAAGAAATAACGGATCTATTTAATACAATTAAGGTTATTGATGAAAAGATGCGTGAATCATTAGGCCTGATCCTTTACTGTTTGCATAGAACTTTCGAATTTTGAAAATTAAGGATGATTCTCCCAATGATTTCCAAGTTGCCTAAAAGTAGGTACTATCCGCCGTACCACCTTTTGTGGAAGAAACGCACGACTTTTCAATAAACTTTAATTCTTTGGCTCTCATGCTGACATTTAGCTGAGCTCTCCGAAACATTCTCTTTTGTGAAAAACTATGAATTTTTAAGTTCCTCCGGGAACGAATTTGGACTGAAAAGCATACAAATGCACAGAAATTCAGAGTAAAGGAACGGACCTATTTATTGAAGGAAAAAGAATAAACTTTTGAAGTTTTAAAATACTCTTCCAAGGTTTAAAAAAAAAGGTTTTAATGAAAAACGTACGTTTCGTTATGACATCCGCCAGTTTGTGCGTCCGTGCGATTTTGCGTAGGAACACAGCACATGGAGTAAGAGCAGTTTTTGTGGCTAAATAAACGTGTGAGAGAAAATCGCAAGCGCATTTTTGCGGTATTGGATTTTTTTGTTCTTCATAAACTAGCACTAGCTTTAATAATTTTTTTCGGAGAAACCTATATCCCTTCGTAGCCCAAGATCATATAAAATTGATATTTTTTTGAGAAACGGCAGGTTTCGGAAAATAAAAAACACGTATTTTTCAGAAATAAAAAAAAATCATTTTTAAAGGATTTATTTCACATTTTAAGGATTGTGGCATTACTGTAACATTGGGTAAAAAAAAAAAAAACTATATTTTTTTGAGAAACGGCAGGATTCGGAAAATAAAAACACGTATTTTTCAGTAATAAAAAAAAAATTATTTTTCAAGGATTTTTTTCACATTTGAATGACTTAGATCTTTTTTCTCCCTCACACAAATTTAATTTCGAAATCTTGAATAAGTCTAAGGCATCAAAATGTAAAGTTGACTCACTTGGGAAACACTGAGTAAGGGCCAGTTATATTTCCGCCAAAATCAGTCAGTAAAAACTGTTAAACCACGGATACAAATTTGCCCCTCGTTTGTACAACATGGGCCTTTGGGCGCTGAGCTCAAATCCGCCATCAATTTTCTGCCGTAAGCTCGGGTTTTCGAGTTATTTTCGTTATAAAATGAAAAAATAATCGTTTTCCCAAAAATAAGGTACATTTTTCCAATAAAACTAGGGACGAATTCTAAAAGCATAATTTCTTGCTTTGTTACTCCCCGGGATATCCTTAGAAAGATATTAGTAATTACCGTTTTTTCACTATTTTTCAGGTTATAAAACCACTAACCACCACCCTCTATATTTTTTTTGTTCAATAAAGTTTGTGAAAATTCCTGAACCTTATATGTTTCGTCTCCCAAATTTAGTTTAAACCTTCCTGATATATTTAATAATCTCTTAAAAATCACTTGTTGAAATGTATGTGTTTAGCATATAAAACCGCATTTTACTCTTCATTATTATTAAATTATGTAGGGGCAATTAAAGACAAGAACAACTAAAAAAAAAATTTTTCGAAGACTATTGAAAAACTGTTGAAGAAGAAGTTGGTTCTTTCAAGAGTCGTTGCTAATTTCTGAAAAAAAAAAACTATAGTTCGTTGGATATTTAACCTCAAAAATAACGAAATCCGTTTTTTAATTTTATAAGGGGAATATCTCAAAAAAACCAGAGCTAATGGCGGAAAACAGATCGGATTTGGATTCAGTATCAAAAATTACCTTCAGAACAAGTTTAACCTGTCTGTGTCAATAACCGTCTTAACTTGTTTAGTAAAAGGTTGTGGCGGTAAATTTTACCACAACCAGTTTCACTTACCTATTCTCTTGTTCTGAATCCATTTTTAGCCTTTTTCTTCGTTGAAACTAAAGAAATTCACACCTTTTTACAACCAACTTAAATCTAGTACGGTTTAATACCCCTAAAGTGTCTTAAACACCACCGAAAATCAGTGATGGTCTGGAAACATTTTAAAAAACAGTCGGAAAAACAAAATTACGGTCTTTCCTACTTTTTAAATATTCTCAATAATCGTCATGTCATATTTGATCAAAATCTTGAGTTGGAATATTTTTACGAATGTGGAATTAGCAGTGTATTGCCGAAAAAAAGGCTTTCGGGACAAAACTGTGAAAAAACTATAAGAAAAGATAAAGTTTGAATGGTTAAACATATCTCTGTCAATTTTGAATAAAAAATACTTTCTAGGAAATTGCTAGTTTCTAATTAACTCATGTTTAAGAAAAAAGATTGACATTAGTTTAGCAATTGAAAGTTGTATGAGAAGAACCAGTAATAGTTAACAGTTTAAAGCGGTAATTTTTACCACAACAAGTTTCACCATCCTATTCTCTTTTCCTTTATGCATTTTAAGCTATCTCCTTTGTTGCGATTAAAGAGTTGTACATCTTGTTCACAATAACATAAATTAAATATGGTTTAGTGCCCATCGAAAAGTGTTTTAAACCCAAAAGAAAAATCCTCAAAATTGTAAGTTAGAACTCAGTAAAATTGGACTTATTTTTCTATTTTTTTTTTTCAAATTTTATTTGCATGATCTTAGAATGTCATATCCAATAGACATAATATATGTCAGTAACGAAAATCTAAAAACAAGCTAAAATTCTTAACCTAAAAACAAGCTTTATTTGAGGTTAGAATTACGTATATTTTTTTTAAAGTTGCTCAATCTCAATATGAGAACTTGTCTTAAGTTAAGCTCGAGGCAATCTTGATTAAGTAATTCATTTTTGAAACAAACCTAAATAATCTTAAATATGCAATCACCACTAATAAACTGGGTTAAGTAGATTGTTATCAATTTTCAACATCGTATTTTCGTATTGCGAATTAGCTTATTGAAGCGTATTCGGCTGGTAAGCAGAGGGTTCTCAGAAAACCCCAAGAAAGTAAAATAAGTTTTTTTTCAAATTAAACAAAAAATGTATATCTGTTACCGGAAATGAATGAAACCTAGGTATCATATACAATTCCTAGGAAATGTATACAATGACAACCCTATTTAGGAAATGTATAAAATGATCTGTAAAAGATTATTTAAAACACACATTGCCTAGGAAATGTATATATTTCCTAGGTATTGTATACAACTGCTAAACCTAATTCTAGGAAATGTGTTAAATAAATAGTATACATACCATAGAAATAGTAAGGGAGACGGACACAATGCCGTAATTCTGAATCCAGAAAACCCAAAATCCCGAAAAACCAGAATCCCGAAAACCCAAAATCTCGAAAAGTTTCTTTAAATGCAAAAGAAACTTAGTACACCCAACCTTGCACCCACCCTTAATCCTATAATGTGCCCAAGCAGGGAGGTTGCAGGGGAGCAGCATGCCCCATAAATACTTCACTCTTTATTCACCGTAATTCTGGGTGCCAGGACTGTATTAATGTAAGCAAAGCACGTGTAAATAAAATCAGTGCTAGCACCCAGCATGACGGCGAAAAAACAGTGAGGTATGTATGGGGGGCATGCTGCCCCCCTGCAACCCTCCTCCTTGGGCTCACTATACGATTTGGGGTGGTTGCAAGGTTGGGTGTATGCAAAGTTTCTTTTGCATTTATAAAGAATCTGGTTTTAAAGAAACTTTGAATTTATCCAATATATTCAACAATAATTGTAACTGTATCATTTTATACAATTCCTATTGCTGCTTAGGAAATGTATAGAATTGCTAGGAAATGTGTATAGAACAAATTAATTCACACATTTCTTGGCGAATCTAGACATTGTATACATTTCCTAGGAATTATATATAATGACGGATTACATACATTTCCGGCAACATATACCTACATTTCATAGTGACAAAAAAGCTGCTGCAAAACCCAAAAAATAACAATAGAATACAAAACTATAAAAATAACATTGAAATAAAACCCTACAAATGCAATTCATAGACTTTTCTTTTTATTTAAAATGAGTTTGTTTTTGGCTTTAATTATGTTCGAGCATTGTGTACATCATCGCGAAGCTGTGTTGAAATTCTTAGATTTTTGCACTTGTTCTAAAATTTTCCGAGTTTACCAGACTCACTTCAACGAATTGGCTTGTCTTAACACAGCTTTTCTTGATTTTAGCTAATTTTTTCTGAGTATATGAATATCCCACTAAATATCAAACACATGTAACTTAGTAATGACGCAACTTAATATGTTAACACAAATCATAACATCATCAGCATTCAAGTAAAACTCCTCGAAGTCAATTTTTTTTAAGAAACTTTTTGTAAATGTTCTGTTTTTTTTTTACATTAAATCGTTCCTTAATTGAAACATTTTCAAAGTATGTTTGTCAGTTAAAAAAATGCAAATATCTCCGAATACATTTTTTTTCTTAGACTTTTTACTAACACTTAATGTGTTTTATTTTGCCAATTTTCAATTTGAGCATGAAAACAACAATAAATCACGCTCATCATGTATAATCATTTAAATTCGGCTAAGAACTGTTTAATATTCTTATCACCTACTGACACTAAATTTAAATACAAAACAAATATTTTATTTTCTTTTTAAGTGTTTATAAATTCTGTTCTCATAAAAAACATTGAGTCAAAATCAAAACAAAATAAAATAAAATAAATTACCTTCACCAATGTGCACCAGTACTTATAAAAAATGAAACGAATCGATTTGACGCATTAATTATAATTTTTTACAAAGTCAATCATATTAAAGTGTTACACGTAGTCTTCAAAATCACGGATCGACCTTTAATTAACAACAAAGTTTGAACTTCGAAGTTACTAATAAGTAAATAGTTTATGAATAAATTAATTTTTACTTTAACTTTTTTTCAATAAGATGGAAACATTCTTCCTCTTTATTTTCTGTGTAACTAATAACGTAAAAAGGCTTAACAATACAGATAAATAAACGCAAGGGGAAAATTCATCACAATTAAAAGAAACGCTTTTGAAGTTTGAATATCTTCTTAACAAAAAAAGGATGTCATTTTTGAGAAAAAAAAAGAGAATTAATTATAATTTATTACAGTCAAAATTACAAACAAAAATTTTAGAGCCCCGATATTTTGAACCGATTTAATAATATAGGTAACGGCCGGTTATATAAACCACTCAGCACAGAGAAGGTACATGACTTTTTTAAGAACTTCATGTAATAAACACAAATACATAATGCATATTAGATTTTTGAATTCTACCATGACTCGAAGATTTGTAGGAAACGCATTGAATACGAAGGGTAATAAATTTCAAAATAATCTTACACCGGATGTTACTCCAAGAAAATTCTACTCTTTCATTTTCGTCTTTTTTCGATAAACCATGGAATTCTTGATGATAGGTATCTGTACTAAAATAAGGGACAAAATGTGTTCTCTTCAAAAAAAAAAAAAAAAAAAAAATAGAAAATCAAAACATGTATTGTCCGTTTTAAGCGAAACATAATTGAAATTGTATTTTTCATATGGAGCAGGTTAAAAATTAACCTTCAAACCCACTTAGAACATGGATGGACTATTTTTATTCTTGTATTTAATACATTTTGTCTAATTTTTTGAGGTTTAGAATTTTCCATGGGTGCTATGGTATTTATCTAACACTGGCCCCTCCCACTCAAAAAAAAAAAAAAAAAAAAAACACCCTGGCACCACAGATATTTATTGAAGCTTAAAATTCTTGTATATTGATGAATGCAATATTTACTTCAATTTTAATAACAATACTAATTTGTTTTGTATGGTATTTCAAATATTTCATTACATAAAAAGAAAAATAAATTTTTTTCGGGTAGTCGTATTGTATTTTAAAATCATAAATGTAACCTTGGTTGTCAACCAGTAAAACAATAGCTTCAATTTAAATTAACATCTTATTTGAATAAAATTGGCCCCAATTAGTGAGTTATTTGCTAAGAAGATTTAAAAGAGATACCAATGAATTAGCATACTCTATATACAAATTTGATTGTTCTATAAAACACGAAGTATTGGTTTTGAGTAAATAAATCTAGGGGCTCAAAAATTAACATAACTTTATAAAGGGTGTACCATCTGTAAAGCTTCTTTTTAAAACAGCTATTCAAAGAAAGTTATTCAATATTTTGCCTTTAGTAAGAACTTAAAAAAAAAAAAATGTGTGAGTACCGGGACTCGCGTGGAAGATGTGTAAACATTCGTTTTCACCTGAAGGTAAGGGATCGGGTCATTACCACGTATGACAAAAATTAGGAATCTGTAATAAAAGCGCTAAACAAAATGGTTGCACGACACAAATTATAATGAATTTACCCATTAAAAAACACCTTCCGAGAAAACTTTATGACGTCACAAAGTTGTTCCTGGATTCAAAGTTAAGGTAACTTTGAGTACATTTTTCCTACTCATCTTTTTGATATTGAGTTGAAATGGTAAATCCGCCAAAAGCAGCTGAAATCACGATGTTTTCCTTTTAAGTTATCTTTTGTTTGCTTCTCGATCGTTTGGTTTGGAACTGATTTCATTTTTGTAATATGTAATAGTTTAATTTTATTATCCCCCAGATCTGATCCGGATTAGATTATCATAATAAAACAAACAGGATCCCAGTGCGACAAGAGTGTTATATACCCATCCGATCCCCCTTTATCATTTTGTTTCTGTATTTTCTCTTTACTCCATTCTCTATTTTCTTCCTATCTTAAACACAAAAAGCCATCTACCTGTGAGAGAAAAAACTATTTTTTTTGCAAAAAAGTACAAAGGGTGTATGGTCAGAATTAATTTGCGAATCGAAATCCAAAAGCAAGGTCAGATTTTGTGTTGTTTTTGTAATATACGTATGCATATACAATTCAGATCAGATCTGGGGGAAAATATAAAGCTAATATATTTATATTTTTATTGATTTTACCGTCGATAGTGAGTTTGGAAATTTTTCCAGGTTTTTCGACATTTTTTTATCTGATTTGATCGATTTGTAGTAAAGAAATTTGTTCAAGTAATGAATGATAAAAAAATTGGAAATATTTTTGCTTAAATATTCAATTTTGTGCTAGAATGAAGTTAAATGAAATTTAATTTGAAAAATGTATGCATTTTCGAAGTGCTGATAAAAGTTCTTTTCAATAATGAAATCACAATTTCTTCTTGATTTTTAATTCCAAATCTATTTCGACTTTTTTTCACCCAATTTGTTTGACAGATCAGCCATATTTTTAGCTTTTGTCGTTCCTTAATTAAAAGTAACTCAAAGTAACTTTTTTAAATATGACATTACAACACTTCTTTTTGACACATTAACCACAGCCAACTAGAGAAACATAAAAGAATGCGCCACTTGGCAAATCATGTTATGACATTTCAAATCAAGAAATTGCAAATAACACTTAATATCACAAACCAAAATTGCCACCCGCTATTGCAGAGATTAACATCAAAAGCAGCATATGGATACAAAATAATGAAATAAAAATTAAATTTCTAGAAAAAAAAGCAACAAAATCTTCACCTGGCAAAATGTATGTCAAATATCTCTATCAAGATATAGTTGCATCTTGACATCCAATCAAGATATGAAACGGAGTGACTCCATTAGATATTTAATGTCAAGACAAACATTCTGAGAGAAATTATCTACTGTGGAGTCGGGGTGTAAAGGTGGGTCCACACTATGCCGATCAACATTGTTGGTTAACATTGTCGATCAGCATGCTAGTGTGTACGTGAAAAACTTTAGTAGCAAACATTTGTGTGGTTTGGAATTTTCTGATCGATGCGTCAGGATACAACCGAAGGGTTCTGGGTTCGAGTCCTGGTGGTACCCTACTTTTTTTATTTTTTCTTGTGAACAATAAAATTAAAATGATATTATTAACATTAAATACTTATTCACAACAAATATTGCATTTTTCATCTAATGAAAATGTAATTAATAACGCACATAACAAATAAATTATTTTCATGAAATTAAAACCCTACAAATGTTTTTAATAAAATGAATTTTGTTGAACAGCTTTGTCGATTGCTATCCATTTGAATCGGGTTACGTTCGGGTCAACAAATGTTGATTGGTTTTGTCGATCAACACGTCTACACTTACTCAACACTGTTGATCAACGATGTTGATCTACACAATTCGACATAATGTGGACGCAGCTTAAGGAATTCACTCCACTTAGCAAATACCAAAACCATTAGGTATACAATGAAAACTACCTTACCTATTCGAGTTTACAGAGTTCTACTTACCTACAACCAACAAAATGGTTCCAAACGGAACCGTGAGCCCATATCCGTCACAGCCGATTTTCAATTTTACCCATACCGAGCGTTAAGATGTTTACACATCAAAAATGAAATTGTACTTAAATCAGATTTAGCTAATCCGGAAAATAAATTAATCCCGATTTAAATCAGGCACAGTTTTTCAGTTGAGGATTAACTTTATGCTTCAGTTGTCAAAAATCTACTGACATCGATGTTTGACACTATGGATATCACAACGGAATTGCATTGACAATAACTTTCACTATCGAAATCGAGATGACTCCACAGCGAAAAAGACCCTCATTTCAGTCGGAGTTTACTTAGGATTTAATTTGATTGAAAAAATACGTTTCTGGAGTTAACTTTGGTTTAACCCCGAGACAAAGATGATCCCGCACTGAAAATCTGGCCTCAGAGTTTTAAAAATTGCTTACATAAAAAAATAGATATAGACCCAGCCTATGAAAAGGTGGCTTATGAGCAAAAAATTATTTTTCACTTTTTTTTGGTTAGGATATTTTTTGAGACGCTCTTTCACATAGTGAAAACCAGAACGTCATAACTTGCTTAGAAGTGTACTTAAAATGTAGAGAAAGATAGTAATGATAGCTGATAACATTCTCCATCTCACTTCAGTATTACCGATACGAAAATCCGAAAGTAGCAACGTGAAGCAATTAACAAACATAATATTTGGAACAAAAGCAACACTGCATCTCACTTGGTGCCCTTGAACAACGAGAGATACTGGGCAATGGGAAGGAGAACAACTACCAAGAAACTGACGAAATGCATTGTTTATCTTTAACAGCTGATTTATCGAAATTTTGTTTATGAGTCATAAGCCACCTTTTCATAGACCGGGTCACATATAATGAAAGAAAAATGTTTTATATGTTTATTGGAATTCGTTATTTAAATGCTAAAATAACTCTTTAAATATGTAGTTTGAGCTGAAAAAAGGTATGCCACCTGAATTCCTAAATGAATATGAATTTATGCGAAAAAAATGTTTGAAAATCGTTGAAGTGGTTTTTTAAAAAATAATGTTTGATATATAAAATGTCCAAAACATTTTTAGGGGAAAATTTTGGGGTGTAAATTTTATGTTTTTATTAATATGCAAACTAAAATTAAATGTTCAAAAAAAAATTTCAATCCAAAATAACGATTTTTTTTAAATTCACAAAATATTTTTTTGAAAATTTTGATATGCAATTTATAGTTTTTGAAGTTTGTGATGTGCTGTTAATAGTGACTTAGTTAGTTTTTTTTTATTTTAAAGTAAACCGTTTTAAGTTCGCTCATACAATTTTTTTTTATCAAAATCGTAGGAGTCGTGTTTGATAAAATGAGATTTTTTTCTACGGTTTGTATGTACATTTGTATGGAAAATACCGATATTTTTGAATAAAAGTAAAATAAATCAGACCAAGTTTTAAAGAAAATTATATATAAGAAATGGTTGCTTGGGAGGTACCATTTAATAACTATTTTGTGGAAAAAAGTTTTGCACCCATAGATAACTTCTACTAAAATATTGATTTCTTTAAAGAAAAGTTGTTAAAAACATAACTTGTATGGCAAGTACCGTTATTTTTGGTTCTAAAAAAATTAAAAAAAAAACCGTGTGGGGAAATGAAAAAACCAAACATCACTATGTACCAAGTTTGAAGAAAATAGACAGATAGACAGAACGACAAACAAGAGACATACAGACAGAATCATGAGACCCAATTTTTGTCGCCTTCCCTATCATTGTATAATGACAAGACTGATCAAAATCTCAATCTCAAAAGTTCAATTGTAACCAGTTTTGTAATAGTTAGTGCAGATTTTGTATGAAACTTTGACAAAAAAAAGTGTTTTCAATTAAAAAATGCTTTAAAACCTGTAAAAAAAGCTGATCCATTAATTTTTATTTTATTTCACTTACTTCAAGCTGGTTAGAAATCAAACAATATTAATAACAATAAAAAAAATAACAATAACAATAACAATAATTAGATACAAATTTAATAAATTGTATAATAATAATAGATACATAAATAAAGAAATAAATTGTAATATATAATATGACTTAATTATTAAGAGATTAAGGGGATGTGGGAAACTGGAGAATAGAATTCACTAAGGGAGGTTGGGGCAAAGTTCGGGGATGTGCAGGTGCATTCTTAACTGGCTGTTTATTTATTTGTTTATTTATTTGCTTAGCGGATACGTTATACATTATAACATTATACGATAAATAAATTAAGTTAAATTAAAGAAGGTTGAGGATTTAGGGTGAGAAGCTGTATAGAGTACGTCTAAGGGAGGGGGAACTAAGGGAGAAGTCAAGGATATGTTGTGCTGTGTTTGCCAAACGTAACATTCTGGACATTGGGTTAAAGTGACCATAGTTGGTGCGGTGCGTAGGGATGTGGAAGAAGGGGATAGATCTTAAGTTACAGGGATTAGTATTTATGTTTATTAACTCGAGCAAGGCTGGAGAATCAATGGTACCAGTGATAAGATGGTGGATGAATAAAATGTCAGCAACTGTACGACGATGGGCAAGGGTTTGCAGGTCAATCAACTGTAGACGGTCTTCATAAGGGGGTAAAATAAAGGGATCAGACCAAGGCAAGCTGCGCAAGGCAAAGCGGAGGAATCTTCGTTGTACTGCTTCAATTCGAGCTGAGTGGGAGTTATAGAAGGGGGACCAAACCTGACTAGCATATTCAAGGATTGGTCTTACGTAAGTGGTGTATAGAGATTTTGTGACGTAGGGATTGGAAAATTCTTTTGACCACCGTTTGATAAACCCAAGGGAAGAGTTTGCTTTTGAAATAATGGTATTAATATGCAAACGGAAATTTAACTCTTTATCGCATACTATCCCGAGATCACGAATAGAGGAAACGATAGGGACAGATACATTACTAAAATGGTAAGTTCGAGGATGTGAAGGTGACCGTTTTCGGGAGAAAGTCATGGATTGACATTTATCTACATTCAGTTCCAGGAAGTTTTTATTACACCATGTCAGAAAAGTGTTAAGGTCAAGTTGGAGAAGGGAAGAATCTTGAGAAGACGAGATAAATTTTACTATTTTTATGTCATCCGCATAAATTGAGAGATTTGAGAAGGAAATTATTCTACTCACGTCATTAATGGCAAGCACAAATAAGAGCGGGCCAAGATGGCTACCCTGAGGAACACCTGAAGTGGCAAAGATTGGGTTGGATACCGCGCTTCTAAAAACAACTCTATATATGCGGTTTTCTAGGTAAGATTTCACCCATTGAATAAACAGTGGTGGGAAACCAAAGGCATTAAGTTTCAAATAAATTATTTGGTGATTGATCTTGTCAAATGCCTTACTGAAGTCAGTAGTAATAACATCGACATCGCAGCCTTTTTCCAGTGCCGAAAGAGTCATGGTGACAAATTGGGTTAGATTAGTGGTGGTGGATCTACCCTTTAAGAAACCGTGCTGTAGTGGAGAAACAATTGACTTACAGTGAAAATAGAGAGTGTCGTATACTATGCTTTCAAAGAGCTTGGGGATAGCGGAAAGCTTAGCAATTGGTCGATAGTTTGAGATTTGGCTCTTGCAACCTTTTTTGAATATTGGAAAAATGAACGATTCTTTCCACTGAGAGGGAAAAATTGCTTGGGAAACCGAGAGTTGGAAAAGATTAGTCAGGGGTTCACAAAGTGCATTAGCACATTTTTTGAGAAAAATTGCTGGGATGCCATCAGGGCCAGGCGAAAAGTCATCTTTTAGTGAGTTTAACTTCTCACAGACGGTAAGGGAATTAATGTTTAGAGAAACGAGGGACGTGTGTGGGCTATTTGACAGAAACCTGTGGTATTCTAGATCAGGTTCATTTGGAACATTGATGTAAGACTGACTAAAAAAGGTAGCGAAGAGGTTAGAAATTACTTTCGCGTCGGAGGAAGAAGTGCCTAGGAAATCGAACGTTGGAGGAAGACCATCGGATTTTCTTTTGACGTTTATAAATTGGTAAAAACGTTTTGGTTCCGAGATTAGACAGGACTGCATTTGATTAAGGTATGACTGGTAGAGAAATTGGGATAGGGTGGAGAAGTCAGAAGAAGCTTTTTGGTAATGAGAAAAATTTAATGGCGTCTGGGATTTCAAGTAAATTTTCCATAATTTATTTCTAGTATTACGGAGAGTTCTCAACTCTTTAGTGTACCAGGGAGGAGATGCTACATAGTTTTTTTGTACCGTATAAGGAACACATTGTGTAAGGCATGCAAAAATGGAGGTGTAGAAGAAGGAAAGGGCAATATGAATAGGGGTATTGAGGTTGATAAATAGGTTGAAATTAATATTGGTAAGAAGGGTATTAAGTTGATTAAAGTTGGCTTTGCGAAAGTTGAAGTAGGCGGAGTTTTCAGATTCTATAGCTGGAATGCTTTCAAAAAGAGAGAAGGTAATAGATAAAGGAGGATGATATTGATCGAGGGTAGAAAGAAGATGGAAGCTGTTAGAGACAGAGCAGTTAAATGGGTCCGAGGAGAAAACGAGGTCAAGTTGTCTTCTTAAGTTGTTGTAAATGCCACTTACTTGGAATAGGCCTGATTCAAGTAGACCATCTGTGAAGATAATTTCTTTTTCCGAAGAGGGATTACAGGGAACAAAACAAGTTTCATCTTCTGATGGTAACCAGTTCAAATCAGGTAAGTTAAAGTCACCGAGGATAATAAAATCATCGTTAGAAGTAGCTCCTTCAATCAAGGAACTGATTGAATCAACGAATTGTTGATAAACAAGGCTGGGTTGAGAAGGGCGAATATAACAACAAAAAAGATAAAGACACTTCTTGGGGAGAGACAATTTAATACATACAAATTCAAATAATGGAGATTTTGAGACATCAACCAAAGAGGCGTTGAAACGATTGTGGACAGCAAAAAGAACACCACGCCCAGCAGGAGCAAGATCGCTTCTTAGACCATCCGCACGAAAGACAGCAAAATCAGATGTAAATAATTCACTGTCCAGAAAATCAGGGCAAAGATTAGTTTCTGTTAACGCAAAGATATCGAAAGGAAGATTTTGAGAATTAAGATATACGTTAGAAGTCTTAGTGCGGAGGCCTCTAACATTCTGGTAATATAGAGAAAGGCTAATAGTAGACACAGGCTGCAAAACAGGATTACAGTTAAAGACTCGGATTATGATTTTTATTGACGAAAGGCAAACGTTTTGAATTTAGATGTGAAGCGTATGTAGCTAGATCGTTTAAGACCGTGGAAGGGGAGATATTAAAGGTTTCATGAAAGCGGGTATATATTTTGTTGAGAGCAAAAGGATCAGTTGGAAGGCCTTCTTTTTGGATTGATACTATGACATTCATTTTTGTCTTACCATTTATACAAACAGTTTCAGACTTGTCGTACAGATAGGAGAGATATAAGCGAACATTTTCATATAGCTTACTGTCGCGTAACCTAGCCATAACATATCGACCATCAATCTCATCACTAGTAGACACAGAGGCGGCAAATTTAGATGTGAGTTTAGCTGCGGGTGCGAACATAGGATCGAAAACTGGAGGAGGTACATGGCGGTCAAAGATGGGATAAGATGGGCTAGTAGTTCTAGAAATAGGAGAAGCAGAGAATGAAGAAGATTCTGGATTTAAGGTATGGGAATGAATAAAATTGCCATAAGAAGTCCAACATCCAAGGTTAAAATCTTAAATTTGGTCGAACTTAAAAAAAGAATTTGTATTTTTTAATAACTTCAGGAAATTTAAGAATTTCAAAATTCGAAACTTTTTTTTACAAATTTAAACGCTGTTAGCTATAAAAATGTGAAAAAAGCTGAGAAATTTTGTTTTCCTTTTGTTTTTAAGAGGATAAAATGTGATCTTAGAGCCTTTAATTTTTCAAAAATTTTATGGAATAAAACAAAATATTGGCTGGCTGGATTAAATTGAAACTCTGTAAGAT
Organism: Dasysyrphus tricinctus; assembly: GCA_963921185.1. Taxonomy (NCBI): domain Eukaryota; kingdom Metazoa; phylum Arthropoda; class Insecta; order Diptera; family Syrphidae; genus Dasysyrphus; species Dasysyrphus tricinctus. The sequence continues at coordinate 111,294,250 of OY992533.1, forward strand.
TTTTTTGGGTAAATTGAACTATAAATGGCACACCTAACATTAGTGGGTTTCTTGATATTTTTGATTTAGCGTTTGATTTTCAGAAAACCACCCAATAGTCTTTTTTTTCTGAAAAAAAACGTAGAAGCAAAGTTGTTAAAAACAAAACTTGTATAGAAAATTTAATCTAGTCCTCAAAACCCACCTTCAATTTACTGTGCGATCACTGGTTGCTGAGATATCGATGGTCAAAAACAAAACGATCTATTTTCTACTCAAAGTCCGATATTCCACGAGAAGTAGTCGAATCAAGTTATAAAAAAAAAAATTAACTGAATGAACAAGTTATCTGGTAGTCCGTAGGACAGAAACAAGAACCAAACTAATTTCTTTAAGCTTTAAGACTCAAATTTCCTTGTATACGCCTCCGATACCATCACTTCTAACAAAGATATATGATGTCCGTTAAGCTAGCATTAGCACTTCGAAATTTTGGGGTTATAACAATTAACAATAATAATTGGATACAGTCATAAATTTTTCGTTTTTAGTGAAAGAAAAAATATGTCGCGTTTTTTTTTTTTGTTTTAAATAACCTCTGGTAATGCTAACTTGACAGTCAAGCACTATACCTCTCGAAATGGGTTCAAATGACTCAAACAAAAAAGTAGGAATAATGTCGTTAAATTTTTCGTAAAAATTTCGTTAAAATGTCTTTAAAAAATATATGTCGAGTTTGTGTTTTGAAAGATAATCTCTGATATTGCTAGCTGTCAGTCAAGTGAGCACAACAACCCATCGATATAGAGTCAAATGAGCTCTGAAGAATTGTCGCTGAGCACAACTTGACATATGGATACGGCCGTTTGCAAAAACATTAAAAATTTTCCGTCCCTTAATTTGTTCCATAAGTGTATTTAATGAACTTAACCCCGGTTTCAACTTAATAAGTTTTAGCTCTGTTTATAATCTAATCTTAGCTTCAACAATAATGTTATTCGGTTTTAAAAAATTTGTTTAAATATTGAAATGATTCCTATTTTAGATCGTAAAATTTTGAAAAACAAAAGTTGAAAAAACGACCCTTCTTCTGACGCATGCAAAATGCATTCTCAATCATACAGTACAATTAGTAGATTCTTAACCAAGAACACATACAGTCACTCACAAAAATATTCGGAATGAAGTTTTTTCAAGCATGAGTTTTTTTTTGTTATGAAGGGTATTCATGCAACTTCGTAAAACACTAGATAAGCTTACAATTTGGTAAAGTTTATCATTTGGTTAATGAACTGTCAAATTTTGTGTGGGACATGGTTTACACAATTTGGTTAAAATTTACCAAGGATTTTGCTGCGGAAAATTAATGTCGTTTTCGATTGGATTTTCTGACTGTTCTACTTCTTTTTGATTCCAATAGAATATGAAAACATCGTGTTTGTCAAATTTACACACACACTACTGAATGACGCCATATTATAAAATGGCTTCATCAAGCATTCATCACATTTGACAAGTAGTGCGACGAAAAACTGTATGCGTATGCGTGGGTTCCAAATCTACTCCTTCTTCAAATCGGGAACAGAAAAATACTCCGAACCGCCAATCGAAGGCTTTTGGAGTAGATGGAGTAGAAAAGGCGTACTCCGAACGTCCAATTGAAAACGACATAACCAAATTTTGGATAAACTTATCCAAACTTCATTGTGACTTTTAAGACTAGGCGTGTTGAAAAATATGATATGGAATCTCAGAGAACTAAACAAAAATCTCTGGCCATGTTTTGTAAATATAAATGAAAGTTGGGAATTAAAACGTAGGTTATACAAAAAAAAATAATTAGGACGTCTACATTTACTCAACGATTAGGAAAGCTACTTGTCGGCTCTCCAAAACCAACGCAAATCATTCGTTGAAAACGACGAAACTACACCAACAACGTGTTATTTTCATTGACAACAAAGTTATTGTTATTTTGGTTTTCGTCATCGTCAACGAATCACGAATAATTTCACAATGGCTTGGAAGATCCTTAATAGACGGAAGCTGTCATTTGTACTTTCGAGATTGAACTATAATAGTCGATAGCACAATGAAGTGGTCGCATGAAACAGAGCGAATACATGAAAACCATACCGAACGCCCATAATTGCCTTTTGCTACTTTTCGTCAGGTTTCGTTAAATTTTGCTTTCGGAAGAGAAGAGTGATCCAGAGCGCACCCCACAGAAGTGAAAGTGAGACATTTATTTATCGTTCCGAGACTCCGATTTGGCGTTGGTTCGGGGGAGGTTCTCCATTTAAAAATAACTTAGAAATCTGAGCACGTCTCACCTGTCACGTTTTTGACGTTTAATATTTGACGTTTATCGAACAGCTACATTTCTCTTTGTTTTGTCTTGTAATGTCCAAAAAAAATTAAGAGCGTGATATTCTACCTACCATTAATTTGTTCATAATCTCCTTAGAGCAAGAACAATCATTTTTAAATTTGATATAGATTAATTCCGAATACTTTTGGGAATGACAGTATAAGATTCTTTAAATAAAGCTTAAAACGAAATTAAGCCTTACGTGGAGAAATTGTTTTATTGTGGTATCGTTAAAATGACAACAGTTGTTGTATTTTATTTTTAAATCAACACTCACAAAGCAACTACATACGACCTGAAGGTGTATTTCATTTTATTTGCTTTGTTTTTTTATTAGCTTTCTTCAATTTCTTCAATTTACTTTTAAATTTGCCTCGAGCTGTGTTGGTCTACATTAAGTATTTTCACTTTTGATTTTATCAGCTTTCAAAGGCAAACCTAATTTCCCTTAACTTCAATTTCAATCTCCGCCGCAATATATACCTACCTTGTGTAGGTTTAGAATAGAACGTGTTAAAACTACTTTCAATTTAAATTCAAATTCAACCAGTTGTAAGCCTAATAAAAAAAAAAACTTTTTTTTGCTACTTACATACAGCTGCCTACCATTCGAATTCATTGAGATAAATATTTATAATTAGCATTTGCATTAATTTGAATTCTTTACAACCACTTTGGAGATATTAACATAAACTGTGATTGTCGATATCTGCTAAATTGTTCCGCAGACTTGCATGTAATTTGTTTGGGAAAAACAATCTTGTGAAAAACTTTAAGCTTTTGTTTCCTTTTTTTTTGTGTAACGAAAAAAAAAATAGGTACCGTGTGAAAGAAATTGTTGTATGAAACTTTGTGTTTTGATTTTTCTATAGTTAATTGCATTAAAAACTTATGAATGTATTTTAATATACCGTACATGCAATTAACTTACCGGAAAATAAACAATTATTGTTAAAAATAGTATAGACGTATAATTTTTAATTTTTTTATTTTTCTGCTTTCATTTTGTTAAAAAAAAAAAACAAAATATTTCCATTCCTGATGAATGATTAAATGTTTTTTTTTTTCTTTTTTTTTTATCAATGAAATCACATTGTGATTTGAATTGAATTTTATTTTGTTTTGTATTAAAATTATTTTGTGCCTGGTGCGGGCTTTGTAGTTTATGACGGATGTATCCATTTACCTAACTCTCTATTGATGATAATACAAACATATGTACAATGAGGGAGGCGGGCGGTTGGATGGTTGTAGACTTTTGGATTGTTATTATTTTCTACGAATATTCTTTTCTGAGTTGAAATTTTAAAATTAGTATCGAAACATATTTTGTTGATTAAACAACATGTCGGATGATAATAGTATACATAAAGTTGAAAGTGCTACGCAAGGCGCAAATCCAGAAACAGATCCAAAGCAGGCACCAATAATAAATCCAGAAACAAGACCGGAGTCAGATACAGTTCCAACTAAAATCAATGAGGAAATTTCGGAGCCAATTTCAACTTCAACTGCCATCGTCGTATCGATTCCAGCTTCAGACATAGCTCCAGACTTAACGCAAGAATCAAGTCAAGAATCAGTTACAAAATCAGCTCCAGATTCAGCTGCAAACTTAGTTTCGGCCTCACCTTCAAACTTAGCTCTTAGCTCAGCTCTTAATTCAGCTCAAGGTCCAGCTCCAAAATTAGATTCAAACTTAGCTCCAGACTCAGCTCCGGAATTAGATCCTAAATCAGCTCCAAAATTAAACTCAAACTCAGCTCTGGAATTAAATCCAAACGCAGCTCCAATATTACATCTAGACTCCACAGCAGACTCAATTTCATCTAAAGCACGAGATAGTAAAGAGGATGAAGAGGTAGATTGATATACTTTACGAATAAATGTATTCATTATAAGCCTATCCAAGTGTATTAGCCATATTATTCATGCCAAATTATGACCTTGAAATCAGGCACGCGATAAATTTTGTTCTTTTATATAAATCTATAAAAAAGAACATGATTCTAGAATGTATTAAATTTTTAGCAATTTTTTGTTTTTTTTTTTTGTTTAAACTTTTTGTCGATACGTGTTGTTTTTTTTTTTTAATTTTTTTTTTTGCAAACAAAAATGTGTTACCTATTGTGAATTAATAATTAGTAAATCGGAAGAATGGTTACGTTTTTTTATTTGTACTTATATATTTTTTGTTTGTCATAACAAGTGCACTAACGTTTAAAAATTATTGTGGATCAATACAAAAAATGGAACTACTTAATTGTTTATATATTTGTTTACATGTTTGTACATTGAAACAATTTTCTTCGTCCCTGAATTTTATTAAAAAATATGTGTATTTAACATACATAATTGTTTCTCGATGATTTATCAACCTAGCTACAAGATGATTGAGAAATTAAAACATAATTATTGTAATTAACTTTTTAGCTTTTATTTTTTCTGATTCAATCATAGTAACAAAAAAATATTCAGGGTATTAAATAATCCCATTGGGTACATCGTCATCGGAGGATTACTATCTTTATTTTTGTAGCAATTTTTTTTTGTCATGTTAATCTGAAACACTACTCTATATATTTGACGTGCCTTTTTAAGTTGAAACAAATTTAAAAAGATCATGAAATGTAAGACATATTAAGGATGATTTACATACCCCGAAAAATTAAGATAAACTCCCTTGAGGCCCACGAGCCAAAAACTTTCTCTCAACATTAATAAATTCTCAAAAAAATTAACTGTTCGGAGCGAGGCTTTGGTATAGTTTTTCGGTCTCTGATATTTTAAAGAGTGTACTTCGAATACAACATGACTTTTACTACTTTTTTCTTAAATTTCGTTTTTAATTGGGTTTTCTAGGAGTTTCACTCCTTTTCAAATCCAATCGAACACGAAAACAACATCTTGATAAATACATATATACACCCACTACAGAATGCCGCCAGTTGACAAAATTGTGTCTTCAACCATTTGCCATTTATGACAAGCAATCCTATGAAAAACTAAAAATGTTTGTGTGTGTTCCTTGTCTACACCTTCTTGAAATCGGGAACAGTAAAGATTTTGAAAACATTACTCGGAATACCCAATCGAAGAGTATTGGAGTAGTAAGAGTGAAAATAGAGTGTAAAAAGAGTACTTCAAATCCAATCGAAAACGACATACAAAACCTTCGTCTTGTCAAGGTGCTAAACGATTGAAAAACCCATTTTTTTTAAACGATTCGTGTTTGTTTATATCTATTCCACATTCTATAATCTATTGGAATCAAAAAGAAGTGCAATCTTCCGAAAAAGCAATGAAAAACCACATTGTAAGTTATTCGGAGTAGTGATTATTTAAGTACCTTTCCACAAATGTTACGTAAAAGCAACCAAAACTCGACAAAGTTATAATGCTTTGAACCCAAGCTTTTTTTTCGTTTGCCTCCTCCTGTTTTATCTAAATGTATACCTTATATCTGTTTACATCCCAAAACTTCCAATTTTAGTCCAAAGTATGGTTAATTTTTTTTTTACATAATTTTGAACTAAAATTGGTAGAATTTGTCATTTTCTTAAGTAAACGAACGACCCAAAGGTCTCATTATCCTTTTTTTTATTTGAACTTTGACAGAAATTTGAACTAAAATTGGTAGAAACTGACAGCTTTGAGAAGTAAACAAACAGTCCTAATGTCTCATATTAGGTCTGTTCGTTTCCTTCCCTAAAATGACAATTTCCACCAGTTTTAGTTCAAAGTTCTGTCAAACTTCATATGAAAAAATAAAATTGGCAGTACTTTGAACTAAAATGGGCAGTTTTGATAAGTGAACGAACAGAGAATATGTCTGTTCGTTTACTTCCAAAAACTGAGAATTTCTACGAATTTTAGTTAAATTTTATTTTTTTTGTATATGAACTTTGACAGAACTTTGAACTAAATTTGCAGAAATTCGTAGTTTTGGGAAGTACCCAAACAGACATAACTATCCCAAAATAGGGGTTTTGAACTGTCTTTCCCAATGTGTTTTTTTTTAAATATAAATTGAACAGAAAATTAACAACCAAACAATATGTTAAAAAAATGTTGCAAAACCTTTTCTCGAAGAATACACCATTTTTCGAAAAATTCATAAAATTCCAAAAGAAAATCAAACAAATGTCTGTAGTGTAATAAGAATAACCATTCATTAATTAGTTCATTCAAACGTAAACAAAAATAATCATGTAAACAAATCCATACAATAAAATAAATTCTGTAATACAACCAATTGCATTGATACATAACACCTATTTTCGTTGTCCCCTTTGACCAACGAAGCTGAGAGCATTGACGTCGCTTTGATGACGATGCATTATGAATGACACAGAATGTATTTTACTACACTACTCCAGAAAGCAATGAGTAATAGAATTGTCCCCAATAATTTGTAAGAATATATCGATAATTTTTAAGTATAAATAGTTGTGAATTTTGAATAATAAAATCATTCTTGATCATACTTTACACGTTGACTTGAATCATTTATATGGGCACCTTTTGCCACTTCTATTATATATATATATTACTTCTAATATATTTATATAATACTATCAGCGAGCTGCACTTTATCTAGCAAAATAGGGCATTCTCAGTAGTACCACCACATGGCGATCTTGCCCAACTCGATCCTGCTAGTTTTCTAGACAAAAAAAGAAACAATCGAAACAATACGCATATTAGCATTAATTTCGAAATGGAAACTGGTTTTATCGATTTGTCCGATGATGTTGAAAATGCTAGGAGAAAGTTGGATCGGAAGAGATTCAATGAAATTAGGAAGTATATTCCTTTTCTGCAGTACATTACAGCTAAAGATCCGATACAAAATGAAAAATATGTAAAGCTGCTACAGTGGTTTTATTCAAACAAAAATTTTCCAGCGAAGCTTGCAACAACATGTGAGTTAGCAATCAAAAAAAGATTCAAAACTCTTCAATCATCCATGGTCTTCCCACCACATATATTATTGATCTTTGAAGGTGAAGAAGTGATTGATCTCACTTCTGATAACTATTTTGCTTCTTAAAAACAAAAAAAAAAAAAACAAAAAAAAATATTTTTATACTCAATATGAGTCGAAAAATGTTCTCTATTGAAAACAGTATGAATTTACAATTTAAACACGTTATTATAATTGTTTATTTTATAATAATTATATACTTAATTTTAATAAAAACTATTGTAAAAATTTAATAAAAAAAAAAATATGACTTAAAAAGAAGTTTAAAACTAGATTTACTTTGGATGAATAAGAAGGTATATACGAGTATGTACCTACATAGAATAAATGTAAAATAATAACGTAAAAAAAAAAAAAAAAAGAAATTGATATGTTAAAATTATTAGATATAGATGTTAATCAAAATATAATCAAATTGTATAAGATAAAAATCAGAGGATTCTAATTATTATTTTGACAATTTTTCAAGTAGAATTAAAAATAATAAATAAAAATTTAATCGAATTGATTAAGAAAAGGCTAATTTACAACTAAAAATGTAGATGATGTTAGATGATTTGTAGCTTTTTGCAACTATTATAGAAAATTCATAAAAGATTTTGCAGAAATAGCAAAGCCTCTCAACCAACTTTTAAAAAAGAAACAAATATTTTCTTGGACAGAGGACTGTGAAAAATCTTTTAACATACTTAAGCAAAATTTAATGACTCCTCCTATACTTAGCTATCCAGATTTTGAAAAACCATTCATACTAACGACAGATGCTTCCAATTTTGCTTTAGGAGCAGTTTTGTCACAAGGAGAAATTGGAGCTGATAAACCTATAGCATATGCTAGTAGATCTCTAAATAAACATGAATTAAACAAACCCATTATAGAGAAAGAATTGCTAGCAATACATTGGGGAATACAATATTTTAGGCCATATCTTTTCGGTAAAAAATTCATAGTTTACACGGACCACAGACCATTAGTCAGTTTATTTACTCACAAAAACCCATCATCTAAATTAACAAGAATTCGAGTTGATTTAATGGACTATGATTTTGAAATAGTATTCAAAAAAGGAAAAATGAACACGAACGCTGATGCCCTATCAAGAATAAAAATTGATTCAAAGAAGTTAAAAGAGATGCTACCAAAATACAATATTGACGTTTTAACAAGAACAATGAAGAAGAATAAAGAAAAGATACCAAATGAGGAAGAAAATTGTGCAGCAGCCTTGGACTCTAATATGAAGACTAGCTACCTTCATATTTGGGACTGTACATCAATATCGGACATAAGGCGATTAAAGAAGATAGAATTTAAAGAATGTAACGTTACAAAGAGAAAGAGAAATGAAATAATAATAGCAGCAAACACTGTATTTGTAGAATTTAGCGATAAATCTTTATCAGAGATAAAATTGATTCTGAGGAAGCTAATATTCAATATGAACAATGCAGGTGTTAAAAGACTAGCGCTAGCAAGAAACAGTCTTATATTTAATAAAGTATGCATACAAGAATTTAAAAATATATTTAATAAACTGCAAGAAAATATAGAAGAATATAAATATCTAGATATAATATTATATACTCCTCCAAAACAGATAACAGATGAGAAAGAAATGCACAAGTTAATAGAAGAACACCATAATACGAAAATAGGAGGTCATTGCGGTATCAGAAGATGCGTGAATAAATTAAAACAACGATATGTTTGGAAGAATATGAACAAAATGGTTAAGAAATTTGTTAACAACTGCGATACATGCAATGAAACAAAGATAACCAGATACACAAAAGAAAATATTGTAATTACAGATACACCCAGTACGTCATTTGAAACAATAACAATTGACACTGTAGGGCCACTTAGACCATCAAATGGTTATAGATACATATTAACAGTACAATGTGATTTAACGAAATTTGTAGAAGCATTCCCGATAGAAACTAAAGAAGCAAATACTGTAGCAAAAACAATAGTCGAAAAATTTATTCTTAAATACGGATGTTTTAAGAAACTAAAAACAGATAAAGGAACAGAATTTACTAATGAATTACTAAAGAATATTTGTACACTTTTAAAGATAGAAAAGATAGTTTCCACACCTTTTCACCATGAAACAATGGGATCAATAGAAAGAAATCATAGGGTATTTAATGAATATATTATGAGCGTAGGAGATAAAGATAACTGGGAAGAATGGTTACCATACTATACTTATTGTTATAACTCAACACCACACAGTAGCACTTTATATTCACCATTTGAACTAGTATTTGGAAAGTTATGTACACTTCCATGTGAAGTAATAGAAAACAAAGATACAATTTATAACATCGATAATTACTTGAATGAATTTAAATGTAAATTAAGACATGCTCATGAACAAGCAAAAAGCAACTTAATCAATGATAAATATAAAAAACAGAATTTTCAAAAAAATGTTAATAGATCAAATTTTATCGTAGGAGATCATGTATATTTAAAAAATCAAAATAAAAGAAAATTTTTTAGAGGACCATATAGAATAATTTCACAAAATGGTGTAAATAGTACGATATTAATAGACAATAAGGAATATACTATTCATAATAACAATCTAATTAAATCTAGAATTAAACATTTTACATAAAAATAAACACAAAAATGTTCACATACAAAAAAAATAATATTTATTTAAGCATTTATAATTGTAAACAAATATCATTTTATTAAAGGGGAGGGATGTAGTGTAATAAGAATAACCATTCATTAATTAGTTCATTCAAACGTAAACAAAAATAATCATGTAAACAAATCCATACAATAAAATAAATTCTGTAATACAACCAATTGCATTGATACATAACACCTATTTTCGTTGTCCCCTTTGACCAACGAAGCTGAGAGCATTGACGTCGCTTTGATGACGATGCATTATGAATGACACAGAATGTATTTTACTACACTACTCCAGAAAGCAATGAGTAATAGAATTGTCCCCAATAATTTGTAAGAATATATCGATAATTTTTAAGTATAAATAGTTGTGAATTTTGAATAATAAAATCATTCTTGATCATACTTTACACGTTGACTTGAATCATTTATATGGGCACCTTTTGCCACTTCTATTATATATATATATTACTTCTAATATATTTATATAATACTATCAGCGAGCTGCACTTTATCTAGCAAAATAGGGCATTCTCAGTAGTACCACCACATGTCACTCAACAAGTTCATGTGTATAAAGAAGTTCCGATACTGGCATCATTATTCGATCTACCCGGTATACGTTTATCTGGGTATCTGGCACTGTTCGAATGCTCGAATCCAGTTTAAATTCGGGATCGAAATTGCTTTTATTCAGAGGTTTTAAGCTGAAAATAGTTATTTAATTAGATGTTGGGATTAGAATTAAAAAAGTTCTTTTTCATTCGCACCAAGAGTACAAAAGTTGGTGCTTACTAAAGTCTGGTTAGATTAGAGTTGAAAATAAAATTTTACATTTTATTTTCATGTACTAAAACTAACTTTTTCTCAAGTAAGTGAAAAGATAATATTTTCAAAAAACCTTTTCTCTTAAGCCTAATTTACAGTTCCCGTGTGCAAAAAAATCTATACAAATATTTTCGCATGTCAAAAATTATTTTTAATTGTTTTGCATGCGATAAAATAGTGTGGTGAACACAAAATATTTTTTTGAATGGTGGCGTACACTAAAAAGAAAAAACATTCATCTCAAAGCACTATTTGCATGAAAATGGTTTTTGCATCAAAAAATAAGTGTTTTCCATTATTAGGCCTATAGTTTTGTAATTAAGGGTAAATTAATGATTCAATGGGTGCCTTAGGCCAAGCCAAACATTTTTCGCTTTGAATATTATTCAATGCACCTATTCTGTCCACCATATTGAAATTTTGTTGCCTTGACCTAACCATTAATTTACCCTTAATTAAGCAATTAAGCAATAAGCAATTAAGATAGTGTAAAATGCCCATCCAAAAAAATATATTTTATCCACCACACTTTTTTTCGAATGCAAAACAAATGTCAATTTTTTTGCATGACTTTCCATGACAGCAATGTTTTTTTTTTGCTTGAAGCATAGTTTACAGTTCCCATGCGAAAAAAATATCAAAATTTTCAAAACGATTTTCCATCTATTCTGTGCACCGAATCAAATAATATTCAAGGCGAAAAACGATTGACTTGGCCTAAGCCACCCATTGAATCATTAATTCACCCTTAATTAATAAACTATAGGCCTAAAAATGGAAAATAATTATTTTTGGATGCAAAAACTATTTGCATGCTAATAAAACCTCCAAAAAAAATATTTTATTTACCACATTTTTTTCGCATGCAAAACAATTGCATGTCCATTGTTTTGCATGACATTCCATGACAGCAATAGTTTTTTTTTTTTGCATGAAATTGTAAAAATTAATTTTGTCTTTCACCTCAATTATTTTTGACATGCGAGAATATTTGTGTAGGTTTTTTTTTGCACACGGGAACTGTAAACTAGGCTTGATACTGTAAACCAATCATGCAAAAAAAAATTATTTTGTATTTCACCTCAATAATTTTTGACATGCGAAAGTATTTGCATATATATTTTTTTGCACATGAACTGTAAGCTAGGCTTAAACTGGTAAACCAGTTTGCATATAATTTACTAGGCGAGCAACAAAATATGTACATATTAAAAAATTAACCTTTCAGACAGAACATGATATATATGAATACTAATTTGTTCTGTCCTCCAGCACCTTTACCTTAAATTAAAAGTTCACTCTCAGATTGAAATAAGATATCGACTCTAAATATTGATGAGAATATATTGCTTAAAGTGTTGTTCGCAAATCCTGCTGCTTGAACTTCAAACAATGTAAAGCTCTTTGGTCACACCAACGACACGCAACTGCTTTCCGTAGACGTATCCTTATAAATCACTTCCTAGTTTCGACTTAGAAACTGTTTTTCATTAAGTAAGTTGCCAATCATAATAAATTTGTATCCAGATTATGGAAATATTTTTTTTTTACTCAGTTAGAACCATTTATAAATGAAAATAAATAACCTAATAACTACTTTGAAAAAGTAACGTTTATGAGGAAGACTACAGAGCTCAATCACCCAGGGTCTTATGAAAATCTAAAAGAAAATTAACCAAATATTTGTTCCTTACAATTCACCTGTCCTACTCCTTGTTTACACTAGTTTCTTTGTATGATTTCTATTTTATCAAACTAAATACACAAACACAATTGTAATTTATCATAGCAGAATATAAACAAAAATAAATGTAATCCTTCCACTGACAAAATAAGCAAATGAGTTCCACACAAATCATTATTATTTTCTTCCCTCAACACACCCTCTATTTTTCCTATCAAGCAACGCCAAAAATTACTTACAAAAAAAAAACAACAAAGCAATAAAAACTACAACCACAATTCAAAGTTTTGACAGCATTTTGTATTCAGAGCTAATAGTAGTTGAGCCTTTTGAGACTGTGGGATCCAATTTTTCACTTTTCTTTTTTGTTGTCCTCCCCTTCCTCACTAAAAAAAAAAAAATTACCCACCTTTCTTCCGTATTGATTGTTTCCACAAAATCCCCTTTTGTTTTCCTGGAGTCTGTACAAAAATAGTACCCTTTTTAATATTTCAGATAATAACTTTGTTGTGTGCTTATTATTTATTGTTTAAGTTTCGTCTAGAAAGGGTGGCACAGTATACAGTAAACATTTTTTTTTCGACGAAAGTTCATTTAACTTTTGGGATTGCATGGGGAATTTATATTTTATTTTATGTATATTCTTCCCCTGATATTATTAACCTCTTACGCTACTTACATAATTACCGAAATAATTAATTTGAACATTTTTTTCTTGTTATTTTAGGCGGGATCCACATTAACCCCAGAGATGCTACTCTCCACAGCGGAATCGTCAACTTATACCGCCCAAGAAGTAGCCGGTCGGTTGCAAGTTGACGTCCGTACCGGATTAAAATGGACCGAAGCAAAATATCGAGCCAAAATAATTGGCCATAATGAGCTGAATGTGATTGAAGAGGATCCCACCTGGAAGAAATATATTGAACAATTTAAGAATCCATTGATTCTGCTGCTTCTTGGCTCAGCAGCAGTTTCGATTTTTATGAAACAGTTTGACGATGCAGTCAGTATAACGATTGCGATAATAATTGTTGTGACAGTGGCATTTATCCAAGAATACCGCTCGGAGAAGTCACTGGAAGAGCTTAAGAAACTAGTACCGCCAGAATGTCATTGTCTGCGAGAGGGCAGGCTAGATACTTTTCTGGCAAGGGAACTTGTGCCCGGCGATGTAGTTTATTTAAATGTTGGCGATCGGGTGCCGGCCGATGTGAGGCTATTCGATGCTATCGATTTGTCCATTGATGAGTCGAGCTTTACCGGAGAAACGGAACCGGGAAGAAAATGCACTGAACTGGTTCTGAATAATAGTGGCAATAAGGATCACACTAATATGAAGAATATTGCATTTATGGGCACCCTTGTCCGATGTGGGAATGGAAAGGTAAGAAGTTTGATTTTTTTTATTTACCCAAGTTCTAATTTTGAAATTCTTTATTTCAGGGAATCGTTGTGAGTACTGGCGAGCGAAGTGAATTCGGCGAAGTCTTTAAAATGATGCAAGCCGAAGAAGCGCCCAAAACTCCCCTCCAGAAGTCAATGGATATTTTAGGAGCCCAATTGAGTTTCTATTCGTTCCTCATAATCGGCGTTATTATGCTTCTTGGATGGTTGCAGGGTAAACCACTGACAGAAATGTTCAATATCAGTGTGAGTCTTGCGGTAGCAGCTATCCCTGAAGGTCTCCCCATCGTAGTAACAGTGACTCTGGCTCTTGGCGTGATGAGAATGGCCAAACGAAATGCCATTGTTAAGAAACTCCCAACTGTGGAGACTCTAGGTTGTGTAAATGTGATCTGTTCAGACAAGACCGGTACCCTAACTAAAAATGAAATGACAGTTACTGTGATAATAACCTCCGATGGCTATATGGCTGACGTAACAGGAGCTGGCTACAACGATCAAGGTGAAATTCACATCAGGAATTGCAATAATGTTGAAGTCGCCAAACAGAATATCACAAGTTTGCTTGAAATTGGTGCCGTATGCAATAATGCTTATATTCAAAATGAAACATTACTCGGACAGCCAACAGAAGGAGCTTTAATTGCTGTTGCAATGAAGAACGGAATGTATGCCACTGCTGAAAACTATGTTCGCATTCAAGAGTATCCATTTTCATCAGAACAAAAAATGATGGCAGTTAAATGCATTCACAAATACAACAACAATAAGGAGGAGTTATTTTTTGCCAAAGGTGCTCTGGAAATGCTTTTGCCACAGTGCACAAAGTATATGTACGGTGCACAGGCATTAACTCTATCCAAACAAAACGAAGCCGAATTTTTGGCAGAGGCCTATGAAATTGGCCGAAAAGGACTGAGAGTGTTGGCACTAGCTAAGGGTAAATCACTACAGGATTTAATTTATTGTGGCCTAGTTGGAATCACTGACCCACCAAGGCCGTTGGTGCGAGAATCCATTGAATTGCTTATGCAGAGTGGGGTACGAGTGAAGATGGTCACTGGAGATGCACAGGAAACAGCTATGGCTATTGGTGAGTTTTGTTTTGCTGTTCTTGAAAATTGTTTGTATGTAGTTTAAAAGGTCTAATGGGAATTAAGGGGTATTTTGAGATCTATTAAAGCATTTTCTATTTGTATATTAGATTTAGATAGGTCGTATGCGATCTTTGACTGCTCTTATTGGTTCGCAGAGACCAAAACCTATTGAATCAAAAAAACTAATGCCTCCAATCTGGCAATTTTGTTATTATTCACCTTCAAATGCATTTTCCTACTTCTATTACACCTTCTTCTTCCTTACCATATATGTATACTCGTACATAAGCCGAAGAATAAATTTAAAAATTATAAGTTAGCTTCAAAATTGAACTTTCGTCTTTTATCGACGACATGACGTCCAGATATATATGCTTAATTAAAATACTCATCAAATTTTGATTTATTTCTGCCTCTAGACTGTAGAGGTTCTTATAATAGGAACATTTGGCAAAAGAACAAAACCAATTTACCTCAACTTTGACTTTGTATAAGTTTATTCTGTAAATTTTCTTTGTTTACAAAAGTTCCAGTAATAAAGTTTTATAAATAAAATATTCAAAATGCATTCAAGATTATCCAAGAATAAAAACGAACAAGAAATCAAAACAACTTACTTAAATTTGCATATTATTCAAAAATCAATTTATATCCTAGGGAATTGGGGGGGACTGCAAATATGCTCCCGTATGGAATACAAGTAAATGTATGCATACGTGTATATGCACTACCGGTATGCCTCACTTGACAATTGAAACTACTTGAAAAAGTCTTACGAGTAAATCCGAAAATCCTAAGAAGCTTATATATATGAATTCAGAAGAAAAACCAACTCAAGAAGATTAGGTAATGCTTTGAAGTAATTTGGCAAAAGTTGTTTTTCGTTTGCAAAAACATGTTCCACATACGCCCGAGTGACCTCTTGATTAAGCTCACAATGGAAAATCACTTTTTCAAAGTTTTTTTTTTCTGTTTTTATTCCCTTGTGCATTCATTAAGAGTTTTTTTTTTCTATTGGAGAAGTTTTTATTATTTCTTTCTTGGCATTGAAGTAGTTTTTATAGAAAAGAAATGAAAAAGTTAAAAGCTTTGCAATGAAAGTGATGGAAAATTAAGGCAAAAACTTTTCCATTTTCCATAAAAACTATGAGTTTATGATCATCTTAAGTTTTTCTTATAAAGTTAAACACATAATTTGTAAAAAAAAAAACAAATCGAGTCCTTTGGTAATTTAATAAAAGCTGCATCGAACATATTTAAACGAACAATGGGTGAAAGCATTATGAAAGCCTGAGTCATCACCAGTTGTTGTGTCCTTTATAGAGATGAAGTTCACTCCGAAGTGCATAGGGATAGAAATAAAATAATGAGACTTTTAGCCAAAGAAAAGGATGAACATCTTTCTCCATGACAATGCACCATTGCAAGAAAAGGGCTGATCAGAAGGAGCAACATCCAGGAGCAGTTCCAGTGAAGGAATTATTTTCTGGCTCCGCAGAGTCAGCAGCAGGAGACGACAGTGACACAAGTCGATGTTCAAGTGCAAGGACATTATGTACGTGTTTTGTAGTCTAAGCTCTATACCTGCAGTTATTTTTCATCCTCCATGTTTTTGTGTGGGTTGGGTATTTTTCTCAATTTATTGTCATTTTTCATCTTCATTTACCTGTGAAGTTTCTCATTTTTATTATTCCCCTTTTTTGTTTGTTTCTTGTTTTTTTTTGTGAAAACTATTTTCTCTATTGAACCAGCAAAACCAGTGTAGACGTGATGATGTTGATGAAAATAGGATGAGAAGACGCGTACAATGTTTTTTGCAAATTGAAGGAGTTTCGAGGTATCTCTTTCTGCTTGTTTGTGTGGGTACTAGTATGATGATGATGATGACTATAACAAGGTGAAAAGTTTTCAATTCAACTATAAATTAAATTAAAGTCTCTTAAGGACTTTTATACATACACCTGCTGAAAACAATGAATGCAAGTTGACGAGTCAAAATAATAAAAAAGAAAAACTGTTTTAAGAAAATACGAGTAGTCTTACGAGGTGAAATGAAGTTCATAAGTAATTATTGTTATGGCTTCATTTTAAATGGTAAAGATAAGTAAGGAGTTTTTGAGTGGTGGGTTCTTATAAGTGAAACTCAAATTGGCATTTAGAACAAAAATACAAACTTTCAAACAGTTGGTTAATGTGTCCTAATGAAAGAGTTGTGGATCCTTAAATGTTTAAGACATTACGAAGACTTAAATAATAGTGACAGTTCATAGTTGCCAGTGAACTGAAAAGTTATGGAATATCAGAGAACAAACATTTATTAGGCAAATGGAATGTCAAATAAGGTCAGATTATTTTGCAAATTGTTTAAGAACATTTTTAAAAGCTTCCTTGCGAACGTTAAAGGAAAATTGTTTCATGAAAATCAAAAATGTTATTTTAACATATTCTTTTAGTATGTAGAGATGCTTTTAAAATATCACAGGAAAGAAATTGGAAACGTCGACCGGTCCTCTTGAACTAATTGAAGCTGATTTTTTGATATTCAGTACAAGAATATTTTGCTGGGACCAACACATACCGTGCCCTACCGAGCCCTACCGAGAAACTTAAATGTAATTGCA
The DNA here is from genome assembly GCA_963921185.1 of Dasysyrphus tricinctus. NCBI lineage: Eukaryota > Metazoa > Arthropoda > Insecta > Diptera > Syrphidae > Dasysyrphus > Dasysyrphus tricinctus. The sequence continues at coordinate 111,311,879 of OY992533.1, forward strand.
CGTCATCGGCATACATTTGCAAAGCACAATATTTAACATTTGCATAAACTGAGAACAGAAAAGTACAAGACCTAAGATGGAACCTTGCGGCACACCACACTATGTTGCAAGAAGATCAGACTACGTTGTTTAAATGAACAGACTGTTTTCGATCAGTTAAATAGGATAACAAAATCGAAGAAATTTTTCACATAAAACAGAATGATCAACCAAGCCAAGGGCCTTGAAAAAATCTCAAAGAATTGGAAACTGGATCCGGGACTTTACGAATATCTTCGTTCATTTCATAAGTGGAAATGGGGTTCGTTGCTCATATGGATATTCGAAACGAAATCATCCTATTCTTGCATGAGGTTGAACTGAGCTTGGGAGTAAATTAAATTCACTTGATGCTCAGCAGGCAGTAATTGGCGTTTGGTTTGAATTGAAGCTATGCACTTCTTTTATTGAACCCAGTTTACACGGGACAATCAGTCAAACATTAAATTTCGCGCACACTGTAAAAAGACGAGAAACAAACCCGACCGACACTGTGTTAAATTAAAATTAATTTTTTATTGCTACGCCGCTAATATTGTCAACAAATTTTTATTCTACATATATCTTCCTACAACATAAAAGGTTTGTTCGTGTACTCTCTGAGCTAAATTTAGAACTCTGTCAAATGTTGAAGATTGCAGATGATATATTAGGTTTGTGCGTTGAAGTTTACCCAGGGTTGCCCCAGGTTTTCTTGACAACCCCAAGAATTGTCGAAAAAACCTGGGTTTTTCGGTTCTCAAAAAACACCAAAGGGTCTTCTTTGTGTTGTTGAGGTAAAAAAGAAATAAAACTTCTTTTAAAAATGAATAAAAACAAACCACAGTTTTCGTTTTCTATTTCATTTTGCTATTTTTAAATTAAAATTGTGTATTCCGTGAATTTATATTTCAAAAACAATAGAATTATCTGCAGCATGTGAATCCACAACAAAAAAATGCTTCAGAGCTCATGTCACTTTGGCAGTTTATTCTTTACCTCAAATCACCCCAGCAATCTACTTCAGGGCGAGTTCAGGGCGACCCTAGGTCTCAAAAAACACAGAATTTGCCGGCCAGGGTGAGTTCAGGGTTTTCAAAAAACACTTTGGGGCGACCCCATGGTGACTTCAGGGCTCAACGAACAAACCTATTCTTAGAGAGAGAAACTCTGCAAAATTATACGAACGTATCCAAAAATTTCTGCCACAACAAAAACTAAACAAAAAAACTAAACAAAAAAAAATATTATGAAACAAGAAAACAAAGCCTCAGCATTAGAATTTCTATTTTAGACCCCTATTATAACTTGTGATTCGCCGAGTCGAATGTTTGACTCAACTCGAAAGTTCGACGTTTCAAAAAATAAAACTGCCATTCGAATGTTTGACTCAACTCGAAAGTTCGACGTTTCAAAAAATAAAAACTGCCATTTTTTTCAAAGTCACCAAGAATTGCAGTTCGACAACGACGATAGAGACGAACGCTTGCTAAAGGTATTGGGTGACATTCAGATTTTCTAAATTTTAGCCATTTAAGGCAAATTTAATTCAAGCGAGTCGCCGACCGTAAAGCCACATAGTCACATTCGAACGTTCGAATTACAAGTCAGTATAGGTGCCTTAGCTTTATATTCATCAATAAAATACATATTTATACTATGCTCCCACCAAAGTCAAATCTGAGATTTCAGCTGATTTCGTCTCATATAAACACAAACCACTACCTTTCAGCCTGATTACACGATTCGTTTTTACGTTTGTTCCGTCTTTTTGACAGGTACGTACCTACGAGAATGGTCCATTTGTGTTTTTGACGATTAAAAAATTATAGGTTAATGTATTGGAAAATTAATTCTAATTTATGGACGTTTCAACAAAGACTATGTAAATTCTTGTGCAAAGTGTGTTTTCGATTTGAGAATTACTGATCATTCTATGACAGGACTTTTGTTTAACACTCCCAAGAGTAAAAATAGAAATAATTGTAGGTTCTCAAAGAAGGTTTCGAAAATTGATTTTGCAAAACTAAAAAATTGCCTACCTTATGAGTTTTGGGAAAGTGTTTATATAGAAAACGATGCTTCTGTTTCATTTGAAATTTGTATAGATACGCTTAAAAATCATATTAGCGAATGTACCTCAACACCCAAAAAATCCATAAAACGACTTAAGCCGTGGATCACAAGGCTTTTATACAACAAGGTTAAAGGCAAAAATAAACGCAGGATTAAATGTTCTAAGTTTCCTAATAACATTTAAAAAAAAAAACAAATATAAAAGTCTCTGTCTAGAACTTAAAAAAGAAATTCCTATTTGCCGCGATAATTATTATTGTACATAGTTTAATTTGGCCAAGGGTAATTTTAAAAATGAATGGCAAGTAGTATACAGTATAGTATACAAACTTTTCAACCGAGCTAAATATTCCAAAGAAATTTCCGACTGGGACTTATATAAAGAATCCCTTAAGATATATAAAAAATAAAAGAACCTCCTGGAGAACCTTCTGTAACAAAATAGAAGATTCCTCAGAGGCTTCAAGATTAAGAAAAATCCTCTCGTCAAACCCCATAATGCCAAGTGCCCTGAAAACCATCAACGGCTCTTGGACTAACTCTTGTGAGGAATCACTCGACTTGCTACTAGATACTCACTTCCCAGGTAGCTCCCAAAATATACGCAGTTCTGACTCAATAGAGTCTAACAATATAACAATAAATAAACTAGGTCTGATTACTAGAGAGAAACTCAAATGGGCAATCGACAGCTTCGATCCATATAAATCAGCTGGATCTGACGGTATAATACCAGCTGAACTGCAAATGGCTTCAGACATCATCATCCCCATCCTTGAGATAATTCTGAAAGCATGTATGAACTTAGCATACGTACCATCTTTATGGAGAGAAGTTAAAGTCGTATTCATACCCAAAGCCGGTAAAAGCTCTCATGTAAATCCGAAGGATTACAGACCTATCAGCCTATCATCATTCCTTCTCAAAACTTTAGAACGACTGATTGATATCCATCTGCGTAGTGCCATAGAACCTAATCTTTTTTCTCCGGCACAACACGCTTACCGCAAGGGGAAATCGGTAGAAACGGCCCTGCATAATTTGGTACGTACTATTGAATATTCCCTTCATCATAGAGAGTATACCTTGGTTACTTTCTTAGATATCGAAGGTGCTTTCAACAACGTCAGCAATGCTGCAATTTTAACCGCGCTTGAGAACTTGAACGTTGATAGCTCACTTAGGGAGTTAATCAGCCTCATGTTGAGAAGTAGAATAATCAACTCAACATTAGGTGACTTCTCTGTTAGAAGATCTGTCAGCAGAGGCACACCGCAAGGTGGAGTCCTATCCCCACTCTTATGGAACATCGTTATCAACGAACTATTAGTTAATTTAGAAGCGGATGGTTTCAAAGTAATTGCATATGCTGATGACGTTGCCATTGCAATATTAGGAAAGCATCTTCAAATCATTATAGAATTAATGCAAACCGCTCTTAACAAACTACTTAAATGGACAGACAAATGTGGACTAGGTGTAAATCCCCACAAAACTGAACTTGTCCTCTTTACAAGGAAATATAAAATTCCGAATATAGACCCTCCATCAATAAATGGTATCCCACTTAACTTCTCAGATGAAGCTAAATATCTAGGTCTGATTTTAGACAAAAAGTTGAGTTGGAAACCAAATATACAAGAAAGAGTCAGAAAGGCCACAGTGGCACTTTTCTCCTGTAAAAAAGCTATTGGAACCAAATGGGGCTTGTCCCCATATATCACCCACTGGCTATACACAGCGGTCATCAGACCGATACTCACTTATGGGGTGGCAGTATGGTGGACTGCTTTAGATAAAATAACTTATCGTGATAAGTTAAGCAAAGTGCAGAGATCAGCTTGCATGTGTATCAGCGGAGCTCTCCGTTCGACACCTTCCGCTGCCTTAGATATACTGCTTAACATTTCACCCCTCGATATATACACTAAACAAGTGGCAGCGAGCACAGCTATTCGTCTCAGAGCCATCTCTCAATGGTCCAATAACTCTATTGGCCATACTATCATTCTGAACAAATTCGAATCAATCCCTAAACACTCCGACTACACCATCCCTCAGCCGATTTTTGGTAAAAATTTCCAAGTCACAATTCCAACAAGATCCACTTAGGATGATGAGGAATTCTTGAGAGATGAAGCAATTCATTTCTACACGGATGGCTCAAAAACTGAAGAGGGGGTGGTTGGTGGCGTGTACTCAGAACGACTAAACATTCGTCTCTCTTTCCGTCTCCCTGATCATTGTAGCGTGTTCCAAGCGGAAATCCTGGCGATAAAAGAAGTTTTATCTTGGCTTAAAGAAAACGTAATATCTACTTTAAATATCCGTATCTTCTCAGATAGCCAAGCGGCCCTTAAATCACTAGGCTCTGTTTCTACAAACTCCGTAACTGCCCGAAATTGTCGATCGTCTCTAATGGAGATGGCAGAACAGTTCAACATTCACCTTTTCTGGGTGCCGGGACACAGAGATATTCCAGGAAACTGTAAAGCCGATGAACTCGCCAGGAAGGGAACTATTACACCAATATTACCTGACAGGGTGAATATTGGAATACCAATTGCTACTTGTAAACTTATGCTTAAGCAAGATGCCATGTTGATGACAAACAGCAGATGGACAGGTATCACTACTTGTCTGGCGACAAAACGGATCTGGCCAACACTGGATCCGAAGCGATCGAAATGTTTGTTATCTCTTAGTAAATTGCATATTAGCTCCACAATTGGTGTCATAACTGGACACTGCCTAATAGGCAAACACGCCAATAGACTAGGCGTTCTTTCAAATGACTTCTGCAGAAGCTGCATGGACGAGGAGGAGGAAGAAACTATCCCACACCTTCTTTGTTCATGCCCTGCTCTTTCTCAAAGACGTAAAATATACCTAGGAAATTTTTTCTTTGACGATCCCAGTGATTTAAATAAAATCGACATTCACAGTCTACATCGCTTTATTAAAAGCTCCAATTGGTTTAATTAGCAAGGGTCATCTTGCAATCTTTATGTGGTATCACAATGGGCCTATTCTGGCCTAAGTGTGTCAGTAGTTTTCCTGGCAGCCACCTTAACCTTAACCTAACCTAGTATACAGTAGCATTCTTAATAAATCCAAAAACCCTACTGTTATACGCATTGGTGACAACTACGTTTCTGAAAAAATGCTGTCGCTGAAGAGTTCAATAATTATTTTATATCAGTAGTGAGCAATGCACGACCCTTTTCCACAATACAAACCAATTGTTGTGGCTGCTCTACCGTGCTTAACAGTTGTAGGACACATATGTAACAGTAACAGTTTTGCTTTTGATCCTATTACTGCGTTTGAGCTTTTAAAATGCATTGGTTCCTTGAAAAACTCAAATGCTTGTGGATATGATGGTATTTCTAATGTTATGCTTAAACACATTGGATGTTTCTTGGTGGATGTTTTGGCACATATTTTTAACCTGAGTATACTTACCGGAGTTTTTTCTGAAGCCTTGAAACGTGCAGATGTCGTTCCATTGTTAAAAAAGGGATCAGCTAGTGAGAAACGTAATTATAGACCTATAACCCTTCTTCCAGGTTTTAGTAAAGTCTTGGAAAAAGTTGTTAAGAAAATAGTAGTTAATTTCTTAAACAAAACTTGTTTTTTCAGTTCTGCTCTATTTGGATTTCAGGAGGGGAAATCAACTGAGGATGCTCTTTTGCTTTCTTGCTCTAGAATTTTTTCTAGTCCCGATGGTAAAAAGTTAACTGCTGGTTTGTTTATCGACATTGCAAAGGCAATCGATATGGTCGATCACAATATTTTGTTGGACAAGTTACATAAAGCTGGGTTTTGTGGATTTATGCTTGAATGGTTTATAACGTACCTTAATAACAGAGTTCAGAGTGTTTTAATTAATGATATTAGAAGTGAAAGAAAATTTATTAATCTAGGGGTTCCCCAAGGTTCTGTTTTGGGTCCAATTATCTTTTTGATCTACATTAACTCACTGTTTAGTTTGAATTTTAAAGGTGAATTGACTGCCTTTGCAGATGATGTAGGTTGTTCATATGGGTCAAACAGTTTTTTGGACGTAATTAGTAACATTAATTGGGATCTCAATTTATTGCGTATCTGGTTTGCTGAGCATAATTTGATGATTAGCTCTAAAACTAAAATTATGTTTTTCAACTTGTCTTCCCATAACTTTTCCGACGTTAAGCTCTAGTACCACGCACCTGAGTGTCAACGTTTTAAGCTAAATAACTGCAACTGTACTTCAGCTTGTTCTTTTGATACTTTTTTTAGTAATATAGTTGCTGTAATAATATTGTTTTTTGGTCGAAAATGTCAAGGAGTTTAGATATTTAGGGCTGTGTATAGATTCAAGGATGAGTTTTTCTAATCACACAGAAACTTTGAGGAAATATTTCCGTTCTGCTGTTAGACGCCTCTTTTACCTGAAAATATATGCTCTCCTTTTTTACTGAAAATAATTTACTATGGAATTTTTCAGTCTAAGCTTCAGTATGGAATTTCTTGTTGGGGAGGAGCTAGTTTGAACAAAATTCAACCTCTATTGGTTTTGCAAAAATCTGCTGTAAGAAATATATGTCGTAAAAATCGGCGACAACCCAGTTACCCGTTGTTTTATGATCTTAAAATTCTTCCTGTCCGTCATTTATATTGTTTTAAAGTACTAAAGACGTTCTTTATGCGGTCTGGTAATATAAATTTTATATTAATTTCAAATTACAATCTTCGTGGTAATGACATGAACTTCGCACCTGTTCCCCAATTTCGCACCACCGCCTTTCATAACTTTTATTCTTGTCGCTTGTTTAATAAGCTTCCTCAATCCATTAGGCAATTAACAATTCCTGGAATATTCTTCAAAGAAGTAATAGACCAGGAAAAATAGCACAAATCGTATGGGGAACCTTGAAAAAATTAATTCATGAAATATTAAAATTGGAATCGACGCAGAATTGCAACCTCTATAACATATCCAAAGTCCCCCAAAATCCCCGCATTGGCTTTTTGTGTAGATGCATTTGAAGAGGTGCAGACGGGGAGAATTTGGAGGTCTATCAAACTAAAATATTTGTTTGGGTAAAACCTGATCATATGATACATGCTTTAAGGGTAGTTTTTAACGCTGAATCTAATGAAACCAAATTCAAAATGATACAACCACCCAAAAAGAAGTTATAGTCCTTTTTATGTAATGATGACTAGCACTATGATGGTGGGTGAACGAAATGGTAATATAACGATTTCCGATTATGAGGGCGCTAATGCAACTAAAGTCATGGTAAATGTTTTAACCGCACAAAATCAGGGTTTTAAAGTTTGCCATTTGAATGCGCAGAGTCTGTGTGGTAAAATCGACGAATTTAGAGATTTGTTTGAAGGTTCCGAAGTTGATGCCATTGCTGTTTCAGAAACGTGGTTCAGAAACGATGTTAACGACATGTTTTATTCCATGGCGGGTTATAGAATGTATAGAGTAGATAGATTTGAACGTATGGGTGGAGGTGTAGCATTATCCTATTTAGAAGATAATAGTATATTATTTCCAAACATCATCATTTGTGGTGATTTCAATTGCAACATAATTGTAGACAATAGTTTGACTGAGAGTATGAAAACTTTCAACCTACATCCAGTAAACGTTAGAAATCCAACCCACTTTACGCAAAGTTCAAGTACTCTTCTTGATATTTTTTTTGTGACCGACATTAATAAAGTAATCCTGTATGATCAATTATCAGCATCAGGTTTCTCACGTCATGATCTAATACACCTATCCTTTGACTTTGCTCCGTGTAGACCAACAAAAACCTACGAGTATAGAGATTTTAAGAACCTTAATGTTGTATCCCTTGAGTCTGACATCAGAGCAGTCAATTGGCAGTATGTGTATTGCATGAGATCTCCTGATGAACAAGTGGAATTTATCCAAAACAATGTGAACAGGTTGTTTGACGTCCACGTTCCCCTTAAAACAAGAACTGTTAAGAATGGTGATAACCCTTGGTTTACGCTCGAGATACGAAACTGCATAGGTCAAAGAAATCGCATATACACAAAATGGAAACGTTTTAGGATAGCCGAGGATCGCCAACAATACCGGCAATTGCGAAACAAATGTGTCAGTCTGATAAATGCAGCGAAAACTAAATGGTATACAAATCATTTGAACCTCTCTCAAAATGGGCGCAAGCTTTGGAAGAATATACGTGGTTTAGGAATTGGGAAGCAAAACCACGAAGATTTGGATGTTAACTGCACTGAATTAAACAATTTTTTTATAACTTCAGTTCCCCAATCAGCCTTGAATAGGCCAATAGATTTGCAAGTTGAGGGATCGTCATTCGGACACGAGGATATCTTTGATTTTTCAGGAGTTACACCGGAAGATGTTGTAGAAAGCTTGATTTCAGTTAAATCAAATGCTATAGGCTTTGATAACGTGCATCCTACATTTTTTAAAGCAATAATACCTCATATTTTACCGTTAGTTACTTATACTATAAATACAATCTTTACTACAAGTATTTTTCCCTCACAGTGGAAATTTTCCAAAATTATTCCCATACCTAAAAACAAACTAAAAACTGAATATCGCCCTATATCAATTTTACCCTTTTTTTCGAAAGTAGTTGAGAAATTAATGCATAAGCAGATTGTTCGATATTTTACTGCAAAAAGTCTCCTTTCACCAAAACAGTCTGGATTTCGGCCTCAACATAGTAGTACCACTGCTCTCTTGGATGTTATTGAGCATGTTAGGAAAGCCTTAGACGAAGACAAAGTTTCATTTTTGGTTCTTCTTGACTACTCCAAAGCCTTTGATACCATTGACCACAGTATTATGTGTCAAAAACTTTCAACCGACTTTGGATTTTCACCTATAGCAACTAACCTCATTTTATCATACTTAACGGGAAGGAGTCAAGCTGTGGTTTCTGGAACTCAAGCTTCGGAGTTCATTTCAATATCGCGAGGTGTTCCACAAGGATCCATTCTGGGACCTCTATTATTTTCTTCTTTTGTGAATAACATACCAAATATTTTGAGGCATGGTGAAACGAGAATGTTTGCTGATGATGTCCAGTATCTCGGAAGTACAGCACTGGGTCTAATCGAGAATTGCATTTACAATATCAACACTGATCTGAATGCCTTATTTGAGTGGTCCACCGCTAACGGTCTTGTTCTTAATCCGCTTAAGACTAAGTGCCTCGTCATTTCAAAGAAGCCTTTAGACTTAAGTTATTTTCCGGTAATTTACCCAAATAACATTCCAGTTGAGTACGTAAATACAGCGAAAAACTTGGGAGTGCTCTTTAATCGTAATCTGACATGGAATGATCATGTAAATGCTGCAAGAGGAAAAGCATATGGAGCACTGAGAACACTTTATGCTGCAAGGAAGTTCACACCATTAGAAACTAAAAAAATGCTGGTTAAAACATTGATAGTTCCAATTTTAACGTATGGGTGTGAAATTTTTTGTAGTTTAGATGCGGTATCCCAGAGAAAATTGAACGTTGTTTTTAACAATGCAGCTCGATATGTTTTTGGACTTCAAAGATCCGACCACATTTCGAACTTTACGAAAAGTTTGTATGGATTTAGCCCTCCTAATATATTAAAATTTAAAACGCTTACCATGTTATTTAAGATTATCCACACTGAACAACCACCAGACCTTTATAATCACATACAGTTTCTAGTTTCTGATAGAACCAACCAAATCTGTATTCCACGATTTACCTGTCAGATTTCTGAGCGACAGTTTTTCGTTAGTGCAGTTCGTCTTTGGAATTCGTTGCCACGTCAACTAAGAAGAACAGATAATCTGAAGCATTTTCAGAAAAACTTAACTGAATATTTTTCAAATTAATTTATGTTTCAAATCATTAAAATTGAACCAGTTTATGTTTCAAATCATTTTTAAAATTGAATAATGGCTGCAGGTCTTTTGTTGGTGGAGTTTGGCAAATTGTTGTGCGATTAAAAAAAAAAAAAAAAAAAAAAAAAAAAAATTAAAAAAAAAAAAAAAAAAATTAAAAACATGTAGAGGTTCTTATATAATGTACATATGTATGTATATTTAATATTTAAATTATTATCATAATATAATTTTCAAATAATTTTTTCAACTATTTATTTATCCATTATCTAATTTTAATATTATTATTACACTTTCATTAATATCCGTAACGTAATTCCACCACAAGGCTTAATTTTCTAAAAGATGTTAATCTTAATGTTAAGTTCTTTTTTTATCAATAAATACAAATACAAAATACAAATGACTTTTTTTTCAGGTACAACAGGTAAAATATTACCGAAAACCCTTTGAAAATAACGGTATGTTAATGAAATTTGGAATGAATGTTTCATTTGTCATAGGAACTAAGAATCAAGAGAGTCCCTAAGAATATCTATGGTGAAAGGGTGTTTTTTTTAAGGGGGAGGGGCAACAAAGAATGTTAACCATAACACCCACGTAAAAACTCTTACACTCATGAAACTCGCCAAAAATATTAAACTCTTCATGGCAACCAAGAATCAAAATAGTCCATACAAATATCTTTGTTCTAATAGTGTTTTTGGTGACTGCTTACTTTTGACTTGTTCTACGGAAAATACGATTTCAAAAATTAATTTTTGCTTGAAAAGGCCCATAACTTTGTTAAGGGTGCTTGTATCATTTTAGTTTTGCTTTTATTAGATTCAGCGTTAAAAAATACCCTTAAATCATATACCATACTTTGTGTATATACCTCAATTACACCAAATCGGAATTTTGGCTCAAATCTTCCAACTTATTCCCAGATTTTCCCTCTCTTTAATAAAAAACCCCAGAACAAATATATTTATGAGGACTATTTTGATTCTTGGTTGCCATGACAAATTATATATTTTTGGCGAATTTCATGAGTGTAAGAGTTTTTTCGTGGGTGTTATGGTTAACATTCTACACTTGCCCCTCCCCCTAAAAAAAAACACCCTTTCACCATAGATATTCTTAGGGACTCTCTTGATTCTTAGTTCCTATGACAAATGAAACATTCATTCCAAATTTCATTAACATACCGTTATTTTCAAAGGGTTTTCGGTAATATTTTACCTGTTGTACCTGAAAAAAAAAGTCATCATTACATAAAAAGGACTATAACTTCTTTTTGGGTGGTTGTATCATTTTGAATTTGGTTTCATTAGATTCAGCGTTAAAAACTACCCTTAAAGCATGTATCATATGATCAGGTTTTACCCAAACAAATATTTTAGTTTGATAGACCTCCAAATTCTCCCCGTCTGCACCTCTTCAAATGCATCTACACAAAAAGCCAATGCGGGGATTTTGGGGGACTTTGGATATGTTATAGAGGTTGCAATTCTGCGTCGATTCCAATTTTAATATTTCATGAATTAATTTTTTCAACCTCGGAACCTATTTTTCCTGGCCTATAAGATTTTGGCTCTTTAATTTAAAACTTTAGAATCTCAACTCACCGGCATTTTTAACTTCCGTAGTGTAATTATTTCCTTTTTATTTTTTGAGTTTATTTTGAGTTGAATTTTTCTAATTATTGAAATAATATTTACTTTCTTTTCACTTTCATTTTACTATTGTAATTTTTTGGTTTCAGAGGGCCCCATCCTTATTCAATTTTCGTATACATTTTTCATATTGAAGTGGCATTTAACACTATTTTTATACCTAGGTATCAAAAATACAAAATGTCTTTAATTTTTCTATAATAATTTCATATATTTAAGTTATCTCACTTTTGTTTATTTGAATTTTATGAGAAATAAAATATACATACATACATACATACATACATACAAAAAAAAAAGACAGTATTAATAATAAAAAATATTTTTAGATCACTTCTTGTTCAAATTTGTACCTATTTAGTTTTTTGAAAGGTCATTATTTAAAGTTTATAAGCATCCCTCACCAAAACTTGATAATCAAATCATAAACGTCAAAGTTCAACCGGAAAAAGTCTTAAAATTTACCTGCGTGCTTTCGTTACTTAATTCTCCCTACATGTCTACACTCCTCATAAAATGTGTCAAAAAGACGAAACGACCGAAAAAAAAGAATTGGGTACTTAGGATATTTGTGTGCTTATGTGTTTGTATTTTTCTCCGCTTAAATGTCAAATACAATATCATACTCTCTCTTTAAGTGAAAGTGAAAGGTCGTAAATTGTATCAAAAAGCTTTTGACATTTGTATGGTGAAAGCTAAAAATGGGTCTGTTCATAAAAAAAAGTTCGCATAGATACAAGATTGAATTGAAATTTCAAAGAAGTATTACACTTCAAAATGTCAGAACTGTATGGGGAATTGTGAAGATTTGGACTGAATTTCTTTAAAAATAGTTCCATAATTTTATTTTATTTAAAAAAATCACAAAACTGGAAATAAACAACAGCCATTGTTATATTGTGTTGTTGTTCTCAACTTAAAAACCACAGCACATTCAATTTGTATCCAAACAAATTTCTTGGGCAGAATTTTGCAAAAATTGTCTGGAAGGGGACATTTTGTACTCTCTCGTGAGTGTTCTCTTTTGCCATAAACTACACATTTTTTGCGTACACGAACAGCTTTGTGCAAAATTTGGCAGAATTTGGTTATTTTGTGTGAGTACACGAACAGATCTTTTGTGTGCTTATGTGTTTGTATTTCTCTCTGCTCAAATGTCAAATACTATATCATACTCTCACTTTTTGCATGCTGGGCGATGGAGTGAAAGATCGCAATTTGTATCAAAAAGCTTTTCAGCTATGTATGGTGAAACCTAAATTTAGATATGTTCGTAAGGAAAAGTTTGCATCGCACAATTTCTACCCAAACCAATTTCTTTTGCCGAATTTGGCAAAAATTGTCAGGGAGGGGACATTTTTTACTCTCTCGTGAGCATTCACTTTTGTCAAAAACTACACATTTCACGAAAAACTTTGGGCTAAATTTAGCAAAATTAGGTAGAATTTGGCTGTTTTGTGTGAGTGTAAGAACATACCTTATGTCTTCCCAATACAACGATTTTCTATGAATATAAGTACAATTAAATTCTTTTAATGTGAATGTTGTCAGAACTTTGGTCTAAACTTGTAGAAATTCGTAGTTTTGAGATATACGTGAACAGACCTATAAATCATCATTTATGACATTTGACGCTTTTTGCTAAAATTATGGCACATTGACATTAGGTGTGTTTAATAATGTGAAATTTTTTGCATTTTGACATTACTTAACTCCATCTTGTATATTAGGTGTCTAAAATTTTCACCAATTTTCACAATTAGCTTGAATTAAAACCCACGCTTGCGAAACTTGATGAAAATTTCAAGTTACCAAACAGGCGGATTAAAAAAAAAAATTAAAAACAATCGTATTTTTAATAGGGTGAACGTTATATGTATTTGAAAAGCCAATGTATGTAGTTTTGTATGCATGTATGAAATATTACGCACGGTAACATGGATCTGAAAACTTCAATTTTCAATGGGCCCTACTAATAATCAAATTTAGTGAAGACTTAAATATTTCATTGAAATGGACCATAATGAAATAGGCTCTAAATAATAAACCATAAATGGTATGGACTTTAATATTGAATTGAACTCTTAACAATGAACTATAGGTGGCATGAACTCCAAAAAAATTAACATTCCATGTATGGTTCATTATTTGGGAACCATAACATTATGGTTCATTTCACTGAAATATTTAACTCGTTGCTAAATTTGATTATTAGTAAGGCCCAATGACTCCTTCGAATAGATCGGGCTGAATTTGAGTTAGGGTTAGACATGTTTTGGGTAAGTTTAGAGGGCATCAGTCGATTCCGCCTTACCTATTGGATATCGGTAAAGATCTCCGTTGAGTGAATGAATGTACATAATTGACTTACTCGGGTCCTCCTGCACACTCATGATGTGATGTTTTCGGCAGATTCCTGCATTTTGTATGGGTAACAGGTGTTTTCTGAACCAGTCGACCTGAATTTGGCCACCAAACGTTCAATAGTCGACGGGAAAGGACGACCGTGTATAATGGTAATCCGTAAAATGGGTACACATCGTTGTCACAAGAGAATCATTTGCACGTGTTCCTCAATCGTATAAATTGTCATGGTGATTTGGCATCAGTGAATGAAACATAAACAACAGATTTGATAAACGCCGCCAAAACCAACATGGCCGCCACAGACTTTGAGTTTTATTATCGAAAGCAGTTTGAAAGTTGCTAGCAGTCGTTTTACTCTCAAATGTTAACGCAGCTCTATTCAAATGTATAATTGAAGCACAAATTAAATATTTTTCAAGTTGATTAATAAAGTGTTTAATTTCAACTGATTAATAACTGGAAGCTATATACCAGCCTTTTGTATAATAACTTCATTTTCCGGTTCAACTTATTATTTAATTGATTTTTCTTTTAATGAACCGTGTATCTGTATAAATGCACACTGACCAAACAAATCAATAAATTCTCTTTTTTATTGGTTGTTTTTCTTTATTTACAACAAACTAACCACAATTCATCAGAGTCCTTGCGCTGATATTCATTAAACCACAAGTCTATCAATTTATTTGTTTGACAAGAAGAGGGACACAAAATTGCAATCTGTGTTTTTCCTGTGAATTGCGGAATTTATTAATTAATTTTCAAATGAAAAATTAAAATAAAAAACCTATAAAATATACTCGTACAGCGGGAGGTACGCAAATTGATTAGTTTTTATGGTTTGGTTCTTGCAAATCAAATATTTATATTTGAAAGAGAAAAAAAAATGACAACAAATAATCTGTCTCTGTCAGTGAATTCGGAAATACTCAACCACAATGATGATGATGATGAAGAATTTGTATCAAAAAATTTGCCATCCTTCCTTTCGTTCGTCCAACCAACAACCACAATCAAATTATTAACAAACCAATGTCGTTTTTTTTTTTTTTTTTTTGTGTGGAGCGAGAATATTTCATTACTTTGCACATTAAGCCCATAAAATATAATCGACCATGTTACTATGATGAGAAACCATTTGTATAGAGATTCTTCCTTGTTTCGAAAAGGAAATGAATATCAAAAAAATCAGTCTGAGGAAATAACAGACAATAAAGCATCCCGCTGGTATTTCCTATTCACCACAGCAGGACCCCCTTCTCCTACGTTACTATTAATTTCATTATTTCTTTTGGGAGTACCAAAAGAGGATGTTCCAGGACACCCTTCCCGCACGGCCATTTTGATTTCCTTTGGCTCGTCTTAAATGAATGAATATTTACATTGAAAACGCAACAAACCAAAACACATCGTTCCCTATCTACTTTGAATTTGAATGATGCTGGAGGATATCCTGAAGAATCCTTACAAAATATTTCCTCTCATCATCGGGATGTTTTTTGATGTGAGTTACTGTATACATAAACTTTGGTGGAAAAACTCAAACAAAAAACATACAAAAATATTCTAAAAGTAAAGAAGAACTAATTGACGAAGCCAGAGAAGGGATGAAATGAGATGAATTCTTTAAAAATGATTACAAATGAAGTGGCAACGAGAATTCTATAGATAACTTTATATAAACATTCAAGCAATGCCTATATTTTCCTTAACTTCATAGCCAAACCGCATAAAATATTTGAAACTTTCTAAATGGCCAGCAGCAGTAGCAAAAATCATCCACTGGAAAATCACTATTAAAACTTAAAATTCAGAAAACTCACAAGAGAGGAAAGGGCGAAGAGAAGATTGCAAGAGAGAAAGTCAGCAGTCAGGAGAATATTGCATTTCATATAGGAGACACACCACCAGATGAAAGTTCCTTTTGGAGGTTTACCTATATTTCTGTTGAAAAGTTTGAATATGCTTCTCTGAAATGGCCACAGAGGAATGCCACAAAACTATCTTTAAATTACTCACACACATATACATATACATATACACAAAACACAATATCCACACAAGCATATGAGATTAGCAGCTTGTTTTTCGTTCCCTGATGATGCACAGTGCTGGTTCTGAAGAAAAACAAAAAGATCCTTAATGCACTTCCGTCTCTTTGCTGTATATACAAAAAAAAAGGAAAAAAACTATTTCAAGAGGAATGAAATAGAAGAACTAGAGAGGTTTCTACGTTCTTTTTTTCGACAGAAGAAATAAAAGTCGATTGTGGGAAAACTTTGTAGATACTGATTCATTTTTTGTGTTTAGTTTTTTGTTTGGCTTTTTCCGAAGAAAAAACGTATCCTTTTTCAAAACATATATATAATTTTGACTGAGTACGAATCCTAATCGACGACTACCAAGTCGATGTCCAGTTAACGAGCATCCATATGTGACATTAGAAAAAAAGAAAAAAAAACGAACATGAATGATTTAACATGTTTGTTCGGATTGAAATTCAAGTACCGATAGTTAGGGTTGTTTGTTTAAGTCAGAGTAAAAAATTGGCCATTGATTTTAGTTTATGTTTAAGGATGAAAATAAAAAGTTCTGAAAAAAAGTAGATGGTTCCGTATTTATTGATGTGTGAAAAATGTTCAAAAATCTATGCTGAAATAAAGGACATTTTTAACCGATGATGCTTAAATAAGGCGGTTTTATTACGAAGTGTGCGCAAGCAAAATTTTCGTTTTTAATTCAGATCAGAGCCTGATTTGTCAAAAAAAAAGATGTTGTTCTTTCTTTTAAATAGCTGGGAGGCTTCAGAGCTTCGAATCTATTGTTCAGTTTATATTTCAGAGTGCTTACCCTGAGCAGACGAATCAAATATTTAAAGTGCCTCTAAACTTCTCTACAAATTATTAACACATGTCAGAAAAAAGTGGGAAGGAATTTCTGACGACTGCCAAATTTGTGTGATTAAAATGATTTTCATATTTTGCTTCCATACTTGCATCAATATAAATCAGTTTCACCATAACCTCAAACGCCAAAGTAGGATAGAATGTATTAGTATTAGTATTTTTATTGATTAACAATGAATGCTTACACATTAAGAATTTACTTCTTATAAGTTAGTGTAAAGCTAAAAATTATAATGAAATGATGAAGAAAGTTACTTTAAACAATGTTGTGGTTAAAAAAAAAAGATAGTTTTGATTTTTATATGTAATAAATTATAATATATAAAAATTGACAATGCGCCTTTGGGAAAAAAAAGATGAATTAAGAAAGAATAATAATGATAAAAAAATACAATTATATCTCCATTAAAAACAAAAAAAAATAAATAAATAAATAAAAATTGGTTTGATATTTATGCAAAGATCAGAACTAGTTTTGAAAATATGCTCGAAGTGCTGTATGAAACTGTGATTCACTCCTCACTCTCCTTAAGTGTCTAGGTAGGGAATTCCACAGTCGAATAGCATTGACGAAAAACTGCCTTTCCGAGGTCAGACAGGAATAACGCGGATGAGTTATATTTAGGGATCTGTTAGATGAAGAAAACTGTATCCTATTGTATAGACTGCAGGGTTGTTTTGTCTGGATTATATTAAAAAATAACTGAAGGGTTCGGAAACGCATAAGATGATCAAGTGACATTTTGAAAATTTGAACTGAGAAGCTCGATATATGATCAAATCTACGTAGGCCGAATATGTAACGAGCGGTATTGTTGAATGCAACATTAAGCCTTCGCTTGCTGAGAGCATCACAATGACAAAAAATTTCGCATCCAAATGTGAGTATAGGTACTACAAGAGTTTTTGCTAACAGCATACGAGTATTGAGGGGAGTATAATATTGAGAAGACCATAGCATGCGGAGCACACCATGAACTTTACCGATGGCCGCGTTGATGTGATTATTCCAAGTCAGTGTATTATTAAACAAGATACCAAGGTTTTTTGCAGTTGGAACATATGAAATAGGAGAGCTATTCAAGTATAAGCAGGGAAAATACTCAAGATTTAAAGCTTTCCTACTGATAACTAGGCATTTTGACTTCGACGGATTAAGGAACAGACCATTACATGCAGACCAGCGTGAAATTTTGTCTAGATCTTCGTTAATTGTATGTACACAGTCTTCAATTAGCCCAAGAGGACAACTTTTATATAATTGTACATCATCTGCATACATCTGGATTGAGGAATTTGTAATTTTATTGGGAAGTTCGTTTATATATAGACAAAAAAGCAAAGGCCCTAAAATCGATCCCTGAGGGACTCCTCTAGAGATCGGAAGGAAATTTGAGATGTTACTTCCTACTGAAACAGCTTGTTTTCTCTCGGTAAGATAGGAAGATAACAGTCGCACTGCTGAAGAGGACATACCATACAACTCTGAGAGTTTTAAGCACAAATTAGAGTGGTCCACGGTATCAAACGCTTTTGAAAAATCAAGAAGCACAAGAAATGTTACATGATCATCATCCAACGCATGTCTGATATCTTCAACTATGTTTAAAATGGCTGTGGTGCAACTATGTTTTTCCCGAAAGCCTGTCAGTACTTTCAACGCACGTAAATTCAAAAACAATTTCAGACGAGAATTGATTAGAAGGCTCAGATGTGATGGCGGAACTGGCAGAAAGGGTTGGAAAAGGTAAATTAACAAAACTATGGTTCAATAAGTCAACATTGACATTCACATCACTTTTTTGGAACTGTTTCCCTAATCCCATCTCCTTTAGGTTCCTCCATAATTGACTCCTATTCATAGAAGGATTCAACTTACTGTTATAAAATTCAACTTTTGCAGTTCTTATTTTGGAAACCACTTGGTTACGCAACCTACGATACATTTGGTGGTCAGTGTCCAGTCTGTAACGTCTCCATTTATTGTAGGCCATGTCCCGAAGCAGCAGCAGTGTACGAATTTCGTTAGAAAACCAGCGACGTTCACCAACCTTGATTGTTTTGGATCTTAATGGGACATTTCTATTAAACAAGGTGACGACAGCACTGTTAAAAAATTCAATTTGGTCATTGGGAGAGGGTAGGAAGTAAATTTGTTCCCATTCGATACTTCGGGTATCCTGCTCCAAACGCTCATAATCAATATTCCTGAAATCTCTGTATTCATAAGAAGTAGCAGAGCCATTAACTTTAAATTCAAAAGATAGGAAAATAAGGTCATGTTTTGAAAATGCAGATGCTGACAATTGATTATATAATTGAACGTCACTAATATCACTTACAAAAAATAGATCGAGAAGTGTTTGTGAATCCCTGGAAAAATGAGTTGCATTCGTTGTGTTTACTGGTAATAAATTGAATATTCGCATACTCTCAACGAGAAAAGTCTGATCCAAGAGGTTACTGTTGAAGTCACCACATATAATAATCTTAGATGGACCTAGGGTGATCGTTTCTAAGAGGGTTAGCAGTGGATTAACATCAATGTAATTGTTTGGCCTGTAAACAGTCCCTATCAGAAGAGTACCTTCATCGTTAATTATATTGACAAACAAGTAATTCATCTCACTATCGACTTCCGACTTACAATTTATTTTACATGTTATACCATTGCGAACATAAATGGCGGCACCACCGCCTCTCCTACCTTGCCTGTCAGCGCGAAAAAGTTTGTAACCATTCAAACGGTACATACAATCAGCGAATTCTTCGGAAAACCAAGTTTCACTAAGACAGATTAAATCAATCTTAGATCCTTCAAAAACATACCTAAATTCATCGATTTTAGGATACAAACTTTGCGCGTTCAAATGACAGATTTGTAAACCAGTGTTCTGTTTGCCTAAGATTTGGATCATTGTGCGAAGTATTCCATCACTACCACCGACTGCTGAAACTCCACTATAATCATTATGATTCATAGCTATCATATAATAGCAGAAACGTTATGAAAGACACATAAAATCGAGGAGAAGGTACCAACAAATACATAAGCACATTCTTACATTCAGTCATTCTGATCGATGATATCAAAAGGACAATAAATGAGAAAAGAAAGTAAAAATATTATTTATGAAATTATTAATAATAGAGATATTATGTAGTACAGGAGTATGTTTTATAATAAAAAAAAAAAATGAAAAGAAATGGCAATTATTGACTGAGTAGGTATATAATAGCAGAATAAGAAAATGAAATAGAGAAGAAAAAAAAAAAAAAAAAAAAAAAAAAAAAAAAAAGTAAATATAAAAAATAATAAAATAAGATAAGAAATAGTATTAAAAAAAAAGAAAGAATTTAAAATTGAAGAAAAATGAAAAAGAAGCAAATATTATAAATTATTATTTTAATAAAATAAGAAAATAAAAATATAAAGTTTGGCAAGCACTGGAATTCTAAGCCTGTAAAGTTGTGCAAATTAATTAATCATGTGGGTGGCTGGCAATTCCATCAAGAGTTTCGATGTTATCAACAATTTCTCCTTTCTCATCTGACAACTGACGTTTCACGTAAACAAGACCTCGAAGTGTGTAGGCCGATGCGATTTTATGTTGTTTTTTTAATTGGAGTGCAGTCCTCAACAATGAATTGTTTTTATTTGTAAGGCATTCGTGGAAATATATTTGTGATGAAGATTTAAATCCTACGTTGTTTAATGTGAGTTGGTTTTTGTTTTCCTTTCGGAACTTGGCTATCGACGTGAGTAAAAAGTTTTTGTCATATGCCGATCGGAATTTGACAATAATCGCGGTGTTTTTGTTGTTGTTGGCTTTCGGGCGTGTGCGGAAAATATCCAGCAATGCTGGTGGTTTGATGTTGATATCGTGGCATAAGTAATTAAAAATTGATCGTAGATTCTCCTCGGGATTGTGCGGGATACCAAAAAGTACAGCATCACCTGCAATGCGTTTGTTATCTTGTTCGTCTTGTGAGTTGATAATATTTCGTACTGTTGTTTTAAGATCAGCAAAATTATTTTTCAAATCGGAAAGTTCTTGTTTGTTTTCATCGATTTGAAGTTTGGTGTTGGTTAGCTCGTCGTTGGTGGTACATAATGCAGATTTTAATTTAGTGACGTCAGATTTGAGAGAATCTATATCGACGAAAGCATTTGTAATAGATAACTCGAGTTGTGATACTCTCTTAATGACATCGGCTATGTTTTTGTTTGTTTCGGCGAATTTAGTTTGTAGTGTTTGTTCGAGTGAATTATTATCTTCTTTGAATTGCTTAGATAAGTAAGATATAATAAACTCACTTTGTGTTTTAAGTTTTTCATCTAATTTCGCCAATAGGTTGCTTTCCTCGGTCATATTTTTTGTTTTTTTTAAGTCGGTTTTTATTATGCCCGAGCCCGAAGGAGTTCGAGGTGAGTTAGTAAGCACTTTGGAGTTGGATGAATTGTTTCGTTGTTGGTTACTTGGGCCAGACATTGATGAAAGTTTGAGTTCAAAGGGGTTCGAGGAATTTTAAAAGTTCGAAGGCACAAACAAAGGATTTATTCGGATGCCGAGAATAAAGTCAAATAATTAAAATGTTTAAAATAAGCAAATTCAGCACTGTACTACAAGTTTTAGCCACTTTTATATAACAATTTATATCAGCCGCTTGAATTAAAGAAGAAATCAATTTGTGGAACTAGTTATTGTACAAAACTAAGAAAAAATTGCCCGCCAGAAAAAAACACGTCTAATCGGTAGCTCTCTCCATATGGATGAGTGATGGTTTAAGAACCAATCCTAAATATTCTCATGTATAAACACGGTGCAGGGAATTAACTTCACGGGAACTACCTTCACATGCGAATTAACTTCACCACTAGTGGCAAATAATTTCAATTTTTTGAAGTGAAATTATTTCCCACTGAAAGTGAGTAATAATTTAACTTTTTTGTGGGAATTAATTTTACTTTAATGTGCAAGTTTCTTTTGCATTTAAAGAATCGGGATTTAAAGAAACACAATTTTACATTTTTGTAAGTTTTATCATATCATAGGTGGAAAATAACTTCACACAATTTTGGGATGAAATTTTTTCCACCTTCAGTGGGAAATTACTCCACAAAAAAAAAAGGTGAAATTAATTCCCACTAGTGGTGAAGTAAACTCCCATGTGAAGATAGTTCCCGTGGAGTTAATTCCCTGCACACATGTCAAATCGTGTCGGATGCGCTGTCAATTTGTGTGTGGTGAAATTTTGTATTTTGTTTCCACACTATTATACATGATTTTCCTTACACTTTTTTGACATGTGTTAATACTCAGTGAGATAGTGTGGAATGTATTAGTATTTTAACCCGAGGCCACACGGGCAAGTACTGGCAAGCAAGTTAGCTACATACACTACCTGTTAAATTCCTAATTTGCATTCCACTGGCCTTTCACTTGATTTCCACTTGCGAAGCAAGTTGCTTGTTTCCCAACTTGCTTCACTACTGGCTTCAAAAATTCCATGCCAATTGGTGAGGAAGTTGCTCAGGTTTATATGTATTAGTGAACAAATGTGTATGTATTGCAACTTGCTTGCCAGTACTTGCCCGTGTGGCCTCGGGGTCACATCAAAACTGAGGAAATTTTCTGAGCCCTTAAAAATATAAACTGGGGGTCAATTCTCAATCCGTGAAACTCTGAAGTGTGATAAATAGATATCCCCTTCACGCCAAATGCGATTCTCGAAGTGTGAAAAAATAAAAAAAAAATGTTTCATATGATGATTATTTTATCACAATCAATTCACTCTGTGAAAACCTGTGAAAAGAGAAATGATTAACAGAAACATTTGATACACCCAAGTCGCCATCTTGGTCTTTCTATGACCTCACAATCATCTTTTTCCATGAGCAAGTGGTGGCTTTTTTCATTTTAGTACTTTTAGTACTCACTTTGACAACTGTTTCTCATAATGAGTACGAGAATCGCGTTTGTGAAGTGATAAAATGACAAAACTCTGTGAAAACGGAAATGATAACTTTGTTTTCATTTCACAGATCGAGAATTGACTCCCTGGACATCAATATGTTTCTTTTTTCGTGCTAAGCCACATTTAGAGCGTCCTCAATGAGCTCAGAGTATTATGCTACATTTCCAACTAACGCTAATCTGAGATTTAATAAGATTAACGTCAAATCTCCTTCAAATCTTGAAGATTTACCATAAAAATATATTTCGTAAATCTTGGAGATTAGAAATTAATCTTGTTCAATCTTCATAGGACATATAGTTTTACAAATCGAACTTACCTATTCTGAACGATTCATTCGAGACTCGCATTCAATTCTTCATTGTTTGACACGAATCAAACATTCTGTCTCATTCGCACTTCATAAGAAAAATTGAAACGCCATTTGCATCTTTGAAGGTGCTGTCAAATTTAATCTTTCTTAAATCTTTTTGTGCGGTGGAAACACCAAAAAAATGTATTTAATTTAATCTGAGATAAACCTTTGGTGAAAACATAACATTACAAAAACATCACAAAACCCAACTTTGCTTTTGGATTTCGATTAACAAATCCATTCTAAGCAAATATCCTTAGCACTTACTTCCAAAAAATAGTTTTTAACTGACGGATAGATGGCTTTTTGTGTTGAAAATAAGGAGAGAATAGATACACAATGCAACGAGGAAACGAGACGTGTGCATGATGAGATCTCGTCATTGCTGCCAAACTAATTTCAAACAATGAAAGTATACGAGGATATACACAATGAAGCGTTTCCCGTCGTCATGTAACGCCAAGGATTCCAAAATTGAAAAAAAACGTGACGAAATGACAATTTTCTTTTTTGACAAGTAATTTACATAGTGTAGCAATTTTGTTTAAAGAAAAAAAAACTATAACTTGAAATTAATAGATAAAGGAATTGATAAGCAGCTGTCTTTATGTTTTATTGATATTTATAGCCAGCGCAGCAATGTTGGCACCAATAAAACGCTATACTCATTAAAGTGAGTTCACTCTTTTTTTATCTGAAGGTTGGTAGGCATGTCACTAATGTCAAAAGTATTCGCCATTAAAAACTCAAACAAATCTATACAGAAAAGCAAAGGCTTCCAACCTAGTTCAGCGTCGCCTAAGTTTCAACTTTGCTAAACTTTACCTCAACTTTTATATCCACTTTCTATTTTGATAGTGCTTCAGGCCACAACTACAGCAGGCGTGTTTTATTGGAAAAACTATAGCTGGCACAGTAAAATTTCCCTCGGTAAACAACAACAACCCCAAAAGTGTCGATAAATAAGGCAGTATAAAAGTGAATATAAAAGTTGAGATAAAGTTTCGTAAAGTTGAAACTAAGGCGGCGCTGAACTAAGTTATAAACCAATATTCATTACTTGAAGGTTGGTAGTCTTTGCTTTTATGCAAAGATTTGTTCGAATTTTTAATGGCGAATAATTTTGACATTAAGTGGCATGTCTGCCAACCTTCAGAAAAAATACAAAGTGAATATAAAAGGGAGTATAGCGTTTTATTGGTGCTTGCATTGCTGCGCTAGCTATAAATACCAATAAAACGCACCTAGCTTCAATCTTATTTTTTGTTGTGTCCGCATAGGCATAGCCATTTTTTATTTCTGACACTTTCAATTTTGACAATCTACGCAGTATATTACCTTAGATCTGTGACGTACTGTGCTCAGAATAAAATATTAGATCCGTTCCTTTACTCTGAATTTTTAAGATATTTCCGTTTATTTGGGATTTCTCCACCTGCGGTCTTTAACTTTGAGTAAACTCTTCAAATAAACCAAAAAGATTCACAAATTGAATTGATTTGAATTTGAATTGAAAAATAAATACCAAAATATTTTCGATTCATAAATCATAAAACTATCATATTAAAAATAAACTAGATTATTAAGATTTCTTTATTAAAAATTAAGCACGACTAGCCACAGGCACCAAGGCTATCTCAAGAACTACCCTGTATCCTGTATGTTTTGATTTGTTTCGGTGACATCAGGGTTAAGCTGCTGCCAGTCAAAAATATAATAAACGAATTTGAAAATAATGATTGCAATAGAACGTTGATAACCTTTCATATCTACTCATGATTTAAAAATAATAAACTACAAGGTGAGTGTGAAAATCTATAAAAAAAAAACAATTGTTTTAGCTTTCCAACAAAATTTTGATAATAATAGGAGATTTTTAAAGTGTGAAGTTTGCTTTGCTTGGGATTTTAGTTTGAAATCAATCGTGTAAGTGTCAAACTTTGGTTACTAAAGCTAATAGCCCGATTCTCCCCCTTGTGAGGAATCACAAGTCAGAAGCTCTTGTGACTACTCTTTGTGAGGATTGTTGTGACTCGATAACATTTTGGTATTCTCCCCCTAGTAGTCACAAGAAAACTCACAAAGAAATTCACCACAGCATTTTGTTGGTAGCTTCTTGAACGATGAGCGCACACATAAACAACTCTACAATTAATCGCAACGAACTCAACCAACACACCCACAATATGTATTCAGTTTATCTGTCTCATAAATACAAAGCAAAAGAATATCGCACCTTTGTCCTATTCTTTTGCTTAAGAAATGAAAGAATACATTAATTTTGTTCTCTTTCGCACAGAGAACATAATGCCTCCTTAGAAAAAATATAATTCAATTATTTGTAGAAACTTAAGTAAATTGTGAGTTGTGACCTGCTCTGGGGGTCAATTCTCGATCTGTGAAACTGTGAAATGAAAACAAACTTATCATTTCAGTTTTCACAGAGTTTTATCATTTTATCACTTCACAACCACGAAGAATGCGATTCCCGAACTCATTATGAGAAGCATCAGCCACCTCTTGCTCACAGAAAAAGATGATTGTGACGTCATAGAAAGACCAAGATGGCGACTTGGGTGTATCAAATGAGCACAATTTGTTTCTGTTTATCATTTTTCTTTTCATAGGTTTTCACAGAATGAAATGATTGTGATAAACGAATTATCATATAAAAACATTTTGGCATTTGTTTTCATTTTTTCATACTTCGAGAATCTAATTTGGCGTAAAGGCGTTATCATATTTATCACTTCACAGTTTCACAGATCGAGAATTGACCCCCTGGAGGAGATCACAGTTTCGGTTGTTTTTATGACTCTCACAAGTTGTGACTTTAGGGGGAGAATACGAAAAAGTCACAAAATCGGTTTCACCATTTCTTGTGACTTGTGAGGTATCAGTGATGATGGGGAGAATAGGGCTATAAGTATACAGTTCTTTTGAGTAAAAAAGGTGAGAAAAAAAATGTTTTCGACAAAGAAAAAATGTCCGTAGTGTAAAATTTTTTTTTTATTCGTCGTCAGTTTATAGTTTCAAAAAAAAAATCTCACTGAGACTGATCTATGAAAAAGCAAACACAAATGCCAAACGCAATTTTTTTTTCGGAAAAAAAATGTCAATGACATTGTTTTGTACGAAAAAAATTCGTGGTGAATATTAAATTTGTTTTCTTTGGGTAGTTCACAGTTCGAAAAGAAAAATTTAAACGTCAAAAAACATTTTTTTTTCTCAAAAAGCGCTCCCATAAGAAATACATGTAGTTTTTTTGTCAAGGAACTGTATACTTAGTTTATAACAACAGAAAGTTTGATCTGTGTCCACCTTCTGAAAATCTTACATCGATAAAATTATTCGAGAAAGTTAGAGCTTGCAAAAAAAGTACACAAAACGTGAGAACTTAGAAATATTTAAAAGTTCAAGCTGAAAATTACCAACCAACACATTTGTTTCTTCACCCTTTTAGCATTTCCAATGCGAAAAAAATATCAAAATTTTCAAAACGATTTTCCATCTATTATGTGCACCAAATTGAATAAAATTCAAGGCAAATAATGTTTGCCTTGGCCTAAGCCACCCATTTAGTCATTAATTTACCCTTAATTAATAAACTATAAGCCTAAAAATGGAAAATAATTATTTTTGGATGCCAAAACTATTTGCATGCTAATAAAGCCTTGAGGTGAAAAAAAATTTGAAGTGTAAGCCGACTATCCAAAAAAAAATTTTATTCACCACACTTTCCTGTCTACTGTTTTGCATGACATTCCATGACAGCAATGTTTTTTTTTTTTGCATGAAACTGTAAACCAATCATGCAAACAATTAATTTTGCCTTTCACCTCAATTACTTTTGACATGCGAGAATATTTGCATAGGTATTTTTTTGCGCACAGGAACGGTAAATAAGGCTTTTGTTTACAAAAAATATTCTTATGCTTTATGTTTCATACTCTTAAGAGCAAAAAAACGGAAAGGGTACAAAATCCCGAATGACAAAAAATTTGAACACCGAATTCCCAAAATTTCGAATGCAAAAATCCTGAATGGACCAAATCCTAAATGGCAAACATTCCGGATAAATAAAATTCCGAATGCTAAAAAATCCTGAAAAAATTTGGAAATAATTCTCGAAACCAAACTGTTTTGTATTGACTTGATTTCTGTTTATTTTGGAATCATGGGATTTTTTCTAATGACAATAATCTCAAATTCATAAAATCTCTAAATAAAAACACAAATTTCGGACGCAAAAATTTCGAACGCAGGTACTGGAGTCTAGAATGCATCTACCAACATCACGAAAGTCATAATACCAATAAAAATAAAAACTTCTTCAACTCATTTAAAATGTCAAAAGAAACAAGTTTTTTTTTCAATAAGCAGAAAAACAGACAAAAACTTCAAACTTATGGTTATTTGGTGATTCCCTAGAGTGGAAGTTGATTTTTTTACGACTTATTTATCTCTAAAACGGCTCTAACGATTTTTATAAAAAATACATAATCTGTGAATATTCTAAAGCATGGTGTACTTTTTGGTATTTTTTTTTTCAACATAAAATGTTATTAATACCTGCAATATAAAGTTTTTTGGGTTTTGATTTTCTTGTTAACAGCTACACCGATTTTAATACAAAATTTTATTTTAAAGGACCTTCAAAATGTTTATAATATTGCGTATCAAAATATTGAAAAAAAAAAGAAATTTTGTATTTTTTTAAAAATAATTAAACTTTTTTTGAAAATTCATTACATATTTCAAAAATTCATTTATTCATATTTTCATGTGTACGAAGATGCATGAATTTGACAACATTCCCCTAAAATAATATAATTTACAAAAGTGGTGTAACCCATTTTTTGGCATTTTTGATATTTTTGATTAAAAAAAAAAATTATGATAAAAAAAAATTTATGATAAAAAAGTGGGGAGTTTTGCACTCACAGCCTCATATAATTCCCTTTATTATTTATATGTTTTTCTTCTTCTTTTTATGACGTGTTACCCGTGTTAACGTGTCAATGCTTCTGGCATCGATTCTGAAATGAAATGCAGATTCATTTTTTATTCTTTTCAAAAAAATAACTGTTATTTGATGCACGTTATTTATTAAATTTTCTTAGACGGTTAGCTAGTAGGACAAAATAGCTCTAAATATTACCTCTGCTTCATTTTATTACATAAAATATGACTAGAGTCGAAGCTAAAACATCACGTAAAGGTTGAAGGTACTCTCTCTATTTTGCTTATTATAACAAAATTTTAGCAAAAATAATCTTGTTTATTTTCTGGCACATTCGACAGTTTATTTAGAGCGCCATTTTTACAAACAACTTGAATACCTAGCAAAATAGTTCGTTTTTGAAGAAAACAAATAATGGAATAGACTTGTCTTGACAAAAAAAACTTGAAACCAAAATCTGAAACCCATCATCGGAGTAAAAATGATTGATTTAGAAAAAAAAATTGCTTTCGATAATGAAACAACCTTGGTCTCAAAGTCTTAAAACTGAATCCGAAAAGTTAAAAATTCCCTTATAAATAAAGATATAAGAACGAATGAAATACAAAATTCTAAGGTGAATTTTCGGGATATTTTATTCCCTCTATTCTAAATTTTTAGTTGCTCATTGCGTCATTAAGAGACTTATATTATTATGTTCCCGCGGATCTTGAAATTCCACAATTTCGAGAAACCAATTTTAAAATTACGCCCACATAAGTGCCCACATTATAAAAGTTTGAAAAATAAAAATATGTCTTTTGGTCCTCAAAAAAAACCGAAAGACCTGATTGTGTCCAGAAATGTGTTTTTATACATTAAAAGTAAATGAAGAGCTGCAAAAATCTACGGTACGTTCGAAATTTTAAATAACAAATTCGAATTTAATTTTTCCTCCATCCACCATGTGTTTAAACCCACTTTCTATACAATAAAAAACCTTAAACTTTTTCTTATACAAAAATTGGCTCTTCTTCGAGTTTTTTTTAAGTCCCGCTTTTCAAAAATCTTTAAACATTTTTATTTCAAATTTAATTGAATTAATCTTTCCATATAACATAATAACCATAACCAAAAATGTTAAACATTTGCACTCCATTAACTTTGCATACAATTTCAATAACTTCCACTACATTGCATTAAATAGGTTCACAATTATCATTATTACTAACTACTACATTACAAAGAATTGTGAGAGCGTAAAGGAGCTTAGTTTCCAACTTCAAATACAAAAAAAAAACACAGATACCAAAAGCCTTGATGAATATTCTGATAAAATCCTTGCTACCTCCTATCTAGTATCTCTACTACAGATGATATTTTCCTCAACAAAACGCCTCTTCTCTATCTCAGTCCACTTACATTCTACACACAATGGAATTACACACAATTACTGTGAAACCCCAAGAATTCCAGAAAATATCACTCAGGGATTCAATTAATTGAAGGAAAAAAAAAAACTAAACGAAATGAAATGAAATGCATTTGAATGTATACCCCTACGCGCACAAGAAATCCAATCTCCACTCAAACCCTCCTCAATAAGTTCCATTTACCATTTTCTCTTTGCGTCAAGCTCCAGGATTCATTTTCGCAGGACAACACTGAAGAAATTCCATCACTTAGAAATTGGTTGAGTCAGCCGTTTCTGCTGCTAACCAACACAATCAAGAATAATCCATTTCAACTCTTCAAAAGTATGGTTAGGTTTATTTATATCAAGGATAAGAGGCGTTGAAACGAACGAACTATCTAGATCGAAATCATTCAGACGCAAGTAAGCAACTCGTTGTATAGTTACTGTGTTAAAAGCATTGAAATGGAAACGAAGCAAACACAATTAATTGCACACGTAATTGAATTCTGGCAAAGTCTCTGGAGAGGGGATTAATGCAGAAGGAAGATTATTATTATTTTTCTTCATATTGATTTCGCTAATTATAATGTTTACAAAGTAGAATCTAATGATTGGGATTCTCGTAGGCCTTGAAAACATATTGCATCTTAAATTCTTAGAAGTACCTCTTGCCTTTGAAAATACCTAATTGTTATACTTCTCTTTTGTCTTTCACAGCTAATTTGATTGGCATCGATACAATCCACCATCAGACCCTATCTGGTCAAGAAATGGATCAGCTTAACGACCATCAACTG
Source organism: Dasysyrphus tricinctus (assembly GCA_963921185.1). NCBI lineage: Eukaryota > Metazoa > Arthropoda > Insecta > Diptera > Syrphidae > Dasysyrphus > Dasysyrphus tricinctus. The sequence continues at coordinate 111,342,288 of OY992533.1, forward strand.
GATAAAGTTGCTAATAATGTCAGTGTATTCTACAGAGTTACTCCACGACATAAACTCTCCATAGTCAAATCCCTCCAAAGAACTGGCAATATCGTCGGAATGACTGGCGATGGAGTTAACGATGGGGTTGCTCTTAAGAAAGCAGATATCGGCATAGCAATGGGCAAAAATGGTACAGATGTTTGCAAGGAGGCGGCCGATATGATCCTTGTTAATGACGATTTCCATACAATCATGTGAGTTTTGTGAAATTAAAAACCATAAACATTTTAATAATATTGTCTTTTTGTTTACGTATTTTCAGAGCTGCAATTGAAGAAGGCAAAGCAATCTTCTATAATATTCGCAACTTTGTGCGATTCCAGCTGAGTACATCTATTGCAGCCCTGTCCCTCATCGCCCTGGCAACACTGATGGGCATAGCCAATCCCCTGAACGCCATGCAAATTCTTTGGATAAACATCATTATGGACGGACCACCAGCTCAATCTCTTGGTGTAGAACCGGTCGATCATGATGTCCTTAAGCAAAAACCTCGCAATGTCAAACAGCCAATGCTCACCAAGTCAGTTATCGTGAATGTTCTTCTCAGTGCCAGTATTATAATTCTCGGCACACTCTGGGTATTCCAACGAGAAATGGCCGACGGAACACTTGGCAAAACAAAACGTGACACCACCATGACTTTCACCTGTTTTGTATTCTTCGACATGTTTAATGCGCTTAGCTGCCGTTCGCAAACTAAGAGCGTCTTTAAGATTGGTCTCACCTCGAATCGAATGTTCCTCCTGGCTGTGGGATTCTCAATCATCGGACAGATGCTAGTGATTTATTTCCCTCCCTTACAGATGGTCTTTCAAACTGAAGCCCTATCAGCCTATGATATACTCTTTTTGTTGAGTCTAACATCATCAGTGCTGATTGTGGCGGAAATCAAGAAATGGTTCGAACGAACCATGGAACGAAAGATGTACAAGACCAGAACTGATTTAGATTTCGTATGACAAAACGCAAGCGCTGGAAGATTGTTAAAAAATGATTAAACTTAGAAAAACAAAAATGAATAAAAGTAAAACAAAAATAAATAAACGATAGATATATAGGTAAGGGGAGAGAGAGAGAGAGAAAGAGAAAAGAAAGAAAGAGAAAAAGAGCGAGAGACAGTATGAAATTGAATGCAAAATTTGCGTTTGATAAATAAAAAATATTAAGTTTGTTTTAATATTTTATATAATATTATTTTTTTTAAGGATTTTGTTCGAATAAATAATTAAAAGTAACCAAGAGAGCAGATTAATAGTTTTTTAAATTTAAATTTATTTTATATGTTAATTTATCATATTGTTTTTGTAACATCCGGCCGACTTTACTGTCATCATTTTAAATTCTTTTAAAATTTCTATTAATTAAATTTAATAATAAATGCAGACTACCAAAATAAAGATTTTAAATGAGAAAAACTCCAAAGATAATTCATAATTGTCGCTGCAAAGAGTTCCGATTGGATTTGATAATCCTTTCACTTAAGTAGAGGTAGTATTTTACTTCAATTTCAAAGATTCAACTTGGAATCAATCGGATACTGCAGTCTAAACGATAAAAGTACTGAGCAGTGATGATATCCAAACTAAAAAAGTAAAATCATCACGTGAAAAGTATTAAAATGCATTGGATTCCACTAAAGAAGCCATAAAAAAAAACTTGAGACAAAAAAAAAGAACTCTCCACTATATCTGGTGGAGAGATTAAAAACAACACCAAACTGAAAACTTTTGATTTCTTCTTTAAAAAAAACAAGAGAAAATAACAGAAACAACAAAAAAAAGCATAATTAGAATAAAGAGAGAACAATATCTTTTTGTGATATAATTATAAGCAAATATTTTCTTTATGTTGTTTTCTTTTTATTATATTTAATTTTATATTAATTCATTTATTTTTGTGCAGTTAATAAATTAGTATTTGAATTTGCTCTTAATATATGAATGTGTATTTTGATGAATATTGTTAGAATAAATGGAGTTATTTTTAAGCTTTTATTTTTTTGACATTATAAATAATTGTGTAAATTGGTTCTATTGTAAATGATATATGATTTGATTTGAATAAAATTTAAGTTTAAATATAATTTTTAATAGTTTTGTTTTTGTTCTTTATTTTTAGATTCTCTTATTTTGTTTTAATTATTATTTTAAGCACAGGATTAAACAAAGAAAAGACACCCTCAGTTTTTATCTCCTCCCTAGGAGTCAAACTTATAATTTTAGTTTAAGTTTATTTGAATTTGGCTAAAACCTGATTTACACTTTAGAAGTCCAAAGAGTACAGTTTGGCTCGGTTCAAGTGCTGTTCTTGGCCAGTTAAACCTTAAGGATGCCCCAGCACCCGTTGAAGGGTGTCTGAATTTTTCACTTACTATGGGAACGATAAACCAGATTAACTGTTTGATGATTGAAAAAATGGCTTTGACTGCCATCTGATTTTCAATAAAGATATCAATATTCATATTTATCAGTTCAATTGTGGAGAGATATTTTGCGGCTTTACAGATTGCTAGCAACTCCCCCTGGAAAACACTTCAAAAACTTAGAAGCGTTATTGATCTATTAGTGGGTTGGTTATCTGAAATCCAACCCCAGAATCCGTTTTGGAAACATCTGTAAGGACCAAAACCTGGTTCATCTTTGAACTTTTTTTCCTCCCAGTATTCCCTTGTGGGGATATCTGTTGCGGCCCTATTATTTACTCTGGATTTTAATTGGATCCAGGTGAATTTGAGATTGAACCATTCAAATCGGGTCTTTTTGCAAACATTGAAGTCTAGGCCAATATATTATAATATTGAATAATTATTCATTTTAAAATAGAAAAAAAATTGAGTTGAATGGATTTAAAATTTTGAATTTACCCGTGGATTTAGCGAGTGGATAAAATGGAATTGAATTTAAATTTCGAATACAAAATAATTTAAATCTGGATTTAGGATTAATCGGAATAAAACGTGTGAATAATATGACAGTTGACCGTTAGTATAACTGGGTTACAAGGAATGTAAGGTGAAATTTATATTATGTAGTCTGTTTGAATCTCTATGTCAGAGAAGTGCTATGACACAGTGGCGACTTTTCAATTTTGTATACTGTTGAAGTCAATTCCCCATATTCTTTGCACTTGTTCAGCTCTATCTCATAGACGAAGACTAGGGATTTAATTAAGGTAGGCACAGGAACTCTGTTATACTTCATTAGAAGCTCCAAATGGTTCACCAAGTAGTGGAGAAAATGCCGTCCTAGATTCATGTGGTATCACAATGGACCAACGTATGTTCTAAGTCTGCCAGTGACGGACAGCCACTTCAACCTGTTCTAATCTTAATTGTAGAGCAAAGAATAAAAGCTAAAAATCGAAAATGACATTATATTCGAATTTTTGTCTACCCTCATAAGAACTTTAAGAAAAACTTTTCTCGGGCGTCAAACAGATTTTAGATTTTAATGATTTTTGAGGAGAATTTTACTACGAAACTTAATTCTTTTTGAAGCTTAAATTTGAGGTGTAATTTTTGTTGAAAAATTTTTAGTCTGATGCACTTGGCATATGTATTTCGGGACTCTTATCGATATTGTCTTCAATGAAATGTATTCAATTTAACTGTAAAATTGACTTTTGCTAGTGGAGAAATAGTTCTATTTTTTTTTTGTAACGTCTCATTTCATAACAAAATCCATCCAATCAAGTATGCAGTATATTAAGAGTTCTTAATAAAAGATAACTGAACGTATAATAGAGTTTTCCTATTGCTTACAAGATCATGGTTCTAGAGTCATTAAAAAAAATTCACTTGTGAGAAACAAAACACAGATACCTGCATATTTTGTAAATTATTTAGACCCATTTGCTGAAACGAATCTTAAATATTTAAGTGTTACATAAGCGCTTTATAAGTTTTATATGAGTAAACGGCTCTTATGATAATTCAAAATCGGCCAGAAATACATTTTAATTTATTTTATTTTTTTCAAATATTTTTCTTGTTAATAATATTTACTTACATCTTTATTCTATTTTTCTTTTTTTATAGCTCGCTTTTTTTCCTTATTTTTAGCTGGTGAAAGTGACAAGAGTTAATATAGAAACCCTAATTAATCATAATAATACCTAAAGCAACAACAACAGCTCCTAAAATTTATATTTTTAAACAAAAAAGTGAAAATCATTAAAACAACTTAAATTTCTGAACATCTAAAGGAATTTGAAAAAAAGAAAATCTTCTAGCGCGTTACGTTATGTTGAAGTTATCACCTCATTCACATAAATCCATTGTTATCAAAACATTCGAATCACGATGGTTGATTGAATAAAAGGGAATAACGAAAAAAAAAAACAAATAATAAAACCAATAATTTTAATATCTGGATTTATAAAACAAAAATTGCATAAGAAATTAGTAAAACCAACTCACCCAGAATTGGTTGCTTCTTCTTAATGTTTTAATTTTTAAATTAAATTTAAATATTTTCATATTAACGCACAAATTATATTCACTTTTATTTTTGCAAAAAAAAATTCCTAAAAAAAAAGTTAAAATTAAATATTGTTTTGTAGCGCACGAGGATTTATTTTAGAAAAAAAGAAAATCTGAATCAAAAATAAAAACCAACTTGATTGAATAAAAAAACTAAGAGTGATACAATAAGATCAACATAAATAAATTAAATAATAAATGAAATCAATATTAAATCAAGACCAAAATTAACAAGTAAAAAAATTTAACATCAAGAGCAAGCAATAAAAACGGTTTTCAAAAATATTTAATTGAAATTAAAAAAAAAATTATATTTGAATAGAAATAGAAAGTTAAATTTTATTATTCTTAAAACAAGAGAAAAAAAATATTAATTAAATATAAAAAAAAAAACCTTCTTAAATGTGTTATATCCAGCTACGGAATTTATATACATTTTAAATGCAGTAAAAAAATAATTAAAATAGAAATACATAATAATATTTTCTTTAAACAAAAAAAGAAAACTATAACAAAAACTCATCATCAAACGAAATAATTCACCTTTTGTCATTCCCATCATATCCATTCAATACAAACAAAAAAATTAACAAATATAGAATAGTTCAAAAGTAAAAAAAAAATAGTTGATAGAAAAATACAAACAAAATGAAGAAAATATGCTAACAAGTTTCCTCCTGTCTGTCTAAAGTCTGAAAGTAGTAAAGCAAGAAAGCATGTGGTTTTTTTGAAAAATGTAAAAAAATACACTGGTCAACAAGGCTTTTGTTGCAGAAACTAAGATATATTTTTCTATATTTTTTTCTTTTTAAAATTGCATATAGATTTGAAATCCTGACTTCATGGAGCAACTCCAAAGTTGTTTTTGAATTCAGCTCACAAAAAACCTTGGGAAAATTATTGTTGGTTTTTGCAACAAAAAATATTATGAAATTTCACTGACCAGTGAAATAAATCGGTGGCGCTTAAGATAAATTTGCCATTATCTCTTAACAGGAAGAATAAAATAAACTATTCAATGTTGAAACAAAAATTAAATTAGAATTTCAAAAATAACATTTTCTAAAACCATTTTTACTACTTTCAATATATGAATAAAACAACAATAATAATAATATGTCAACATCAAATCAACATCATGTGTATTATTAGTTGAAGGAATTGTTTCTGAGTAGACATTTTCGAAATCATCACACATATCACCTTTAGAAATTAACAAAAATATCTTTAATGAAATAAAACTAAACAAAAAGAAACAAATTATAAGAAAACTCATTTAAATAAATCAACATCATGCTCATTCAACACTCTTTTATAAAAAAATAAAAAAAGCAACATCACTTTTCAGATTCATTCACTTTAAAAGAAAATCTTTAAAAAAAATAACACTTTTTGATCATCATCATAAAAATCACAGCTAAGAAAAGCTTATATTTAATTTCAATTTAAACTTTTGTATATATAAATATTCAAATTAATTTTTAAGAAAATCTGTTTTTATATTTAAATGTAGAATTGGCTATTCGAAGGTCCTCTAGGGCGTATACGTGTTTTTTTCTTCGAAGAAATCTTCGTTAGCTGAGCACATAACAAAAATCTAGCCGACGCCGTTTTTTGACTGTGGATTCAATATCGAAACCTTCCTTAGAAAACTTCCTAAGTCCAAAATTAGAAAATGCTTAGAAGACAAAAAAAAAACCGCTAAGTAATCAAAATTCTTAAATTCGCGCCTATGTTCTGCATTTCAATCGAAATCGGATTGAAATCGATTTTAGATTTCACTTCAAATTAAATTTCATGTTTTGGACTTCGTTCATTTTCGAAAATTCTGAAATTACTTCGAAGTGTCAAAACTGAAGGTATATAAATTCTGTAAAATTAAATTACTACAACTGCATATGAAAATGGATGCCATTTTATTTGACATTTTAAGGAAAGAAAATGTTTCAAAGGTAATGAAATTTTCCTTATTTAAATTCATCAGAAGTGGAACGCAGAACATGGATACCTAAAAGATTTTAAAACCGGTTGATAGAGCGAAAAGAAACAATGACATTTATGTGTAGTTAAAGGGCATTGATATTTGAATTCAGTGATTTGTTTTTTTTTTATCAGAAAGACATTTAAGGACTCACTAGGTTTTGACAGGAAGCTAGCGATATGCATCTTAAAAAAAAATATTTAAAAATACACTTCAGCATCAACTTGAGTGAAAGCCAAGAAGTGTAAACTGTTATAGTGCGAACAGCGGTGAAGCCGGTTTCCACTTTGTCATTTACCAACCGACAAAAGACTTATTTTATAAAAATGAAAAGCGAAAACACTCTAAAATTGGCTGCTTTTACACTGACAAATATTATTTTTGTCCATGAATGACAACGAATTTCAAAGACGAGTGTATAAACAGGTGAATTGAAAACGAAATGTCTAGTTGTCTCTAACTGACAAAGAAAATATTTTTCCAAAGGTTTCTACATATATCATTTATCAATTAAAGACACTGATTTGACAGCTGATCTGAATCAAATTGAAATTGATTTTTATATTTTGACCTGGTTGAATTCTTATCATCAGAGGTGAATATAATAAAAATAAAAAAATAAACTTAAGATGATGATAACTTTCCTGAGAACAAAAGAGAAAAGGAATTCAAAAGTCAACTCTGGAATGGATAATTGAAATTAACCAATCGTGAGCTGACACCAAATCGTGAGTGAGCTGTCAAGTTGTGTCAATTCAAAGACAAGTGGAAACGTGGCATAAGTATGTATTGGAATAAGTGAATGAACACATCCATCTCCAAATCTCAACGACAAGTAGATCTGAAAATCTACGTGCAAAACTTGATGCGTTGAACAGAGCACTCATTTTGTTTTTGAATGCCACTTCACATACACCTTGCAAGGTACTGACAGGGATGAAAGCTCCGAAGATATTAGTTGGAATTTACATTAAATAACGATCGTTTGTTCACTAGTGAAGGAAGTAAAAAGTGAGGGGGAAGGACCAGATCGTCCCGTCCTTCGCAAACTTACACTATTTTTCCAATATGTCTTCGCTCTTTCATATTTTTTCCAGTTTCTCGGTGTGTTTAGACTTTAGAGTGTTAAGGGTCATTTGTTGGTGTGAGCTAATCTGAATGAAAATAAGGAGGACAGCAATAAAACATGAAGAGAACAGGGACAAAAATCTCATTAAAAAAGATCAATCAATGTAAACATTTCCCCCGATTTCGGGGAGAGTCGTAGTGTAAAAGCATTAAATAGTTACAAATTGTAATTATTCATTGGTAAAAGTCGAGCAATGTAAATGCCGACTTACCTTTTTGTATATACTGACTGTGGTGTCGATTAAGACCAATAAAAATGACGTAACTATGCAGCCCTTTAAGTCCAACTTAAAATATCCTAAACCTTGTGGAAAATAAACTTATAGAAAATTGTATGCAATAATGTCCCAATTAGAATGATTTGATTTCGAAGAAATTCTGTACTTTTGCTTTATTTGACTTTGGTCGAAGTAAAATAAGGTAAAAAGAAAGTTCTTATACGCACATTGGGCCTACAAAAATTCATACAAAAAGTAAACCACGTAGAGGACCAAAACTCCTTGTCAGATCCACTGCGGATGCAGCTCTGTACGGCTAGGGCCTATTTTATTTTTTTGGTGCTTCTTATTTATTTAACAAAGAAAACTTTAATAACGGGTGATTTTTTAAGAGGTTTAGAACTTTTTTAAAAAAAAAACACAAAAAATTCGAAAAAATGAATGAAATATTTATTTGAATCGATAGTTTGAACCTTGCAATTTAATGTTTAAAGATAATTTCATGCAAATGTTGACCGCGGCTGCGTCTCAGGTAGCCCATCCGCTGAGTCCAATTTTGGCATACTCTTTCACACATATCGGCCGGTATCTCACGAATGAATGCATGGATGTTGGCTTCCAGTGCGTCAAGCGAAGCGGGCTTGTCCCTATAGACATTAGCTTTGACATACCCCCACAAAAAATAATCTAATGGTGTCAAATCGCACGATCTAGGCGGCCAATTGACCGGCCCGAAACGTGAAATTAACTGTTCACCAAACTCGCCTCGCAATTGCGCCATTGTTTCGCGTGCTGTGTGGCATGTGGCACCGTCTTGTTGAAACCACATATCATGCAAGTCAAGAACTTCCATTTCGGGCAAAAAAAAGTTTGTTATCATCGCTCGGTAGCGTTCACCATTGACAGTAACGCTGCGATTCGCATCATCTTTGAAGAAATATGGCCCAATAATGCCGCCGGCCCATAAACCGCACCAAACAGTGGCTTTTTCGGGATGCATTGGTAGCTGTTGCAATGCTTCTGGCTGATCTTCACTCCAAATGCGGCAATTATGCTTATTTACGTACCCATTCAACCAAAAATGAGCCTCATCGCTGAACACAATTTTTCGATAAAAAAGCGGATTCGAACCGAGCACGAATTTTGATAGTAAAATTCAATAATTTGCAAGCGTTGTTCATTTTTGTAAAACGATCCATGGTTAAATTGCAAACCAAACTGAAGCTGTTTGACAGTGACACAAGGTACTAAACACACGTCAGCTGTCAAAACCAGTGTTGCCAACACCAAACCAGCTAAAAAATCACCCTTTAAAAGCCAAATCACATTTATTTATATTCACAAATTTCAATAAGTTTTTTAAAAATTAAGTAGATCTTAAATTATAATTTACTTTTGAAAGCAATTTTTTTCATTAAGCAAAATCAGCTGCAAAATGTACTTCTCTCACTTTTAAATACATACACATCCACAATGGTAACAATAATTAGTTATATAAGATTTTATTAAATTAACAATTTTAAATCGCAATACAAAAAAATTACATAAAGCAGAACAACAAAAACAACAACAAAAAACTATCGCTCACCTATTTGTGTATACACTGACATGTTATGCAAAAACATTTTAAACCAATTTATAAACAAAAATAAATGTATGTATCAATAAATGTTTGGTGTATTTTATACGAAAACAAAATAAAGGATATAAACAACATACGTCATTATTTATGTATGAATGTGAAATAAAAAGACAAACAATTAATGGCACACTCATAAAAATAATTAAGAGTTATTAATCTCTTGCTTTATTTTCATATTCTATTCTTTCACTTCGAATTGTTCTATCGAAAAGAAAAAAAATAATTTTTAAATACTTAATCTTATCTGTGCTACTAATTCTAAGTGAAATTTAAATCCTATGTTAAATTAGAAAAAACAATATTACAATAATTTCATTCTTATTTTCTTAATCTCACAAAATATTCTACTGTGAATGTATAAATTAAAATAATTTATTTTTTTAAGTTTGTTTTCTTAAAGTTATACGAAAAAAAAAACAAAAATATTTAACATTATAAGTAACAAATCTTAACTTAAACTATTCGAACAACTATACATACATAAACTCTAATATCATTACCTTAATGTAACTTTACCTTGAATAAACACATCTTTGAACAAAAAAACAAAACAAAATATTAATTATGTCTACGTTAAAAGCTATATAAAATACATAACACAAAAAAGAAATACATTTACATTAAAAAAATATTATATTGCGTAAATTATTTTGACCAATTAATAAACAAAATAAATTTAAAAATAAAAAAAAAAAAAAATAAAGATGAGTTACGCTACTATTTTGCGAGTTTTTCATCATAATAATTTATTTAAAATACATATATATTTAATAAAATGAGTAAACAATAATATTAACAAAAAAAACTTATTATACATATTACGATATGAAAATTAAGAAAACCTAACAACAAAGAATTTAATAAAGATTTATGTAGAAACAAATTTAAGAAGTTTTTATTTATTTTAAGTCTTCAAAGGGCTACGAAATCGGACGAACAGTGGTGGATCCAGGAGGAGGGGGGGCTATAGGGGATGAAGCCCCCCATAGTCGATTCGTACAATTAATTTTAAAGCTAAATATATTACATTCCGATGTTTCAATTTTGTGTTCGTTTTCAAACCTTAAATTTTTAAAAACACCTGATGAAACAAAGAATGCTGTAGTATTTATTAAAACAATGTTGGAGCTGAAAAATTTGCATGGCAGTATGTTATTCTAAGCCCTCGAAGGAATTAGATGAAAAAAAGATGAGCCTAAGCAATTTGAATATTCAAATGTGGGCTCTATTTATTCCCAGCCCTACAAGGGGGACGAAAATCAGAGATGGGGCTAACCAATTTACGCCTAAAATGTGGTTTTTCAAACGCTATGGGAATTGGAAAAAAATGAGAATGAAGTTAGCAATTTGCGTGTAGGCTGTGTTTTTTCCCAAGCCTTATAGACAATTTTGCATGTAAGCTGTTGTCTTCCCAAACTTCAAGGAAACTGAACAAAAGCAAATTTACATGTTCAATCCGATTGAGGAGCTTAAGAACAACACCTGATATTTTCATTTAATAATTTTGCACAATGATTAAATTAAGTCCAGATAAAACGGCGAGACTAAGGCGAGAAAACCAAGACACAGGTAGCCGTGTAAATGGCCACGGCGAGAACACAGTGATACGAGCACAATGATCATGACATAAAAAACAACTTATGCACTTTAAAACCACGATTTTAGCTTATTTTAACCTTTTTCAAAAACTTATTTATGACAAAAGAGCTTTGGGGATTTAAAGTTTCAAATGGTCTACGGAAAATGATATTTCAAATATCAGTTTACGCTTCCAAAGGACCATAACTTTCTTAAGGGTACTTGTATCATCTCAGTTTTGCTTTATTATATTCAGCGTTAAAAATAGCCTCAAATCATCAACCATACTTTTTGCATATACCTCAATTACACTGAATCGGAATTTCGGGAAAAATTTTCCAACTTCTTTCCAGATTTTCCCTCACCTTAATAAAAACCTTGAAACAAAGATATTTTCTAGGACTATTTTGATTTTTGGTTGCAATGACAGATTTAACACTTTTGGCGAGTTGCATGAGTGTAAAAGTTTTTTCCTGGGTGTATGGTTAAAACTGTACGTTTGCTCCTACCCTTAAACAAAAAACACCCATTCACCACAGATATTTGCAGGGACTTTTTCGATTATTGGTTCTATTGACTAATGAAACATTTATTCTAAGTTCAATTGACATACCATTATTTTCAAAGGGTTTTCGGTAGTATTTTACCTGTTGTATACTAAAAAAAAATCATCAATATATAAAAATGACTATAACTTTTTTGTGGGTAATCGTATCATTTTGGATTTATTCTCTTTAGATTCAGCGTTAAAAGGTATCCTTAAAACATGTAGATATCATATGTATGATATGATAAGGTTCTAGCAAAACAAATATTTTGGTTTGATAGACTTCCAACTTTTTCCCCTCTCCATCTTTTCAAATGCATCTACACAAAAAGCCAATGCGGGGACTTTGGATATGAATTAGAGGGTGCAATTCTGCGTCGATACCAATTTTAGTATTTCATGAATTAATTATTTCAACCTCTGGACTCATTTTTGCTGGTCTAATATAGTAAAAAATACTGACTTTTCATTTTAGTAAAGATAGAAGGTATATTTCACGTAATATAAAGGCGTGGTCAAGTAAACACCGAGATCTGTGAGGTTTTTTGAAGTTGCAGGGTGCAAGTAACCCGCAATAAGCGAAAGCCCTCAAAGTCAATATAAGGGGCCAGTTATAGCGATCAGGAAAACGCATCAGGAAAATTTTTTCAAATGGATTATTTACAATGCTTTCAACAGATTTAATACACAAATGCTACACGAATCAATGACAGGAAAACGCATCAGGAAATTTTTTAAATGGATTATTTACTATGTTTTCAACGGATTTGAAACACAAATGCTACACGAATTAATGACAAAACACTCAAGGAATTTTTTGTGCAAATAAAATTTTCAATTGACAATTATTTTTTCTAAAAAATGTATCTAAAATGTTTTTTTATTTTTTTTTGTTTTAGGAAAATAATTTTTTTAGAAAAAATTATTGTTCAATTGAAAATTTTATTTGCTCAAATAATTTTTTGAGTGTTTTGTCATTAATTCGTGTAGCATTTGTGTTTCAAATCCGTTGAAAACATAGTAAATAATCCATTTGAAAAATTTTCCTGATCGCTGTAACTGGCCTCTATCTAACCCAGCCCATCGCCAAAATTCGGCCAAATCTGTGATAACAGATCCTTACGATTACGACGCGATGCCATGCAGTTTCGTTGCAGTGAAATTCTTGTGTAAATTCATAAACGCATCATTGCAGAGGTGATCCAAAATCATTATAGTAGTATGAGAAAAGTGATAGAACATTTTTGACGTTTATGAATATTACACGTCAAATTCAATCTGAAATTATACAAAGCTCAAAATTAAATAAAAACGCAAACATCAATTTTATATTACAAGATTCATTTTTATTCATCATTCTTTTCTTGTATATAATATATAATAATTTTTTTGTAGATTTTTTTCATGTTAATTGTTTTTTTTTTGTTCATTTTATTTTTTTGCAAATTTAAGAATTAATTTCTGAATGGGTTTTGTGTGTTAGTTTTATTTTGTTCTTAAATCTAAACTGAGGGGAAGATATTTCTTGCTTTTATTAAGTGGGGTGAGGGGGGTGGTTAAGGGTGGAAGTTTAAATTTATATCATTTTGGATTAAGGGTAAGATTTTTTTTTAATCATTTCGGGTTGTGGTGGGGGGAACAATTATTATTACAACAATGAAATTTTGAATTTTTCTTTGTTTTTCTTTCTATAAATTGTGTAATTTTAATTTTTTTTTAGGTTTTTTTGTTTTGTTTTATTTTTTCTTACCATGACTTAGTTTTTACTTATACATAATGTTATAAATGAATGTTTGAATTTTGTTTTTTTTTGGTTTAATTTACTTTTTTTTTGTATTTCTCTTGAAATATAATCCTAAATTTTTTTTAATTTATTTTTTTAATTTTATTCAAGTTTTTTTCTTTTAATTGTTGTTCGTGATATTTTTTGTTTATATATTTTGCTCCAAAAATTTCAATTTTATATGGTTTATTTCTTAAATTGATTTTGTTTGTCTATTGTTTGTTTTTTTTTCGACCATGACCTCTTTGTTTTGAATTTAATTTTTTTTGTTTTATGTTTTGTTCAAATTTTTTTTATTTTTTATGTATTCATTGCCGGTGTGGAATTTTGTAATAGACTTAGATTAAATGTACTTTTTTTTTTGGTTTGCTTACACAATATTACGCAATAAAAATTATAATAATTATTAGGGTGATTAAATTTATGTCTTAAGTTTTTTTTCCAGTTGTATCTTTTTTGTTGTTTGTTTCTTAATCTTAAATTTTAGTTTTAGTAGAAAGAAATTTGACAGAGGGAAATTGTTGAATGTTAACGGGATGGAAGAAGAGTTTTTTTTTGTGATCATTTTGATGTTTTTGTGATATCTTTTTAAGGTTATTTAGAGAAGAAAACTCATCAAAGAGGAACTATAAGTGTAAGTGGTACTGAATGACAAGATGGTATTTTTTCTTCATTCATTCATGCTTTAAGCAGAAGTACATAAATAATCTAGCCCTAAAAATATAAGCTGTAAGTTAAGTCAATTATAATTTCGATTTAAAAAGAGACTAAATGACTGTGATGTGAATCAAAAAGCAATCGACCTCATCAAACTCAACCAATGAGAGTCCAAAGATCTGGGTTTAAAAGCTCCTTATCGTTAACTCATTATTCTCTTCTTTATTTGAGTTTTAACTTAAATACAAATATAAAATGGGTAATTTATTTATTAATCACTGTCAATTGCATTGGAGAACGTAGTTTATAGGGTAATCTATGAACAATTTGGCATCGTCATTCCACTTTTGTTTAAACTTACTGCTCATTTTCTGTTTAAAGAAAAAAGTTGTTGTAAGAGGGACAGTAGTTCTTTTTGTAAAAAAAGAACATTTGACATGATGAACAGTTTAAAGATTCATTTAGATTAAAAAAAAATAAAAAATGACAGCTCTATATGAAAAAACAAACACAAAAAATATGATGAACGCAATATGAAAAATGGTAGTCTTATTCATGGGTACTTCACTTGACAGCTGTCTCATTCTTTTGACAGATCCTTTTTAACTGAACATTTTATTCAACTTTCAAACCGTTAACATCTCCATACCCTTGTGCATTTATATATGACAAAATGTTTGTCATATGAAAGATGATAAAATGTATGAACCAACGTTTGTTTTTTTTTTTTTAGTTATATATCTTCACTGACAGTTGACAGCTACCAATAGCTGTCATCCGCCCCAATCTATGGATGTTTTGTAATTTTTGTTTTTGTAGAATTGTAAAAATTAAATAATTTGTTGAGGAAATTTGCTGTTAAACTTAAAGAAAATTATTTGAATATTTAATTTAAATTAAAAAAAAAAACTATTTTCTATTTTGATTATATTTGTTTTAAAAATTATATTTATATTTTATTGTTCTATTGATTTGATTTTTTTCTTCTTCTATTTTCTGTTAAAATCATTGTTTTCTGTTGTCCCTTTCTTTGCTTTACATTTTTTTCTTTTCAGGTTTGTTGTTAATATCCATTCTGTTATTGTTTTTTTTTTTTTTTTTTTTTAGAAAAGTGAGATTTTCAAATAATAATAATAATTTATATTCTATTGATTTTATTGACTATTGTTTTTTGGTTTTCTTATTTTTGTATTTTTTAATATATAATTGTACTATTTTTTGTTGGTTTTTATTTAAAAATGTATTTAACTGTGAGCTGTACAGAAATTATTGAACACAAATAAGAAAAACATATATTTGAGGTTCACAAAACAAAAAAAAAAGATGAACTTAAACAACATTGATTGCATTTTATAGAAAAATAAATTTTTTTTTTTAGTAATTTTTTGTTTTGTGTAAAAATTTGTTGTAAATATTTAAAATTCTCACTTTCATTGTTTTGTTCGTTTTTTCAATCACATTTTGAAGTGTGTAAGTGTGTGTTTTTATTTTATTTTATTTTTAGCCAAAGAAGTTCCAGAAGAAGAAATTTGATGAAGAAATAAATCTATTGTATTGTGAGTGAGAGATATGTGTAAATAAAAGCTTTTTTTAATATTTTCATAATTAATTAATTAATTAGATATTTTCTGTTTTTGCTTGGTTTTTTGGATTTAAATAAGAAATATTTTCAATTAATTTTTGTTTTAAATTTCTTATTTTCCTTGTAGTTGGTTTCATCTATTGCAAAAAACGTTCACAGATATACATATATAATATATATCTATAGTTCATTTCACCTTCATATATATATATGTAAAGATATATAATTTAATAATATTTTATATACACAATATAAATATTTTTTTTTTTATTATTTTTATTTATGGTTTGCATTAAAAATAATTCAACAGTTTATTAAAAATTAATTTTCTTTGTTTTATTTCTCTGCTATTGTTTGGTTTTTTCATTAATTATTATTTCATGTTTTTTTTTTATTTAAGATTCTTTTTTTGTATATAAATAAATTCCTTACTATTGATTTGATCTATGTGTGTGAGTGTGTGTTTTTTCTTTCTTTTCTGTTATATAAAAAAGAAATATCTATTTTTAATATAATAATTATTAACATTTGCTGTAACTTAAAGAGAGAAAATTATAAAACAAGTTTTCTATTTTTTTTCTTTAGATTTTTTATCTTTACATCGGTTTCGATATTTATTTTTTTCTGTTTTAAATTGAGTTGTATAAAAAAGATTTGCTTTTATGTTTTATTTTATATTTAAGGTTTGGTTTAGTTTTTTGTAATTTTTTTGTTTATAGTAAATTGTTTAATTTACGGTTTTGCTATTTTTTTGTGGTTTGTTTTGTTTTTATATTTTTCTTTCGGTAATCTGTTGCTTGTAAAAAAGAAACTGGTAAAAAGATTGAATAAAAACAATATTTAAAGTTATAGTTCTATGGCACATTGTTGCAAAGAGTTGAATTCTAACAATATTTTTTTTTCTTTAAGTTTAAATAAAAAGTTGTTGTTTTTATATTTTTTGTTTGTTTTAACGTTCGTTTACAAATTGATGATGTGTATCATAAAAGCAAGTTAAAAGGTTACTGGTTAACAAATGCATAGAATAAGAGGAAAGAAATATTTCTTTTTAATATTTTTATCTTGCAAAACTGTAGGTAAGGTATATCACATTTTAAAGTAAAATTTATTAATAATATTGGTAAAATGAAAATATTAATGATTATTTTAAATTTAAAACAAAAATTATGAGTGGATTAAGTCTTTGATATGAATGAAAAGATTTAAATACATAGGTTTGTCTAAAGATTTTCTCCATTACAAGCAGCAAAAAACCTTGGGGGGGGGGGGGTGAAACTTTTTAATTCATAGCTGAAGTGATTATGGAGTTAGCAAGCTCTTGTTATAAAGAAGACTTAGGCTAGGAACGCACTTGCGATTTTCTGTCGCGCGATTATTTAGTCGCATAAAATAGAATATACATATGTGTTTAAATGTGAATGAACGCACATGAAACCAAAAAATCCTACCAAGCTGCGATCGCTTTTTTTAGTCACTGCGACAGAAAATCGCAAGTGCGTTCCTAGCCTTATGGAATATTTATCTCTGAGAAATCCCTTTTTAAAATTTATGAGCACATCCTAGAACTAGGTAGCTAAGGACGAAGACTAACAACTAATTGATGATTTCTCGAAATGGAACCCATCTGGAAAAAAATCTAGTTTTTAATGGGGCTGTAGAAGGTTTTACATTGATCCTAACAGGGGTATATATCGATTTCCTCGAGGGCCTTGAACGTTTGGTATTTCAAAAAATAAAATATAAAACCGAATTTGCCTAAGAAACGCATTTTTATTTCAAATTTCAGATACGAACATTTCAAAAATTTGATGTTCGAGAGCAGTGGTTTCGACTTAGATTGGCTCGCGAACCCCTAAGAAAAATTGGAAATGCTCGCGGACCCCTTAACAATACCTAGAAAAAAGCAATTATTTAAATAGGTAATGCTAAGGGTTTTTTTTTCGAAATAAGAATATGCATTTGCTTTTTTGCACCAACATTTTTCGAGGATGATTCCGGACTCTAAGCTCTTCTTAAATTTCATGGGGAATTTTAATCATCTTCACAATGGAAAGGCTTCCAATCGTTTTGCGAATATTATCAGACCTTGAATGACTCAATCACGGAAAGTAATTCTCCAATTCGGCTTTGCATGACCAATCATTTGCTACTGAACGCTTGATGCAATACTTTCATCTGCTTACAGCTGCTTAAGCCCGAAAAGCACATATTAAGCAAAAATGGAGATAATTCACTATTACGCATAATTCCCAACCAAGATTTTGAAAAGCAAGGGCTATTTAGTGAATTAAAAAAAAATGGGTCCAACCTTTTAACTTTGCAAGCATTAGTCTTTGAAGTTGAAATTTGGTGAAAAATTAAAATTCTGAAGTTTTTTTTGTTAATTTTCTTTTGGGCTCCATGGGTCCGCGGACCACCAGTTGGGAGCCGCTGTTCTAGAGCAATTTTAAGTCCAAATACTAATCAAGCAAGAAGAAATTGTAATGAAAAAACCATTTTAGTTTATGTGGTTCAAAGGTCAAAGGGCCGACACATTTCTCATTTTGTTTTGCTTTCTCTAATAGTCACCTCGAATTTTGTACCTCATAACTGCCTGAACAGATGAAGTTTTCAAACATCGGATCTAAGCAGACTGCACTATTGAACACAATCCTGGTGCAGTAAAAAAGCATATTCGATAGACTTTTGCAGTATGCCTTTAAGAAAAGGTTGCTTTTGCATTCAATTTGTGTAAGTACAATAAATAGCCTCAAAAGTTCTATTTCCGAAAACGTAACGCTAATTTGACATCAACTTAATGTATCGTTATTTTTTTTTTGACGCAGATATTACCTTTGTTCCATGTTTTTTTTTGACAAAATTGGCACTTTGTGAAATGAAATTCTGTCAGTGAGAAGGAAATTGTTGAAAATGTGTGGAACGGTACGGTGGCAACTTGAAAACAATTTTCTGCCACTTTTAAAACGTCAAAAACCATATTTTACAAATGCTAAAAAAGCTACGATGTGATTTTAATTTATTCCTTCAAAGGTTTAAAGCAAATATTTTACTTATTAATTTAACATATGAAAACACAGCCGAACCGATCACAAGACGAGGACGCTTTAAACAATTAATTATTTATTTTTATTTATCTGACATCTGATATACATTATGTATGTTGTATGTACGTTAGGGTCACAGTACCTACACATATTTGTGTACTGTGCGTTAGGGTTTATCATTTTTTTCAACTCTGGAATTTTCACATCTAATAGCTTCCAAAAGTTGCATTACATATTCAAATTAAATGCTTCAATTAGAAGCATTTATTTTAGGTTATTGGCTTTGGCTCGCTAAAAAAGCTTGAAAAGAACACCAAAAATTGTTTGTTTGCTGAATTTGAAAAACTAAAAATTAGAGAAAAATGTCCTGTGTACATTTTTAAAAGACTGACAAATTTCAACTTTGGGTTTCGGCGTGAGAAGTCAAACGATTTCGAGAATTCTAAATGGATTTTAAATAAAGTTTTTGAAAAAAAAATTCGTGATGTAGTATACCAAAATGGCGAAAAAACGTTTTTTAATGCTTTTTTTAGATATGGATATTTCGGAAAAGCTTACAAAAAAATTTGAGTGTCATTTTCTTTTTCATTGACATAAAATTAGTCTGTAAAATTTTTGTTTGGTACCTTTGATAAGTCGAAATTGATTTAAAAAAAATAATTAATATTTGTCGCATTAAAATTTTTTTTATAAAAATACAATTTTTAGTGATGTCGATTTCTTAATTCAAATTTGAATTGCCTTAAATGAATTTCTTTTTAATTGTTTGTACACTTTATGTAAATTGTACATAATGTAAATTTATTTAAATTAATTAAATCAGCTCAGATTAACTCTAACCATATCCGAGCAATAGACAGAAAAAGTACTAAAAACACAGTTTTCGAAATAAACCTAGTGGTTTAGCGAGCCAAAGAACCATTTAATTTCAAACTTTTTTCACATATTCTTATTCCTACGATTCTTATGCAACTTTTGGCAGGTGTTAGATTTTAAATCTGAACAGTATTTTTGTCGCCATACCAAAGTGACACACCCTAATGTACATCTACCTGTTATTGGTGACAAATAGTTCAATATCTTCGATTTGAAATGGTCAATTGGTTAATTTTTAAGAAATCACAAATTTCGTTAAGGATGCTTACAATTTTTGTATATTAATCATTCTATAACCATAGGTATATTTTGTGAAGAAACAACAGAGCGTATTGGCCCTCATTACGTGCGTCGTAGTCTTGCTTCACTTATTGTAAGCCAAATCTTGTACTTAAGTCAATATTAGGCGTGTTTTATTATCATCGGGATCTGGATCTGGATTAACTTTCAACACGTGTTACAAAAACAATTTTGAAAATTTCCCACTATTTTGTTATTGTATTACGTGTAAAAGTTAATCCAGATCCAGACCCAGATGATTATAAAACACGCCTATTGTAAAAAGGACACTGACCCTTTTAGAACCAAACCAAGGTACAGAGTAGTAGGTAATTTGTACTTTTTGTCAATCTTTGCAAAGTCAAATCAACAAAACAGTCCTTTGCCAGACAAATTTCGTTTTGTCGTTTCGAACATTTGGCTTTTGCAGTTCAAGTTTAATAACCCTTGCAATTGTATTTTAACGTAAAGCTTTCCAAAACGGAACGACCATAGAAGTGCTCAAGGGATGAAAATATTTTGCAAATAATAAAAGGGCTATTACTTGTCTTTTCCAAGTATATAATTTTAAGTAAATGGATATCCGTCAGATTTAAGAAGACATAATTTATTTTTTCAGCTAATCATAAGAATATTAACTCCAACTTATATGGTCAACTACCAATTTTCCAATGCTACCAATAACATATTTTCAAAAAAGAATCTATGCCATTCAAATTCTTTTATTCATTTAAAGACCTCATTCTATTATTTCATTAAAAGGAGAAACACTTTAAAAAAAATAACGTTCCTCCAAGAAACCTGAGTGAAATTCATTTTTAATAATAATATTAGAAATAAAAACAATAATTGTTATTAAAACAAAGACTTTAAATTCATTGAAAAACAAAATACAAAAAATCTTCTGTTTAAGGCGCATTTGAAGTTATTATTATTTTTCTGTTTTGCTTTATATTTATCCTATTGCAAATAATAAATATTCTCATTAATTCAATTATTACCTATTGCTCGTTAAAAATATTTTTTTTTTATTTTCTTTCTTCTATAATAATGCAATAACTATTTATATTTATGATAAATTTAACAAAAAAAATTACACAAAAACGTGAAAATTAAAAATATTATGAAAAATTGTACGAATTGATTTATTTTTCCTATTTCATTTGTCTATTGTTTTTGTTTCCTTGTCTATTGATTTCTATTGTTTTTTTGTTGTAGTTGTAGTTTTGATTGTTGATTGTGTGTGAGTGGTGAAAAATTAAATATTTTCATTTTCTATTTTCTTTGTTTATTGGTTTATTGATTTTTGTTTTGTTTTACTATTTGTTACGGCTATTTCAATGTATATGGTTTTGTTTTTTGCTTATTAAATAAATTTGTATATATAAAATAACGGCTTTATTATGTACACATAATATTCATTTGTTTTGCATTTTTTGTTTGTATTAATTATTACGAGGTAGCACAGATACTTGCTTATTTATTAGCTATTCATCTTTGTTTTCTTTTTTTATATTTTGTTTATTTATAGTAGAAGATTTTTTATTTTATTGTTTAAAAATTAAAAATATGTAGTTTTATTTGCATTTGTTCTGTTTTTTTTGTTTAACAAGGAACCATTTAAATAACAGTTAGCAAATAATTGAAGTTTGAATTTAAAATAAGGATTTGTTATTTGTTTAAAAAAAAATATTTTCCAACAACTTTCTATTTTAACTTAAAAATACAACTACTGTAGATTCAACATCTTTTTTATGGTTTGTTTCATTGAGGCTATTGTTAACAAAAATAATATATTTCGTTTCGGTATAATATATTTTGTTTTATTTTATTTTTATACATTTTGAATTTGTTGCTATTTTTTTTTGGTTGTTGTTATGGTTGTTTGGTTGTTTTATGGAGCATATTGGTTTTATTATTTATTTCTGTTGCTTCAATATTATTATTATTTTACTTTTTTAATTGCAGTTTAGGGGGTTATAATTTGTTTAAATACAATTTACATCATACATAATTATTGATATATATGTTTTAAAAAATATTAATATACACATTTAATTTATTTATTTTGCTTTAATACGCATATGTTGATTTATTTAATTTATTCTTTTCACAAATTAATAACTATTGCAATTAAAATAGTAAAATTTAATACAGTTTAATTTAAATTAAGATTTAAGTTTTTTTTTGTTTTTTGTTAAATGTAATTCTGTTTATTTTTTTGTTTAGTTGTAGGTAAGTCTTATAAACTATTATCACTATTGCAGAATGCGGTTGTTTTGTTGTTGTTGTTGTTTGTAGGCATTTTTTTTTCTTGTTTTATTTTTATGTGTGTATTGTAAGTGTGGATTTATTTTTTGCATTATTTTTTCTTGATTCGGATTCGTATGGAATGAAAACTAAATCAATTTTTTTCAAAAATAAAAATGGTGGAAAGAAATTAAAGTTTTTACTATGTGTCTTTTTTTAAGGGCCGGAATTTAAGAAGCAGTAACCGTTTCCGGAAATTAAGTTTTTTTTTTAATAATTTATAAATTGTTTGCCAAAGAAAGTTAATATGATAAGACAGATATTTTAGAATGGAAAACTTATACTTGTTCTTTTGGTCACTATCTAAGTCACATGTTTGACCAATCGGAACTAAAGTGATTATTCACCATAAATAAGCTAAAGCTTAAAATTAAAATAATTTAAGTGAATTTGTGTTTCTTTTTTTTTTTTGCAAGAAAACTTTGGAATAACCTTCGACCATTTAGTCAGAAAATTGCCATTTTAAGTCGAAAATAAGGATTAAGATCAATAAAGTAACAAATTTTCAAAGCGAAGCAACACTGTTTCAACGTTATTAAAAAAATGACAAAAAATGATATGAGTTTGTTTCTAAAACATCTTGACCCCACAAAAAAAAAGACACCTTTGTGTGGTAAATTTTTTAACTAAAAAATATTTTGAGAGAACTTTCAAAAAACTGTGTGATTGTTGAATCTATTTTTTTTAACTTTGTTATTATTCAGAATATTTCAAAAGCATGAAAAAGTTTGTAACTATTAAGTTAGCTTCAAAGACAAAAATTGTAAGAAAAGTATCTTCGATTCATGACCAAAAACTATCAATAAAAAAAACATAAAATGTTTCGATTAATCCTGCCTTAATAATAATTCTTTTGGATTTTTGTATTTAAATTTTTTGTTTCTGACAATATTATGTATTTTGACTTAAATGCTAGGCTCTTTTGTTTTTTGTTTAATGAGAGTAGTTAAATATTTTGTTTGTTTAAAAATTAATTTTAATATTTTTTGTTTGTTTTAAAATGTACTTCGTATTTTATGTATTTTGGTTATACAAAAAGATGGGGTCGATTCATTCTCTCGCTCTCTCTTGTAATTTGTTTTGTTTTTAAAAATGGGTTTTCATTTTTAATTCATTTCAAATGTCTTATATTAAAACAAAGAAAAAATTTACCAAAACATAATAATATCGAATTTTCTCCACACTCGGTTTGGTATTAGTATTTTTTTATTTTTATTAAATAACTTAATTTATTTTTACTTTTGCAATTACTTTTTTTTAATGTATTTGTACTCTTTGTTCATAATCGGGCTATTTTTGTTGTTGTTGTGTGTATGTATTTTCATCTTTTTCTTTTAATATATTTATAGATTTATAATGTTTTGTTTTTATTTATTTTATTTAATTTAACTATTTTTTGTGGTTTTAATTTACATGGTGAAAAGTGAACACAAATTGTATTGACAAATAATAAATAATGGTTATAAGAGGCCGAAAAGTTTGGTGAATTTTTGGATGTGTTTTTTTTTTTCATATTTCTGGTACTGGTTTTGAGTTTCTTGTTTTCTTTTTAGGTGATTTTAAAGTACAAGTTTGAGTTGTTTTAAGTAATTTGTATTTGCTTTTTGTTGATCATTTAAGTTCAGCGTTGTTTTTAATTTATATTATTGGAGATTTTTCGAATTTGATTTTCTGTTTTGTTGTTGTTTGTTCTTTCTTTAAATTGCATATTTTTGGAGCCGAAAATTATCTTTTCATCATTTTGTTTGTTTTTTTTTTTTTAATTTTAGTGAATACTTTACAAATCTACTTAAGTATTTTTTTTTTTATAAAATGTTAATTGCATAATGTTGTTTTTTTTTTTGTTTAATTTTTGTATCTTTTTTTTTAGATTATATATCAAAAAGGATTTCCTGGTATTTACAATGTGAATTTTCAATTAACAAAAATCAAGTTTTAAAAATAAAAACAAAATAAGAAACAAGAACAAAAATTAAATAAATAATTAAACGGAGTTGAATATTTGTTGTTTGTTGTTTTTTTTGTTTGTGTTTTTTGGTAGTTAATAAAATGTTATCCTTAAAAATTCCTCTCAATCATTATACGACAACGACGACGATGACTTAACCATATTTTAGCAATTTTTTTTCCTATAAAAATTTTGATTAATTTTATTTATCATTTTTTTTTCCTAAATTTAGATGCAATTTTAATTTTTAATTTTAATTTTTGCTTAAATTTTGTTATCACAGAGACTTTCAGTCTAAAATTTGGCTTTTATTGGAAATGTTGGAATTTCTAAAAATATAAATAAATAGTATTTTTTTTTTAAATAAATTTTTTCAAACAAATTTTAATAATTTGGAATAATTTTGAATTTTTCTTCCTTTTAATTTTTTTTTTTGTAAATTAATAACAAATTAAAATTAAATAAATTTTTGCTAAACCTTCTAACCATTGCCAAATATATTATATATATATACATATACGTTCTATACATATGAGCCACCCCAAGACAGTTCCAATAAAAGCATCCGTTCCGAAATGTTTTTTTTTTTTGTTTAACGATTAATATTTTTACTTTTTTTAGAATTTTTTAAATTTAGATTATTTGTCAAAAATATTTTTTTCTTTTTTAAAAATTTTTCCATCTCTTTTCCTTGTTTGTATTTGTTTTTTCTCATATATAAAAAATTTTGACTAGTATTTTTAATTTTTATATCTCCAAAAACGAAAACAATTTTTCCTAAACATTTTTTACTTCTCTCTTTTGTCCCATAAATTTTCCCTTTCAACATTTCGTTTTATTTACCTATTCGTATCCTTTCTTTTCAATCACTCCATTTATTAATAAAAATAAAATGAAAAGTTTAAACTCAACTCAACTATAAGAGAAAAAAATAATACAAAATAGAAATCATCAATAAATAAAAGAACAAAATTAAAATATTTCAGTTTTTCTTTATTAAAAATCAATATATAGTTTTTTTTTCATTTTTTTTACAAAGAAATAATAATAAAACAAATTTTTTTATTAATTTTTTGTTTTTTGTTTTCTTTAAATAAAATATAAAAAGTAATAACATAAATGCGTAAAATTATGAAAAAAAAATATAATTATATATTAAAAATCAAAATTGTTAGTACTTATTGCTTAAAATATAAATTAAAATAAAGGAAAATAAAATTAAAGTAACGTTTGAGACTTTCTTAAATTTAATATGTTAAAGTAAATTAAATATATATTTATAAAATTCATAAAAGAAACAATGTATTAGGAAGGTATTTCAAATCAAAAATAATTGATTTTTCATATAGTAAAAAAGTTTTAATGACTAAATTTAATTATTTTCTTTTTCTATATCACGACAAAAAATTTAGCTTAAGATCCAAAAATTGAGATGTGTGTTCTCGTTTTAAATTTATAGTTTTTTTTTTTTTACTTTATAAGGATGCGTATACGTTGTGATTTTTATTGTGCTTGGTATGCGATCAATGGAAACACGGATTAATTTAGGTTTTGTTTTTAGCAAAATTCGTCCTTTTCAACATTCGAAATACCTACGATAAATATCTACACTCTTTATGGCACCTGGATAAGGACGATAATTGCATACTTTTCTGCTTTTACTATTTATACGCCAAAGATTTTGTTTGTGAGGTTTTGAGTTAATTTTTAAGAGGCACAGTTTTACATTTTCAAAATAACATTTAATCAATTTAAACAAATCAATTTGAGATTTTGAAAATTGACAAATTACTGATATTGAAAATATTAGTTGCTACTATGACATTATGAAATCATACTTTGTTCTATTGCGGTAATTTTGAAGAGGATAATATAATGCTTAAAAAACCAAAAAGACATAAAGCCCTACCAGTAACTAAATTTAGAGACGACTTAAATATTTAATTAAAATCGACTACACTAAAATAAGCATGGCATGACTTCAATATTTAAGTGGACCCTAAATATGAAACATAACATTTATGTTTCACTATATACATATAGTCCATATTATTATGGTTGATTTTACTTAAATATTTAAGTCGTCTCTAAATTTGGTTATTGATCATATAGTTTAAGAAAATGTGTACCAACTTAAGAGAAAAGATTAATTTAACGAAACATCGTTTATATTAGTTCTCTTAGTTAATGTTAGAAAATAACACCTAACGTACAGCACTTCATGGCAGAGTAGTTGAATATGATACGGATCCTTTTCAGGAACAATAATAAATTGTTAAATTAACAAAAAGTTTTCTTAAATCTCTATTAACATGGTATGGTGTAAATTGAATGACACCTAGTGTTAAAATTTCACCAAATTCTAATTAAGTTGAGTTTGAGTTATTTTTTAAAAAAGTCAATAACTTGTCAAGTTCACGAGAAATTTTTGTAAGACTTTATTATGTGTTCATCTATGCGATTTTTGTATAGTTAAAAATCTCACCAAATTTAAGAAAAAAGTTTAAACGGAAAGTATCTTACGTAATGATTTAAACTAAATTAAAGGAGCTGGCGCCCAACAAACAACTATCATTGATTTTTTTTATTTTGTATTCGATCTGAAGTAGATTTGTTTTACCAAACGTTCGACTTTTGTCTTAGCTGAGAACTCTTAGCATGAAAATTTATTAAAAATAAAAAAAAAAAGAATTAAGAATCATATCTTGGATATTTTACTAAGATATTTCTTACTACCACAAGAGTTTAAGCCGAAATTTGCTCTCACCGAGAGACATTTAAGAATAATATATTTGGAATCCTTTTTAAGAATTTTTCTATTTTTTTTTTTAAATAAAATGGCGGAACGACACTTTAATCCAAAATTTGCTCTCACCGAGATACATTTAAAAATAAATAAATTTGGAATCCTTTTAAAGAATGTTTCTATTTATTTTTTTGTTTAAATAAAATGGCGCTAAACATGAAACACTTTATGTAACTTATTTTAATATTAGTTACATGATGGAATCAAATAATAATTATTTTTAACAGAAGAATAGTTCGAAATGGAGACCAACGTAAAATTACTGTCTGAAGAAATTATGAATAGATGTTGGACTAAAAATTATTTTAAATGCTATATAAACATGCAAAACTCAACTTGTGACTCTTCCAAGGATCAAAATAAATTTTACCATTATCACACAACTAAGCACAATAAATATTTAATTGTCTCAACTAACAATGACAGTAGTTAGTTTGTAGTTTTTTTTTTCATTACAAATATTAATATGAATAAAATATTAAAATTAAAAATACAAAAACAAAAAAATAATAAATGACTCAATTCAAGCTGCGCTTTTGATTTACAAATAAACTTACAAATTAAAGGAAGAAATTACATGATATTTTATAATAATATTCATCTCATCAAATAATAATAAAAAAAACATTAACATAAATTAAGAAAAAAATTAAAAAATAAGAAATCTTCATACAAAAACAAAAAAGTATATAATTATTAAAAACTAAATAATTATCTTTAAAAGAAAATGTAAAATTATATTATATCATTCAGTAGTAGAAAAAATTATTTTGATTTAACACCTAAAAATATTATTATTTTTGTTTGTTCTTAAAAACAAAAAAGAACTGTCTACTTTTATATGCAATATTTATATAATAAAAATCAGGAAATTAAATTTTCATTTTTTTTGTTCTGAAAAAGTAATACCATTGAAAGAACTTTGTAGGTCTACATAAATTATTTTTATAAGTATGTTTTATGTATGTAGTGTGTATTCTAATTTTTTTGTATGTTTTTTTAATTTAACCCAAAATATTGCTGATCTTTGTTTTATATATTTATAAGCTGTTCTTATTTTTTTTTACTATAAACACGCTTCGCAAAATATTCATATTTTTTTGTTTTCTCATTTTAAATGACCAAATAAATTAAAATTAAAAATTAAGAGGAAGATCATATTTGTATGTATAGCAAAATGTTAAAAAATATTAAAAAAATCCAGAAAGTAACAATTTTTTAATTATAAGTTTAAAGTCCTTTTCTAAAAGACTAGCGTAAAACTATATCAAATATTTTTTTGTATTTAATTATACATTATGTAATCTTTTTTTCTGTTTGTTTAATATTAATATTTATAATAATATTGTATTCATATGTGTGTTTGTTTTTTAATATTATTACCTTTCTTTTATTTTAGTTTTATACTTAAGTTAGTATACAAGAGTCCTTATGTTGTATTCTGTGTTGTTATCCTTAAAAGAATTGTTTTTTTGTTTGTTTTAATTTTATTTTGGAATCCTTGCAAATGTGATTTATGGTTGTTGTCCTTTTTTTCCTCGGAAATTTCTTGATTTTTTTGTTATGTTTTAGTCCCCAAAGTTTAATTTTTTTTGTAACACTTTTTTTTGTAAATCTTTTGTTTCATTTCTTTTTGATTATTTCTAAAGAGTTGGGTGGGTAATAAGGGTGAAAGTGTTTATGTTGTTGTTGTTGTTCTCCAATCCGATGTCTTAGTATCATAGAGATCCGAATATTGAGTGAATGTGTGGATGAATGGGAATTGCATGTGATATTGTGGTAGATGGCGCCACTGAGTGCGGTGGAAGAAGCGATGTTGTAGATGTAGGAGGTGCTAAAACATGTCCACCACCACCGCCAACCCCGTTCGTTGTAGCGCCTTGAGGTAATGCTGA
The DNA here is from genome assembly GCA_963921185.1 of Dasysyrphus tricinctus. Lineage (NCBI taxonomy): Eukaryota > Metazoa > Arthropoda > Insecta > Diptera > Syrphidae > Dasysyrphus > Dasysyrphus tricinctus. Next base: position 111,371,087 of record OY992533.1, read on the forward strand.
GGGCGGTAATGATATTGATAATGTAACGGTGTGAGCAGTTGCGGCAGCAGCTGCTGCTGCCGCTGAGATCGCTGCTGTGGGCACGGGAACTATAGATGCTGACTGAGTTTGTGAGGCTGGCAAATGCACTGATGCCGATTGCACAGACTGTGGTGGTGGCGCTGCCGGGGGTGGAGGAAGAGCTAGCGACACGGCGGGGGGATGTCACTGAGCAACAACCGTTGTTGTATTTTGTTGCACTACCCCAGGAGCAATGGAATTCGCTACCGTGACTACAGTACCGCCACCACCAGTGGCACCATTTGGAGGCGCTGGATTGCCATTGTGAACTGCATTTGGCTGCTGCTGTTGGCCAGGTTGTTTTTGTTGTTGTTGTTGCTGCTGCTGGACCGGCTGTTGTTGTTGCTGCTGTTGCGGTTGTCCGGGCTGGACTTGGCCTTGTTGTTGGGCACCGAATGACTGATTGAACGGTGAGCCATAGCATTGTGGGAAATAGAGTTCGTGTTTGACTGGCCCCATCCGTGGTATGATGTTCGCTTTGCTGTCCATATTTGTGAGGAATTGAGCGGCAGTTGCTGCAACATTCTTTGTGTCATTCGACATATTGTGATTGACTTGACGACGTGCTTTCGATGAATGTGGATTCATGTGGTTGTCGATGTGTTTTTTCACTTCTGCTTCACTGGCAAAACGCCGCCGGCAGTTGGGCATGGGACAACAGAATGGTCGATCACCCTAGATAAAGAATCAAAGTAAAATATAAGAATTGGTTATGCTAAGAGAAGTATTTAAAAACAACTCTATCTATAAAAATGGCGCCCAACTTGGGATCTTGAATTGTTTCTACCATTAATGGGCAGTTTTTAAGTGCAAAATTAGCTCTGAGTTACAACTGAGTAAGCTAATACTGAAAAAAAATTAGCCCCAAGTTAACTCAGGAACAATTTTTCAGTTGAGGATGAAAACTTTATCTTTCAGTGGTCAAAATATTATTGAAATCGATTTTACGACTTTTATTATCGAAATAGGGATAACGCCACAATGGAAATTGCACTATTAATAACTTTTACTATTGAAATTGAGATGGCACCCTCAATTTGGTCCCTAAGTTACCTCACCAAATTCTCTCAGTTAACTCGGAGTTAACTTAAGATTTCAATCGACTGAAAAACACATTTTTGGAGTTAACGCACGTACAATCCCAAGACTAGGATGATCTCGCACTGAAAAACTGGTCCCAAGAAGATCCAAGAGATTTAACTAAAATACGTACCATCAAGATTTGCAATGTACAAATGTTTTATTTAAGTTAAAAATGGCGCCCAACGTTAGACTTATTAATATCGGGTTACTATATTGTAATTTTCCAGACATTTAAGCCGTGTGTTATTGGAAGTGTAAACAAAACAAAATAAAAAAAATAGTGTTGGAATCTTGAAAATGAAGATGGCGCTGTATTCAGTTTTAGAAAAATACACGGTGCTTGAGTTATATCAATTGGTTTTCAATGACAGACTCATTAGTTTAACAAAAAAAAACAAGAGTGGTCCAACTAGAAATTTGGAAACTTTTTTCTCTAGGGAAACAAGCAATTTTTCTTCCTGGGGCATGTACCACAAAACTTCAAATCCTTAACAAAATGTTGTTTTCAACAAGTAAATCAAGTCTCTGTATGGAGAAACTTGATTTACTTGTTAAAAATAACTTAGTGTACAGGACTTATAGTTTCTGTATGGTGAAACTTGATTTACTTGTTAACAATAACTTATGGTTATCGAATAATTCTAAAAGGTTAACGAAAATAGATATTAGTAAATGGCGCCCAATTCGTAACTGGAAGTTAGGCTTTAAAAGTTATTTATGAAGTAAAAAAAGCTTGTTGGCTTCCCAAGAAAATCGTGGTACTTGACTATTTTTGTCTTACTATTTTTATATATTTAACCTTATTTTAAACATTACAACTACCTGGTGAGTTCTTGTGTGTTGATCCAGTATCGCCTTCTGTCGGAAATCTTTGCCACATTGTGCACATTTGTACGGCTTCTCACCAGTATGAATTCGAATGTGCTAAATTTGACGAAATTAAATTTAATTTATATAAAATTTATTTTTTTTTGGAATCTTACCTGATTCAAAATGGTCCTCTGCCGGAAGAATCGCGGACAATACAAACAACCAAATGGCTTCTCATTCGTATGTATTCGCAAATGCTGTGTCAAATGTGATTGCTGACGGAATCGTTTGCCACATTCCGGACATGGATACGGTCTTGACTCGATGTGTATACAACCATGTTGCAGTAATGTTGTCTTCTGTTTGAACTCCTTGTCACAAATAGGACATCTCACATAAAGTGGCATACCAACTGCACGACCATGTTGTATAACATCGGGCAGCAATTTTTGCCCTACATCGAAGTTGGATGGCATGAGTTAGTTCATAATTCATAAAGAAGCAAATTGTTATACAAAAACTCACACTTACCTTTGCCATCTTTGAAGTATGAGGGATAATGCATGCCACCATTGCCATCAGGTGAGAAACACGCCCGTGATTCAGGCGTACCTTGAGAACCATCATCCTGATAACCAGTAATATCGTTCTTTGTATCAGTCTCATCACCTGGGAAGGGTACATCTTGGGGCCACAATGTTGGATGGGGTCCGTTTTTAAAGATGAGATGCGGTGAGACATCTTTTGGGCATAAACAGAAAAAAAAAAATAAAAGAAATTCCATTGTTAGTATACAATTGAGAAGCTTTGGAGAGAGTGTTGATGTGTGTGTAAAAAGTGCGTTAAGCCGTTCAGAGAAGTTAGTGATAATTTTTTTCTGTTGTTTTTTTTTTTAATTTTTAAAATGGAGTTCAAAATTTGGAAAACATTTCAATAGTCAGAGATTCTTCTTTTCTAGATGTTGTTTGGATTTAAATTTTTATTTTTTTTTTTCGTTTATAAAGATCGGATCGAGTAAGAATTGAGGCGAGTGCGGTTCTTTGAGTATTTGAGAGTTTTTAAAAAAAAGTTTGTAATTGACAGATAAAAATTGTACGCATTTAAATGTCGCCCAATTAGAGGCTTAAAAAGGAATATTATTTATATTCCATCAGAGTAAATCATTGCCATATTGAGAGCAGAAATAAGGAATAACTTTGAAATTATGTCAAGGCGAAATGGCAACACGGAAGTCAAAAATAATGCCTGAACTCAAAACAATTTTTTGACAAACTGTAAGAAGTAAATAAATTGACGGAGGCTTTAAAATAAAATGCACGACTGGGTCGCACGAGCCTGTCCTTGTTTGGCAAGGTCATATGGTAGCCAATGATTGAAGATAAAAAGTAGTATTTAACCCATTTTTAACGGAAAAAAAGTGTGACAAAATTCAAAAGTCTTAAAAAGTTTATTCCTTACAGTAAAGTTTTAAAATATAAATTCTGTAGGATTTTCTGAAGAACTGTCATTTTGATGATATTAATCAGAAGGCTTCTGAACGACCATAATGGAAAACGTCATTACATGCCGGTTCCACTGGCCATGAGCCATGTTCGGACTATGAACATGTCTAGAAAAAAATCAATGGAGCCGCAAAGATCTATGCCCGAGCAGTGAGATATCTATACAAATCAGACTGCTGATTGGATTGTGGTTTGGATGTTGGGCATCGTTCCTGTCTTGTGCAACCAGCATGTAAGTTTGACAATGCTGACGTATCGTTAAGACGATTTACGGGTGACAATCTGACTCTGAAATAAAATCCTATCGGATTTTCTCTTTTCTCAGAAGAAGAACTGTCATTTTGATGAGTTTAATCGGAAGGCTTCTGAATGACCAATTGGAAACGTCATTTGTTTGACAATGCTGACGGCTCGTTAACGAGATTTACGGGTGACAATCTGACTCTGAAATAAAATCCTGGAGGATTTTCTCTCTTCTCAGAAGAAGAACTGTCATTTTAATGAGTTTAATCAGAAGGCTTCTGAACGACCAATGGAAAACGTCATTGGTTTGACAATGCTGCCAGACTTGTAAAAATATTCCGCCTTCTCTTTTGTTAACCTAAACCAGACACAGCACTCGCCTTTTGGAAAAGATATTATTTTAAACCAAAAAAGGCTGAATAAAATATTTCAATTTTGAAAAACGAATTTTGAATTTAAAACAAAAAAAGTTGGGCCAGAATGAATTTTTCGAAATTTTTCGAATACATTCCAAACAAAATGTAAAAATTGAGAATTTTTTCGAAAACATTCGTGACTTTTTTTTTTTTCTTTTGGATAAAATTTCGGATTTTGGATTTTTTTTTTTGATTCAATAACTGTCGCTCGCCTTGGTGGGTGCGCACATGTTGATTGAGGATGGCCTTCTGGCGAAAGTGCTTGCCGCACTCTGGGCATGCGTAGGGCTTCTCACCCGAATGGATGCGAATGTGCTGATTGAGGATCGCCCGTTGCCGGAAACTGCGTGGACAATACGCACATGAAAATGGTTTCTCGTTCGCATGGATGCGCAGGTGCTGAGTGAGGTGTGACTGCTGACGGAATCGTTTGCCACATTCGGTGCATGGATACGGTCGGGCATCGGTGTGGATGCGTTCGTGTTGCAGTAGCGTTGATTTTTGTTTGAAGTCCTTGCCGCAGGTTGTACATTTGAATAGACGCAGATCGCTGTGTGGCTTCATTTTTTGTGAGTTCGGCGTTGGGGTGGCTGTGACATTTTGATGCATGCCACCGTGTGCACCGTTGCCGGTGTTTGAAGCACCACCACCAGGTAGGAGATCGGGCATTGCGTATGCCTCAAGGCCGCCATTTTGATCCATCGATCCAGCCATTCCGGGCAGGACTGGTTTGTTGAGATAGTGCAGAGGCGGAAAGCCTGGGGGCGCCAGCATTGCACCTTGTGGGCCGCCTGGATGTCGCGGCGCATAGTAACCGAGTTCGGCTCCTTGCGGCGGGTTAAAGGTTTGGTCATTGGTTTGCTGTGCTTGGTTGTTTGACGCCGGATCGACCGATATCGGTTGTGGATCGTTGGTACTTTGGTTTGGGTTTTGTTGTTGTGCGGCGTTTTGCTGCTGTTGCTGTTGCATTCCAGCCACCTATGAAATAGAGTGAGAAAGTGTTAGGGTTTTTGGCTTTAAACGGGAAATTACAGTATGGCTGTGAAAGTTTGGGAACGGTTTTAGAAAATTACCTCAATCCTCACCTGACTCATAGCCACATCTTCCTCTCCACCTCCACCATTTGTTCGCTGCGGGTACGGACTCGTCGACGGTGATCCCTGTTGCTGCTGCTGACGCACGTTTGCATTATTGTCCCGTGACTGATCCACTTCTCCCGACGGACTATGCGGCTGTTGTTGCTGTTGCTGCTGCTGTTGTTGTTGTGCAGCTACCGCTGCAGCAGTCGCTGCCGCAGCTGCAATCTGGGGTGATGAATTTTGAGCATTTTGCGCTGCCAGATGTGTTTGTGTGTTTTGCTGAATTGCTGGATACATATCCGTTCCCCATTGTGCTGCCGTACCACCCAACGCTGCCGCATTCCTCTCGGCAGCTTCTTGTGAATCTTTGTACAGAACGTACGGCTGACCCGTGTCCTGAGATATGCAGTACATTATTTGTCGTGGCACTTTGAGACCAGCCGCTATGCACGCCGCAAATGATGCGGGAAAATTTATCGCCATCGCAATTTGTTCCCGAGAATTTTGAATTTGTTACTCCTTTCTCGTCCTATTTTCGTCCTTTTTTCTCTTCCCTGTATAGTTATTTCACTCAATATCTTGCTACTTATTGTGTTTTTGTTGGATATTATTTTTTAGCAAGGTTTATTTTTAATTCTCTTATAAGAAAGGATTATCACTCTGTAATGTGTCATTAGAAATTAAATTATATTTTGTTTCTCTTTTTTTAGTTGTTGTTAATATGTATATAACAGTGTACAACAATACTAGGTACAGATAATTACAATATGTTTCAGAAAAGTTTTCTTATTTTTTTTTTTTAATTTTGTATTCTTTACTTCTACGTGATCATTGTGTTGTTGCTGAATTTGTTTCTGATTTGGTATTGCATAATATGTTTGGATAATTTTTCAGTTTTATTTTTTTTATAATTATATTTAAGCATTTTTTTGTTATTCGCTTTTGTTTGTGGTTCTGATGTGGCTATAATTTCCATTCAGAAAATCCAATGTTGTTTATGTTCCAAACTGAAAGAAAAAAAAAACAAAAAATTGTTAAAATTTTAAAATTTACAATTTCAAAATATTATTTTCAATATTATATATTAATTTTATAAAGAATTATTTTTGTATAACTTGGAATTTTATCTCCTTGAAATTTCTATTTAATACAAGCTTTTAACATCAAAAGTGACAGTTAACATTTTGTGGGAACTGTCAGATGTCAGATTTGCTGTGGAATTGTTTTTTTTTTTTATTTTTACCACAATGACAGCTCTTACTCTTGAAATTGACAGATTCGTATCCGTATCGTTCGGACAATCAATTTTTGGCGAAAAAAGTTGAGAATTCTCCAAATAATATGGTATTAGATCAGATTGTGGAGAGTTAAGTCAGCAACCCTACAGGTGTGTCTCCATTTGGGAGTACTTTCAGTACAAATCTCTCGATAGCGACTCTCGGATAGCTGTATACCAATTTAAGAGCTCAAGAGCTACTTAAGAGTTGCTAGCAGCCTTTTTACTCTCAAATGGATATGCAGCTTAAAAGTTATTCTAGAGAATCTCCTTGAGGAAGTAGCTACTCTCAATAAGATAACCAGCTTTAAAGGTGCCCATTAATTTGAGAGTTAAAAGACTGCAAGCAGCTCTCGAGAGTAAAACTCGAAAGTTTACGCAGTCATAAAATGCACCTTTAAAGGTGCGTGTCCATTGTTGAGAGAACTTTCGATGAAAACGCACCTTAAAGGTTCAGTACAAATCTCTCCATAGCTACTCTCGGATAGCAGTTTTCCGATTTGTGAACATATTTTATGACCTTGTTCACATCCGTGTTTTACTCTCGAGAGCTTCTTGAGAGTGGCTAGCAGTCTTTTTACTCTCAAATGGATACGCACCTTACGAGTTATTCTAGAGAATCTTCTTTTGGAAGTAGCTACTCTCAATTGGATAACTAGCATTAGCTTCTCTCAATTGGTTAGCCAGCTTTAAAGGTGCTCATCCATTTGAGAATAAAAAGACTGGGAGCAGCTCTCGAGAGTAAAATACGCAAGGTGACACAGTCATGAAACGCACCTTTAAAGGTGCGTGTCTATTTGAGAGAACTTTCGCTAGTAATTACTCGTCAGTTACTCTCGAGTGGCTGTCCATTTCAAAGTAATATTTTCGAGATATTGATATCGAGAGTTGTCTGTTAGAGTTTTGAGACTTAATTTCCTCAAAGTATTTTCATAAACATCTCCAATCATAAGCTGCATATCTTCTGCTAGTTTTCAGTTGGAAGTAAAGGTGCGTTTCCATTTGAAAGTACTCTCACTACAATACTCTCGGTAGTGAATCTCGGATACCTCTGTAAGCTAGTTTCATGACTGTGGCCACTTGCAAGTCTTACTCTCGAGAGCTGCTTGAGAGTTGCTTGCAATATTTTTACTCTCAAATGGACAGACAAACCGTTTGGGAGCAAATAAAAATTTCGAAGCAACTCCATAACAGCTCCCGAGAGTAAATCTCGCAAGTGCACAGAGTCATGAAATAAGTTCACAGAGGGGTATAAACAGCTATCCGGGAGTCGCTATTGAGTGTTCGGTAGTGAAAGTACTCTCATATTTAAACGTACTTTAAGTTACAAAACTCAGAGAGTCAACCTCCAGAATTTTGTACTCGCAAATGGAAACGTACCTTTAGATTCTCAGAAAAGCCACCTTTGCGTCTATACAACTTAAAGCATGCGTCAATTCTTTCCACTACCTCTACTCAATGCATACCTCTTTAGCACTCTTTCTACAATAATTTCAAGGATATTGAATTTGAGTAACAAATTAAATCCACCAAACACACGCCAGCGTAACAATCAGGGATTGGCATGATGGCAGTGGCGGGCGGTTTGGCGACAACGGCGATCATCGCTGTCATTTGCATAAATCATTTCGTAATTTTCATTTGACGTTTTGTTTTTTTCTGGCCTACCGATCCACCTGAATCCAATACAAAATTCCCGTCGTCATAATATCGGGTCGCCTAAACCGGAACGACGATGCTGTCTGCATTTTTTATTTTATATTTAAATAAAACAAAAAGCACCGTCGTCGTCGCTCGTCAGCGCGATCGACATATTATATCGAGAATCGCGCACAAAACGATTGTGATCTGTTTGTCCCCAATTGCCGAGCTGTCAAAAAATAAAGATATACCGCATTGCAAATCTGTCACATTATGAGGGTTTATCAAATCTATGAACAAATGTCACCCATAGCTATGAAAAAATAACAGTTCTTAAAACTATCAAATCCATCATTAATCTAAGATTTTTGTGAGTCTGTCGCAAAGAAGAAAACAAAAAATAAAAACTATTAAGCGCACAACCATCGTAAATACACAACAATTAATTGTCATAAATAACAAGTTCAAATGACATAAACACCTTCAACCAAGTCAAACACCGCGGACTCGATATGTTTATGTATATGTTTCGACATGATGATGATGATGATGGTGTGGCTGTGGCGCAGCAGAGCCCGCATCACGCCATATCTTATCAGTGCGGCTGCGGCATTGGCAGAATGGCGCGTATATTCAGTTCGTGTCGTCGTGTCGGCATGGCAGTCGATTTGCATAATTTTCTCCTGGCTTTTGTCGGAGCCGTTTTGTATACAAAATTATACATGCCATCAGTACATAATTTATTTTCATTTTGTTTTGTTATTGTTGTTGTTGTTGAATAATTCAAAACCGATATTATAAGCGTTTGTGTATGACGGATACACATTATGAGCGTTAGATATATATTTTATACATTAATTATTGAAAAGGGGGCGAGTGCTGCATAATAGAGTGTATAGAGCAGAACAATCAGCCCACCGACAGTATAACAAAGACGACCATTCACAGTAGGGTATAATGACATAAAAACTGGGGTTATTTCTCTATCAATAATGCTCAAACTTTTTGTGCTAGGTTTCCACTTGTCTTTCGCAACTGACAAAAGAAGACCAAATTTGACACTTTTACTCGCCATTTTATTGTCTTGTCTTGTTTTAAGTTAGTTGCGGAAGATAAGTAGAAACCTAGCAACTGGATGTCCAACTGTCATAATAACTCGGGGAGGCTGATGCTCTTATTATAAGTATTATCAGGCAAATATTTTAAAATGAGAAGAATGAAAGATAAGTCGGAAGACTACCGTAGTTACATAGTTGTCAATTTGCTTTCAACTTTTTATTGATGGTAATGGTTGTTTCCGGTAACCGGTTTGGTGTTGAAAATGTAACAGATGGCCTTTAACTATCAAAATCTAGATGACGCCATAACAGAAACTGCAATCTCCAAAGATTTCAATAACGAAATGAAGATGGCGCCACAACGGAAATTTCCCTCAGTTTAGTCCTTGAGTTACTTAGGATTTAAGTTGACTGAAAAATAAAAAAAAAACTGAAATGATCTCGCACTGAAAAAATGGCCTTAGTTGTTCCGAGTTGCTTAAGGAAGCAAGTTACCCGCAACACGAAATAACTTTAAGTTTCTTGCGTTCACAAACGCCTCGTTGCAGAAATGATGCACAATCATTTCCACCAAATATTCATAAATGCATCAAACCAGCATCACTTTTTGCGTTACGTGTTCATTATTGCAAACTTTCATCAAGTGATTTGCAAATTTCAAACAAATCAGAATCAAGAAAATTTTGTATGCGGTTTTGCTTATGCATTTGCATCAGCATCAGCTGCGTCACGAATCAGCATCGCAAAAACCAGTGATGCGAAAACATTTGACGTTTATTAATTTACACTTACTGTCAACTTTATCTGTCAAAAATAGAATTCCAAAATGGCGTTTTGATTATACACGAGGACATCCAGACAATCAAACATGAAAACAAAATGGAGACAGGAAAAAAAAACAAAAAAAACACAACGTCAAATTCACAAAAATTGTTTCGAAGTTGCCTCTTGGGAGAAGGACAAGTCCCATAGACATCATAGCACTTAATTACCTATTTAGGTTAATAATTTCACTCCTCAAATAAGTTAAGGATTTTGAACGGTATCGCGGATATACATTCATTTTAACTGCCTCGTCTGAGTTGAAGGGGAAGGCCATCTGCTGGGGTTTTTCTTAAATTTGCTAGAAAATGAACACCCTTTAATGTTTTTCAATGTGAGTTTTTTTAATATTGAAAATTTTAAATCTATCGATAAGTTATAGAGATGCGCTGATGATTACTCTGTTTTTAATTCACAAAATTCAAAGACTCAAATATAATTATTAATCTTTTTTTTTATGAATCTTGGATTTTCATTGGATGGATCTGTCCCACTGTGCAGCAGATATGGACGACACTGCGTTGCAAATTTATTTCTTTAGATACCCGCACAGATAATATAATTATGATGACTCAGGCATTGAGGGGGAATTTCTGACCGCAAAAAAAAAACGACTATGAAACTAAAATGAAAAACCAACAAACTGATTTGCATTTTGACCAGGTTTTTTGGTGTGTTGATGTGTTGTAAAGTCAGCGTAATAAACTGAAGAGCTGACCGCATCCATCAGTCGTTTTTGCAAGACAAAAGCATTAATCAACCATTACATTAAGTTGGGTGTTTTTTTTTTTCGTTTTTCAGCTACATGCATACTAAGGTGAGTCAGTGTTGTTGGAGTAGCATTTAAATTATGTCAAAGATAGTACAAAAATTTGGGTCGAAAAATACTGTGCATTTTTTGTGACAATTTTGCATTAGAAGTTTGTGTCATACTTTATTTATTTGTTTTTTGTTAGAGTTAAGGAAATAGAAATATGAAATATGTGTATTATAAGTATGCGTCATAGCTACACTGATAGTAAACTCAACATGCGTTTGTAAATTGTGTTTGTTGCGTTCAGCTGGTTGAACGAGTTTAAGAAGAATACTTGTTATTCCCACTAACATTTTGGATTAGGATTATTAAGGTAGATTTTTGTTAATTTGTTTATTGTTAAGGATGTCAGAGCAGGTGCTATCCTAACTTTGTAATATTATAAATGTTCAAGTGAGTTTGTTTGTTGGTTTGTAACGCTATCACGCCTGAACCGCTAAATCAATTATGATTAATTTTGATATAGAGATAGAGGGAAACTTGGAGAAGGAAAGTTTGTACGAGCTCTTGCCAAAACGTACGAATAGTGCTCCAAGCGCGAAAATGAAATCGTCTTGCGGGGTTTTAGCGCCAAATTTGGGCGAGAAGACATCTTTGGTAAGACAAATGGAAAGCACAGCCTACACGAAACCACTTCCAGAAATGGACTCAGGCTCATCGATTTTGAAGCGGGAAAAAAATTGAGCTGAGCAACACAAGATTCCTATGACTTGACATCCACAACGGCAGATGGCGGTCATCAGATGGTTGAAACTGCAACCAAATTGACCATGTCGCGATTGACGGAAGACATTCCTCTAGTGTTCTGAGCATCCGAACATTCCGAGCAGTAGCGTAGCTAGGTAGGTGAGGGCCCTGGGGCAGAAAATAAAATAGGGCCCCTTTACAAAAATCGGTTTCGTTCTTGATTATAGCAAAAAAAAAGAGAAAGTTTAGAAGATAGGTATGTAATGTAATAGGAATTTTTTTACAAAAACTGTCAACACAATATGTCCGTAAGGCATATAATTTTTAAAGCTTAGAATGCAGTTTATTTATAATAGCAAAAAATTGGTGGCTAAGAGCAGAAATGTTTGTGGAATGTTTCAAAAAATCGTTAATGAACCAATACATTTTTGTGGCCTTCATTGATAAGTTCAGTTTTGCAGTACAAACATTTTGTTTTTCCTTAGAAAAAATAAAAGTTCTATAAGAAATTTTAGCCTCAAACATTTTATTTTCGAGTCATTCCATATGAAAACGTCTTTTGAAAAAGCCAGCACATCTCAGATGTGTTTGACGTGAAGGTTTCAGGATATAGTACTAACCTTGAACTTTAAATCCTGGAAATTTGGTTTTGTTATTTTTATGTATTGTGCGTGCATAGGTGACTTAAGGAAGCGAAACTATAGGTCAATTGGACTTTTAAAACCGTTATTTTATTATGAAAAATTACTTGATTTTGTTGTTCTTAAAAGTCTTAAAGATACAAAAAAAAACAGGTAAGGTATCCCCTCTCCTATGACGTTTTCCATTTTTGTACGTCTTTTTGCAAAACATCGATTTTTGTATTTCTTTTGATTGCAGTGACAAAAACACACACTTTTGCTCTTTATCAATTGGAATCGAATAAAATCGACGTTTGGTCGCATCTCTCAAAGTTGGAGCAAAATCGGAGATGTGCTGGTTTTTTCGATAGACGTTTTCATATGGAATGACTTTTTCGTAAAAAAAACAGTCCACATTACGCAAGCATTTAGTGTTTAGTGTTAGAAGAAATAAGAACTTCACGTCTACAAGAAACACCGACTATTATTATACCTGCATGTAAATCACAAAAAGAAACGACAAAAATAACAAACACGAATAGAACTCAAAAGCCATTTTGCTACACATATACTTATATACATATGTTATTAATAATAATCAGTAATCACGCCTATAACGGAATCCGATGAATGAGCTGCGGACGGAATCAGTTTCAATTCTGACATTTTTACTATGAGCGAAATGTCAGAATTGAGTCTGACTCCCTCCGCTCACTCATTGGATTTTGTAATCGGGGTGAATATAAATGAAATGTTTTCTGTCCGAAAAAAGAATGAAACCATTTCCCAATAATCTGCAAGAATAATCAATCTCGGCCGTATAACCGTGTACCAGAAGCAAAGTCAAAAAAGGCATTGTTCGTTTATGATCCCATTTGTCAGTTTTTATGGATTTTTTTGTTTTGCATCGATCACGTTAAAAGATCTGTTAAAACGATATCGCGATATACTTCCATTTTTTCTAGTTGAACTTCTCACCAAATAGCAACATATACTTCTGAAGTTTATTCACAAGTCAAAATCTTTACTAGAGGCTGACATTTGAGAACAATATAAAAAATCAAAAACATAATGAAAATTAAATTTTTGTTGTCAAAACTGAAAATCCTTGTCGTTTTAATCTAAAATGTGACTGATTTTAAGGATTTAAATTCAGTATGAACCGCGACGGATTTATTTTAGGTGAAATTCAAAATATTAGGACGGAAACTTTTAGCAGTTCGTGATAGGCTATCCGAGACTATCCATCCAAAACAAACTGAGCAAAAACTTTCTTAAAGTCAAGATGGAATTTTATTTTCGCTTCGAAAAATTGTTTCTGTCAGTCTCTGGGGCCCCCAAACCTTCGGGGCCCTGGGGCGCCACCCCAGTTTACCCCTAGGTAGCTACGCCGCTGATTCCGAGGAGCCGATATCGACTCATATCACTAACTAGTTGTTGCCAAACTTCGAGTACGGATATGCAGAGAAGCTCTTAGGCGATCAAAAGCCGCACCGAGGAAATTCAATGTTAGACGACTTCAACCGGAGGCGGCCATTACAGCCTATGCCAATAAAGTATCCCTTTAGCTTGTGAGAAATCCAAAGACTGTTAATATGAACCCGGAAGACCAATGACAATTTTGAAAACAAGCCATAATAAACGCAGCGTAGTGGCGTGTTTCTCAAAATCACCTCCGAGAAAACCCTGGTTCGACTCCGGAGGCAAAAACGGATTCATACAGGTTGTGGCTCCAGAAGAGATCAAGGGCGTCCAAAAATCTCTATGTTCAGGTTCAACGAAGGAAAGATAAGAAACCCTTGCTGAGGAGAAAGAAAAAAGAGCACAAATAACGTGAAGTCGAGGAGATGCCGAGATGTTTTAGCAGGAAAGAGATGCGAAACTTCTACAGAAGAGTGAAACAATCAACATCCAGGATTCACAAGCCGTCCTGGGCCCTGCAAAGAAAGGAATGAAAATATTGTAGAAGAACCACAGGCGATGCTAGCCATCTGGAGAGACTACTTTAATCAGTTGTTGAACGGTGATGACATGCAATTTCTGTCAATCGACCTATACCATAGTCAATCTAGAGGAAAACCAGGAGTTACATCCGTCCACCCAAAATGAGATCAATGTAGCTATCATCACCAGATAAAAAATGAACAAAGCAGCAGGAGCCGATGGGCTACAAGCAGAGCTTTTTAAACACGCTGGGTATGACCTGTTCAGGAGCATACACCAACTTATCAGCAAAATGTGGTCGGAGGAAAGTATGCCCGACGATTGGAAACTCAATAGCATCTGTCCGATCCAAAAAAAAAGAAGATCACCCATACTCTGCACCAACTATAGAGGGATCAGCCTTTTAAACATCGCCTATAAGATACTGTCCAACGTTTTATGTGAACGTCTTAAGCCTTTTGCTGAAGATCTAATATGTCCTTCCCGCAAGGCGGCTTCAGCCATGGAAAATCTACCATCTTCAAAATTTTTACATTACGCCAGATCCTGGAGAGCACCCAAGAATTTAACATCAAAAACCAATACCTGTTTATAGTAGATTTAAAAGCAACCTACGACATCGACAGTTTAAATAGAGATTAACTATATCGTGCCATGTCCATCTTTAGAATTCCTGCTTAACTGACACGTCCTATAAGGGTCAACATCAGCGCGGAAATCCAACGTAGAATAACTCTAGCTAATCGCTGTTTCCTAGAGCCAAGTAAGCAATTGCGGAGTAAAGCCCAACCAAGAAGAAGCAAGGAGACCCCACTTAAAATTCATCATTCCGGTCCTGCTATGCAGAAGTATGGACCTTTAATACCCAGTTGGATGAAAAGTCCTTTTCGAGAGAATAGTCCTACGAAAGATTTTTGGTCTTATCTGGGTTAACAGAGAACGCAATATATGGCGAAGAAGATATAGCGATGAACTACTTATACGTGCTGTACAGCGACATAAGCCTAGTGAGAAAGATTCGTATTCAACGGTTAAGATAGCTGGGCTATGTAGAAAGGATATTAACGCTCCCGCTTGTTAAGTCTTCAATGAAATTCCTGAGGGAGTCAGAAGTTAAGATAGACATCATCTTGGATGAAGCTACCATGTAGAGGGAGACCTCCAACTGCTTGGAGTCCGAAATTGGAGATGACAGGCTATAGATCGAGATGCCTGGAGGGGCATATTAAGTAAGGCCTAGGAGCACCATGCTATGAGCGCCACCAAAAGTAAAACGTAAGTAAGGAAGTTTGGGGATGGTTATTGGTAACTTTTTCTTATTCGGGTTTTCACACATTTTACTTTCGAACGCAACCGAAAATAATTTGTTTTGTAATCAAAAACTGACAAAGGACAGATAGCAGCGCAAATCATAAACTGACAGATGAAGGAAAGCTTTTACACCTGAAGTGAGATGTAGTTAATTGAGTGGATGCATTCAGCTTTGAGAAAGGATTTTGAACTTCAAATGGATGTATTCACAGAGAGTCTTTTTAAAAACATTTAATGAAAAAAAATTTTCAATTGAATGTTTTCTCTTCTTGAATTTTTACTTAATAAGAGACACACAGGTTTCTAGAGGCGGGACAAATAGAATTTTGGTATGAAAAGAGAGACTTTACATCTCGCTTTTGACAAAATCCTTAATGCCGTTAAAATGCATAGATTTTAAAAAATGTAACGGATTTATCACGACAAAGTGTCGATACGCCATTTTTTTACCGTAATAAAAAAGTTATGATGAAAATAAACTGAGGGTTTTTGGACTGTCAACAGCACAGTAAAAATGCAACGGTTTTAAAAAATGAAACGGAAATCGATTTGTCACTTCAAAATCTCAATACGACATTTTTAATCTTTTATTTACCGTAGTTAAAAAGCTATGATGGAAAAAGTAAGAAGGGCCAAAAAACCCTTTGGGCTGTCACCAGCGCAGCGTCGCAAAAATGCATCGATTTTGAATTATCAAACCGCAATCGATTGTAAACGGTTACTAAAAAAAAATGAAAATGCGTATCGAGATTTTCTCATGACAAATCGAATGCCGTTACATTTTTCAAAATCGATGCATTTCTACGGCACTGCGCTGGTGACAGTCCAAAAATTTTCAAAGTTTTTTTTGTCAGCATTTCCTCCTTTTTTGTGATAAAAAAAATCAAAATGACAGTTTAAGGTTTTTTCGTTAAAAATATACTGCCGTTACATTTTTTAAGATCGATGCATTTTCACGGTGCTGGTGACAGTCCAAAAATGTTCAAGGTTTTCTTGCCACTTCCTTTTTTTCAACACAACTTACGGCAAATAAAAAAAAATCCGTATCGAGATTTTGTCGTGAAACATCGACTGCCGTTAAATTTTTTAAATCGAACCATTTTTACGCCACTGCACTGTGGTTCCACAGCAGGCCATAATTCAAAAAAAAAATTATTACAGTTTCTTCCTAAAACCTTTTAAATCAGCTTAGAAAAACCAAAACTCAATATAAGTAGTAAAAAAAATTATATTTTTCGGTAATACCGTTAGATATTTGCTTATAAAGTGATCACTTCGTACAAACATATAGCATTTCAGTTTTAGTTCATTAAAATAAGGGCGACTGCAATTAGTTTTTGCTGTTGTTAGCATTGTCTGTGAATTGTTTTGTTTTCTTGGAGGTATTTTTAGATAGTGAGACTTCCATTATGCATTTTTTTGAGCCGCTATACGAATAAATATAAGAATGGTGTGGCTGCGAAATTGGGCTTTAAAAAAACTTAAATAAAACTGCGATTTGTGTTTTCTTTTAAGCTTTTAACTGTTACGCCCCGCTACGCCCCCAAAAAATTATATACTGCAGGAAAGGTACATTTATCTTCTTTTAAGTATAAGTTGAATTAGCTGCGGAAGCTTGCGGATGCACTTTTTATTGAACTTTAAATGGCCCTACCTCTAACTGCTTTTATTTCAGAATCTGCCTGAGTATGCCCATTTACTTATATATTTGGTCCTTCAGCATGGGTTATAGTTTGTGGAAGTAAAAGTAATAAGTCCTCTTCCTAAATCAAACCTTAAAACAGTCCTTATGAGTCCTTGAATGCTGTCTCAAATGAAAATTATACCGCGATTACGATTAAAATACGATTTTAGATTTTTGGAACAGATTTTGTCAAAATATATTTACGTTTGCCTTAAAGTGTTCAAAAATAATTAAGAGCTGATATTATCATAATTTTTTTTTGTGAAATAATTAACATTTAGGAGTGAAAACCCTTCATGAAATATGATAATTTTATGTATGTAAATTAAGAATCCACATAATCAAAGAATATCATTTTTCCGCAATGGACTGTGGTTCCACCGTAGGCCATAATCCCAAAAATCAATTGTAACGGTTGATATAAAAAGACATTTAAATAAGCTTAGAATATACCAAACTAATTATAAATGAGAAAAAAATAATGCACTTAAGTAATACCGTTAGATTCTTATCTTCAAAGTGATCACATTGCAAAAACATGGCATTTGAGGTTTAGTAGCCCAAGAGTAAGCGTGCTTTCAGTTATTTATTATTTTTACTTTGATATTTTGTGAATTTTTTTTGTGATGAAAATATTAGTTATATATTTTTTGTGATCCATTATTAAATTGTATATAAAATGAGGTTTAAATAAAATTAAACTTTAAGACCCGTTTGCTGATACGAAACTTAAGCAATTATGTTCTACTTAAGAAGCTTATGTTCTACTTTTTCCTCTGCGTAAACTGTCACATAAGCGCTTATGTTCTACTTAAATATTAAAGTTTCGTATCAGCAAATGGGCCTTAATGAATCAAATGAAAATGTACATATGTATATAATGTTATATTTAATACATAATGTTACAACGTTATATTAAAATACATCCATACTCTATCAGAACTTTTTGAAAAATTGGGTTCAGTCTGATATTACACCCTTTTACCTAAGGTACCTCTGAAACAAAAGAAGATAGAGCGAAACCGATCTCAGATTCATGATCAGAGAGTCCAATTTACCCTATGACCAAATATTTCAGGTTGATATTATGCCAGCAAGTAATTATGGCCACCTTTGTTCGGCAGTGGAACCACTGTGCACTGGTTCAAAATATGATATTCAAACTGCCGCAAGGTCATTAAAAAAAACATGTTTTCTGCACCGGAAGTGTCTTGGTATCTTGAGGGGTCCGATTCGCCTTGATTGATAAAGTTAATCAAAGGGCACGGTAGTGCCCAGCCAAGTTCGCGGCACTACACCCTTTTTACAGGAACAAACTCAGGCGATTAGATATTACCAGGAAGGATCGAAAGTAGGTAAATTCCTTAAGATAAAAACTCAGCATTCATATTCAATCTCACATAAACTTTAATTTTTCTTTTCTACTTAACTCGCCTTTCAATAATAATTTCTAGGTTAATCCCCTGATTGATTGAATATATGAATCCTGAATCGTAAAAATTATGCTTCTGGCTTTTTATGCATACAAATTGCTTCAAGTAGTTAAGTTGGTTAAAGGATTTCCCCCGCCTTTAAAGCAAATTACTCATCAGCACATTCTACCGCCATTATGCCACTCCCAACAAAACGATTCCACCTCATTTCAAGGTGATAAACAATCAAATAAATTGTATACCTCTCTGTCTTCCCGCGCGTTTGCAATCGCAATGGCAAAACAACTGAAGAAAAGACATGAAAAGCACACACACGTGGTCAATTGCTTCACACACTCTGCGTCTGCTCCCAAATCATTCAAAAAAGGCCAACGAGTGTCGCGGCCTTCCAACTCCAAGTGGGCAATTTACCTGCAAATCATCATCATCATGGCATCATCCTCCGTCCAGACCAGACATTCAGCCAACAAAAATAATGCAATAGCAATTGCAAAAACACAAATACAAGGAGACCGGAGTGTATATCTAGAAGATATGTACAAACATAGTAAAAAAAAAAAAAATACTTAGTGAAGAAAATAAGAATAAAAAAAACAATTATACCGGCAAAGAAAACCTCAAAACGTTTTTATGGCGTTAACATGACAGCTTTTTTGCTGCCTGGAAGAACACACGTTGGATACGTGTGCGCCCCAATGATGATGACAACGTGCCGAAGACGGACGGACTTCAAGCCTCAAGACAGGAGACAGGACAGAGGACAGACAGTCAGTCCAAGTCGAGACGAGACGCGAATGCGACGTAAGGCATGCAAAAGAAATTTACAAAGAGTAGCGCATCAGCTATACACAAAGCGGACAACAACATGGAAATCAAAATGAGGGGATAATGAATAAATAAATAATGGAATTGGAAGCGAAGGCAAGGGAAAAATTGACACTTGGATGAAGTGTACTGACGCGGAGCATCATCTAGCCGGTTGATGTTGATGTTGATGATGATGGTCTTGGTCAGAGTCTTTGGTCAAACCTATAGCGGCATGCAGCGGGATGAATTGCAAAAATTGACTGGCCATAGAGTAAGTAATTATCTTATTGGCTTGCCTAGTTCAGAGGATCGAGTGCAAATTGATTGTGGACATGGACACACACTGATGGACACAAGTGGAATGTCATCAGGAATTCTAGGAACTTTTTTTTTGCGCTATTTCTTCAAGGGATGTGGCTTTGAATATTGATTTTGCACTTCAATCGATGGTAGTTGATATAGTGTTTGATGAATTGATGTGACCTTCGAGAATATGAATAATTATTTAGTATCTTAGCTTTTAATTGTTTTTTTTGGTAGTTTTTTTTTTTTTTTACTTTCTGAAAAAATAAATAAATGTCAGATGAGTACGGGGAATGAAGAGACGTTCATTTATTAAAAGATAAGATCAAACTGTTTTTTCTGACAGATTCGGGTTAAAAATCTATTGAAATCTTCGGAAATAGCGATTTACATTATAGTGCCATCTTAATTTCGACAGTGGAAGATATGCTCTTTTCGATTGGGGTCAGAATGACAGAAAAGAAAAATGCTTTTGCATTTTAATTCAATTCAATTCAATTTTTGACAGCTGAAAGGTTACTGAAAACCCGTGGTTTAGCACTCACTGATTTCAGCGGATTAACTAACGATGGATCCACGGTTCAAGTATCAAGGTGCCGATCAACCTTAATCAACCTATCCCACTAAATATAGAGCCAACAGAGAATTTCATCAAATACAAACGGTTTGATGTGGAAAGACTTTATATAGGGACATCGAAGACAACATAATGCTTCCATCTTCAAACAGGAACTTGCTGGGCAACTTGCGGCTATAGATGGTTTGACACCGGTTGTATCTAATGCACTGGACAACTAAAGGCAGAATATGACCGCAAGGGATAGTTACCAGCACCTTCCTGAATACGTACAAAATCTGTATGCCCACGGACAGCGGTTGAGGAAAAGTCTCCAAGGGATCCATTAAAGGGATTTCAGCACTACTGAACAAACTAATAGTTTAGATCGAACTGCAATGCCTCAACATAATGTTCCAAAACCCCACAACAACATCCACTTCTAGAGGCGACTGCAATCGATCAATCCAGAACCCGATGTCTTCAAAATCATCAATAGGATTATTCGAAAGCAGCCACCAATCCTGGAAACCATTATCAGCAACAACTTTGGAGCAAAATCAACTCAAGAAATAGTGGAAGCATTTGCCAATTACTTTGAAGGAAACTTCATACCAATCCCGCCCCTGCTGATCCGGTATTTTTAGACGAAGTGAAGACATCCATTCAGCAGCTTAATTAAGAAGAAGTCATATTCGATGACACCAATCTAGCTATTGACCCAATCGACAGCCTACATCTATGCAATCCGATCTGGAAGAGGTAACAGAGATCATTAGCAGTTCTAGTCCAAAAAAGTCAGCTGGACCGGATGCAGTCTCCAAATACGTCCTTAAAAAGCTTCCACTTATAGTGACGATCCTCCCAACAACTATCCTAAATAACTGCATCAATAACTGTTGTGGAGATCCCGCCGAAAGGAACTACAGGCCAGACAGGTCCAACTACAGGCCTACACTGCTTCTCAACAATATCAGCAAAATACTGGAGGAGTAAATCCTCCAGAGGTTCAAAAGGTTTTGCAGTGAAAATGCGATCATCCCTGACATGCAGTTCGACTTTCGAGAAAAACAATCAACACTGCAACCGCTTCTCACCGTGTCACCGTTGGATGCTTTCTGCATGTCAAAAACACATTGAGACCGTATGGTTAAAAGCCCTTACCCACAAACTAAAAAAATTATTTTGTCTTTTCTTTCAGAAAATTTTTTGTTCAACTGGAAAACTGTAATCATAAAGATCATCAGAGCTGGAGTAGTTCAAGGATCAAACTTGGCTGTTTCCGCTACATCTTGATGACACCTGACCAACCTGTCCCAACTGGATGATGACTCGTTGACTTACGCCACATCAACGTCACCGTTACTAACTTTCCGGAAAGTAGAGGCTCACATCAACAGACTCTTTGAATTCAACTAGAAGTGGGGCATCCGAACGAACACTACTAAATCCGAACTTGTCTACTTCCGGAGACCCTCAACAGGCAGAGACTGCCACACTTCAGCAACGGAAACAATAGCTGCCAAACGGTACGTGTAAAGTACTTGGGAATCTACTTCAATGAGTTGCTTAGGTTCAAGCTGCACTCAAGAAGTGTGCTCAAAAGATCAAGCTTGGCCTTCCAACGTTTACACCCCTTGATAGGAAGAAGAACTAGACTTAATCAATAGACGAAAATACTGATGAACCGGTTCTGGTTCTCAATTTCCTAGACAGCCATGAAGGAACTTTAAGTGTTCCAAAGGAAAATACTTAGAATTTTCACCGAACTGCTCTGCACCTATTCACAGAAGCGAATATAATCGCTCTGGACAGGTATCAACTGCTCTCTGCAAAAATGCAAGTAGGGTACATCAACATTCACACAAATCAGTTTAATCTGAAAAACTGAAGTTGCAGTAATTACATAGTTAGTGACGTCTGATATCTCAGATTTCAGTGACTTCTTCTTTCTCAGAACAGTTATTAAGTGACGTTTAATATCTCAGACTGTAATTCATTCGCATCTGCTTTCATATTCATCGGCTTTCCTAGACTGTAAATAAGTGACGTTTGATATCTCAGACTGTAAATTAAGGAACACCTACTTTATCAGACTGTAATTAGAGATGTGTCATGTCTCATACTGTAATCTCAGGCATCTCAGACTGTAATCAAGTGACAACTGCTATCTCAGACTGTACCTCCTGCAATTTTCGATAAGTTTTGTGTTCTGCTTTATTCCTATGGAATATGGAAAATTTGGAGTAGTAGTAGTGAAAAAGGAGCTTGGAAAAGGAGTACTCCAAACATCCAATCGAAAACGACATTAGTAACATTTTTTGCCTCAGACTGTAATTTGGTGACATCTGATTTTTTTTTTCAGACTAAACCTATTATAGTGACGTTGGATGTCTCAGTCCGTAACTAAGGTAGGCCTGCTGTTTGTAAATATATGCTTCATGGAAATTTTCAGAAATATTTCTCTTACTGTGAAATAAAAAAAAAGATTGTTATTGAGATGAGATGATTTTCTGACGTTCAGTTTAGAATAAGCCAAATTATGCTCATTATCATCAGCATACACTTATGAACTCTTCAGGCAAATACTTTTTGAATGAATACTCTTTGGGAGAGGATACCAACATAAATAAAAATACAATCCTTAAATGGCGCCCAGGTATTTAATTTCCAAGCACGAAACTTAAACATCGATATTTATAATTTGGAAGGGTTTAAAGTTATCTGGTTGAATTTTATATTTAATTTATTTTAAATGGCACACTTTTCAGCTAAGTAAAAAAAAACAGCCTGACTCGGTTGGACAAAATACAAAAACTGCCTTCAAAATAAAAAAAAATCTCTTCACCACAGCAACAACGAGTATTCTCAACAGGTAAAGGACAACAAAATATGCATCACTTAACCGGAATTTAAACAAAAGCTTAAGTTTATTTTTGTCTTTAGTAACTCAACCTTCCCTAATTGACGCACATTCTGCTTCATTTGGATAACAATGGCGAACTGTCATCATTTCATTTTTATATGAATCTTCTTCTTTTTTTGTTTAAACACATTTTTTGTTTTGTTTAAAGAACGTGACACGAATCACTTATTTAAAAAGAATGTTCTCCTGTAACTAATGTAAATGGTAACGCAAATACAATTGAAATGGTAATTGAATCCCATCAAGTCCTTTTCATATAAAGAAAAAAACCATATACAAAGTGATGGTGCTTGTCATTTCACAGAAGGAACAATTGACTCAGGAACGCAACATCGCACAAACAAAGGAACATTATCCGCATATTATTTCGATAACAAAAGCTTTGTGCTGATGCACAGCACTACTGAATCTGTGAGTACTGAGGATTGATTAGCGCCGCACTACTGCACTTGCTAGAAATTGAAATTAAATGCATTCACAGAGAATGGGCGTTTATTCACCTGAATTTAAATTCAAGCCCGTGCCCATGTTTGACAGCTCAGCCGCTCGTATTCCTCCAAAACCACTAAAATGAGTCAAGTTGCTTTTTTTGTATTATACGTATTTTGTATAGTTTTTTTTTTTGTGTTCAGGTCTGGTGCGTGTCACTTATTAAGAAGCATCCACACAAATCCGGTCCCGCATTCGATCATCATTATTTACGTGCGTTGTGCAAAAATAAAATACAAAAAAAAAGCAGCCCAAGCTCAATGCACTTGCTGCTGTCAATTGTCATTTATTGCACTGCAATATAAACGAATATAAAAAAACCCAAGCAAAGAAAAAAAAAATAAATAAACACAACCAGAGAAAGTCCAGTGGAATGTACTACAGAGTGTCTGTCCCGTCTCGGGTCTCACATTTTATTTGACGTATACGAACTAGTATAGGCCTTTGCTGAGATGTGAATTTCGAGTAGGGTACTTGGTTTTCTTTGAGATTGGAGAATAACTCGCTGTGTGCTGCTGCTTATGCAAGCCACTTTTGAATGCAAATTTTTGACATCTATGGAAGTGATTGACATCGATCAGGGTCTGTCATTGATTGAATAATGTCAATGATCTAGGGAGTGGTATGGATATACTCTGGTATTTTGTTTTTGATAGGTAAGACAGTTTTAACTTTTGTTAAACTAAATTTTTGTGGTTTAACTCGTTTTTCGGTTTTATTTGCAGTCTTGTAGTTATTTTTCTAGGTTTATTTGAAAAATAGATATGAAATAGTAAGGGTATTCATGCAACGTCGTAAAACACTTGATAAATATACGATTTGGTTAAGTTTATCATTTGATTAGTCGATATATACATTACGCGATTTTTCCAGTCTGATTTTTGTTTTTCGAAGGGTGAAGTGAATAGGAGCAAATTAAAAATAAGGGGAAAACCAATGTATTACAACAGCAAAAAAAAAAAAAGATCGACATTGGAAACATCGCTCAGTGTAAATTCCGACAGTTAATTAACTGTCAAATTTGGTATGGGGAATGGTTAACATAACTTATGCTGGATTTACACGATTGGATAACTGCCAATATAATGACAAAAAGAATGAAATTGTCCATCCTTTTGTTGTTGTTTTTGTCGTTATACTGGCAGTTTTCCAATCGTGTAAATCCGGCATTAGTTTAAGGGTTTGTTCCTTGCCGACTTTCAAACAGTTTGAAACCGCCAGATTTAGTGCGAAGTCTTTCCACACTTGAAAAATTGTACTGGTCCGCACCAAATCTGGTGGTCTGAAACTGTTTGTGACTAACCAAGGAACAGGGTTAAAATTAACCAAATTTATGTGGTTAAACTTATCCAAATGTCATTGTGACTTTAAGAACAGGCATATTCAGAAATAAGATATCTCAGAGAAATAAAAAAAACTCTGACTCTGACCGTGTTCTGTAACTATCGAATCGAGATTAGTTTGCTTTAAAAGTTGTAAATTTAAACGTAGTTAACACAAAATACGCCACAACGCCGAGCAGATGCTGTGAAAAGATTTGATGTCACAAGAACTTTTGCCGACCACGTCTCTCTTAATCTATCAGCAGGCCCGCCACCTCCAGCATCAAGTACAGAGGACTAGTGGAGATATTTGCAAAAAGCCAGTGCCGCCAGTGATGTGCTGGGTTTAACTAGGTGACCGCAACGACGATGAAGAGTGCCGGCTGGCAAATGGAGCTTAGAATCAAGCCTACCACACAATGCTGCAAAGGAGAACGAGAGCTGCTGAGAGAAAAGCCCAGAAGCTTTACGGACAAAAAAGATAGGATTATTGCCGAATTCTCTGGAAGAAAAAGAGGGAGCACGAGTAGCAGGAGGTCAAGACTATTAAAGGATTGTAACAGCAAGGGTTATGCTTGTAAATTCTTCAAAAGGGTGAATCGATCTACCCAAGGTTACAAGGCCAGAACGGAAGCCTGTCGAGATGATAACATAAAATTAGATTAGCAGTCAGTGCTATGGATCTGGAATGAATACTTTTCTGGATTTCTAAATCGCGGAGATAGCAAACATTCCGCTGCTACGCAAAACATTCCATTCAACTTGGACGATGATGGCCAACATTTCCGTTCACCCGACTTTCATGAAACGGTTATCAGTGAGAGATGACTTGGTAAGCAGCAAATTTATCTTCAAAATTTGGTCGGATAAAAAAATGTTCCATCCACAAAAAAGGAGATGCTATGACTTGTTCCAACTACAGAGGAATAGGTCTACTAAACGTCGCGTACAAAATCTTGTCGGCTTTGCGGGGTAATTTTTTAAAACCTCTTGTCAACGGTCTGATCGGCCCCTATGAGTATTGTTTTTGGCCATGCTAGTCAACCGTCGATCAAATGTTCACATTCCGACCCGTTTCGGAAAAAACAGGAATTCCAGATCAATTTCAAAGCCACATATGATAGAGACGAATTATACAGAGCCATGTTTTATCTCATATTTCGGCATCCAGGCCAAACTTGTCTGCTTGTGCAGGATGATTACTCATCCCTGTTCTGTTGTCTGAGGCAGAAGCATGGACCTTGCTTCTAATCAAATTTGCTGCTTTGAGAGGAAGATTGTTTGAATGCTTTTTGGTCCTGTGTTTATCGAAGAATCGGAGTTTGGAGAAGAAGATTCAACGATGAGCCTTAAGCGTCCGTGGTACACATTATCAAACCTGAGTGACACTCGTGTTGGATATTAAACCGAACTGACAATGTGTACACGCAAAATGTTGGTTTGACACTCAGAACTGCCTTCTCACAAAAATTTTTTGATACTGCGTGAAAACCCTCGGTATGTTGGGTGGTTGCTCGATGATGTGTATACAATTTCATTCACGAGCCGTCATTCAGGGAACAAAACACGAATTTTTTAAGCGAATTAGCGGCCAGAGTGCAAACAAAATAAGAAAAAGCTCGTGTGTGTCATGTAAAAAAAGAATTTACACTATTCGTGGTGAAAAATAACCTCGAAATAAAAAGAAACAATTTTCCGAGAGTAGTGGAGTTTCTTTGCCTGACGCCCAACAGAACTGATAAATGTGCACTCGAAACTTTTCACGTAGGTTTGATATCCAACACGGGTGACACTCAGGTTTGATAGTGTGTACCACGCTTTACGGGCTATACAGCAAAATTGACCTGGCAAAAAAGCTGAAAAGTGGCTGAGATGGCTGGAACATGCGGAGCGCATGGACAGCAGCCGAACGAATCTTCTTATCGAACCCTGATGGTCTACGAAGCAGAAGAAGAAGAACCCCCAACAGGTGGCGCACCAAGTGTAAAATGACTTCAACCAGCTTGCTGTGCGTAGTTGTAGGTGGCTGGCTAGTGGCAGACCTGGCTGGAGTTGGAGAGGCTTCTTATAAATGAAAATTCAGCAACAACTTGTTGTTTCAGTAACAACAACGAGTTGTTATTGGTGCTTTCATCGTCATCAACAAGTGATTTGCATTGGGAGATCCTTAATAGTCGGAAGCTGTTGGAAGCAGGGTGTCATAAACCAATGAAAAGTAGCTTTTTAAACAGTCAAAATCAGAATTGAGCTAAATTCACTCTTTCTATTTTGTTCGTTCCTACCTCAAAAAATTTCAGTTTCACTTCCGTGAGGTGCACTCGGGGGCACTCTTCACTCTCGGAAGCTAACGAATGCCAAAAAACTGACAATATGGGCGTGCCATATGGGATAGGTCGATGTTGACAGTCCAAGGCAGCCATGTTGTTTTGGCAGCGTCTGTCAACACGTACAAATGATGAAACTCTATCATAAAAATATCTTGCGGCACGATATGCACCTATTTTCTTTCTCTATTCAACGCTAAGTAGCTAAATTGCAGTCGACCAGTTCAACAATCAGTAAAAACAATACGTCAGCTAAATACAGCATCAGGCATAGCAGCTGCCCATGAAAGTGTGCAGAAGACCACAAGGTAGTCAATTAAGGGCCAGTTTTTCAGCGCGAGATCATTCTAGTCTCGGGGTTAAACCTGAGTTAACTCCAGAAATGTATTTTTCAGTCAATTGAAGTCCTTAGTTAACTCCGAGTTAACTCATCTAATTTGGTGAGTTAACTCAGGAACCAAATTGAGGGGTTGTGGAGCCATCTCTATTCCGATGCATAAAAGGCGTAGAAGGGTGATATCCATAGTGTCACACATCGTTGGCCCTAGAATTTTGACAGCTGAAAGATAAAGTTAATCCTCAACTGAAAATTTGTTCCTGAGTTAACTCAGGATTAATTTATTTTCAGGATTAGCTAACTCTGATTTGACTCAGAGTAAACCCTAAACTGAAAAACTGGCCCTAAGTCAACAAAGACGTTTACCGATCGATGATAAACAAATTTTTTTGGCACAAATTGGATTATATGGATGAGAACGACTTGTGAATCAAACAGGACAGAGTTACGTGTCACACAGCTGATGCCTTAAAAGCCATTCTGCATAAACGATGTAAGCCTAGGTTCATCTCTAGCGGCCAGGGTTAATTGAGCCCGTTGGACTTTTGTGGGGTTTTCTGAAGTCGCAAGTCTATGTCAATAAACCACAAACCATGGACCGATTCTCTCAAAGACAACATTATCACACCATCTATTTGGATCAAAATACTTTGGAAGTGGCAACACCAAGGCACAGTTTTTCAGTGCGGGATCAACCTAGGCTTGGGGTTAAATCTGACTTGACTTCATAAGAAGCTGTTTAGATTGGGAAGGCTGAGACCGGTCTCACGGCGGTTTCTGGACAAGAGAAGTGGGGGGTCAGGGATGTCGTGAGGCATGAAGAAAACATAAACATCCGACTCATGAGTCTCATTTTGTTGTTGTTTCAATGCGCAAAACATTGAAGTTGTTGTTGTTTCTATGTGTTTTGAGGCGCCTCAAATTTTCTAATGTAGACACGATGAGACTCACGAGTCCAGACTCAATTTTCCCAATCTAAACAGGCTCTAAGTGTGTTTTCAGTCAATCGCCTAATTTGGTGAGTTAACTCAGGGACCAAATTGATCGCCATTTAGCTGTGGCGCCATCTCGATTTCGATAGTGAAAGTTATTCTCAGTGCAAATCCGTTATGGAACCATCTCTTTTTTGATGTGTAGAGGCATATAGAAGGCTAGTATCCATAGCGTCGCACATCGATGACAGTACATTTTTTGACAACTGAAAGATAAAATTAACTCCCCGAGTAAGCCCTGAACTGAAAAACTGGCCCTAAAAGTAATAAACACCATGTTATCATACCTATGTACCTACATCATAGTTTTTTTATTGATGAGTTGCCAATGTCAAAAAATATTTTGATGATAGACGGTGTTTATACGAGCTTCACGTGAGGCAACTCATTTTGACGTCTCTAATTTGAATCTCACTCTCATCTCTTAGAAAGAAAGAGATGGCCAAGTGAAGCTGAAGTTTTTAAATTTTTTTGAAAATTTCTTCTTCACCTCGTCATCTCTTCCTTCCAACAAATAGGAATGAGATAAAAAGAGAGACGACAAAATGAGCCGCCTCACGTGAAGCTCGTATGAACACCGTCATATTTTAGAATTAGTTTTGATGACATTTCATTCAAATTTACAAATAATAAAACTCAAAGCCAAGTTCAAAAACGTCATTTATAAAAATGATTTTATTCCTTCCAACCGTCATTAATCATTAGAACAATTTTATTAAAATTTATTGTCAATTACGATTGGATTTCTTTGTCCATCTTCTTTATCATTAACAAATCATTGATCCATGATCTTAACAAAATATTTATAAATATCATTTATCAGACTTTATGTCCCGCCATAGCATTGACACATTTTTTTGTTTTAAGCAAAAAAACAGCTCGCACTAATTGAACTTATCCAGTCTCCGACGAGCCAAAACAAAATAACACAAAAGTGTTGTCCCATCAGGCTCTAAAGTCTTCTCTTAACCCTTTCTCATTTCTCATAATTATTTTAACCACAAGCAATATTTATTGTCAAGAGTATAAGTTTAAAAATAGAACAGAAAACAATAAATTCTGAATGACACATGATGTCAATTCTTGGAAGATTACAACAAAACAGCATACAGCTTCACTCTTCCTCCTGAGCTCCTGAGCAGCACTTTATGGGATGCGCTACTACTTCCAACAAGCACCCTCTATGGAGTTAAAATTACAAAAAAAAAAAAACAACCTCACTACCATATACAAAAGAAAACAAAAAAAAATAAAAAGAAAACCAAAAGGAACAAAGAATAAAGTAAACGAACGCGCACAATAGCAACGTTACTTGAAAGAAAAACTGGTCAAAACCTTGAGGGTAACCAAAATTGTATGTATTTCAACTCCTTGCAATTTTACGCCCCCTTAGCCACCCTCACACTGCTCTGCTCTGCACTGGTCGGTCAATCAGCCAGCCAGCACAGTGAATGGCAGCGCGGCGGGTTATTTTGTCCCTGCCCTGATGGTTCATCTAAAGCAACCCCCACACCCCCTCCGAAGCAATAACTCTGACTTAAGAGATCGCAGACAGACGGAACCGATAATGATTCGCCACATATGCAAGACAGATACTCTCAGATGCGTTAAGCATTTATACAGTGCGGTACATTTGATTAGCCACACTTTTAAATTGTCTTATATTTTTTTCCTTCAGCATTTTTATCAAGCTGCAAAAAAATTTCTTCATTCACAAAAACTAGCTTCGTCCCAAAAACCAGCTTATATTGCTGGAAGTTATTTCTAGACCTCTGAACCTGAAAGGGGTTTCCAATAAGAGGCGTTTTTCTTTTTTAGCTCCGAGCATAGCACTGAGCTGTCAAAAAAAGATCTGTGTTTTTTTTTTTAGCTCCGAGTACTCAGAGTCCTCAACTTGTGTTTCTTTTTTAAATCAGAGATAGCTCGGAGTACGCTCCATGAGCTCAGGATAAAAAGACCGAGCGAATGGAGCAAATAGCTGAGCGCAGCCAACTTCACACTTTTTTCACTCATTTCAAGTGGACGCGTTCGACACATCAATTTCAGTTCATAATTTCGAATTTTTCGAGTTATTGATGAGTTGAACGCATCGCAATCGTATGACATTTCAGAGCTCAAGTGTGTTTCAATATTATATTGGAGCGTTCTGATCATACTCTGCTCAGAGCTAACTCCGATAGCTCGAGCTCTACTCCATGCTCTGCTCAGAGCTAAAAAAAAAAAAACGCCCAATGGTGGGTCAATGTTGTAATGGAATGAAACAAGCTGTGAGCGAGGTATTAACGTCAATCTTTAGGTTTATTTGAAAGGCCCATGTATGTCATTATGTATGGAATATGACATCATTAAAATATTCGCCGCGGCTTCGCACGGTGGCACGAATTCAACTGCCGAATAGATCCGGTTTAACTTGAGCGGTGGCCTGAGCTATGTTGCTTTGAGGCCATGCGTTTATTTTGTTGTTTTGGCATATACCATGTAACTTCAGAACACTCTACAAGAAAAAACGCGTCTAGTCACCTCTCCCAGAAATATCACTTCCTTCAAAACTTTCATGCAAAATGTCATTGACGGTATCAGCTGTGTGGCACGTAATCGTTCACATCCATATCATCTAATTTGGACCAAAATTGATTGTTAATAATCAATCGCTAGAGCCTAGATGTATCCGTTAACTGAATTGTCAGAATTGACTGTCTTAGTGTAACATACACTGCTGTCTGCTGTCTTCTTGGCGCCATAATATGTCGTTCACATCCATATCATCCAATTTGGACTAAATGAAATCGTTTATCATCAATCGGAAGAGGCCTCCTTTGATGGCATTGACTGTCTCGGTGTAACACGCAGTGATGTCTACTGTCTTGTTGGCCCAACAACTCGTTCACATCCATATAATTCAAATTGAGCTTAAAGAAACTGTTTATCATCAATCGATAGAGCTCTCTGTTACCTGAATTGATGGAATTGACTGTCTTGGTGTAACACACAGTGCTGTCGGCTGTTTTGTTTTGGTGTCGCATGTCGTTCACATCCATATCATACAATTTGGACAGAATTAGACTCCGAGAACATTACCCGGAACAGCCACTCAAAGATGTTTGGAGTAATAGGAGTGAAAATGGAGTACAAAAGGAGTACCTACTCCGACTTGAAATGAGATATTCAAATTCAAGTAAATAGTTAGTTGGACTAACCAAGTGATTCAGACTATAAATTTTCTATGGTATTGGTATTGAGTATCTGTATTTATCCGAACAGATTCCCGAATGCGATTAAATAAAATAAAACACAAAGGCCACAACGATCCAACGACGGGACGGTCGGTAGACGGGAGACGCAAAAAAAAAATCAAACAAAGACGCAGTCTTTTGAAGGTATAGAAATGAAATATAGCTATATGGATCTCTAAAGCTGGAGCAACAGGCATAGGGCAAGAATTCAAAGACGCAACAGAGCACGAGTACACAAACACTAAGCAGCATCATTGATTCAAGATTCAGCAAAGCATTCAACATTTTTTTTTTTTTTTTATTCCCCCCGAAGAGCAATTTGCTTATACTTTGTTGTTCAAGAAGTTGTTACTCTGATGGAACTCTCTGGAGTAGATGATACAGAGGGAGGAAAGTGTAGCTGAATTTTGTTTTATTCCTTGCTTTTACTTGTGTTGTGGGTCACTTGACGTCAGATGAAGTCTTGTTTTTTTTTTTTTTTTTTAAGTCAAAGTTATGTGCTGGCTGACCTCCATTCTGATTATTATTCATTTTTATTTTTGTTGAATAGACTTTGTTGTTGTTGTTGTTTTTTTCTTTTATTTAAAGATCTTTTAAGAATAGGTTGGTCGTGAAAAAGGGTTGGCTCGACGCTATATATTCTCCAGGGAGTGTTTTAGCACGACTTTAACAACATGGAGTGCAAGCTAAGCAAAAAAATTTAAACAAGTCATGCGTGGCACACATGGGTGCGTTCATCAAGTTTTATGAGCTTGAGCATTTCTATATACCTAGCTTGTTTGTTTGAAATCTTCCGATTTTTATCTGGGATATCTATGGGAAATAGTTCAGGACGTAAAGATGCAAAGGAATAGGAATAACAATGAGTCTTACGGGTTGCTCAAGAGACGTTAATTTGTTCCATGAGAACAAGTATGTTTACTGGGTCCCGTCGTGTAGTCTAACACCACCTGTGATAAGCAAAAGAACCTAAAGGGGAGAGTGAGAGGGACCTTAATCGATTAAGGGCCAGTTTTTCACTGCAGGATCATTAGTCTAGGGGTAAGAGTTGAGTTAACCAAGGAAATGTGTTTTTCAGTCAATTTAAATCCTAAGTTAACTCTCCTAATTTGGAGGGGGACCAAATTGAGTGTCTTTTGCGTTGTGGCGCCATCTTGATGTTGATAGTGAAAGCCTTATAAGAGTGATATCTAGAGTTTCACAAATCGATTTAAAAGGGCATTTGATAACTGAAAGATATACAAAATCCTCAGCTGTGAAACTATTTCTGAGTCAGTTCGGGGTGATTTAATTAAAAGTTAACTCTGCACTGAAAAACTGGCCCTTAGGGTGAGAAACCGAAGGCAGTTCTACCGAAAATATAATACCTGAAGGATCATGCTCAGGTTCACTGCAAGTTTTGCCCCAATCTGAAATCCAAAATTAACTGACCAACCTCAAAGTTTCACTAGATTTATTGAAATTTTGAACTAGTACAAAAGGTCACTAAAAATAGGAAAAATCATTTTTAGCGATGAGGCGCATTTTTGGATAAAAGAGGATAATTACATTTTTTATGGATATTTCTGGCTAGCAGACGAGGTGGTGTCATTGATCCGTTCTTCTTTTAAACAGTTCAATGATAACCAATTTCTTTTGGCCCGAATTGAACGATATGGACGGGGAAGACATGATGTGATTCTAAGTGGCACACTAAGCGAAGGACACCAAGATCGTGTGATTTGGCCATGCTAAACATTTTTCGGTGGGGCTTTCTAGTGTCGAAAGGTTTATGCTCTATTCCAATAAGAATGAACTAACCGATAGCCTCAAAGTCAACATATCTCAGACCATCGCATCGTTCACATACAGCCGGTACTTATGCGGAAGAGTACAGAGTCATTGAAAATTGGACCTCTCGGATCAATGCTAATCCTCTGCAGACATTTAAACGATGTTCTATTTCATACGTAATGGCATTATAATGGACCTTTTAAACTAGAAAAACTAATGGACTTTTTAAACAATAAATTTTGATTTTAAAAAACCATTAAGATCTAGTTAAAATTTAAATAATTACATTTTAATGTGACCTCTGAAAAAAATTTATGAGCCACAGACAATGTTGCACGTACATTTCCAATAAACACTTCATCAACGAAAACTGATTCACTTCACGCAATCTATTCAGTCTGCGGTTTTTTTTATTTTTTTTTTTTTTTATTTTGATTCCCCACGCCTCTATACGAAACTTAATTAACAATTATTTAAAATGCACGCATTAAATAAATTGCTAATTGAAAGTGTCATTAAAAGAAAAACGCATCGAGATCTTCTTTACAATATATTCACATCTACTTTGTTGTTGTTTTTTTTTTAATTTTATTTTTTATAGTTTAGTGCGTTGCACTTTGTATAGCTGCAAATATTGCAACTGCAATGCTGTAATGTTGTGGAAATATATACTCGTATGTGTGTAAAATAAATCGCTTCGCGATAGCGATTAAACTGCCTTGAACCCTTTTTTATATTCTGCCACGGCATCGACATTTATATAGACATGGCCAGATCTTGTAGCATTATAAGCGCGTATCCATGTTGAGTAGTAGCAATAGCAGCAGCAGCAGCAACTACTGACGTAGACAGACACCATATAGCAACCTATTAAATGTTGCAAAAAAAAAAGTTTAAATAAAGTTGTTAATTTGTGAAAAACGATTTACGGTCGCGATGTTAAGTCTCTGACGTGATAGTGGGTGCGGGGGAGGGTAGAATAGGGGAATCGTTGCAAACATAAGCACAGTGGGACAGCAAATCGAAGATATTGACAGTTTTCACTTTTTTTTTAAATTCAGAAGAATTTTATACAAAAACTAAGATGGAATTGAAAACTTTATAATTTTTTAAATGTAACGTGCTTTAAGGAAGCTTTTGTTGCAAATATTGCAGTTTGGTGAATCATACAAATAAAAATGTTGGGACTTTCCAACATTACCTAAGAAATATCCAATAAATAGATTTTAAAATTGTTTTTAATACCAATGTACCAAATGCTTTTTCATAAACTTTGTTCATGTTCAAAATATCAAAAATTACAAAAATATTCGAGGTGCCACCTTTTGAAAAAAAAACATCCCGAAAAGTGGCAACACAGCCATTTTACCCGAAGGGGCGTCTTTTCAACGAATATCTATTGAGCTATCAACCGTTATTTTCCCAACACGAGCTTGGCATTTGGAGGCGTGCAAACGTCGCGTCGTCGTTTGAAAGGTTCTATGTAGAACAGTGCTTCCAAATTTCACTTTTAAGGGGGGCCATTTAACATGATGCATTACAGTCATTTTATGGCCAAATTCATAAACAAACACTAAAATTACTTTAATCTAAACTCCTTCTAAATTTTATCAGGTATTTAAAATTTTGCAGTTTCACCAATGTAGAAAAGGGATATTTTAGGGATATTTTAATTTTGCTGAGTTTGCTCACATCCCTGGATTTAAAAAGAGAGATTGTTAAAATGTAAATTGAATGATACCTCTATAGATGTAATTGATGATCATCTGGAAAATTTATTGCTGGATT
This sequence comes from Dasysyrphus tricinctus, assembly GCA_963921185.1. Classification (NCBI taxonomy): domain Eukaryota; kingdom Metazoa; phylum Arthropoda; class Insecta; order Diptera; family Syrphidae; genus Dasysyrphus; species Dasysyrphus tricinctus. The sequence continues at coordinate 111,406,420 of OY992533.1, forward strand.
AGAGAGAATTATTTCCTGAAGATTCCCTCCTAGTTTTTAATTATTCAAGTTTTTAGTGAACATTTCAAATGTTCGAATGTAAAAAATTCTATAAATATAATGCTGTGGGACATTAGAGTTTTGGCATGTATACGCCACTGCTCATTCACACAGATTTATACAACGAAAAAACGTGCGGTGGATTGCCGTGTGAACAATTCCTTATCTTACACAATTCTACATTTTGAGGTAGGATCAGAAGTCCACAGACAAAAATTCTACAATGGGTTATCAATCGGAACTCTATTAAGCAAGTCAAGTTCTTAAGAATCTTATGGTTTTGAAATAATAGAGTTTTAAATTTTTTTTAGTATTTCAAATATTTGCTTTTAAGTTTATTTTTAAGGGTAAACTCATCTATTGTTTTCTTTAGGAATATATGTTAATTTGACACTTACAGATTTTGTGTACTCAAAAATAGACAGAAACTAAGATTGCAAAAAAAATAAAATGCACGACTGGGTCGCACGTACTTGCTCTTATGTTCAAGACACTGCGAGTTTAAGAAAATTGTATATACAAACATGGAAATTTTGAGAGAAAAATGGAGAGAAGCATGAAATACGACATTTAAATTAGCTAAAACAACTCTTTTGATAGTTTGAGGTGAAAACAAAGCATGTCATCTTAATTCATGATCGAATATGATTGTATGGGAAAAAAAATTTAAAATCGTTGGAGCGGTTTTTTTTTAAATTAATTTTTTATATATAAAATTCTTAAAACATTTTTAAGAACAAATTTTGGTATGCAGATTTAAACTATATATTTATGTGTATATAAAAACAAAATTTGAAAAAAAATTGTCAACCCGTTTTTGAGATATCGAATTTTCAAAAAAAAAAATTGAAACTTTTTTAAAAATCCAAAAACTTTTTTTTTGAAAATTTTGATATGCAATATTATTTAATTTTATCTGAAATTTGTATACAAAAAAATTCATTTAAATCCGTTAAGCTGATAACGAGAAAACTCAAAATAAAAAAATACGTTCTATGACAGGTACTACTAATAGTTGCTGTGTTAAATTTTATAATTTTTGATGGTAGATCGTACTAATTTTAGTATATGAAAAAAGTTTAATCAAAATCGTAGGAGTCGTTTTCAAGCAAAAAAATATTTTCCTTTGCGGTTTTTTCACTTTTGTATGGAAGGTAACGTTATTTTTTTATAAATGTAAAATTTTTTCTAAAAATATTTTTGAGAGTACTAAAAAAGTCTTAAATATCGAGTTTCAAAAAAATCTATGATGCCGTTTTCGAAATATTTGATTTTCCAAAAAAAAATTTGAAATATTTTTTAAAAATCCAAAAAATATTTTTTCAAAAATGTTGGTAAACAAAACTATTAACATTTCTTGGAAGCTTTTGTATAAAAAAATAATTGAAATCGGTCATACCATTTTGAAGAAAATCAAAAATTAAAAAAATGGTTCCTTGGGAGGTACCATTAATAACCATTTTTGAAAAATGGTTTTCCACCCAAAGAAAGCCTTTACTAAAATAAATTTACTGAATTTTTTTTAAGAAAAGTTGTCGCGCCGTTTCTGAGAAAAATACGATTATGTAAATTTGCCAAAAAAAAAAGTATGACAGGTACCGTTATTTTTGGTTCTAAAAAAAAAATGAAAAAAACGTGTCGGCAGAATCACCAAAAACCATTAAGTACCAAGTTTGAAGAAAATCAATCGAGCCGTTTAGGCTGTAGACGAACAGCCAGACAGACAGACAGACAGAATTTTGCCACCCACTTTTTTGGTGTTCTCTATCATCGTAATATCATGTTTGATTGTTATCTCAAATTTTTTTTTTTGCACGAATCCAAAACTTGCCTTATAGAACCTATAATCGCAAGTAAAAATGACAAAATAGGATTAATTATGTATTATTAACGCTTGAACAACTTTTAAAGTAACTATGAAAGTGCTGTGTTGCCAAAATAGTGCAAATCCCAATAGGAATTTTGGTCGAAATATTGCAGCTGATGTACTACATTCCTCATTTCATAATGTCCGTTTCACGGATAATATTGCTGATGTTGCTGAGTGTGCGCCTGAGCCCAAGAACTTCAACGCGTAGAAAATTGCCCAGCATCTAAATATCAGGCACACTAGCTTTGGAGAAATGTTTCGGATCCTTGTCTTAAAAAGTCCGATTCACTCAGCAATGAAATCACTTGATTTATTATCGCTTCTCTGTTTGAAACTCTTGTCAATTTCGAGTTGCTTTTAAGTTCACTTAATTTCGTAAAATCTACACCTATTGTATTAAGTATTTAGTATTATATGTTTTAGTTAATGACGTGAACTACCATCCATGATAACTACATTTTTACGGCCATAAATTGAAAATTTGAGCTTGGGTGAGCTATTCCAGCAAGATTGGGCTACGTTCCACACAAGCTGTCTAATGATAGGTTTCCACTAGTCATTTGCCAACTGACTAATGTCGTTTTCGATTTGATTTTCTGACTGTTCTACTCCTTTTTGATTCCAATTGAATATGAAAACATCGTGTTGTCAAATTTACACACACACTACTGAATGACGCCATATTATAAAATGGCTTCTTCAAGCATTCATCACTTTTGGCAAGTAGTGCGACGAAAAACTGTATGTGTATATGCGTGTGTTCCAAATCTACTCCTTCTTAAAATCTACTACTCCGAACAGCCAATCGAAGGCTTTTGGAGTAGATGGAGTGAAAATGGAGTAGAAAGGCGTACTGCGAACGTCATTTCACAATGGGGCATATGCATAAAAATGAAGTACTTACTACCAGTAAAAGGTTAAAGTATATACTAGAACTACTAGTAGAAGCTGAAACTTATAGTATTTACTGTGTTTGGTATGCATAAAATAAAGTTTATACTGGTAACCACATACTAGTAGTAAATACTGAATTCATCCAAGTAAATACTACTGATTCACCCAAAATTGGTAGTATATACTGACTAAATGTGTTTACGTGGAATTGGAAGCTCGTATTTTGAAAATTTACCGTTCTATCAATTCTTCTTTTGTAAACACTTTTAATTTATTCTTATGGGCTTAATGTGTGTTTCTATTTGGGAATAATTTCATTAGAAAACTTTTGAGAGGTTTTCTCGTGGAGCTGTCTACCACTTTGCTAGCTATTCTCATAACTGTGTTCACATGTGATTTTCGATCTCGAGAGTAGCTTGCAGAATTATTCACTTGCTGGATTATAACTTTTAATAGAACCAACACCTGAAAGCCATTCGTTTGGTAGGTCTCCTTTTTCTACTTTTCTGAGCCACTTTTTCTGAGAAATAAAGTGATCCGATTGCTTTGACTTGACTCACGACTGTGAATTTATGCATTCAGCATACAAAAGTATTTACTATAAAATGTTCAAGTTGGTTTTTACAAACTTGAACAATTAGCAGTAAATACTGGAAATAAAAAGTACTTACTAGTTTTTATGCATACCATTTAAAGTATTTACTGGCTAAATTCATCGGAAGCTAGTAAATACTTTTACCTCCAGGTAATACTTGTTGTTCAGTATTTACTTCAGTTTTATGCATATGACAACTAGTAAATACTATCAAAATTTACCAGTAAAAGCACTTACTACCGTTTATGCATATGGCCCAATGACAAGTGGAAATTCAATGAAATCTGGTGTTCAGACCAGCTTCAAGTGAGTCAACTCATTTTGACGTTTCGTTTTTTATATCACTCCTATTTCTTGGTAAGAAAGAGATGGAGAGGTGAAGCAGTAATTAAAAAAAAAAAATTAAAGAGCCTCTGCCTCACTTGGCCATTTCTTTCTTTCCAAAAGATCAGAGTGAGATAAAAATAATAAACGTCAAAGTGAGTCGCTTAACATGAAGCTTGTCTGAACATTATCAAAGACAACAACTTCAAAAGACAAGTGGAAATACATAGCTCAATTGGCAAACGATATGAAGGTATTTTAATTCCTTGTCAATGAAAGACACTAATTTGACAGCTGATCAAACTCAATTTGAATGCAATTTTGATGATATGGACGATTTTGCTATCAAAAGTGGGGAAAATAATGGATGGAGGATCATTGACAACGAGTGTCAGTTGGACTGAAAACCGGATTTTGCTTACTTTTCAGAATTCACATCTCGCTCATACTCCTTCAGTGAAGTTAAAGGTGAATACTGAAACGTAAAAAAAAATCCAGTTTTTCAGTCCAATGTGAACATCGTCAAAGACGAAGCAAATGGAAATAGTAGTCAATGAACATGAACAAAGGCGTTTGTCAAAATTTGTAACTAACTAACGATTTTGTGTCAATTAAAGACAATTCAAGTGGAAACCTAGCATAACTTTCGATCTATACAATAGCAATAGAGAATATTGCTTAGCCGACACAAAGCTGCGATTTAACAGCGTTGGATTTTTGTTTTTGCGGAGTGTTCTTAAAAATCGATGTTATGCAAAAAATTCTCAGACAGTTAAAGCAATTAATCTAAACCATATTTCCCAAGTTCTTTACAAAAATGGACCAAAGCCATTGAAAACGTATTGAAACGTTGCGTTGGGTTGACATTAGGATGACCAAGCTAATCTAAATTTTGTTTGCCACTGGTCTCACTTATATTACCCATTTTTTTTTAGATATTAAATGGCTGGGGTTGAAATTTTGGCAAGGTTAAAATTAGCTTTACAAAATTCTAGTTTAATTTTGAAAAGCGTTATTTTCCGTGAAAACCCAATATTTTGAGTTTTGAAACCGGAATTTTGACCCACTCCCGATATTAAATGACATTGAGACAGTGCCTCGTGCGCACAAAAAATATTTTGTTTGGATTTTGGGCTATAATTTGAGGGTGACGAAGATTCGCCTTTTTTTAGGAACTGGCTGTATAAATGTTGTTTTCCATTCACTTTTCCGAGACCAGCAGATTTGGATAGATGGAAAAGCTTACAAAATGGTTTTGAAAGCGTTAAAAAACGTGCAGAATTTTCTTATACGTAAACTGCAAATTTGTTCTGTTTGAAAACGCAAGTATCAATTATACTACATTAGCATTGTGTTCGCTAATTCAGTTTGCTAAAGTCTCATGTTCGAAAACATTATGTGGGTGCAGCTGTGCAGTAAAAAATCGAGTTCAAAAAAGAAAATATTGAAAATCCAGAGAGCATATTCGTAGACGTCAAATGCGTTTGCAAATAAATCGACTGACGTTGATTAAACCGAAGCAAAATGATTGCATACTTGACGATCTGCGTCAAAAAATTACGATAATTTTTGACGATCAAATGGACCCTATTGAGACGTTTTCGATAACGGCAATGGGAAGGAAACTATCAGGGCCAGTGGGTATGAAGATATAAGTATACCAAGATCTTTTAGAACTCTTGCGACTGCATTGAGTACGAAAGAATATTGGTCCCATGAAATTATTTGCGCCCTCCAGTACAAAAGGAGTCATCTCATAATACTCTCTGATGACAACGTCGAAATAGGAGCAAACTGTGCTGCAAGCAAATTGGCTTTATTTAGTGAGCTGACATATAGGAAGAAAGTGTCATTGATGATGACCAGAGGACGAAGTTGTATTTCCTAAATATTTTTGTATAAATGGACAAAACACTTTACTACCTATATCTTTGGGGCATTGTAGGTAGTACTTTTTAACTTAAGTTTTGGTCATGCAAAAATTTGGTTGGCCAAACAGGTACCTATAACCTTTTTAGCATATTTTATGGTATAGATTTTTTATTTTCATAAATTCGATACCACTATATTGTATACATAAGTATCTGTCAGTGGGCTTGCCAAAATGTCATTAGCTGATGTCTCTGTATGCTTCTGTTTTATAATTAAATGTTATTTTGCATTCGTTGCACCACTGTGTAGTGTTGCACACAGCTCACCGCATGATAGTAGTCAACTTGTCGTAGATAGCGTGTGCTATCTTTCACAAATGCGCCAACTGTGCGCAGAATAGTTAAGCACATAATAATGAAAACAACGACACACAATAGCTGGTGGTATTTGTGATTCGTCATCCAACAACACTCCAACTCCAAGTGCAACTGGTAATTTATTAAGTTTTTATTTTTTTTATTTTTCTGCAACCATTTTTGTACTAAATTGCATGCGGGTATTTGAATTATGAGGGTGGCTGAACGAACGAACCCAACGAATACGAGATAAACATTTTTAAATGCAATGACGACGACTATGGTTGGTTCAAAGTTACAAGACAGAGATCAATAAACGATCAGGAATGACCGTCAATAAAATTTGCTAACGATCTCTGTGGGATCTTGTTAGTAGTTTTATTTTATTAAGTTGCATGTTGCTTGCTTTATAGAAAATGTATGTTTAAAAAATACATAGCTGCGAAATGATTGTGTTAATGACATTTGGTAGTTAGCAGCTTTATAGTTTATGTACTATTAAGTAAAAAATATGGTTAAGGCAACTTTCTCACTTGAAAAAATTATTTAAAGAAAAATAATAGACGGGAATCACTATTGTGGTATTTGAAAAGGTAAATCGCATCGATCTTGAGGAATTTTAAAGACCACCAGGTTTATGTTGACTTTGAGGGCATAGGGCGATTGCGGCTTATTGGCATAGACGTTAGACTTTAAAGACCCCTGCAAAAATCAGTCTAACGGGGGGTTTTGGACTTGGATAGGTGTCTTAAGTTAGACATTGCTTAATGTTTCTATAAATGCGATTGAAAATTTCCCTTTTGTTTGGTTCTTAATTTTTTTTCAGGGAAATCCTTTTACTAACAGTTACAACTTACTCTTTTTACTTCGAATCCTTTATGTCATCTATGTCCTAACTATGGAAGTAATTCCTATTTATTTTTGGGAGAAGTTTTGCAAAATGTTTGGAGTTGTTTAATTTGGGAGAGAATTGGTCTCCTCTATTCCTTGTTTACCCTAAGTACCTACTTAAGCACTTAAGGCTAAACATGCAGGCCTCCTCTGTTACAACCCTAAGATTAATTCTACAAGATGTAGCTATCTAGCGAACAATAACTTTTCAAACAATGCTAGGTATACCTGTAGCACATTTTTACATGAATCATTTTCACATTGCCCTGAAAACTTCTTTTCTCATTCGAGCATTACAAAAGACATCAGGGAGAAGAATATATATACTTTCCATAAATAGCATCTGATTGCTAAGTGAAATTCTAAGAACAACCCAAAGCCCCATTGGCTTCGAAGTCGAAGAGCTAAATGTTTGCAGTTTAGATAAAAGATTGGCATGGAATTTCGCCTGCGGCTGTCGGTCGGTCGTCGTAGTCATCGTCATCGTCATCGCTTAGCCATGGTCTAGAACTATCAAATTGAATCATCTTAAGTGTTGGTAAATACCAAGAGCGAGATGCACACAAACACACACACACTAATTCTACTCCATTTTTATCTGCACTTTTAATGGCAAATTGTTGAAGTTACTAGGTAAGAACTTCACGGCACACAACTCCTACCTCATAAATGCCAAATACAGTATAGAAGCAGTTGTTAGCATGCAGAATCTATAGGTAAAGTTATAGGCATTTGCAAGATACTTTCTGTTTGGTGAAAATTTTTAACCTTAAAGTGGAGTATGCTTAAACATTTTTTTTTTTTTTTTCAATTTTATTTTTCTTACATTTTCATGTTTCGTATAAATATATCGAACAACTGGCCAAACATGTTTAACAACATTTTTGGCGGCAGAGAGATGCTGATTGTATCTTTTGTAAACGGACGACAGCAAGTTCGGTGATGCTAAAGTATCTCGAGGTGGTAAAAATTTCTATTCATTCAATGAGTCTATTGTTGCGAGTATATGGACCTACTCTCATTTATAACGCTCAAGACTTTCAGATGCGATAGGGACAAAGTTCTTTATTTTTCTTTTTGCATTCGGAAATATAACTGCGGAGGAAGAAGTATACAAGCAGAAAGTTTGTTGATGATGATGGTTGAGGAAGATTGCCGACACGGTGGTGGAGCGGTTGGCGTAGCGGCGCGGTGCAGCGTGGGCGTAGTCAACGATGCAGTTCAATGAGGTCAGTTTGTTTAGGTTGCATTTTATCTTTCTTTTTTAGTTTCTTTAGTCCTGTGACTGTGAAAATAAAATAAAAACAAAAATAATATAAAAATGAGATTGATACGAAAGAAGATCTTGAATTATGATGTCAAAGATATTTGTATCTTTGAGACAAAGACATTTACGTGACGGCACTAATGTTGTTCCTTTTTATTTCTATCAAAGCAAGTGAATTTAATATTATTATAAAGCGTAAAATAACGATCTTAATAGGTGCTTGTTTTAATTTAATAAAACTTCATTTATAATTAATACTCATCTATTCTTTAGGCTCAAAGTAGTTCTTGCACTTTTACAACTACCTATTTAAGTCTTGAACGTTGCTGATAGGAAACGAAAAATCAAATAGAAAAATGACACAACGCAAATATAAACGAACAATTGACGGCAGACACCCTTTATAATAGTAATCACCTCGATTACAAAATCCGATGAATGATCTGCTGAAGGAGTCAAACTGAATTTTGACATTTCACTTACAGTAAAAATGACAATATTGAGTCCAATTCCCTCCGAAACATATTCATCGGATTCTGTAATCAGGTTGAATATCTCCGTCGGAAAAAAATTCCTCCAAATGGAACCCAACAAGACAAAATTTCTTAACGGAAAGAATCTTCATGGACAAAGTCCCCAGTTAATATTTTTTCAAATTTGTCAAAATCTCCAATAATCTCCAATAAGTTTTTTGTGAACCAGCATTAACCCTATCTCTTGCTTGAAATTTCTTTAGAGCTGTTAGGTTTAAGTGTTTAAGTTTTGAGGAATTGTTAACTTTTATGTTTCGGATGATATACTTTTGTCGGCGCGTAATTGTGAGCTGAAAAATACACAACGAGGAGCAGGCCTATCAGGGTTCTGTTTTCTAGGAAAACTGTTAATATAGATGCCTGCCTGGCGATGGCAACTCTGCATAGCATAAGCGGAGCAACGTAATGTGAGTGGGGCGTGAGTTAGCCGTTAGAATTTTCTGTTAGGATTAAGATAGGTTAGGGTAGGGGTGATGTGATTGCCCACAACACCTCACTCGGATCTCAATGAATCTATTGCACTCCCCAGGATGTGTGAAATGTAGATAAAGGACGTCGCGTCACCCTGTTCATCGAAAAAGTATTCTCCGAAGGCTGATTTTCTTGTTCTGGCTAGGCTAGGACATTCCCTAAGAAAATGAGACGAGCCTTCTTCCACCTCTTTGTCCTGAAACTCTATACAAAGGTCAGACGATCTGATACCTATTCTGATCATGGTTCCCATTGAGTTGTGACCCTTAAGGATTCCAACCAAAAGAGACAGTTGAGGTTTTCTAAGCTTCAGTAAATACTCTGTTTTTTTTTCTTTGAAGTATCGGGCTAAATACTCCTTGAAATCGGAGAGGAGTCAAATGTTGACCACCTGTCGTAAGCTGCCTTGAGGAAACTATGATGAATTCTATTTTCTATTTTTCGTGCTCCAGTGGCATAAGTACCCAGAGAACAATAATTTGGCTCAGTTCAAATGATGAACCTTTTTTGGTCACTTTATCAGCCACTTTGTTTCCATAAATGTTACGGTGTTCGAGCAGGACCTATCGTAGGGTGACTAAATTTGTTTCGGCGAGTAATATTATCTAATTCACTACGGCAACGATAAACGTGTTTTGACTTCGTGAAAATTGACTTAATTGCTCTGATTGCCAACTGGCTATGAAGATGTCAATGTTTTTGTTCGTCAGTTCAACTGTATGGAATGACATTTTGCAGCTTCGCAAACTGAAAGCTCTCTGCTTGGAAAACACTGCAAAAGTTTAATAGCTGCAAAGGTTATGGGTGGGTTGTCTGAGAAAATGCCTAATTCTACTTTAGCATGATTTGTGTTTAAGACCCGGTTTTCCTTCCAGACCACAGTAGCCCCTTTTACTATTGTTACACTCCTTGACTCTTAAGCCTAGTTTACAGTTCCCGTGCGCAAAAAAAAATCTATGCAAATATTCTCGCATGTCAAAATTAATTGAGGTGAAATGTAAAATTAATTGTTTGCATGATTGGTTTACAGTTTCATGCAAAAAAATAAAACTATGCTGTCATGGAATGTCATGCAAAACAATGCACCGGCAATTGATTTGCATGCGAAAAAAAGTGTGGTGAATAAAATATTTATTTTTTTGATGGTTGGTTTATACTTCCAAAAAAAAAATATATTCAACTCAAGGCATTATTAGCATGCAAATGGTTTTCGCATCCAAAAATAATTATTTTCCATTTTTAGGCCTATAGCTTGTCAATTAAGGGTAAATTAATGACTCAATAGGTGGTTTAGGCCAAAGCAAACGTTTTTCGCCTTGAATATTATTCAACTTGGTGCGCAGAATAGGTAGAAAATCGTTTTGAAAATTTTGATTTTTTTTTCGCATCGGAACTGTAAACTATGCTTTAGGTGAAAGGAATGTTTCTAGGGCTGCAGTTGGTGTAATCCTCATGGCACTGGTTGTGCCGATACACGCCATTAGTCTCTGAATTTTAGTTAAAGTTTTAAAACTGGGCACCAATTATGCAGATAGGCCTTATTATGGCTGTAAACTTCCAATAAATGATTTTGAGGCTGGGTCGCTATCTCTTGCCAAAAATGCTACAACAGGTGTGGAAAGCTAGTCCAGCTTCATTTTCTTTAATGTTTTCTTTCCAGTTTATTTTCCGATCGATAACCAAACCAAGATCTTCCGTACCAATTACGTGGAGTGGTATCCCATTTATCGTGGGAGGGCTTATATTTGGGAAATTTTCCACGTAAACAAAACCAGTTCTATCTTAAAAGGGTTAACAGTAAGTCCGCAACTACTGGCCCAATAACTGAGCTTGTCAAGGGCTGTTTGTAGGAGCTCGCATCACTGTAGGAACTAATTTTTCTGAGGTCAATATCACGATGTCATCATCATAGGATACGAATCTGACATAACGCTAACTTATTTCAACTTAAATCTGGTTTACGACCAGACCCCAGAGCAAATGAGATATAAGACCCCTCCCTGTGGCGTACTCCTACACGTTCTAGCTTTTAACTTACTATCGACTATTCCTGCATTTTCAATTCTAGTTTTAAACACGCAAGCAACCCAATTTTACAGAATCTCATCGATGCCAATAGAGTCAAGGGCTTGCCGAATAGCTTAATTTTAAAAATTTTGAAGGTCCTCTTTCTACGTCAAAGAATGCTCCCAAAGTAAATTCTTTGAGGTGAATTGATTTATCAATCAGAGAGACCACTTCATGGAGTACCGTCTCAACGTAGATTTGCCATTCATATATGCATGTTGGGCCTTAGAGAGAACACTATTACTTAGTTTTAGGCAAATGTGCGTTTCTATTAGCCTTTCCAAGGTCTTCAGAAGAAAGGAGAATGGACTAATAGGTCTGAGATCTTTCGGTTCAGTATGGGTGGGCCTTCCAACTTTCAGAATGAGGATGTGGTGATATCTAAGCATCTCCAAAATATTTCAACCAGAATCGGCACAATCACGTCTTTAGAGCATAATAGGAATTATTCTTTCAGGCCCTGCAGACTTCTATGCTAAAAAGGCCCACGCCATTTTCTTACTTTCTACTATTTGAAAGCTCACTTATGGTAGGATCTCTATCCATAAGAGATGCATCAAAAAAACATCCTGGGAAGTGTGTGCTCATGGGTGACTCAAGAGTCTTGGAAGATCAGATGTCAGGCAGTCAGTCTCCAGGAGTAGTGTGGATGGAACCTTCCCAAGTAACAAAATTGCTTCGCATTTCGGACATTATAGTGTTATTTGTCTCTATAGCGCTCCTTTTACCCCTCTGACGGGAAGTAAATACCTTATTGGAGCATTAATGATTCCTTAAATATTTTCTGGCGCAAATTATATCAGCTTGATATAAGCGATATACGAAAGTTTCTTTAATCTTTCTATATTGCTCTTATGTAATGACGATGGAGCTTTCGCTTCTATAGTCATTCTGTAAAATTATTATACAATCTCTATGTAAGTTTCTGCTACTAGCTAAGAGCAGCCGCAAACCATTTCTGCTATACTAGTGAAAGCACAAACCAATTCTGGTATACTAAAGAGTATAGCCACAAACCAGCAGTGTGGAGAAAGTGCATACGTTTTTTTTCATCGTAAATATATTCTTCTATGGCTGAGTGGTTAGCGTGGTTGACTTTCAGTGCGAGAGGACCATGGTTCGAGTCCCTTAGAAACCTAGTAATTTTTATAAATAATATCTAATAAATTCTAAGCTTGTATTTCAGATAAAAACTTTCAAATAAAATATCAGCAAATAAATAAAATAAAATAAAAATATAAAAAAATAAATATAAAGCAATTGTGATTTTTTTTTAATTTTTCCACCTGCTTCTATAAGTCCTCTTAATTGAGTCCAGTAAGTATTTTTCGGGGCAACTTAATTTACTCCATAAAGGTCCAATAGGAGCTTGAAAAGTGCGCCTTTTTAACTCTATGGACTATTATATTATGCTTATATGATTGCAAGAAATTACTGTGAGAAGCTTTTTAGGATTGTTTGTTGGGTATAGAACCGGCAACTTTTGTACCTTCTACTATTTGAAAGCTCACTTATGGGAGGACCTGTGTCCATAGGAGATGCATACAAAAAACTATCCTGGGAAGTGTATGCTCATGAGTGAATCAAGGGTTTCGGAAGATCAGATGTCATCCAGTCTTTTAAGAGAGCCAGGAGGAGTGTGGATGAACCCTTGATATGACTTTTCTTAGCCTTACAGTGTTATTTGCTGATCTTGAAAAGATCCTTATCAGAAGATGCATTGCTGTTGTAAGATCTATGGTAAAGCCTTCTAAAAGCTAATTAGACCACCAAACGGGGAGGTCTATGCCAAAACGCCGCAATCAAACGGCGCCCTTGAAGTCAACATAACCCAGAGCATCACTTAAATTTAGTTGGATCTATGTACATATATGTGGTGGAGTCATTGAAAATTGGAATCAAATCAGTTTCACCGTGCGAAGCGATAGAAGAAATTTGAAAAATATCATAATGCATTTTTAATGATATACGTGATACGTGGACCTTCCTTTCCCTCTCATACAGCTTGTTTTATTCTATTTCTAAACTTGTTAACCGAAAACAGAAAGATTTTCATAAGAAAGATATAAATCAAATAAAGGGTCCGCCAAATAACTTCTTTTTTTTTTTGAAAATGCTATATAAAAAAAACTACTGAATATTTTCTCAAATTTCTTTTTTAATTTGAAATTACAATCTTTCCGGTTAATAATGAAAAATAACTTCATTCAAATGGCTGCTTCGCTAAGTGGGCCTGCGATCGACTTAGAGAAGATGATGATTTTGCCAAAAAAATCATCTTTTCAGATGAAGCTAATTTTGATCTTGGCGGGTATGTAAACAAGCAAAATTGTCGCATTTGGGGCACAGAAAACCCGCACGCCATTGAAAAGCCGATACACCCAAAACGAGTCAATGTTTGCTGCGGATTTTTGCCCAGAGGCATAATTGGGCCATTTTTCTTCGAGTGGCCGTTACAGTCAATGGCGATCGTTATCGGGCCATGTTGAACGAATTTTTGTTCACAAAAATTGAAGAGGAGGATATTGGCAACATTTGGTTTCAACAGGACGGCGCTACGTGCTACACAGCCGAAGCTACACTCCATGTAGTAGTAGCATTTTCAAAAAAAAAAAAGTTATTTGGCGGACCCTTTACTTTCCAAAACTTAAAATATAAATCAACAAGAACGAACATTTCAAATCAGTTCTTCTTTTGATATAAGAAATTGGTTACAAAATGATAAGTTCCGACTGAGTTCAGGATTTTTTAACCTCGGTATTCTGTGATTTGAGATTCTCTAACTAAGGCTTTTAAAGTCCCGGATTGTGTTATTCTGGTCGCTAAAAAATTAGGGAGTTTTGATCATTCGGAATCTTGTAGCATCTCGTTGAAAAAGAGAGGCAAACAATTTTTATTCACACTTTGAAAATTTAAACCTTTATACAGTCGTCAATAAGTATAATCTACAATTATAGTGTGCTAAGACTGGGCAGGAATCCACCAACTCAAAAATTGAAAACTTTGTTTGTGCCAAAGGAAAAAAAGAATTTCAATAGTGTTCTCCAAGCATTCTTCAACTCGAAGCTTGAATTAGTTCACGCGTGTTTGTGGCTTAATATCCGGGACAACATACATATTAATGTATTGTATATGGAATCTAAGTAACATATAAAGGCATCTGTTGGCACACGCTCTTACAACATCGACCATTTGGCGCCTGCCCTCACCCCAAATAAACACCACATGGACGACCTTGCATACATTTTTTTTTAGCAGGAATTCGCATTATTTTCCATTTAAAATTCATGTAAGTTACCAACTGCATATTTTTCAATACAAATTTGCTTAGGGTATCACATTTTAAAAGCCTTAATAATATTTTTTGCTTGTTCTGTTAAAAGTTAACAACATTCCGCAAGCATGTCAAATTGAATTAACATGACAATAAAACGCAATGAAAATACTTACTATCGTTTCATATTTCAATTTAAATTTCACTTAAATCAGCTTAAAGATTAAAAAAAAAACTATTCCCTTAACCTATCGTAAATTCAGTCGTGAACAAAACACACAGTTACACAATCCATACAACATTATAACAATTCAAACCAAAAACAAAAAAAAAGCACAACTGCATATTTAAAAATAGCTTCGAACTGCAAAAGACAGCAACGAATTACGAATACAAAAAAAAAAAAAAAAATAAAAAACAGTGAAATGTTGTCCGTACTTATACCTACAACATCAGACAAATGTTTTCGATGCAATTCTTGGCGCACTTTCAATTTCTAAATTTACATTTGACTATAAATAAATTTTGTTTTTTTTTCATTTCACTTATGTACATAGTTTCGAAGATTGCAGCGAGGTTAAAAAAAATAGAAAAAAAACCCTTAAAGATAGAGAAAGTCATTAAACTTACCGAAAACAAAAAATTTCCGCCTAAAAGTTTGATCTTCTATCTGAAATGAGAAATTAAATTCAAATTAAATGAGCACTCGTTTTCTAAAAATAAATTTATTTATGTATATTTGAATTTATGTTTAAGAAAAATGCAATATAAGGATTTAATGATAAAAAATCTGCCTTGCGAGGGGAAATTGATAAAAATTATAAACAAAACTTGGATTGAATCAATCATTTTGAAGCACAAACAAAAGAATGCACCTGTAATCATTAAACAAAAAAAAAAAGAATATGAGAACTAAGAACAATTGAATATTTGTAATTAATTTTACCTCCGTTTCCAGAAATTCAAACAAAAGAAAAAAAACGCTAATAAGCCCTGATGTGAATAAAAACTCATTTTTGCTAGAATCTTGTTTTTCCAGGCAATGGAATGGATGAAGGAAGAAATTTTCAGACGATAACGTAATATGATTTCAGCTTGCTTGCAGTATTTTTGTTTTGTGTGGATGAATTTTCGGGGACTAATAAAACCATCAACCGTCACACGTTGTCATCGTGTCGGCAATGTAGGAG
The DNA here is from genome assembly GCA_963921185.1 of Dasysyrphus tricinctus. Lineage (NCBI taxonomy): Eukaryota > Metazoa > Arthropoda > Insecta > Diptera > Syrphidae > Dasysyrphus > Dasysyrphus tricinctus. The sequence continues at coordinate 111,422,063 of OY992533.1, forward strand.
TGTCCACATGTGTGAATGTGTCTAGCATACTTAATTTTTTTTTATTTTGTTAATTTAATTTTTTTTTCAGACAAGAACGAGACTTTTGACTGTTTTGAGGAAGGTCAAGTGTTTGCTGAAAATTAAATTCATTTATTTTAAATGAAGGCCATTCTATATGATTTGAATGCGTCATTTCGGCAGACGATAGCTATTTAAGGAGAATGTTTTTATTTTATTTTTTTTTTTAACTTTGGTTCGATTCTTTGATGTTGTAAAAATGTTTAGAAGGAAAAAAAATGAGAAGTTTTAAGGCGGGTTTTTATTTAAATATTTTGTAGAGAGAGAATAATATTTTTTTTCCTCGATGGAAAGATTGATATAGTACTTATAGTTATACTGCCTTCGACTTCCTAATAAATAAGCTTGTGATAAAGAGCCTGTGTTTGGGCAATAAGACAAAGAAGTCTAGGCCATTAATCACAAGCATCTAAGACGCTCATAGATCGAGAATTTTCTTGTAGCTAAAATATTTTCTTTTTTATTTTCATTTTGGCTTAATTTTGCTTTAAAATAAATTATTTTGTAAAACTAAGAAAGTTAACAACGTCTACTCGTAGATACGTGCAGATCTTGCCTTTTTTTGATTTCTTTTGTTCCAGAAACTTAAATTGTTTCGGTTTGGGATGTAACCTACCTTTGCTTTATGTTTCCTTGTATTTTTGTTTACTAAACACGAGGTTGGGAATTTACCATCTTCAAATACTTTTATATCTTTTAGCTGGACTTAAAACTGTGTGTAGAGAACAATTAATAGTCGTCTCATGTTTGTATTTATTTTTGGGATTCAAATTTACTATTAACGGGTGATTTTTTTAAGAGGTTTAGAACTTTAAAAAAAAAAAAAACACAAAAAATTCGAAAAAATGAATGAAATATTTATTTGAATCGATAGTTTGAACCTTGCAATTTAATGTTTAAAGATAATTTCATGCAAATGTTGACCGCGGCTGCGTCTCAGGTAGCCCATCCGCTGAGTCCAATTTTGGCATACTCTTTCACACATATCGGCCGGTATCTCACGAATGAATGCATGGATATTGGCTTCCAGTGCGTCAATCGAAGCGGGCTTGTCCCTATAGACATTAGCCTTGACATACCCCCACAAAAAATAATCTAATGGTGTCAAATCGCACGATCTAGGCGGCCAATTGACCGGCCCGAAACGTGAAATTAACTGTTCACCAAACTCGCCTCGCAATTGCGCCATTGTTTCGCGTGCTGTGTGGCATGTGGCACCGTCTTGTTGAAACCACATATCATGCAAGTCAAGAAATTCCATTTCGGGCAAAAAAAAGTTTGTTATCATCGCTCGGTAGCGCTGTAACAAAGGCCTAACTGCTGGGAACGGCGCCGAATCGACATTTCGCGGTCTTCTGTCACACTAGCTGATACGGCCGCAATATTTTCTTCACTACGCACATTACGTAAACGTGTTGGTGGTTTAATGTCCAACAAAGTAAATTTGGTGCGAAATTTGGTCACAATCTTCCGAATAGACTGCTCAGAAGGTCGAGAATGCCGACCATAAAATGGAAGCAGCGCGCGATGAACATTTCGAACCGAGCACGAATTTTGATAGTAAAATTCAATAATTTGCAAGCGTTGTTCATTTGTAAGACGATCCATGGTTAAATTGCAAACCAAACTGAAGCTGTTTGACAGTGACACAAGGTACTAAACACACGTCAGCTGTCAAAACCAGTGTTGCCAAAACCAAACCAGCTAAAAAATCACCCGTTATAATAGGCAAGGTAAGTAGGGTTAGAGGGGAAGGAAGGGGGAAACGCTGAAAGTAGGGATTTGGATACAGTGATTATGGAAAATACATTTTTATTACGATCTGAAAATTGAATAAAGTGCATCTAATTTTATTTATTAACTGAGTTGATGCAATTCTCTGCACTGAAGGAAAGATCTATGTCTACTCGGTAAAGATTTTATGTAGATCTTGTATTCTGCAGATTGTACTGCATTGCAATGAAAGCTCTATGTACTGAGTACAATAATTGACGTGTACTGGTTACATTACAATATTTATGTTCCCAATAAAATACCCACTATCAACTTAAATACTGATAAAATATTATTAATGTAGTCAGTCCATTCAAAACTTTGATTACGGAATAAATACAGATGATTTGTACCCAATACATATTTAAATAAATATACGATTTGTCCCCAATGCATACCTGGGGTACATACAGGTATTCAAAAGCCACTTCCTTCGTATTAATAGAAAAATATTTTCGCTAGAACAAGTTTTGTAGTGAATACAAATAACATGTATTCAATACAAAAAAAATGTATTTAAGACACGTGAAGCATCTTAATAGAAAGGCATTGTAGTATTGACTCACGTGCTTGCTTGGAACTTGGACGAGTCTCAGTTCAAGTACAAGTAATGAAAAATTGAAATAAAAAAAAAATGTGGGGATTCATGAAAAATCGTAAGTTTAAGAGTTTTGTAAAATGGTAAATTTACAAAAAAAAGTTTGCTGGAACCCCCGTGTAGTTTTTTCGGATATGCTGTGTAGTTGAGAATGATATTAAGCTAACGACTGACCCTATACTTACATCACTAAAGACTATCACTTAAAGTAGTAGGAGAAAAATCGGAATGTCCAAGAAAAAAATTCATAATATTCAAGTTTGTTGTAAAACACAAAATTGCCGTTTTTTGTGTTCACTTTTGTGTGTTCTTCTTCTTCGTTTATTGAAGCTTATTAAACGACGCACGAGGATCAACAATGCCTTTTTTATCGATTTTGTTTGGTAAAATTTACCAAATCAATTTCCACTGCCAATTTGATGAGGAATTCTATACAAATGGTAAACTAACGCAAATAGTATATAATTTATAAAAAATATGTAGTGGGCACAAAACGCTGTATGAAATACATACAGTTCTATTGACAACACATTGTGATGAGTACATTATACATGTTTTTCTTTACTATAGATTTATTTAAGCCATGAGTATCTATGTTTAACTGACTACACAGTAGCCATTTATATATTAATGAGAACATATGTTAGTGTACAAACACTGTACTCACTACATAATCATGTACTGATCAGTGATCACATAGATTGCTGAAAGATATGTAGCTACTTATGTGAATGTGGTAATTGCATAGAATATTAATAATTAAAAAATGAGTGCATAGAATAGGTTGTGTATACCTGTAATCACTACATTCTCATGTAGGTACTCATCACATGTATATAACTGATACCTGTTTATGTAATGAGTGCAAAAAATTCTGTATTGCCTACATTGTTAATATCAAGTAGTATTCTCATGAAACACGATTTTGTAGGTTGACATTTGGTCGATAGGTTCGCTGTGATCGCCTTACAAAAATTAGGATGACATTTGGACGCATAGATGGCCACGACCTTTTTTTCTTCATGAGAATACTATAGAATTTATATACAATGGTACTAATGCTAATGTACAATACTCGTGAGTAGACTGGAGTTGGAGGGGAAAGAAGATAGAAGAAGTAAAAGAATGGAGGGCAGGAGGCACATATAAGGAACAGAATACAAAAAGTAGCAAAGGCCATGAACGAAGCATGAAGGATTGGAAGGAGGAAATTCGTGAAGGATTGGCTGCTCTTCGACACCCCGGTGTGGACGGTGATGGGATATGGTGCGGAAGTATGGGGATTTGAGGAGAGACAAGAAATGGAAAGGTTATAAGAGGGGTACCTCAAATGGATGAATGGGGTAGAATGGCAAACTCCAGGATACATGGTGAGAGAAGAAACAAAAAGAAATAAGATAATGATAAGAGTAGGAAAAAGGTCATGGAGTTAAGAAGAGAAATCAACAGGTGGAAAAGGAAGCGAAATAGCAAAGAAATGTTTAGTGAAGATGAAAGAGAGATAGAGAGATGGACGGATGAGAGGATCACCATGGGAACATGGGAGAGAAGAAACGAAGCAAAAGGAGGGAAGGGAAGACAGTGCGAATGGATAGGAGGAAGTAGAAAGAGATGGCAGGAGAGAGCAGGAGAAGGAAAGAAGGGAACGATAAAAGAATCCAGATACAACAGATGGTATAAGGAAGTTTTGACAGATGGGATCGCGAAATATTTTAAAGCGAGAATGAAGACAGAAGAATGAGGAGAGTAGCAAGAGTCAGGCTAGGGAATGAGGTGAGAGAAAGATGGTACTGGAAACAAGAAGAAGAGAGAATGTGCCGAATATATGTGAGGGTGAATAAGAGACGTGGGAACATGTAATAGAAAGATGCAGGGTAGGTGGAGATGAAGGAAAATCAATAGGGGGAAAAATGAGGGTTATGCATTTTCAAAGTTGCACAGCTGTCTTGTGAATCAGATCAGAACTAAACGTATTGAACTGATAAATTAAATAAACCAGGATCTTACCCCGGATGAAATTCTTTAATTTCTTTTTTGTATACCTTTCGAGGCAAAAAGTAACATAACTAGCGAGGTTCAAGTGAATTTCGATAGTTACCCTACTAGGCCCTTGTTAGAATCAATGCAAAACTTTCTAGGATCTTTGTTAAAAATTAAATTGTTCTTCCAGGCAGGATACCTAATCTTTGGATAGATAGATCATTCAGTCAAAGTCTGTTAACTCATATGGGCGGCCTTTAAATTGTATTTGTTGGCTTATTAAACTTTAATGAGGGGCATTAAGACTTTTGCTGGGATAAAAATCCAGGGTGAAGTTTTACTTTGGAATTTGAAATAGGATCTTAGCGCGAGCCTTAAACCATATCATGCACAACTGTTGTCATATTGCCGCCATCTTGTTTTGTATGGTATCCTAGAAAAAAAGTTGTAGGTACCTAAAACAAATATGTAGCTTATAATACAGTCTACAAAACAGGCCATAAGATAAGACTTTTTGATCTTCAAAAGCTAATAATACTGTAAATATTGCCCTTGGTTTGAATATATTTTTTCAGTTTAAATTATTTTTCCCTTCGCGGGGGTAACCCGCCTATCCGAGAATATTTTCTGTCTACTTCCAACGTAGGTACCTACAATATTTCCTAAATTTTTTGGAAGATTTTAGAGCCGATTTAGGCGCATCCAAGGTAACCTTTTTTTAACGACCATCCTATTGTAGGTATACCTATATAAGACATCCTACATTCACTGTATGAAAGCCAGCGTTCTTAGGTTGTAGGTAGGTAGGTACGTAGGTATACCTATAATGACTTCAGAACTTTCAGAACGAAAATATCAATTAAATCTTTCTTCATTCAAAATATTCAATTATGTAGATAAGGAAGAGGTAGGTAGGTACCTACCTATGTATGTAAAATTAACATTTTGTTCTAACAACTGTTATACAGGAATTAAATACCTACCCACTTACTTATTTAACCCTATTACCAGAACGCCGCCGTTAAGCAACCCTACCTCTATACCTACCTACTCTGTCAAGTAAACGTAAATTCCAAAGTTGGTGCGGGTGCAAGTTGCAATTAAAAAGAAAATTCTCACTCACTACTACACCTTCACAGCTGATCTTGACCTCTCCACCAAATATACCTATTAACACATGCAATTTTCAATGCACTTTTATCTCTACTTCTAGTAGCTATAGGTATCTACCTTGTTGTTAAATTTATTTTATTTTTTTATTTATCTTCTTCTTCTTAGGTAGGTATTCAATAACAAAGTCAATTAAAATAAAAAAAAGTAAAAAAAGCTCCAAAAACCTAAAAGCACATGGCAGTTGGTCGTTTTTTTTTTTTTTTAGCTTATACAGAGCGCCATATGCCTCCACCCCCAACTCCTGAGTCACGTTTTCTCAGCTGCAACAAGAATTTTCAGATTGTTTTAATTTTATTTTAGGTAATTTTAATATCTACCTACATACCTACCCCCATACCTTAAATTCAAATCAAAATAAAACAACTTTTTCTTTTATTTTCCTTGATTCAAAATGAAAAAAAAAAAAAAAATACTTACTACATTTACAAACCAAAAAAACAAAATGGTGGGTGGATGACGAATTGATTCAGATACAAGATGATATACAAAAAAAGATGAAGAACAACTCACACAATCAAAATAAACTTATAGAAACGGATGGTTTTCGCATACCTTCATATGTTCATGTTCAAAGCGCAAAAGTCGAATGCGACGAAGACGACGACGACGATGAAGAAGACATTGCCGGCATTTTTATTCATTATATTTTCGCAAACCCCGTTTGTATTTTTTTTGTGCTTATTTTCCAAAAACAATATTGTTTTTTTTGTCCACGAATTTTGTTTTCTTAATTTTTTTTTGTATTTATTTTTGTTTGCTCCCCCTACACACATCACTGTGCTGTGCTCTGCTTAGATTGTTCAATGTTTACACATCCGTAAACAAAACAATATTCTCTCACAAGTTTTGGTTTCTATTTTTCTTTCCATTTTTTTAAGTTTTATTTTCTTTTCCGAATGCCGGGTTTATTTTTGCAAAAATAAAACAAAAAAAAAGTTGAAAAAGATAAAAAATAACAAAAATGTCGGAAACTGACGGCGAGTGAAAGTATACACGCAAAAAGCCCGGCAACAAACACTAACTAAACTAAATTGCAAAGCTTTTCCCACGTCGAACATCAAAAACGAAACCAAAACGACCAGCAGCAGCGCAATTTTATGGCAGGGGCAGCAAATAATAGTCGAGTAAAGTATAGGTATCTCTAAAATGCTATATCGATATTTGTTTGTGCATTTGTGTTGAATTTGAATTGACCCCTTCAAAGCTTTTTGAGAGATAGAGAGTGGGAGTAGAGCAAACGTACAAGATACAAACAGAGAGAGAGAGGGAGAGAGCTTAGACATCAGTACAATATTTACATCAAGTCACCAATACCATTCAGATGCACTTTTTTGTTAGATACAATTTTAAAGGGGATAGTGTGCATTAGTGTTAGAAGAGGGGCATTGTAAGCCAGAAGTGTTGTCGTGGCGCTATAAACTTAAACTTGGGGATACCACAAACCACAAAATTTTGGCAGAATGGGATTCATAGGTAATCCAAGAATAAATCAATAGAATCTGGATTTTTAAGCCTGCATAAATCGAACAAATTGTGGAATAAGTTAATCTATGACATTTTAAAAATAGTAGGTAAAAGATTGATATTCAACTTCTTAGAGGGAACAGTAGCTTAATGTAGGTACAAAAAAATCATTAAAACAGTACAAATACTTATAGGAAGATACATGCAGATATGTAGGTACGTACCTAGAAGCTTTTTACCATCGAGTTTGTTCAAAATCGGATGAGTTATTAACGCACAAGGAAACAAATATGTAGTCCTTAAGTTAGTACCGACTTAAATCAGGATTTCTCATTTATTCGGATTTATTTTTATGAAAAAATTAGAAATACTGATTTAAACACTAAATAACTTTAAGCTCCAATTTATTAACTCTCAATTAAATTTAAGGTGGCAATTAAAAATGAAAATTCATGCAAAACTAAATTTGTAAATTTCCCATTCTAAACATCAATTTTTGGGGAGTTAGTCTAGTATCGGTACTAACAATTGGGCTCGGTGAAGAAATTTTCTATAAGAAAATTTAATAACATGGCGTATTTGTTACAATTACATAAATCCACCAAGTTCAATACAAAACACTAGAGCCAAGTTTTTATGCGAGATCATTCTAATTTTTAGGTTAAGCCCAAGTTAGCTCCTGTAACGTGTTTTCCGCCAGTTTGGATATCGTTTTAACTTCACGTTTGATAAATCAACTCTAAAGCATAGTACGCAGCTGAAGTGAAACGGAAATTCTCATACAGAAATTGACATAACGAATTTCGTATTGATTTTTGTTATGTAGTACGCAGTTCGACAATGAAATTACAATAAAACAGAAAATCCTAGCAGATACTCGAACCAAGTCTCCACTTATTTTTCGTATACAATTAATTGTTCGAAACATTATTTCAGACGAAAATTTGACAGTTTGTTATATTTTGCTGTTGAATTTTATTTAAAAATGAAAATAGAAGAAAATACCGTCGAAACAAACTGCAGAACACAATTATTTGGAACCCTTAGCACCACAACGGACGACACGACAACAAAAAAAAAACAAGAATTCACATCAGACGAGAACAAAAAATTGACTTAAGATTTTAAACTGTTTTATTTTTGTATTTTGACATCTTTCTGATGAAACTCTCCATAGTTTTTTCGCAATCACTTCGTTTCTGATTTCGTTCTCGAGTTGGAGACCCCAGAAAAATTTCGTTTCACTTTAGCTGCGTACTAGGCTTAAACAAACAGATATTTATGACAGAGATGTAGGTATCCAAACTATATTAAGTCAAAGCATAATATCGTTCGAAAGGATGATTTCTAAAGTGGAACCATTTCAATGTCGATAGTAGAGTGGAAGACTCATTTCGCCGTGCACTTAGCGTATTTTAGTAAAAAAAAGTTAAGGCTAATCCTGCATTGAAAAACTCCTTATGAAATCTCTCGAATTGAATTCATATGCAAAATTGAGAACCAAGATATGGTGCAAACTTGATTAAGCCTCGCATCGAGAATTTAGCTTACCGATTTTGGTAGCTCAACCGGGATTTTATTAATTTTCAATTATTAATTTTATTCAATTCATTTATCAACTGTACATTGAAGATTAATCTAAGATTTAAGTATTTAATTGGATTTTATCATCTTGAGCTTTTGTTGATGCTCAGTTTTACCCGCTTATATCAGCGTTATCAACTGAGGTCTATCTAAACTTCAATAACTGACCCTAACTAGATCTAACTTATGTTATAACAGAAAAACTGCGAACCTTAGGTGTTTTCAAAATAGCTTTTTATGGCCTTTAGTCCTACAAATTGGCGTTTCGTTAGCTTACTCACTTGAACTCATCAGTGAGGGCTTTGTCATACGCAATTTGTTTTAAATTCAGTTCAACTTACATGAATTTTTCAACGAAAATTCACTGTAAACTATATCCAACAAGATTAGAATTCCTAATCATTAAGCTGGAAGTTTTTTTTGCACGGGGCCAGGCATAGTTTCTATATAAGAAGATGTTTTCAATTGGCCTTGTTGAATTCTTTTCCTTATATTCCATCCAGATTCTAAAGAAGTCCTGTCAAATTTGGGACTTTAAAAAAAAAAAACAATTTTCATAGAAAAAATATATTCAAAAAATTTTAAACTTTAAAAAATTCGGTTAAGTGGCATATTTTTGAGAACTAATTTTTTTAGACCCAAAATTCACATGGCACAAATTGAGATAAGAATGAAGGAAGAATTATAAGTCAAAATAATTTTTAAAATCCTTGAAGCTGGCGTAGACTATGGAGATGGAGCCAGTACTGACCCTTTTGAGGTTTTTTTTACTTATTTTTTATTACGAATGACGGAGAATTGAAAGATTTTTCAAGTTTTGAACGAAAAAAATAGAAGATACGATATGAAAATATAGAAAGCACAGTAAAACCAGTTTATAGTAACATGAAGTTGACAGCTTTAAAAATATTCATCAAAATTATAAATATTTTTATCAGTATGATACTACTTAACAATTTGCTTACTAACAGCTTATAGGTAGATACTAAATTTCGTTTAGTTTTTAACAAGTATCGTGCCAAACATATTTTTTAATAAAATGCTACTGAACATGACTAAAACAGTGGCATTTTTTGTAAATATCAAAGTGTTATATCATTAGCTTTTTGTCAAAACCTCGGTATGTACTTAAATAAAATTTTTATATATTTCAGATCGAAAACAAATCACTGAATTTTAATATCAATATCTCGTAACTACTAAATATATTCCTTTTAGACGACTGACAAACTGGCAGTATTCAGAAAGTTATGTATCGTTTTAAAAGCTGATAAATTAATGAAAAATTTAACTGCCAATTTGTAAAATGTGTAAACTCTGTATTATATTCTGGATGTCAGAATATTTCTCTGGCAAACGAAATGCTGAAAAATTTCACGAATAAAAACGACTGCCAACATGCAGTTTACAATCTTCTTATTTTTGAAATTTTTGAATGGAACTGAACATCTGTGAATTAATTAAATTAATTTTTTTAAATAACATCTGAAATATAAAATTAATTTATGAGCTTTGTATATAAAAAAAAATAACAAAACTTGGTAATAAAGGAGAATGCCCAAAGAACCCACCATCGATTAAGATATATGGATCGGAAGGGCATCCACTTCAGGTAGCAAATATGAAATTATGTACTTTTTTAAGAGTTATCCTAGAGATTGAGATATGAGGATTTAAAAAAAAACATTACTTTACTTTATAGTTCCCCTCACAAAGTAGGTATCAAATCGTAGACATAGAGTGAAAAGCAGCTAACTCCTATTTTGCATTTTTTTATAAAAAATTATTTAAAAAAAAGTGTTCCCATTACCTACTTGAATAAAACCAAAATTGCATAAAGTATTTTTCAACACTCGTTTTTGCTAAATTCACTTAAATTTAAAACTTTAAATAGAATTTTGTATTTCAGCTATTTTTGAAGTGGTCTATAATGATCACACCGCTTTTCACTATAAACCGACAAAATATGAAATTAGTTTACCATGAATCAACAGTCACTGATTGCACAAAATAGCAAAATTATCTTTGTAGTTATAAGAGCAATAGGCAGTGCAAAATAGAGAGAGACGAAGTTATGTATATAACGTTTAATGGGTCATGTAGCGAAAGCTTCTACAAATGCTCATATTAAAAATAATCCCGCCTGGAAAATGGCAAGTTTTTGTCTAGTTTAATCTAGGCACTGGAAAGGCTTCGGTAGGGAAAATCTAGACAAGGCAAACTTGTCAAATACTCGCGAGGCCTCGCTAGTAAAAACTTGTTGGATAGGTCTTGTTATCCCATCACAAATACCCCATACATGACAAAAACAAAAAAAAAATTTTTCATACCCATCATACAATAGTAAGAAACATTAAAGTATAGTTTTTGATTTTCAACATTGCACAACTGTATTGCGAAATAGCTAAGTAGTTAAGGTATAGGACTTGGCAATCAGAAGATTGCAGGATCGAGTCCCAATAAAAACAACTTTTTTTTTTGCTGTCTCGAGGAAAAAGGTTACTTCTCTGGCGAGGCCCTAGAGTTTCTAGAGTTTCCCTTGCTGGGCCCTTGCTAGTATCTATGTTAAACTTTCTAGCCCCTCGCCAAAAACTAGATTGTTTTTCCAGCCGGGATACATTAGAGTTTTAATTTGTATTCGAAACTGGTGAAAATGACGGGTCTAGAGGTCCCTTTCCTTGTTAAATGTCAAAATTTTATGTTTTTGTGATTATGAGTTATTGAAGGCCTCTCAAATCGTCGTTTTTAACTACTGACACTTTCAATTTTGATAACCTGCATAGTGCATAATATATTACTAGATTTGTGTACTGTGGCGAATACTTACTTTTTTTATAACGGACACTTATTGGAATTTTTACGATTTTAGGTTTTTGTTTGATTATATTTTTTAAACTTGGTATGATGATACTATACCACAATTGAGGCCATTCATTGGAACTAACATCATCATGTTGTTACTGCATATTTATTAGTAACGCGCCGCAAGTATGTGGAGTACCGAATTAATAACATGGATCAACCACAAGGAATACATATGCATCGATTTTTTAACGTGTCGAAACTTAAATAATGTTAACAACGTTGATAAGCTGATGGGATGTAAGATTTTACACTGTTTAGTATTGGTAACAGATTGATTTTGCTGGTTTAAGAGCATTATGCCATCCCTATAGTCAAAGAATCCATTGTACAATGCATCTATCGATTACACAACTCAACAAAATAAAAAAGTATTTTTGTTTCTGGGCTTATTTCATGATTTTTGTATTCGTCATGCTCCAAAATGATGGAAAAATACCTACACCCCCCTAAAGTTTGCTTTTGTAGGGTTGGTAGTCAAAATACAGTTACCATAGTTTTCATAGAAATAATAAATGATTGCTTTAATATTTTCTTTAAAAGAGGAGAGGGGAGGGGAATTCCCACGCCCACTTGGTATATCTAGAGTATATTTGTGTCACAAACTACACACATTTTTATTTTGATATTTAAGGACGTTAAAATGATATTAGGAATGTGTGAAGGTGATGCAAAATGCATTTTGCTATAGATGTGGTTATTGTCTCTAAGATTGAATATTTTGCACGGTCATTTAGTAAAAATTAAAAACTTCATTGGGAGCATACTCAGAAGAAAAAGGAAAACGTTTTAACTTAGACTTTATAGACTTCGAAAGTAATCGTCTACAAAGGTCAATAAAATGAAACAATGTTGGGAAATTGTTATATAGGTTTAATTTTAGAATAGCACATTCCACAATCTGTGTGTTTGTTGATGAAAATTACCGTTTTAGCATTGAATATTGAAAACAAAAACTAACATTTTCACGTAAAACTAAGAAAAATTTAATATAAAAAAAAAATTATTTTTTTTTTTTCAATATTCTAAGTTTGAAAATTGATTAAAAAAAAACTATTCATGGAAATGACTTAATTTAAAAATTTAATTAAAGAATAAAGTCCTAACTTAAAAAAAAAAATTACCATAATCTTTTTGGTGTTGCCGTGTTTTTTTAACATTTTTGTTTTTAGTTTATGTAACTTTTTAAAGAAAATAACCCCTCCTGCCTAAACAGGGGAACATAGGCACCCCTTATCATATGTTTTTTTTTGTTTCGAACCAGCTTACACACTCTAGCGTTTTGGTGTATCTTAGTCTTATATCTTAAAATATCTATTTAAATTGATTCTAACATAGCACATTTTCATGAATTTTCAAATAATGTGCTCCTGGCTACAAAAGCAAACTTTTTCAAACATGACTAGTTTTTATGTTATAAGTAATATGTAAGGAATAAGAAAATCATATGCAGAACCCAGAAGCAAAATTTGTGTTGACCAGTGTTATATTCTGGACTCCAACTGAATTGATCATGACAGCATGTTTCTACTCATCCATAACTGTGTTGTGCACAATGTACATGTGTATTTTTCTGTAAATCCTTAACCAACTTTATTTTCATAAAAAAAGCACTTAGTTATTAAAAATACAAAAAATATCATAGCTAGTCTTGAGGATAACTTTTTGAGAAAATAATTTCATATTTATTTATTTGCAACTGATGCCACGTATGATTCATTTTAATCCACACTGGGTTTTTTGCCCATAAATTTTTGGGCATTCTCCTTTAAGGAACTTTTTTCTTTAAATGTGGTTAACTTAAGGGCTTCTAAAATTTTTATAGTTTTTTTGGGCAAATTCTTTTTTTCATCTGGCAATACTGACTTTAATGTGTAGTAAAATGCACAGTTCCACCCTTTACAAAATATTGTGATGTACCGCCATACATATTTTGTTCAGTTTGAATTTTTCTAATGTCAATGAAAACCCAAAGAAAATTTCCGAATGCCTCTAAAGAAGGAATTTTTTGGTAAAATTTTACAATTTTCACATGAATTTGGGAGCCGAAAACGACTTAAAACTTAAGAGCAAGAGTTTTGTTTGTGGGAAACAAAACAGTGCACCTAACATCGAGTACCTACCTACCTACCTACCTATTATAGGTATATCTACAAATAATGATCAAAAGCAATCTAGTCTAGATAATAAGCTACGAGACAACTACATAACTTCATTTAGAATTTAGATTATTAACAAAATAGCAAACAGATGTAGGCATCATGTCATAATAAATTGCATTAAATACTTTTTTACTACAGATTTTTTGCATAGTAAACTCTTTAACATTATACGATCACAATTTCGTATACCTAATCTATTCAAAGATTTTATTATGTAAACTCTCGTGTAAAATATTTCATTTCCATCTGCGATTTTACGAGTGTTCAGTGGCATCCATTTAAAGAATGTATCTAATGGTTCGTTCATCTGCTACATTATCTAATCCTCCCCTTCTCGGTTCCTCTCATCTATTTAATTTATGAAGAAAAATGTAACAAATATGAACGTACAACCACACATCTGTAATCTACATTTTTTATATTATAAAAAAGTTGCAAAAAAAAAAAACTGAGAGTTCTTGAAGACATATTCAAGAGTAAAAACATCTGCTAATGACGTCATTTAAATTGAGCATCAGGCACTCTCATCTTTGTAAATGCAAGAAAAAAAAGCTTTTTCCACCTACATACCAACTTCACGAAAATTACAGAGAAGTACTTTGTGTATAGGTATACAAAAATGTATCTTTATAGCAAATATTTATGTATAATCTTATGCCGAGCCGCGGCATGGGTAAAAGTCTGCAACTAAAACCACACATATACCTACATACATCAGAGAATGGTTTGTTGTTGCAATTAAATGGTTTTTCTTTTTTTTTTCTTCTTCTTCTTCAATATAATAATGATTTTAAGTGGCTCTATGCTCTTTATCGCACTTTTTGACGTAAACGATGGGTGATCGACTTTTTAGGGTAAATGAACGATGCTGCCTTGCTTTTGCCGGTAGATAAAGCTTTTTTTGTTGTTTTTTTTTCTTATTTTCTAATGCAAAATAAAATATAAAAATATAAAGTTTTATTGATAGGATTTTCTCTAGAATGAATTAAATCAAAAGAAGTTGTTTTTTTTTGTAGTTGTTATCAGTTGGTTTTACGTTGCGAGTAAATAACAACAAATTTTCATACAAATATAATCTGCAACCGAACAGCGAGAAACTGAATAATCTTATTTTTTTTTTCATGCAAGAGTTATCGCCTGAAGTTAAGATGTATCTGTCTGTCGGAAATCGTCTATTTTTGAATTATTTCTTGGTATTGTTATCGCAAAAATTAATTTTGCGGTAGAACAGTAATTATTTGTATTATTACGTTGTGTAAGCTGTTGGGATTTTTGTTTGTTATTTTGTTTGGTTGAGATTTTTTTTTTTTTTGGTTGGGATGATGAATTTAGCCTGAAATTGAATTATTATTGGTGCGCTTGAAAATGACGTTTTGCTGGGAAGCCTATAAACGAACAAGGTAAGGTAGGAAAGTTAAATATAAGTGAAACCGTTTGAAGTGTAACCGTTGCAGGTTTATGTGAAAATAGGTAGGTATATGTAGTTTATAAGTACCACCCCTCAATTGTTACACTAATCTGCAGTAACATATCAATTAAATGCGAACTGGTGCTTCGATATCTAATTCTAAAAGGAATACTTAAGTTCATCAAATCGTTTTCGTTACCTTATAAGTAGACAAATTTGTCAATAAAAATTTGATGAATCTGGAAGCTTTGGAACCCTATTTAACCGAGAATATTGTGGGTGCTTGGGACTTTTCCTTCCTTTCCTTGACACATTCCGGCCTTTGTTTCAGCACCCGTTTGAAATTCAATAAACACAGTAACTGAAAACCACGGATACGTATTGAAAAATGAATAGAGATAGGGCAACTTAGGGTGCTATAATTATGTATTCATATTTCCTGATAGATATTTCGGTATTTAAATTAACAAATTTGACATTTGAAGCGAGGCAATTCCTCATTTCAAGTAGGTATGCTTTGAACATGCATACCTACCTACATCAAAATGTACACAAATGTATGTTGCTTTTGCACATAATTTTTAAGCCTTCTTGGCACTATAATAATGACATATACCTACATAATGAATGTTAAATCTTGTTACATTGTTAAGTTATGGGAACTATATTTGATATAGATTTATATTATGTGGTTTTAAAAATTATTGCTTTTCTATCTATGGGAACAAAATACGATTTATATGAAGCGTCAAAATGAAGTAAAGGTCAAGCGATAATTTCGGTTTCGAGATAAAACTTGCAGAGTTTTATCAATGGAATAAAAATGAATAAAAAGCAGTTGTAACATACTTTTTTAAAGTATTGTTAAATACCTAACATATAATTCCAAAATAATTAATATGATAATAATGATAGTAATTTTAAATATGTATATGTATGCCTGTAAGACCTAAGGTCTTTTTAAAGCAACCTGAATTGCACGGCACTAGTTAGAAAGAGTAGGAGGATAGGAAAGATTTGGCATAGTGGATTGAGATCAATGTGTTTATTATCTCATTAAATCTCAACAACAAAAAAATAGTAGGTAATAACTAGAATTTGTTCATAGTTCTCTATGAATAAAATTCAAATTTATTCAGAAAAGAATGCAGAAAAAGGTTGCAAAATACCTATATATTTCAATTTTTTTCTGAAAAATATTATGAAAATTTTTAAAGTATTTATTTGTGCATTAAGACCCGTTTGCTGGTATGAAACTTAAGCATTTATGTTTTACTTTTTCCTCTGCCAAAACTGTCACATAAGTGCTTATGTTCTACTTAAATATTTAAGTTTTGTATCAGTGAATGTATCAGCCTATTTAATTTTAATAGTAAAAACTTTAATTACTTGATAAATAATTTTTTTTTTTACTTTTTAAAGAAATTTGACACCAAAAACATTATTTTGCTTGGTTGTTCCTTGACTAAAACTAACATATATCCAGAAGGGCTTGCAGGAAGAACTTGTAAAATATTTTAACTGATACAAAATAGAATCATAAATAAGTCTGTATAGCACTTTTTTTAATAGAAGTCCTGATATGATAAAAAGATTTATATTGTGAGAACTGTGAGATATTATTATTTATTCACTTTTTCAACGTTTACTAAAAATTTTAGCAACTTTAGAAGACAAAACAAGAAATAATATAAAAATGTTATTTCTATAGATTGCGACATTTGATATATTTTGCGAGTCTATGAAGAGTGCTATTGTCTTTTTTTTTTGGAAAAATGTTTTATAAAAATTTTAACAATTTAAAGCAATAATGAAAAAAAAAAATATATATATTTTGGAGTCTTATTTTACTATTTATTTTTAATTATTTTAGATACTTCGTTATAATTCGTTAGCGTACCACAATATTTGTTTATATTAAAGTTTAGACCTAAAATAATTAGTTCTTCTATATTTAATTTAAAAATATTCAGAAGGGCTCGCAGTTAATGCCTACTTGTAATATATTTCAAACAACGCAGAATTTAGTTACTAAAAACTATATTCTTCGTTTATGTTAGGTTTAGCTAATTATTCAATTTTGATACTAAAAATAGTACAAACATTCACTTTTTCACTTTTGGATGAGAAAATTCACTGCATTAACGGTAATTTGTTAAAAATGCATTCACTTAAATCATTATATTTTGTTTCCACCACACAATTTTCCATCACAGGAATCTATCGCTTAAAAGATACATACGTCTGCTTGAGGGATATGTCAACTTAAGGGAGCTGTACCTACTGTACCCGAAAATTGAGTGTTATTTTTTGCAAAATTCCGTAAACTTTTTTTTTATTTTATGACTTAAAGTTTTTAAAAATTGGTTAACTTGTCAAATGACAACATTTTTTGTTTTGCTTACGTGTTATTATAAAAGCTCTTGAATAACCACCTTAATTTGCAGCAACATTAAGTTTTGACAAGATTTGTATATTTAGATACTTTTTATAGCGGACACCAATTTGACTTTTTACGATGTGAGTCAGTTGAGCACAGAGAGACCTGAAATGAGGCGTAGGTATTGACAATTCTCATCTATTGTGTAGATCTGTACATTATGGGAAAAGGTACCTTTTTTTTGAACATTCAAAAAAACATACCCCCCAGAAAACTTGCGTTTGGTTCCGAAATTAATTTTCTGAGTTTCTATTATTTTTATCTTCACCGTAAGGGGTCGTGCAATGAGTGAGAAAAACAAATTTTTTGGTTTTTATTTTTTATTGTGTGTATTTTTTATTGTTTTGATTTTTTTCCAGTGTATAAGCCGTTCTTTTGTTGAAGAAGGTTCTGTTTTTATGAAACTGCCTTTGGTTGTTATGATGCACTGACAACAGTATTCCACCATTTCAACTTGCGATTTATGTACATGGGTGGATACTATAGGCCAAGTTTTGAATTTGCGAAAAAAAAATTTGAGATAACAATCAAACATGACATTACGATGATAGAAAACACGAAAAAAATGAGTGGCACAATTCTATCGGTCTGTCTGTTTGTAACTGGATTTACAGCCTAAGCCAATGATGCGATTTTCTTCAAATTTTGAATTTAAGGTTTTTTTGTAAGTCTCCAGAGTTGAAACTTTATTTCTTTTAGCTCTAAATATAACGGTACTTGCCAAACAACCGTTAAGGAAAACTAATTCATCTCAAAAACGGCTCCAACGATTTTGATACAAGAAATAAGTGTGTTATTTTAGGCATGGTGTATATTTTCGTAGAAAAAAAAAAATACCAAAGACTATTACTAACGATGCCTGCCATATACATAAGTAACCGTTTTTTTTTATTTTCGATTTTCTTACTAAGGGCCTATAAGATTTCAATCAAAATTTTTATAAAAAGCTTCTTTAAAACGTCAATAATATTGCATATCAAAAATTTGGAAAATTTTGGATTTTTAATTAAATATTAAATTTTATTTTTTGAAAATTCAATATGTATTTCAAAAACACGTTGATGAATTTTTTTTTAAACTAAGTTTTTAATTGTATTTTAATATATCTACTCTGAAAATGTTCATCCCAAAATAAAAAAAAAATATTATTAAAATTTTATAAATAAGAAATTAGTTTTTAAGAAAACCGCTCCAACGATGTAAATTTGTTTTTTCCATATATTCCTATTTTTATTTTCAAGGAATAAAATAGCATACTTGGGTTAGAACGCTAACAGCCCTATTATTGACAAAATTCAAAACTAGTTTACATGTAAAACTAGTTCTATAGAGGTTTTGAGTTTCAGGTTTTGAACATATTGGTATTATTCAAACAAAAATTGACATCTAAAACTCGAAATCAGAGACCCAATACAACTTTTGCCAGGGTATGTTTTTCATATACCCAATTTATTACTGTCTAATACAACAACGCTCCGCCCTTCGTGTACACATGTGTCTTTTCTGTATCGCCTTATCCAACTTTGTTTTCATGAAAATATACTTTGTTGTTAAAAGTAAAGGGTATTTTTTTTTAAACGTGTTGTTTTCAATCTGGCAATACTTTTTCAGAGTTGATCTTTTTGACAGCTGTTAATTGATTTATGCTCAGTTTGGTTTGCGATTTCATAATGAACTCAATTACTCATTACTCAATTGGATAATGCGCATCCTCAGAGACACCGTATACAGTGCGCACCGAAGACACGAAGACCCATCCAAAGACCCGCCATCGCGTCGAGAATTGGTGGTCGAAAATTGGGTCTTTTGGATAAAATTTATTCGAGCCAGCCGCGGCGGCCACTTGCCATTTCAATCATTTTTCAAACATAATGGCAAAGCCTTATCTTTATAATAAAGCTAAATTCTTGGCCAGAACATAAAATTATATGCGTTTTATTTCTTTTTGAAAACCACACGTCTTAAAAAAAACACCCTTTATTATTTTTTTTTTAAGTTGTGGAGCCGTTTTTTGAGAAAAATACGATTATGTAAAATTTCTAAACAAAATTGTAGTCAGATAAAAAAAGAAATGTGTGGGGAATGGTTTAAAGAAAATCGTTCTACCCATTTAGGCTGTATCTCAATGGGCAGACAAATAGACGCAGACAGACAAAATTGTCTGAAGTTTGATCAAAATCTCGAGTTCAATTTTTTGTATGAATGTTAAAATCATCAAGTCGAAAGATTGGATTAAAAAAATCAAAAAATTAAATCTTACAAAATTTGAATGTTTTCAACATTCTTATTATTTTTAAGCATCAGCATACACATTTTGAATGAAATTGGTCAAGCCGTTAATGAGAAAGTAGAAAATCTCAAAAGCTGTTGCATATGTCAGGAACCGAATATATTTTTATAAAAAAAAAAAATTTTCAATTTCTGCTTTAGGGAATCACCAAAAAACCTTAAAGAGGGTCCACACTATGCTGATCAACATTGTTGATTAACATTGTCGATCAACATGCTAGTGTCAAAAACTTTCGTAGTAACAATTTGTGTGGATTGGAATTTTCTGATCGATGCATAAGGATCCAGCCGAAGGGTTCAGGGTTCGATTCCTAGGGTAACAAACTTTTTTTTTTTTTAACAATAAAGTTAAAACGATATTATTAACATTAAATACTTATTCACAACAAATATTGCATTTTGCATTTAATAAAAATTGATTAATAACGCACAAAACCAATAAATTATGCTCATGAAATTAAAACCCTACAAATGTTTTAAATAAAATTGAATTTATTGAAGAACTTTGTCGATTGCTATCCATTTGAATCGGGTTGCGTTCAGGTCAACAAATGATGATTGGTATTGTCTACACTAACTCAACACTGTTGATCAACGATGTTGATCTTCACAATTCAATATAATGTGGACGCGGCTTTAAGTTAAAAATCTGAAGAAAATAGTTTGAGTTGCTTAGGGTGTATAGATCGAGGTCCAGACAGACAGGCGGAACCCACTTTTTTATATTTGATAAAAATCTCGATTTTTTTTATACACACGAATCCAAAACTTGCCCTATAGTGCCTACGTTACAATAATTATCTAACTAAAATTAATATAAAGAATTCAAAAATTATTCTAATACAACATCGTTTCATGTAAAAAAAAACTTAATTAAATATCAAAACGTGCCCTATACATCATCCTGCTTTGATAACTAGAAAAGTAATTAAAACTTGTTGGGGTATTTATTCATTTATATTTTCAGCAAAAACTACATGTTACATATCTCAAACCACAAATCTCAACTAATCCTGATTTCAGAGTTGGATTTTTCCATCCTACAGATAGATACGCATTTCATTTATATAAATCAATTTGAAGTACCTACTCGTACATATACTCTAAACTTGATTTTGTATACTTATTGGAGAAATGGATACATATTCATCCAAGCATTTTATTATATCAATCTATAGGTGTATAGATAAAAATTTAAATAAGCTTTAAATGTTCCCTGGAAGGCTTATAAAAGAGGCTTATACTTTTTTAATTATGCATTTGACCATAAAAATAAAATTTATATAGACAACACGCATCGATTAGCCAGTCAACATCATTCCAACTGCAGCAGATCTGCATGCAGTATCTGTTTTTTTTTTCCTATACCTTTTAATATCAATACAACTAAAAGGTTTGCTGTCTGCAATTAAAATTGAAAAAAAAAATGCAAATATTGAATTGAATTTTTTTAATACGCCCTTTTCAACCCAATCACAGTGATTTTGATTTTTGAAATATTTTTTTTTTGGTTTATATGCTTGAGTGGTTTAATAAATATGCATCCAAGCTTTTTCCCCTGAGGTGAAGGATATTATTCCATGAATACCAGAACACAAAGGACAAACATACGGAATATAATTAAAAATTAAATACAGCAGCATCAGGATTTTTTGCAATAATTTCCACCTGGATACATAATTACCAAATGCTCTTTGTACAGTTCCCTTTAGGGCAAAAGTATCTATAGTTATGTATCGCTATGCAACATACAAAATATCGATGATGCAACAAAATGTAAAATGTGGCAGTGAAAGCCTCTCCTCAATAATTAATGCAGCATGAGATTTACAAAATACAATCCTCTCGTTTGCATATACGCTACGCACATTTGCATCGGTGCAGTGGTGATGGTCAGGCCATGGGAATGGCGTTTGGAAGTATCTATAAGTGCGTCCATCATGACAAAATTGTTAATCAGCTCTTTTAGCCATCCATGGGATGAGCTAAAAGAGGTGATGTCCAACAGTCCGCCCATAATTGCCTATGATGGCGTCCGAGAGGAATCCAATCCAATCCAATGGTTGTGTAGTGAAAAAATTGCATTTAGTTGGAGGGTATAGGAAGGTATAGCGGTACATCAACCCATTGTCGATTTAAAATCAGACATCTGCTTCAATCACAGGAGACAGGACCAGGATCAGCAGGACAGCACTGATGGTCATTGGTGGAGGACATCATCGAAGGTTATATCCCGGGTAAGCCTGAAAGCCATATAGATACATCCAATGGACGCATACAAATCACCTACAGATACAGAGGACCGGGAAAAGAGACACATAACACCGGGCGGTGGCGATGAAGCGTTATTTTTTAATGCAGCGTGCATTATAAAACTCCCAGGACCATCAGGACCTACATATATGTAGAGAAGAGAGGTGGTGTGATGGGTCGAAATGCGGGTCCAGCATTAACCGATGATGATAATGAAAAAGGGGATGAGTGCAAGCACACAATTCGATCGATATTTCTGCCGAACTTTTCATTTTAAATTTTATTTCTCTCGCTTGCTCTCTTGTCACTCGGATGGGTCGGTCGTCGTGGTAGTCGTTTGGGGGTAGATATAAAACAGTTTAACCCACTCCACCCCCCCAGTCGAACTTTCATCCCCAATCAAATACGTAAATATAGAGAGGGAAGGTGCATGAAAAATATCGCCTAGGTGCATTATTTCCCACAACCCCTTTGCACTTTAAATAAAAGATGTATCCATCTAGATACATATGAATTGCATGTATGTAAGGTTGTAGCGAGAGTAGATACTTGTAGGTACACACATTTTATATGAGATGCGATATAAAAATTCGAATTTTATTTTATTTTCGATATGGTAAGGTGCGGTGTGATTGGGGGTATGCCTCTGTGCAGCAGTAATGGCTTTGCTTATATTTTTTTGCCGCTCCAACTTTTCACTGCGTTGAGTTGGTCCATGATGGGGTTTTCACTTCGTTTTTTTCTTCATTTATTTTGGAAAAAAAAGTTTTTTGAACTCATACATAAATATTTTTTGATTTTTTTTTTCTTATTTTTTATTTATGGGCGGGCGGCGGCATCGGCATCGGCACAGCAAAAGCATTTTTATATTTATATAGGTATAAGCACGCTAGTGTTGTTGTGTATCTATTAATTTTTATCAACTGCAAAGAATCTATGAGTTATGTGTTCGATGGCATGTTCATTTAAAATTCACAATAAAATATAAATAAACAAATGAACAACAGCAGCAAATGTTTGCTATAACCCAGCTATACTCAACCTGCGGCCCGCGGGCCGCATGTGGCCCGTCGAGCGTTTTAAGTGGCCCACCTGGCATACTTACATAAATATGCGATTTCATAGAAAAACTGAATACCATATATCAAAATTTGCAGCCATTTGGAAAAAGCGCCTAAATCAATTTGGAAATAACACCCAAAAAAAGACTGATGATATTCCCTGATTTCTTTCATAAAATGAAACAATGCCCGAAATAATAAATCACATGGGAAATAAAGCCAAAAATAGGAGACATTTCCAAACAAAGAGTGTTGCCAGTGAAAGACATCAAATTTGAAAGACATAAGTGGAAATAGCTCCATCGACAAACGAAATGTCACTTAGTTTTTTCGTTTTCACGAATGACTGATAGCGCTTTCGTTTGGTCCTCCCGTAGAGCCCGGAAGCACTTAAAATGTTTCTGAAAAAGTTAATTTGGCACTAGATGACAGTTCTTCTTTTGAAAAAAAGAGAGCAACGATTCTGGATTTGAAGAAAGAATCAAAACCAGAAGCACGCATACATGCGCCCAATTGAAATGTCAAAATTGTCAAATGTTATTTGTTATTTAATTTCGGAATTGCCATTGTGCATTTTCATTATACTAAAATTTTGAATTAAAAGGAAACAAATAAAAATAAACGGATTTCACTCTCCATTATCGTCATCTTCATATCTTGCTGTAGAATATTTGCTTAGTTAAGGAGTTTACTAAAAAAAAAAACCTAAGGTGGAGACATTCGTTGCTGTTATTGGAGAATATCAATACCCAGAGAACAGCTGTGTGAACGTTCCATCACCCAAATGCAACAACCAAGTGCACAAATACAACCAAACCCAAACTTCAGAATCAAGGAAAGTGTTGCAACTTGTTCGTTTGGCATTCGGGAATCTGGATCCGAGAGCTCCGGAGGGTTCTTCTGGATTACCAAACGAAATCGCTATGACAAAGCAAATATTTTGCTAACGTGTAAAAGACACTAATGTTGCAGCTGATTAAACTAAAGTTCCAACTTGCAAGTAATTTTGAGAGTTTGAGCGGCTGAAGTGAAGACACAAACTAAAAAAATCAATAACACGTGAAATGAGTGACTCCTTCTACTTCAGATAATAGATATTCAATCTTACAAAAAGTGCGTAAAGAAAAAAAAACGAATTAGGTCAGCATGCAGGTACAAGCCAAATCTTGAAAAAGTATTCTTAATTTCAGAAGTCAAATTAATTTTTATATTAAAATGAATAAATTATTCAATCTTAATTAATTGACACCTATGTATGTAAGTTCAAAAAATAATTCATGTTGCGGCCCGAGGCAACATAGCTAAAACGTCTTTGTGGCCCTTATGAAAAAAAGGTTGAGTATGGCTGCTATAACCGAACAAAATATAACATATAATGAAGAGAATGAGTCAAGTATAGTATAGATAGATTGGGTTGGAATTAATTTTTTGATTTTTTTTTGTATGGGGTTGAGGGGCAAGGGGGAGATATGTTGTAGATATACTCAGATGGGATAATATATATTTTCTCTTATGATGATTTTGTTGACCCTTTTTTTTTTTGTTATTTTAATGTGAGAGCGCAGCTGCGATTGTTCGATTCGATGATTTTTAATAAAAATATATTTGACCGTTTGCCTATAGAGATGTTGTATATTAAGTAGCTATTGGATATTTTTTTTTATTTTTTATTTTCAATAAAAAAATTTAAATTGAAAAGTTTGATTTTCTTCTGGAATGGAGAAAATACATGCTGGGGTTGATTTTTTGGGGGAATTGTGAACATCAAAAATTATTAATAAAAAATGCTTGTTAAGGAAAATGGAAATAAGTCATTTGGACATTATAAATTGAAAATTAAGAAAAATTCAGAAATGTTCTAAGTTTCAATGAGAATTAAATAATTCTTTAAATATTGTTGGCGTGAATTTTTCATTTTATGTATTTCACATTTTAATATAAAAAAAAAACATTGATTTGCAAAAAAATTCAAACTATTCCACACTTCTCAAGCTGCCATCGTGTCAAATTAAGTACTTTTGCAAATTAGAGAAACATTAATCGATACAAAAGTGGTTTGGTGGATAAATTGTCGTTAATTAGTCGTTAAATAGTTATGATTATGACAATTTCAGTTTTTTTTAATTAAATTGAAGTTAGCACAGCAAAAAAAACGTAAGACAGGATCGCACGTACTTGCTGTTATATTCAAGATGCTGAGGGCTTAAAAAGAATTGTATATTATAAAAACATGACATATGTAGGACATTAAAATTAGCTAAAGCATCTCTTTTAATAGTTTGAGGAAAAAAAATAGAACGCCATCTGAGTTCTTGATCTTGATGAAAAAACTAAAATCGTTGGAGCGGTTTTAAAAAAAAACAATTTTTATATATCAAATTCTTAAATCATTGTTAAGGAAATTTTTGTTTATGAAAATCTCAAGTGTATATTTATGTTCACATTAAAATTAAATGTCGAAACAAAATGTAAACCCATTTTTGAGATCTCAAATTAAAAAAAAAAATTGAAAAAATTGATATGAAATATTATTTAAGATTACATATTTGAAATTTGAAATACATAATCTAAATCCTTAAGCGAGAACACTTTTTTATAAAAAAACCTTCTATGAGATGATTAATATTTGCTAAGTTTATATTTTTTAGTAGTAGATCGCAATAATTTTAGCAAACAGAAAATGTTTTATAAAAATCGTAGCAGTGTTTTTAAGAAAAAAAAACATTGTCCTCAAGGGTTTTTTTAACATTTGTATGGAGGTAGATACCTACTGTTATTTTTCATAAAAGTACATTTTTTCTTAAAATATTCCAGAGTGTTAAAAAATCCTTAAATACCGAGTTTCAGAAAAATCGACGATGCAATTTTCAAATTATTTGATTTAAAAAAAAAACAATGAAAATAAAAAAAAAAAAATTGGAAAAATTTGGCTTCTATATAAAAAATTATTTTAATCAGAAATAGCGTTTTGTATAAAATCGAACATGAAAAAAATATTTTTTTGGGAGGTTCCATAAATAGCAAGTTTTGAAAATGGTTTCCTATCCAGAGAGAGTCTTTACTAAAAGAAATTTATTGAATTTTTTTAACGAACATTTTTGGAGCCGTTTTTAAAAAAAATTAGATTTTGTTAAATTGGTAAAAAATATACATACATATGTCAACAGGTCTCATTTATTAAAAATAAAATGTGTGGTGTGGGTTCAACAAAAAATCACTTTGTTTCAAGTTTTTAGAAAATCGATTCACCCGTTTAGGCTGTAGCCGAACAGTGAGACAGATAGACAGACAGACAGACAGAATTTTTAGGCCCACATGACAAGTTTGATAAAAGCACGAACTGACTTCATAATTTAACAAGGAAAATAAAAAAAACATAGAAAACATAACACGGCAAAATTGAACTTGTCACAACTAATTAACGACTAACTAATGGCAAATTATAAAGCAATAAACCATTAAATATACAAATTTCTTACGCCTTTTTGAGGAACCGATTTGCTAACTTGATTTGAACTTATAGCAAATCAAAAAAAAAAAAAAAATATTGAGGAACAATTTGACAAGGTGAACCTTTTGCAAATAAAGTTTCAGAAATTTCATACTATGAAGATTCCAAGAAGATTATATATATTCTGGCGTGAAATCAACCTTGTAGAATTTCGCACCATGATTTAGTTTACTTAAGCAGATAACAAGTTATTTCTGCACAAATAGTTTGTAAATGAGTCATTTTGACAAGACCGCAGTGACATTCAAGCGTACCAAAGGTAAATTGTCAACATTGAGCTATGTAGATTAGATAGACAAGTATTGCTGCCAATAAATAATGAGAATAGTTAAATTATACTGATGGTCTGCTACGAAAACCAAACCATACTTTTCTTAAAGATTTTGGCATGATAAATCCGAAGTCAAAATTTTTCTATCGCATCAAGATTTTGAGATATTCTAACATAAACATGTTAAAAAACTGTTTGTTGGGTTTCGCCACTAAATATGTTTGCAAAACTACTTATAGGATCTGAAAGAACTGTATTTCATCTTCTTTTATCATTTCAAATCTTTTCGAAATTCATTTTGTTCTTAAGACAGCATAGTTTCCAAAATCTATTTGGCCAAAAAAATGATTTTTGGAAACCTTGCCGCCGTCTATACTTTTAAACTACAGAAACTATTGGACCTATGAGAGTAATTTTTCCAAATTGTAATACATAATAATATTTCATGTATACACACTTTTTCTCTCAGACCAATAGGTATTGAAATAAATCAATTTTAAAAATAGAGGAGGCTAAATGGGTTGGGAAGTGTTGGGAGGGAGAATACACCAATTTTGTCTGTTATGATTAAGACTTTGAGGAACAATAATATGAAAAGTCCAACCTGCAACGGGTATTATCAGTGAAATTAAGTAATGAAAAAAACCTATTTGGATTTAAATACGCTAAAATTTTCTTTTTTGAATCCTCTGATCAAAGTGTTTTTTCACTATCTCCCAAATTATATGTTTACGGAATTTTAAAAACTCTCTTGTTTTTTAAACAACGGTTACAAACGTGAGTAAACATTGATGAATAAAGACAGATCAAATGTGAAAGCTATAATATTATTTGGAATAAGTCCCTCAAATTATAGCTGAGTACGCAAAGTAATTATATTTTTTAACCAGGTCACCCTAATCTAAGAGGGCTTTATTTTTCAAATTATGTATGTTATATTTTTAAAAATCAATGAAAAAAACTGTTCGTGAAAGAAAAGATTTAGAAAAGTCAAATCTGTAATTTCAAAACATAAACTGAAGGCGAAGAAAAGTTTTTTTTTTGCAGACCAGTGCAAAGGGGTTTCGGTTGAATGGAGATGGGGGCAAAGTTCAAAACAATCTAGACCACTGAACTGATTTCAATGAAATTTTTAGGAATGATAAAATTTAGAAAACTTCATCATTTCAATGAATAAGCACCTACTGACACGCCCACTTCAGAAACAAAGAAAGGAATTTTCCAAAATTAACACAAAATTGGGTTGTTTTTTTAGATAGTTTTTAAGATAGGTAGTTCTCTTTTAAGCAATTCGTTCATTCAAAGTTTTTTGCCACGCCCACTTTTTAAAGGTTTTTGACTATTTAATTTGTTTTTCCATTTAGTTGTAGTCTTATTGCGATACATTCTAAACAATACATCTGATTTTGATGAAATTTCCACACATATAAAAGATACCATAGCTTATTAAAAGCAATTTTTGTCTTTTGACTTTTTTAAAAAATATGTGCCCAATTTTGATATTAACTAGGGTAGGCCTCAGAAAAGAGTAGCACTAATATTGCTTTTGAAAACTCAATACATAGCTCAATGCATTTTATGTGCTACGAATCTGTACAAAGCATTCCAAGAAATATAAAAGCTTTCGGAGTTTTAATTTAAACTTAATTTAAAAATGATACCCAAATTTTTATAAAAGTTATTTCCTTTTTATATGTCAAATGAAACTAACTTACAATACAAATTATAAAAAATTATTTGACAAAAACTTTTGCTTGGATATAATTATGTAAACACAAAATGACAAAATAGTTCAATTCAAAATGTCTTTTACTTTAAATCTCGTTGACTTCCTTTTAAAAGATTGAATATAAAAGGTTGGTTCCTACCTTAAGAAAATTACAAATTAAGAAATACAAATTAGTAGGGTAAATGTGCCAACAGTGGATCACTGTACACAGTGAATAATTTGCTCTCCCAATGTCTCTCGTAATTTTAAAATGAATCTGAAAAAGAGAAAAGAACACATTTTTGTTTTCTCTCACATCAAACCATCAGTCTGCGCGATCCCGTTACCGAAGTCGGTTGTATTCTTGAATTAGTGTTTTTTGCATAGGTAAGTAATTTTTTTTTCTATTTTGCTTTTTTTTCTTACTAAAAAAGTGTGTGTTATAAATTTATTAAAGTTGAAAATTTGTAATTCTGGTTATATAAACTTAATAATTTCTGTCAATTTAATTACTTTGGTGAAATATTTTATGAATTATTAATTTTTTTTTGTAAAATGACAACAAGGTACACAGTGAGGCGGTACACAATGAGTCACTGTTTCACTGTGTACCTACATCTTATTTTGATTTCCTTTTTGGGTTCTAATTTTTTTTCTTTTCTGTAGTTTGGTATGGCGCGTACAAAATCAGACCGAAAAGTGGGATCGCATTCTTCAGAGCAAATGAAAGCCGCTCTCGAAATGATAAAAAGTGGCAAAAGCATCAGACAAGCTGCAATATGCAAAAAATTAGCGTTCGCGACTGTTTATCGGTATTATAAAAAAACTCAAAATAATCCAGAACAAACGGACATGAGACTTGTTCCTAATTATGAGATAAATAGAGTTTTTACCGAGGCTCAAGAGCAGACGCTCATAACATATCTGAAGGATTCCGCCTATTTGTTCTATGGGCTATCAAATATTGATTGTCGTAGACTTGCATACGAAACAGCTGTTATTAATAAGTTAAGAGTCCCCGAGAGCTGGACACTCAATGAAATGGCAGGCGTTGATTGGTTGAAAGGTTTTCGAGCACGACACCCAGAAGTATCCTTGAGAGTCCCGGAGAGCTGCAGCCTAGCGCGCGCAACAGGGTTCAACAAACATAACGTTGATAAATATTTCGAAAATCTGGAAATTGTTATGAAGAGACAACGGAATTTTTCAGACGGGACACGAGTTTATAATTTAGACGAAACTGCAACGACAACCGTTCAAAAACCATCCAAGATTTTAGCCCCAAGGGGTATAAGGTGCATATCAAAAGTAACCAGCGGGGAAAGAGGCACTTTGTCAACGACTTGTGCCATAATTTGTGCCAGTGGAGTATCGCTTCCACCCGTTATAATTTTTCCCAGAAGAAACTTCAAAAACCATATGCTACATGGTAAGAAATATTAACTTTATACCAACCATTCCATTTTTTACATAGCTATTTGCTTTAATAGGCACACCTCCAGGTACTTTGGGTTTGGCTACACCGAGTGGATGGATGAACTCGGAACTTTTTCCAGATGTGATCAGGCATTTCATAAAGCATAGTTGTTCTTCTAAGGAAAATCCTTCGCTGTTATTGCTGGATAATCATGAGTCTCACCTCTCAATTCAGGCTTTAGAAATAGCCAAAACAAACGGGGTAACTATGTTAACCCTACCACCTCATTCATCCCACAAAACTCAGCCTCTCGATGTGGGCCTATTCAAGCCATTTAAAACCCTTTACAACGCCAGCATGGATTCTTGGATGATGAGGCATCCAGGGCATCCAGTTACAATATATGACATTGGCGCTTTAATTGGTGAGGCATATCAAAAGGCTATGACTCCTACATCAATCACCAATGCTTTCAAGAAAACCGGCATATACCCGTTTGATCGGAGTGTTTTTAGTGAAGTTGATTTTTTACCCAGCTCAGTCACTGATCGTCCTCAAGAACTTGAAAGCATAAGTCTTCCTGTTGCTATTAATCAACCAGACGTTGAAAATCTTGACCACATAGAGACAACTATCCATCACGCAGAAGAGCTTGAAAATGTCGTTCCCTCAGAATTTGTAAGTCCTTCACAGTTCAAACCACCCATGAAAGCTAAGCCAAGGAAAACAAACAGGCAAAATAGAAAGAAAGGGAGGAGTTTGATTCTTACTGATACCCCAGAGAAGGAAGACATTTTGCAAAAAAAGATCGGAAAGCTTCAACGAAAGAAAAAAAAGAAGATAGTAAGAAAGGTGCTACAGGAAATTTCAACTTCAGAATCGGATACAAGCATGGTTCTTGAAAGGGATGATATCATGACTGATGAGGACTCCGATGTTAACGATGATATCAATGATGTTGATATAAATCAAAGTCTAGAACTGGAGGAACCTGTTCGAGATGCTGTTCCAGGTGATTTTATTTTAGTCGAGTTCAAAGGAAAGCGAAATTTTGTATACTATGTCGCTAAGGTTATATCACTCGAAGAAAATGGATACCAAGTTGCTTACCTCAGGAAAAAGTCAATGGCTAAATACATTTTTTCACTGCCAGATGTTGCGGACACAGCTTCCGTTTTAAAATGGGACGTCAAAATGGTCTTACCAAAACCCATTGAGCACGGAAGCACTTCAAGGCTCAGAACATCAAATTTTTCATTTGATGTTAATTTTTCAAATATGGATGTTCGCTAAAAGCGTATAGAAATTTTGATCTGAACTGAATTATACTAGTTTTAGTTTCCTTTTATTTTCTTAGTACAAAAAATGTAACTTTTTGTGATATTTTAATTATCAGAATTGATAATTTTTTTATTTGTTTTTTAATCAACTCTTGAAGAGTTTTTATTTTCGTTTTTGTTTTTTTTGTTTATCCTTCACTAATTAATGAATTAATAAAAAGAAATTTAATATGAAAAAAACTGATGTTTTTACTCAAAAACTTGATTTTAAATCCCTGATTCACTGTGTACAGTGCACTGATTCAATGTGTACACCCATAGTATACAGTGAATCACATGGAAAGGTTAATTTAAAATATTTTTTTCACTATCTCATCATTAATAAGGCTTTAAGGTTTTGTATTCAATTTAAAGATAAAACATTGAAAAAGCTGTAGAAAAAAAAAATTCATGGCTACTATAATAAATGCGAGCTCAACGGCGAAAAAAGTAAAAATTGATCCACTGTTGACACCTTTACCCTACAACAAAATAAGTGAAATAAGAAAAAAGTGTGATCTTTTTCGAAACTCCGGATTTTTTTTTAATGTACATTAAGGTCTGTGATATAATTAAGTTAACCTTAACTTCAAAAAAAATAAAAACAACTTCAATTTCTGTTGAGTTTAGTGGTTATAGTTTTTAAAATTAAAAACACACACCTTAGAATTAATGAAGTACTTTACCCGCTCGTTTTTTTTAAATCATTCAAAAATATTTTCGAAATTTTTCTTTTTATAAAAAAAATGCATTTAAAATAATTCAATTTTACGTAGAAATTTTAAGACCAAAGAATTAGCTCTTTTTGGCTGCGAAAAAAAGCTGCAATCACGTGAAATTTATGACTAAATGTTGGAAATGGTAAATATCAAACAATAATATTCTATAAAATTCAAAAATTTTATATCTTTGTCACTTAAAATCAATATAAATTAATATACTTATTCAGTAGAAAGATATTATATTATATATCAAATCTCTGTATGTAAATTGTGCGGTAGCTTACCAAATGAAAATCTTTGTACTGAAAATAAAGATCTATCTATCTATGTAAAAAAAGATGACAGCAAAGAGTTTTTCAATTAATATGAGCATAACCAGACTAAGCACTACTAAAGGAGTCTGATGATCGAGGTGGCTCTCGTAAAATAGCTATAACTCCAACCTATATACTTGGTGGTAACACACACAAGTTGTTCATTTAAAATTATTTAAAAAAAAAACACTTTTATTTTTTTTTTTCATTTTTGTCGTATGTGCGAAACCACTGGGCAGTGTTATCAATGTAGATTTTTGTGTAAGTTTAATACAACTTGCTTAAGGCAGTTATAAAATGACATATGAATGATATTTTTTCTGACAAGCTCAATTTTTAAAAATTGACATTTTACACCTTTTTTCCTAGGATGACAGTGTAGCTTTTTACCTTGTGGCCATATACAAACTTTCTTAGCCATAAACATTTAATTTTGAACTTTGAATCGAGAGGAAGTTTTACGTGTCGAGCTACAGCCAAGTTGTTGCAGTTGAGTAATAAGAAGAAGAATAAAAACGTAAATAATTGAAAATTAATTATTTTTGTTGAATAAAATCTAAGGTCAATAACTTGCGATACACTCTTTCTATGAAGATTATGCCTGAAACTAAAGAGTGACCCCTCTGATTTAAATGACTGTTTAAACTGGCTAGGCAGTAGGCAATCCTCCTAAGTTCCCAATTCGCTGCAAAATGTTCGATGGTTTCTAACTCTATATCTCTTAAATTGCTTGATCTATATTGTTCTTCTTAAGTGTGAATTGTTCGAAAGGTACCGATTTTCAAAGACAACTCTATCAAAAAAGTCCAATGGCAGCCCTGTGCTGGCCATCTAATGACGTTTTCGATTGGTTTCAGAATAAAAAGAATTTTTGGTCTGAAAAGAAAGATGCTTCTGTATCTGATTTCAGAATTGAAACCAGTAGCGTTCATATGTGTACCAAATTGTTCTTCTACATTACCAATCGAAGAGTACATAAAGCGACTATTATCACCTTAGTCGACTTCGATTTCGTGCTCTGTATTATCTTAGGGCGTTTTTCTTCTTCAGTTGAGAACAGATCAAGAGCTGTCAAACAAAAACTTTTGCTTCATTTTAAACTCAGAATTTTATATTAAAACTAGTTTTGAATCGTGTCAATAATAGGGCTGTAAGTGTTTTTTATTGTTAGTTCAGAGCAGTGTCTGAGTTGTCAATAATAAGTATTTCTTTTTCAGCTCTGAGCATTTTCAGAGCGCACTCTATGAGTTCAAAATAAATACAATAACAGAGCAGACAGAGTTTTAAGCTGAACACAAGCATTTGACAGCTAGTGTTCAGCTGTGTTTCAAAAATAATTCAGAGCGCTCAGAACACGATTGGTCGAGAGGATGCTCAGAACATGCTCGGACCCTGTTCATAGCTCTATTCTGAACTAAAAAAAAAAACTCAGAGATATGAACAGAGCCTGTTCAGAGCTCGTTTAGCGAACTCGTAGAAAACTTCCGAGCACGGCAAACGTCACACTGGTACAAGTTGAAATAAAGGGTAAAATAGAAAAACACATTGGGGCATATTTGAGGCCATGATATTTCAAAGATTAAAATCAACGAAAAACCAGAGCGCTCAGAGCACGCTCGGTTCAGAAGATGTTCAGACCACACTCGTCAAACTCAAGCTCTGTTGGGAAATCTTTTCCGAATGAAAATGCATACCTAGTTACTTTTAATGTTAGGTTTGAAATTTCACTTTTTTCTTATCAAATTTAACACCTTCTTATCCCTCAAGCTCCTTTGCAAACATTTTTTTAAAGTGCCTTATTTAATTTCCATAACTACTGCACTAGTCGGCTACATCCTCACTGAATGGTGTATAGAGAAGTAAAAACTTATAAATATTGAGTTAACATACCACTGAAAGGCAGGTTCATTGAAAAGCCTTTCACAAACGACTTTTCACAAAGATGGTAAAAACCTATTGGTCAAATTGCCTTAAGTCTTATACATATGCCCATAAAAGTGAACCATGGCGTCCGACATTCTCCTGCAATAATTGCATTGAAACGAAAAAACGCTTTGAAATAATTCATTTGACTTTGGTATTACTGAAGACTTAAGGTTTCCGGCCATTATTGTTATAGGTAGGCGGCAAACATATACATACATACGTAAGACCATAACATTTTAACTTAAATAAGGTATTTCCATATCCGGAACATCATCGTTGGCCACCATCATCGCCGCCGCCGCCGGAAAAATATAAATCTTTTGATTGGCTCCTTTTCCCAAAAAAAAAAAAATTAAAAAAAAAGTAAAAAGAAACATCAATCCGCATTGTTTCATCAGTTGCAGCTTTTCACATATTTCCTTTGTGAGATTTTTTTTTATTTTTGTTTTATTGTTGGTTACCTATTTTTCAATTATATATTCCACTCAACAAGAAGCCCCCAAAAATAAAAATAAAAGGGCAGGGATGTTAAAAAGAAAAAAACAAAAATAAAAAGGATAATTAAATGAATTTCGGAACTCAATTCAATTTCCTGAATGCATTTCTATTATTTTCTTTTTTTTTTTGTTTAACTTTATTTTGTATTCTGTGCGCCGCCAACAATGTCCTACTGTTTTTGTTTTTTTTTGTTGTTGTTGTTGTCCTTCCTATATGCTGCCCTCTGTGCATAGCTGAATTTTCCTTTGAAGCTTTAAAACAATCGAAAGAACATCAAGAGTAAAACTCCGCATCTCATATCATCCCCGTCGTCGTATCTTGTATCTACTTCTGCCGCTGCACAGAAGAGTAGCTTCGTGCTCGTTGAGCCTTTGGTTGGATGCATTTTCATTATTCTTTGTTTTTAATTCGATGGAGATGCGTTCGTTCGTTGGTTTTGTTTGGTTCGTTTGTGTATAGAGTAGCGAGTTGGGAGTATTTACCGGGCTGCCGTCACCCAGTAGTTCGATGTGTATTTATTATTCGTTCAGAGATTTTTTTTCGGTAACAGTGGCGGCAGCAATTCATACAAAAGAAATTTGTTGTACGAAAAATGCACAATAATGGCATGTGAAGGAATAAATAAATAATACTACATAGCTGCAGGATACTATGTATCGTATCTATAGTAATGCGCAAACTCGCTTCTTTGAACCTACTTTTCTCTTTTTTTATTTATTTTGGTTTTGTTCTTTTGCGGTGGAAAAATATATTTTCTATAAATTTCGCATGGCCTCCCGCACATATACAATGACATTTGTGGGGGCAAAAAAGGATATAATCCTTTTTTCGGCTGCATTTCATATACCTACATACCTACTCTTTTTCACCTACCTACCCATACTCCTCGCAGTGATATAAAAATGTTGTGATGGAGAAAATGTGTATATAAAAAAAAATATTTAGTTATTTTGATTTTATTTTTTGTTGTTATTGTTGTTTTTATTTAACAAAGGAAAAAAGGATTTTGGGAATAAAATTAATACAACAAAGGATGAAAAATGTTGGATAATGCGAGAGGGAGGTTGAGAGGTTGACGGGATACCTATATTGATGCTTTCCCTGCTTTTATTATGTGAATTTTTAATTTCCCGCACTGCAATTGAGTAGAATGATAATGGAATCCTACAGCAAAACTACATACCTACCTACCTACGACAAAACCGGAAATTGCATCCTTTTTATTTGTGTTTTTTTTTTTTTGGGAACTGCCAATAATAGTGTGTGGATATTTTCGAGTGTCATTAAAAATAATTGGAAATTGTAATTTTAATATTTAAACTTAATGGCTTTTTATTATAGCGAGATTTCCTATTAATGTATACATATATGCATGCATACTGCATGCATATATTCATATACATAGGTAGGAATAAGTAGAGAGGTGGATTATGTGATTTCGAAATTAGCTCGGTTGGTTGCGTATAAATTATTCTTTAAAATGTGTCTGGGTAGATTAAAAAATAAAATTTAATATAATGTCTATTTGATAATTGACAGACAATAAGAATGAGTTTTTGTAGGTATAGTTTAAGCCTTTTTTTGTGTAAGTACAAAAAACGGCAACACAATAAAACGAATTATTTTTAATTAAGTTAATATTGGCTTTGCAATGAAAGTAATGAAATGTAAAATATATCAATGTTAATATCAATTTAGGTGTATGTTGTATTGTATAAAGAGATTATTGTATTATAAATATTGCGGATATTTAAGTACAAAACATTAAATTATTTAAAATATAAAACCAAATATTTGTAAATGGCATTAATCCCAAACCATTCCATTTCCAAAATCATTCTTGACATGGGTTAAACCTGAGTTCTTATGAAAAATATTTTTCATTCAGCAGTTTTTATACAGAGTTTACTCCGAGTTAACTCGTGCACTCGGGTTTATTTTACTTAGGACTAACTCTGATTTAACCCAAACTTAATTGGTACTGAAAAATGGACCTCCATAAGTTAAAATAAAAGAACTTGCTTTTGTGATTCAAATGAGATGGCTTAATATTGAAGATATACACTATACTGATGACGTATTTATTAACTCCAAAATTTCACTGATAAACTTTCATTCTCGATTATCTTACTTTCACACCAGAATTAGTAGCCTTAACCTTTTCAATGTAGATACATTCAATGAACAAGGAAAGGAAAGTTTTTAGATTCGAATTTGCAATTCATAAATTAATTCTTCAACGAATTAACACAAGGATGTCTCTAAATAAATGAGGACATATTTTAAAAACTGTTTAAATGTGTTTATAAATACGGAAATAGAAAAACTATTTTAGACAATGACTAGCTGGACAACTGGATTTTGTTGACCAAAAAAAAACCTTAAAAAAGGCAAAATAAAATCCTTAAAAAGGCAAAACAAAGGCATTTTGTAAGTAAACGAATAGTTCAGGGATGTTATCTAGAATACAAAACAACACAATCACCCTTACAAATTTAGTTAGGAAAGTAGGTACATAATCCTATAGAAGTTTGACAGAAAAGTAGTATTTTTATGTGATATTTTCTGTATTATTGTATTTTGTATAAATACTTAACTCAAAATGATCAAATTTTGAGATAAGCCACTCTTCTGTGGTCCTTAGGTCTTGATTTGATTTAAAATTAACTTTATTTTCATAAGCAACTACAATCACTTCTATTACTTGGTATTCAATTGCAAACTGTTTCTTTCAGCTAAATTTAAATTATTTTGCATATGCAAGTTAAGCCTCAACATTCATCATCTTCAATCAATCTGGGTTCGCAGGAAAATAAAGTCCTCAAACACAGAAAGTTATTTCCATTTCCATTTGCTAGTTTATTGTAAAAATTATAGGACCTATCGAAGATCTCTGAGGAACTCCACTGAATATATTTTTAAACCAACTCATACCTACAATGTTCTTTCAAAAAAATTGCAAATATTAAAATAATTCTAAAAGCATGTAGTCAACTATCACAAGCCTTATGCAGCGTACACATTATGTAGATTTGCGTGAATCAACATAGTTGACCAACAATATGATTCAATGAGGACGTGTAACTTTTGTTGACCCGAACGAAACCCGATTACAATGTTAATCGACAAATGTTAACCAACAATGTTGATCGGTATAGTGTGGACGCTGCTTAAGCGAAATCCAAAAAAATTTCTCCCTGAAATACTCTTTAGTGCTTTTCATATGAGCTTCGAAAAGCGAACTGCGAATTGCGAACGGTTACAAGCTTTGACATTTCTTTCACATGAGTGGTCGCCGACAGACGTGAACTGTCTTAAAAAATAAACTAGTAATGGGTGCTAAAAAAAATTGAGGTTGAATTCGAGCGAGTTTTTCATTCTCAGATTTGTTGAATGAGTCCTGATGTCATGGATTGCGAATAAGTGTTTGGCAGTTCGCAGAAATTATCTCGTTGGTCGCGTAGAAAATATAAAAATGCTACATTTAATACTTTAAACTAATTTCTGTTCGTGTTTTTTTTTTTCATTGTAGATAGGATCGTTTATTCACTTTGTCAAAAAGGTCAAAAAGTTAAAACACGAATTTAATGACATTTGCGCTTGGAATTGCCTTAACAAATTAATTCGCATCCGCAGTCCGCAGCTCATGTGAAAGGCACTTTAGGTATGCTAGGTTTCCAATTGTCAATTGACACGGTTTGACAGATTCGGTCTTTGAACAACATATGTAACTGTCAGTTCATTTCGACTTTTATCTTTAAGAGCCTAGGTTCCATTATTCGTTTTTTCAGTAATTTCATTTTATGTATGTCTTTTTGACACACTGGAACAAAAGTAATGAAAGATTTTAAGATTTTTCTGGTTGAAAGTTGACGCTAACGATTTGACAAACAGGTAGAGATAAGGGATGTTTATAAACATTGAATAATGAGCTTTAAAATTGTTTTCCATGATAAAATAAACATAAATTTGAACAAGAACTGATTTTAGAATACTTTTATTTATTATTACTAGGTATATCTATTTTTTTTTTTTTTTTTTCAAAAAATGAACTTCAATCCTTTTGAATGTTAAAATCACGAATAGAGGTTTACGTTTTTTGACCAAAAGTGTAATCAAAGTGCTTGCAAAAAAGAGGAGACACGAAGCGACCGAAAATAAAATGCACGACTTTGTCGCATGAACTTGCTCTTGTTCAAGACACTGCGGGTTTAAGAAAATTATATATAAAAACATAGAAGCTATGAGAGAAAAATGTAGAGAAGCATGAAATACGACATTTTAATTGGCTAAAACAACTCTTTTGACAGTTTGAGGTGAAAAAAAAAGAATGCCATCTTAGTTCTTGATTGAATATGATTGTATGTGAAAAAAAAATTAAAATTGTTGGAGCGGTTTTTAAAAAAAAATAGTTTTTTATAAAATTCTTAAAATATTTTTAAGAACAAATTTTTGTATGCAAATCTAAAGTACGTATTGATGTGTTTATAAAAACAAAATTTGAAAAAAATTGTCAACCCGTTTTTGAGATATCGAATTTTCAAAAAAAAAATTAAACTTTTTTTAAATCCAAAAACTTTTTTTTCGAAAATTTTGATATGCAATATTATTTAATCTTATCTGAAATTTATATATACAAAAATTGGTCTAAATCCGTTAAGCGGAGAACAAGAAAATTCAAAATAAAAAAATACGTTCTATGACTTTTTTTTGACTTTCAAGCTCGTTTCAGTTTCGAAACAGTATCACCTGAAGATGTAGTAGAGTCCTTAATTTCAGTCAAATCAAATTCAATTGGGTTTGATCAATTGCATCCCATATTTGTCAAAGCAGTAATGCCACTCATCTTACCATTTGTAACGTTTACCATTAATTCAATCTTTACTAAAAGCGCCTTTCCCTCTCAGTGGAAACGTTCCAAAACTATCCCAATACCTAAGAATCGAAGTGGAACAGAATATCGGCCAATATCGATCCTACCATTCTTGTCGAAAGTTGTTGAAAGACTGATGCATAAGCAAATAAATCGAATAGTCTTTTATCACCCAAGCAGTCTGGATTTCGATCTAACCATAGCAGCACCACTGCACTTTTGGATGTGGTGGAGCAGATAAGGAGAGCCCTGGACGATGATAAAGTCACGTTCTTGGTACTTCTTGATTACTCCAAAGCATTCGACAGAATTGACCATAACATCTTGTGCCAAAAACTATATTCCCGTTTTAGATGTTCCCTGGAAGCAGTTAAACTTATATCTTCTTATTTATCTGGAAGGAACCAAGCAGTGATATCTGGAACTAGGGTCTCCGAGTTCGTTTCACTTTTGCGTGGTGTTCCCCAGTGAGCCATCCTAGGACCACTCTTGTTCTCAGCTTATGTGAATGACATTCCTAATCTTGTAAGGCATGGAGATGTGCGGATGTTCGCTGACGATGTTAAGTATATTCAGAGTTCTACCTTGGGGCTCATTGAAAATTGTGTATACAATATCAATGAAGATTTAAATACGATTTTGGAATGGTCTAACAACTGCGGTCTGGTCCTGAATCCTCAAAAAACGAAATGCCTAGTCATCTCAAAAAAGGTGCTTGATTTAACATACTTTCCCACAGTGCTGTTGAATAATTTTCCTGTTGAATTTGTTCAGACGGTTAGGAACTTAGGAATGTACTTCAATCGGACTCTTACTTGGAATAACCACATTAATACTGCGGTAGGAAAGGCGTATGGTGCCTTAAGAACATTATTCACCGCAAAGAAATTCACACCGTTTGAAACCAGAAAAATGCTGGCCAAAACGTTAGTAGTTCCAATACTGACGTATGGATGTGAAATTTTTTGTGATTTGGATTCAGTGTCTCTGAGGAAACTCAACGTTGTGTTCAACAATGTTGCTCGTTATGTCTTCGGGTTACGAAGATATGATCATGTTCTGAATTACTCTAAAAGCTTGTACGGCATTAGTTTTGTTAACTGTTTGAGATTAAAGACATTGACTATGTTATTTAAAATTATTCATACCAAAGAGCCACCTGACCTCTACAACAATATCCAGTTTTTATCATCTAAAAGAACCTACCAAATTTCAATTCCTAGATTTACTAGTCTGACTTCCGAGCGACAATTTTTTATTAACGGGGCTCGTCTTTGGAATTCACTGCCGCGTCAATTAAGAAGAACAGAAAATCTGAAACAATTTCAGAGGGACTTAACTGAACATTATTCATTATAAAGTCATAAAGTTGAACAAGTTTATGTTTCAAATCATTAAAATTGAACCATTTTGTGTTTCAAATCACTAAAATTGACCAAAATTTATATGAATTGCCAATATATTTTATTCATTGTTACGTGGGGCATTTTGCTGCTCGTGCGGTTCAGATTTACTTTTTCTACATAGAGTTAAAATTGCTTTTTCGTTTTTCTTCTTTTTTCTTCTTCTTTTCTTTTCTTTTCTTTTCTTTTCTTTTCTTTTCTTTTCTTTTCTTTTCTTTTCTTTTCTTCTCTATTCTTCCTTTTCTTTTTTCTTTTATTTTTATTTTATATTATCTTATCTTATTTTTTTTGTTTTATTTTTATGAAACATCATGATTATAAATTTTGTTTGTTTTTATTTATTATTTTCATGTTAATTGCTTATTTTCTTTTCTCTATTAAAATTGTATTAAAATTAAAATTTTCCCTTCAAGGCTTGATTATCTAAAAGATGTATATCTTAATATTAAGTTCTTATTATCGAAATAAATACTAAATACTAAATACTATGACAGGTACTATTAATACATAGTTGCTAAGTGTAAAATTTTATAATTTTGGGAAGTAGATCGTACTAATTTTAGTATGTATATGAAAAAAGTTTAATGAAAATCGTCAGAGTCATTTTTAAGCAAACAAATATTTTCTTTTGCGGTATTTAACTTTTGTATGGAAAGTACCGTTATTTTTTTCATAAATGTAAAATTGTTTATAAAAATAGTTTAGAGAATACTAAAAAACTCTTAAATATCGAGTTTCAAAAAAGTCGATCATGTCATTTTCAAAATATTTGATTTTCCAAAAAAAAAAAATTTGAAACATTTTTTTAAAAATCCAAAAAATATTTTTTAAAAATTTTGGTACACAAAACTATTTATATTTTTTGGAAGCTTTTGTATAAAAAAAATAATTGCAATCGGTTATATTATCGTTTTGAAGAAAATCAAAAATTTTTAAAATGGTTCTTTGGGAGGTACCATTAATAACCATTTTTGAAAAATAGTTTTGCATCCAAAGGAATCCTTTACTTAAATAAATTTATTGAATTTTTTTTAAGAAAAGTTCATTTTTCTTTTCAGAGTTTGACCTCCTAATTCTTTCTATTTGTTTTATTGTTGTCAGGAATATTATCATCCTCTGAAATGTAAATATTATGTATATCTATGATAGCCTATGTTTTGTGGTCACTCATTTCACATAATTTATTTTTTTTTCTTTTTGAATTTGTATATAACAAAATCGGCTAAATTTTCAAAATTCAGTCAAATTGTATTGGATCAGCAGTCAAATAAGTGTCTTTCATTGACAAAGAATCAGAACATATTGCCGAAATATTTTCTATATCAGTTATCAGTGCCTATTGCCTACGTTCTGTAATGTCGTTTTCGAGTGGACGTTTGGAGTACTCCTTTTCCACTCCGTTTTCACTTCTACTACTCCAAATTTTCCATATTCCATAGGAATGTCACAGAACGCAAAACCAAACGAATACGACATAACTCTCGCATCGATGAAATCGGTCGAGAAACATTGAAACATGGAACAAAACTCATGTATTTTGTTCCTATTTTCATCGTTTCTCAAACAATTTTATCGATACGAGAGTAACAGAACGTGGACACAGTTAAAACCGAAGTCACATTTCGTTTATGAATTGAAAAATTTATTTGCTTTTCGTTAACAAACAGTGTTTGACAGTTGAAAGACAGCCAATTTTGGGGTAGTTCCAATTATTGTTTTGTGAAATGCGTCTGCCTTCAGTATCGTGGATCACAAGTGGAAACCTACCATTAGGCCTTAAACCAGAATGCTCTTACAAGCATAATATCATTGCTTGTTCTAAATATTTGTGAAATTGAAAGACATTTGTCAATGTGTCTTTCGATTGCAACTTGGAAGATTGATTGCTGCTTGGAAGATTCTAGTACCTACTTCAAATTCTTCTTGCTCCAATGCCATTGCTTTGGGAATTTTTACATGTAGCAGTCAGATTCAATACAACCAATTTTCCTGCATAAATACGAAGCTTCAGAGCATTGGCATTCAGTTATGTTATATATTTCGATAACTTAAGACAATGTGTTAAAACCTTAATTATTTATTGCTTTTCAGAACACTTCCTTATCTTGATAACTATGACATTTCATACTGAGTTCTTTCTTCTTTTTGATCTAACCTCCAACTGAATAACTTGTGCTTTCCTTTAGCTTCTAAGATTTCATATTAAATAAATTGTTAAAGATTTAAACAACGTGTTTTATTAAAAGACATAATATACGTATTCAGCGCAAACATGTGTTAAACACAGGCAGATTACCAAAAACCATTGATGAGTTGACAAATAAAGATGTCTAAAGAAATTGCACGGTATTGCGTTAAGTGCGTTTGGTGCGACGACGCACGTGTCTGCATTGTTTGAATATCAAACTGGGTTGATATTGCTCGCTGTGTCATGCCGAAAATAAACGACTAAAATCAATTCTCACTGAAGTAACTTAATTTAAGGGTTTCACGCAACTAGCAACACCGCTTAGATCGCCTTTGTAATTGAATACCTTCTGCACTGTCTGGAAATAAATGCAATTTAAGTGGGCATTGACTCGCCCGTTTAATCATGACCGTGCTACACTGGAGGACACGGTCTTGGTCTTCTATAGGATGTAAGCCGACAACGTTTTAGTTTTTTTTTTACTTATGAGCAAGCCTACCCTGATGATCAATTCTTTTCTTTATTTATGTAAATCGCCATTCCATGGTCCTCCTCTTCTCATAGAACAACGAATATTCATTCATCACACTTGTGATTCTGAAATCATTTAAGTATCTTTCTTGCTTGTTAAATTTGATTTAAAATTCTTGTTTTTCTCTTGCCATCGAAAACTGCGCCCATTTCTAGAATTCATAAAGCTTTCGAGTAAGTATACAATTTTGTCCAACGTTATTAAATTTCCATTATAGTCTATCCTCTTATTGAATAAAAAAAACAAAAGAAGATTTACACATAAGTACCTAACAAAACATAAACATTGACTTAAATATTATTGCTAAGAACTAACAAACATAAAAAGAACAAAATTCTTAAATAAAGAACACTAAATTATATTCAAAACTTAAACTTAAAAAAAAAAATAGAAAAGAAAAACTAAAAATAAAAAAAAAAAATCAAGCCAAAATCCACTTACTCTCCACGCCATTCGGGTGAAAACGACCAAGTGAAATGCCATTTTAAATAAATAATAATCACACTCTGTGAGAATTGAGGTTAGAATAGGTTCAAGTAAGCTTAAGAAATCACCTTTCACACAGACCAACAAGCACACACCACACACAAGAGTTCACTGATCGAATAGAAATGAAAACAACAATAAAAAAAATTAATTTCTTCGTATTGTCGTTGCAAGTTGTCAATCTTACCAAACCCTTTACCTACTATCCCCTT
Organism: Dasysyrphus tricinctus; assembly: GCA_963921185.1. NCBI lineage: Eukaryota > Metazoa > Arthropoda > Insecta > Diptera > Syrphidae > Dasysyrphus > Dasysyrphus tricinctus. The sequence continues at coordinate 111,466,550 of OY992533.1, forward strand.
TCTCTTTATTATAAAACCCATAATGTCCTATTAGTTAAGTCTTCATGAAATATTTAAGCCTCCTGTATCTATAGAAGGTAGCTAAAAATGACACAAAAGTGTTTCTAGTCGATAGACAAAGCAGCGAAGAGATTTTTTTTGTTCCTACCTCAAGAAATAAAACAAACCTAGTAAAAAATGTCTTCTTACTTTTCTCGTCATCACCATTGCTAGTGCTTGTCATCGACTTTAAGTGAAATTGATTTGAAAATTGGATTCCAAAGTGCACAGAAAAAAAAATATGAAATTCCATTTCCTTTTGCACTAACTGATGATGATAGTCATGCAAATAGCAACCCTCTTCTAGGCAAGAAAGGGGGTGCCAAAGCTTACTTGCATACCTATCATTAAATTTTAATACTTACTTAATATTTAGTGCAAACAACAGTTATAACAATAGTCTTTAACAAAAGGTGCGAAATAGTGTGTATAACTGCCCTATACGCGACATAAGGGTGTTGGTTGTTGCCGTGTCGTCTTTTCTTTCCGAGATCAAAGGGTGCGGCACCTTTGCATATCAAGAAGGTGAAGTCTTCATAACAAAAGCCTTAGTTTAAATAGGCATAAAAGTTTGTTGCCTTAAACACCTTTGGCTGTTAGACGTAATTATAGGTCTGGGCTTTTCAGGTCATTTGCTTTTTGCACAGTTCCGCTTGAAGAATGATCTTTTAAAGCGGCACAACACAACGAAACACAAAAATAGAAGAAAATCCTTTTATTTCAATTCTTCTTCATCATTATTTTCTCTCATCCTCTATATCTAAGCCAACCCCATTGAAGCCTGTTCTCCTTTTTCACAAAACTTTCCTCGAACCGTACGTACCTACTGCTTTGATTCTTGCCTTGCTTTGGCATAAGCCTGTCATCAGCCTCGAGACTTTGTGCCACAGTGCTGTTTAATTTTGCATGAAAGTGAAAACTTTCAAAGGACTTTTTCGTTCTCCTTTTTTTTTGTTTGTATTATTATTATTTTTGTTGTTTGTTTTTCTCTTTGACTCTTTCCTGTGCTGTTTGTTTTCCTTGGTGCTTTTGTCCTTTGTGAGAAAATGCAAGAACCAAAACCTAAATACTCTCAATACCTGCTAAACAAAAAAAAAAAAGAAAAATAAAGGAGAGCCGTTTTGAGTTTCAGCTGCTGCTTGTTCCTTATTCCTGCCTGCTGCTGCTTGCTGCATGACTGGAAAAGTTGCTGCTGAGAAAAACAAAGCTACACACAAACATGCATACAAATACATACACAACGGAATCTAAAACACAGCAAACAAAAAGAAAAATAAGTTGGCAAAGGAAGAGTGTTGAAGAATAAAAAATGGTAGTGAAAGAAGGACGAAAAAACAAAACATACAAAAAGGATTTCAGTTGGAGTATGTTTTTGTAATTTATTTTCTTTTTTTTTACGATAGGTATTTCTGTTTGGTAAAAACAAAAACAAAAAAAGTTTTATTATTATTATTTTTATTTTTTTTATGTTGTTTGAAATGTACTTATGTATAAGATACGGTAAGTATCTTGAGTGCACTTGTGCACTGTGTTGGCGGGTACTTTAGTGTAAACAGATCCCTAGGACACTGATGAAATTTAAGACATTTGAGAAGAGGTCGAAGGCACGTCCTATTATGCATGTGTGGCTGATAACAGATAATAGAGGTTAAGAAGTTCCATACAGTGAGTTCAAGGAGAAGGACTTTGTATTATTATGTTTGGTCAGAGAGACTTAAATAATGGCAAAGGGAGAAATGAAGGATACAAATGAAAAGTTATAATGGTATCAATATTTTTTTTTAACTTGCTACCTATATCGTTCTTAACTACATGACATGTGCCTAACTACTTGAGGGAATTTATGTATGTTTTACGTATAGGTAGGTATATACCTACCTTCCACACTTTTAAAGTTTTAATATAATTGAGCCTCTTTTTCAATGTTGATAGGGAAACGACTAGGGAACTCAAATTAATCAAAATCTGCTTCTCTCGAAGACGTCTCTCATGTAAGCACAAGCACAGTAAAAAGATCAAGGGAACAACATTTTTTGTGATTGCATCATTATAAAAGTTTATTAAAAAATGTTAATTAAGTAGTTAGTTACCCAATAATACAAAATTTAATGCTCAAGTACTTTTGGCAGAGAACAATGTTTTTGAAAGTTAATCTAAAGTTAACAAAACTTTTTGCAAAAAATGTTAAGAACGTTAAACAATGGGATTTTTTATAATTTTTATTTAGCAGATGCAAATGCTCTAAAATTCAACAAAAGATTTCTATACATATTTGTTTTTCCAAAAAAAAAACTTTTTTTTAATTTTAAAAGAATCAAATTTTATCGATTTTGTTTTTGAGTGTGGGTTCACTGGTGAAGTTTTCATATACATTTTAAATTTGTGATTAAGTAAGTAATTAAGAGAAAACTTGCCAAGTAAATCCACCAAATTTTAATCAGTAATCATTAAATACCAAATTACTGTCATTACTTGGACTTGTTTCGATATTAATCTACTTAAGATATTTGATATTAAACTTCATGAACTTAAAACTTGGCATATATTTTAGATCTCATTACTTTTTGTTGTGATTTCACTCCTTTTGCAAAGATTTTTTTATTTACAAGAATTTTTAATAATGTGGGTGGATGCCACGCCCCTTAAAGGAAAATTCCAATTTTTCAATTTTTTTCTTTCAAATTACTTTAAGCCCTACTGACCTACCAATTTTTATCGTTCTACAACAATCGGAAGTGCTCCATATAATTTATAAGAGTTTTTGAGATAGTGGGTGGATGCCACGCCCCCTGAATAGAAAATTGCAGATTTTCGATTTTTTCCTTTGTATGCACTACAAGGCCTACTGTTGTGCGAAATTTCAAGTTTCTACGATGCGATGTCGGGAAGTGCTCCATAATTTTGATGATCTGTCAGTGAGTCAGTGAGTCAGCCATTCAGTTACGGTTTTTGCGATTTTTGAAGTCCTATATCTCGGGAATTACTAATGCTAAAGAGTTGAAATTTGGTGAGCCACCTGTGTTTGATCAGCTTAGCAAATACTGAGAATTTGAAGTTTCTGACTTGATTGGTACTGAAGTTAGAGGGGGGTTGAAAATCGCCTGAGTTTGTTCCTGTAAAAAGGGTGTAGTGCCGCGAACTTGGCTGGGCACTACCTTGCCCTTTGATATCTATTCTATTTTCAGAACTATTTTTGAAGAAGAAATAAGTAAAAGACATCTTTAGCTCCTGAGTAAGAGATCAAAGTGAAACGAGTTCAGATAGGTGGTAATCCTAGAGTCCCCTATACCTAAGGAAATTTGAAAAAATTGACCATGAAGATGAACAATATTATACTGACATCGTACAGGCTGCAGAAAGTACCTACTTCAACTATTTGGAACGAGAGAGAAATTAATATAAAATAGCCTACAGAAAGAAAAGAGCAGATATTGGGAAAATGAAACGGTCGAAGAAAATGGCAAACTACGAGACCCATTTCTTGAGGAATCCTGAAAATATTGACGATAAACGCTTTTACCGAATAGGTACCTACTCTTTATGAAAGCCAAGGACTTAAAAAAAACGCAGATACAAAACCTGCCAGTAAAATCTCAAGTTGAAAAATGGATCGGAGCTTCAAAATTCTCCTTGCTGAACATTGCGAGTTCATTCTCAGCAAATTAAACTACTATTGCTTACAATTTGTTGATAGAAGTGACGTGAAAGTGAAATTCTCTTTATCACGCTCAAAGAAGTAAGAAGAATGTGTCACCACAAATTATTTAATAAATATCAACAGAGTACTTCCAATCTAATAACTGGATATGTTTTTTGAAAGAAATGCCTTCAATAGCTTTGAAAAAACGACAGTTAATAACAAACGCACGCCTTATGTTTGGATATTTGACACATATTGGACAATTGCAGGAGTCATTGTTATTCCTAAGCAATTAACAGTAGTAATGTCTTACAGACAAATACCGCTGATACCAATCATGGAAAGTCTTCATAAAACTGCTTCAGAAAAGGCTCAGAAAGAAGAAACAAAATTAAACATATCGAACCATCAGCTTGGATTTAGAAATAAATATTCTATCATAGAGCAAGTGCATTGAATTACGGATGTTAGGCTCTATTTTTAGCCTTTGACAAGGTTTGGCATTTGAAACTTGAGTACAAACTGCTAGGGATCTTTCCAAGGAGTACTACAAAATAAATTAAACCAATATGTTACCGACCTACTCTTTAGAGTATGGTACGAGCAAAACTATTAAGAACTTAATAAAATTGAAGGCGGTGTACCACAAGGAAGTATCCTAGGACCAAAACTGTATCTGTTATATTCAAAGAACATCCCTGTGGCCATTAACGCTACCATTGCCACCGTTGCTGAAGATACTACAACAACAATATTGATGCCTGATAAATCCAATACGAAGGATATATAAATGTTGGAATGACTTTGGATGCAAAGTTAAAATGGAAAGAGCACATTAAAGAGAAGAAGAATTGAACTTGAACTACAGAAAGTAAGTACCTACTCAGTACTAGGAAGTTTGGCTCCGAGAAATTAGGCCGCAGGAAATCAATAAGTAATCAATCATCAATAAGTAACAGAATAGCTGAAACAAAAATCGCCATCACTACCAGACCAGTGAGTAACAAAGGGGTCAGCAAGAGCGGTGTTCTTATAGCTCCTTTAGCAAATTTCCACAACAAAATTTTCTGTAATTTTTTAGCATTTTCAAGTTAATTATGAAACACGAAAAAAGGCCTCAAATAGCTTTTCAAAATAAAATGAAACTAAGACCCAAAATGAATGTTGGGGTCTTATTTAATCGGGCTTTAAATTCATAATGAACGCTAGGGCTGGCCACGGTACCAAACCAAACGGTACATTCTTTAGTATCGTCTCGGTATCGTTGAAATCCTATAATGTCAGTATCGTCTCGGCCTCAGTGTCGGTCTCGTATAAGTCAGTCTCGTCTCGGTCTCTTATATAACAAGGTTTCGTCTCGGTATCAGTATCGCTCTCGTCTGGTTTCAGTCTGGTCTAATACGCAAACATAAAAAAATCCAAGACTTGGTTGCATGTCCGTGGTCTTGTAGTTGAATAAGTTCGCTTGGTATTTTTAAGATTTATTAAAAAATCATTACATATAAGCAAATAATGCATACTTAACGAATGAAAGAAAAAAGTTTGTTTTTATTCGTCTTCAGTTACAGCTTCCAAAAAAAATCTGAATGAGACTATTCTATGCTAAAGCGAACACAAATGCCAAACGCATTCTTTTCCGCAAAAGTGAGTCAGTGACATAGTTTTGCGCGAAAAATTTCGTGGTGAATATAAAATGTATGTATTTTTTTCTTTGGGTTAGTTAACAGTTCGATACAAAAATTTTAAACGTTAAACATTTTGTTTGCACACAAATCATTCCAAAAAGAAATACATACGTGTAGTTTTTTTTTCGTTGAGGAACTGCATACTTAGCTTAAGCAATTATTGAATACATCGACAAAAACCAGTGCTATCGCGGTGGTATTGGTTAATTAAATTAATTTGTTTGGTAAAATTGATACAAAAATCGTTGGGGCCGTTTTCCGGAAATCAGAATATTAGAGATAAGAGAAGAATATAAATTTGAAAATTGGGTCTTGTGTGTAAATGGAAATCCACACAAGTGCAGTGCATGCTTGCGCATTATACATCAATTTATATTGAATGTTGTTCATTCAAAATTATTCAAAATAAATTTGAAAATGTTATTCAAATCCTTGGGTTCCGAGAAATGAAGCATAAGTTAAATGGGCGTGCCAGTGGGAGTTTTCACTTAAATTGTTTTCTAAACCTTCTTTTGCTATAAAGCACATCACCGAAGTAGGCATTTCAAAATAATACCAACTCCAAAATGGAGTCTTAAATTTTCGAGACAATGTTGATACAGGGGCTAAAAAGAACCTAGCCTCATGACCTTATTTCTAAAAGCAATGGGAAAGTATGATAAAATATTAAAATCTTAAGCTTCCTCCAATCTGATTTTAAAATTAAGAAGGAAAAATTATTTGTCGATCTTTCAAAGATTGATTCTGATTTATCGGTGATTTTCATGGAGTATGAGGAGCATGAGTCACTGCTATTTGGAAGAGAATTCTAAAAACTTTATTATCTAAAGAAGTTTTCCACAACGATTTTATTCTTTGAGTCAGTGAATTATTTTCTACGTAAAACAATAGATTATTAATTCTTGGTTTGTAATGTTATTATGTTAAATTTGGAGTTCAAACTTTTGTCTTGTCTGAAACTCCATCTAAATGAAACGAAAAAAAATCAGAAATTGCATATTTTGAATGTCTCACAAGTGTTCTGGTGTATGAATGCACTTTCATTGCAACAATTAAATTTGTATCAAACAACGAATATTTTAAATAATAAGTCTTTCATTGGGCTAACGATTTTTTGCTGAATCAATTCAAAATCAGTGAAAAATTGTGTAACGTTATGATTAATATTTTTGTCAGTGATCGAGAAAGTCATAGGTCGGTACCTACCTACCTGCCTCTGAAAAGAAAAACAAATGTACTTCTTTCTTGCGGAATAATAATATTGCTTTGCTGGGTTTGTTCGCAAATCTTTATTTCAAGCTTGATAAAGTTCAAACTGGTAGACCGTTGCCGAAATGAACTGAGATCTTTAGGCACAACAAACACAGTTACCCATATATATGGGTCCCAGGACATCGTGATATTGTCGTGAACGAAATGGAAAAGAACTGGCCGAAAACGGATAATCTCTTGATCCCAGCCAAATTGAATCTTCTACTAATGTCACTGGAGCAGGAAAAAAGTAGAATCCACTTGAATATCCTTGAAGCTGCAGACGTCAGGTGGTCTTCAATTGACAATTGTCAGGTCTCAAGAAATTTATGGCCAAATCTAAGAAAAAAACAGAATATTTAGTCAAGGTAAGCAGGCCTTAATTATAGCTCTTAGTTGAAGTCCTAAAGAGCAACAACTCATTGGGAACCCACATGAGCAGAATGGGTATCAGCCCATCTGGCTTATGTAGAGGGTGTCAAGATGAAGAGGCGGAAAAGGGCTCATCCCATTTCTTTTGTGAATGCCCTATTCTGGCTAGAACTATTGAAAAGAAGCCCTTGGAGAATAGTTTTTTGACGAAATGGGCGATATCTCTATGCTGCCACTAAAAAATATCCTGAAATTCACTCAGAAGTTAGGATGGTTCAAGAAGGCATCCCATTCGAAAAAGATTTGACAAATTGACCTTTTTGACAAAGTAAGTTTTCAGATTCTGGCATTTTACTTTTAATTTCAATAATTTTTGAGTGTGTTTCTTTTAGAGAATGATTTTTGTTGAAACACTAAACCTTACTTAAGGCATTACAAGTAAATTTGACTTCAACTAAAAGTGTTGTAACTCTAAATAAAATATATTTAAAACTTTGACTTTTGTATTTGCTCAGGACTGTACTTTTGCATTGCATTCCAAACTTATTTTTATGTAGGCAAACCTATACTTATTCCCTCTTCATCATACATACTCTTAATGGATATTTATTTTCTGACAATTTCAAAATTAATTAATCATATCCCCAATCCCCTATGGAGTCGTAATAATTTCATAAATCACATTATTCAAAAAGCCGTACATACATATAGCTATAAAAATACATTCTTTTCAATAATGTTCAATTAAAATTATTTATTGCAAATATAATAAGCAAATTAAGTAAATATAGCATTATTAAACTGGACACACCCAAACTATGTATACATAGATCCATTATATTATGTATATATTTCTGATTTGTATATATGTATATATATTTAACATATAAAAAATGTACCTATTTACCAAACCAAAAAATGCATTTTCCGCAATTCAATACTTTCACACACATATGCAACCACATATACCTACACAAATACAACACACGATATAAATGCCTCCTTTTTTTCATGTGCACTCCCAACTATACTCTTTTCAATATACGGCAGGTAGGTAGGTAGTTATACATATATGTACATATATACCTATGTGTGATTTGCTTTTTATCCCTGGGTACATATTTGCAATTATCGCTTCCACATGGCAACAGAAAGAGGAGCATCATTCATATATACGTACGTATTTTTATATGAAAAAAGATATAATATCTATAGATTCGTAGGTATATCCAAATTCATTTCTCTGACATTAACAAAACTGTTGAAAAAAGAATGCCATGCTCCATCCCATTTGGCAAATAATACATCGTAAGGGCACATCCTCAATCACTCCTTCTCTTCCCCCTCGTTGATAATGCTACGGGCGCCTGCAATTAATGAAATTTCCAATTTAAATCTCATTTTGGAAACGCGCCTCTATCTATATCGAGCGCGAAATTTCTATCTCTCTTCTTTTTTACAATATTAATTTCCATTGTCCAGGAGTATACCTATTTATACCCATAGCATCCCCATCGCACTTCCTAGGATCAGTTCAGTTCACGGTTTGACTGTCACGGAAAGGGTGGTTTTATCCACCTACCTATCCACACCCACCGTATACCAGCAGCATCATCATCATCATCATCATCATCCTCATCAGTATACTGCGAATATCAAATTAATCGAAAATGATTTTAATTCTTCTCGTTCGTTCGCAAATACAGATACTCTTCATATATACAATACACAAAAACTTTGTACACAGAAGCTGAGCTTTTTATTCTTTTTCATTCTGCCCGTCCGCGTCCGTTGGCAGTGTCGAAACTCGCGAAAGGGGTTGCAATATGTATACCCGAAGAACATTAATACTTTTTTGCACCCTCAAGGACAAAAAAATTATTCCGTTCCGCGACCTACAACAAAACGAATAATTTTCATTCTCTCCCTGCATGGAATCCCCATCACGCAGCTAAATACATACACCCCTGCGCCTGCATATATGCAAAAGGAACCCACACACACGCAAGGAGATGGCTTGGAAAAATAAATAAAGCGGGCACCCTATTAACACCCATCCACCCACCCCACACCCCCTTTCGAATCTCATATATAGTTTGATATGGGTTGAGGTAGGCTTGATGATATGAAGGCTGAATGCGTGGGGGATGTTGATGCTAAAGCTGAAGCTGATGTGCTGCTGTGCCTGTGATGCTGTCATGAAAAATATTTATTTCAGAAGGGATGATGCACGAAAAAAGCTTTTTGCTCCATCGGCATCGGTATGTATCTGGTGGATACGACACGAGGAAAACAGCCACATGGATGGATATAGAATGCAGTATGAAATTATCAAAGGGGTTGTGGTGAGGTTGAGAGGGGGTGCTCTGATGGTTGAGTATGCGTTGTTATAATGAAACATTTTAATCATTTTGTTGCTGTTGTTGTTGGTGTCTTCTTTGATTTTGCGAAATAACTTTTAGGTCTTTGAGCTGAAATTTATGTATGAAAACCAGGGTGAACGGAGCGCTTTGCTGTGACATAATAATATCTTGACTTTCTAATAATAAGGAATTGGTATAGGTAGGTGGGGATCATGGACGCGGTGACACGGCCAAGCGGGGATACACAAGGAAATGTATGGTTGTTTTTGAATTTATACGAAAGTGAAAGCATTTTCCTTGGAAAAGTTGTGTCTCTAGGTGAACGGTGTAGAATCTATTGGATTCTAGTTGAAGAGTAGAAGGAGGAACATATGTATACACGCTCGATAAAATTAGTACCTATTGATTTGAAGTTGATTTCTCTTTCCATTGTATTTTTTTTGTTCTTACTATGTGAAACGGTATGAGTTTTTTTTTTGGAAGAATCTTACTTGGAGGTTCTAGGCAAATAAGAATATATATACGATGGATAGATAAAATCAAATCTAAACAAAGTTGATACATTTGGTGATACGGTAGCTAGTGGAGAACTTTTTAGTCTAAAGTACCTTTCAGCCATTCCTGTTTGCTTTTTGTTGAAAAGTACAGAAAAGTACATCTTTAGTATTTATTCTACTGCCATTTTCATGACTTGTACAGTAATACTTTCAAAAAGGTCTAAACTGTAGTAGACGAGTCAATATAAGATTTTTCGAGGGACAGGTTCCAACAAAAGGTTTTTTGATGGTTTTTGGCTTTACTAGATGTTGTCTGCATGAGAATTTTTTTTTTACCGAAATCAGACCTTCGGGGCCGGTAGCCAGAAAAAAATCTGTAACTTTGGTAATTTTTGTCGTAGAATAATGATTTTTGTATTTAATTTAGGGTTTTTAGGTTCGAAGAATTCATTTCAAGCAATTAATTTTTGCGCCGAAAAGTAGCTTATTTTTCAACATACCCTTTTTCGTGTGGAATTAGTCTAAGAAAAAGGTGTTCTAGACTGAAAACACAGACAAAATCAGAGCTTGTCCAATTTAAATAATTCAGTAGGCTATTGAATTGACTGGAAAATGAGGGGTATAAAGGAAAAATTACGTGCAAGTGTTTTTATTATTGCATATGTTTGTTAGGCCCATAAACATGATAAAACCGAAAATGATACAAAATTATACCCATGCGTTTCTGAAAGAATGGTCACACTGCACCGCTTTTTCAATATTTTTGGTACAACTTGGAAACCGAAGCCGTATTTGACAATTTAACTCTTAATAAAACTTTTTGTTCAAAATTGAATTTACTATAGAAATGGACGGCTTAAAAATAAAAAAAAATATTTGCAGGGAATATTAATACAAAACCAACTAAAAATAATGAAAAATTTAAGATTTCTTAATTTTTTAAAAAAATTGCACATAACTTTTTTTCGAGCAAGAATATTCTCTTTTTTATTCAAAATTCATTTTTTGAAAAATAAAACCGTAACACGGATTGTTCGAGTCAGTGCTATTATTCTTATAAGACAAATTAACAGTGAGTAAATATTAGTGCAAGAAATTATTAAATTAAAATTTGATATGGATTTAAATGCCATGGTATTGTCGCCCATGGTACACTGACATCTCGACTCTATATGTAACTTCCGCTCCTCAATGTTAATAAGAAAAATATTTTTTTCAAGAAAATTTTAACTACAAAGTTCTAAACAAACATGTTTAGAAAAATACTAGCACGGTAGTGACAAATACATAAATTTGAGACAAATATTTTTCGAATGAAAATAATCAATATTCTTCGAATGAAATAAATTAACTGTTGTTAATTAAATCTTAAGATTAAAACAAAATGTAAGTTCAGCGGGTAATGTTTTGAATTCAAAAATAAAAACAAATTCTTGTACAATATTAATTCATGATTATTGTATTCAGAAATTAGTATTTTGAATTGATATTAGCAAAATTTTATGAAGCACTCAAATTTCTTAAAAAATTATGTTTCTATTCAATGAAGTATTTTATAAGAAAACAAATATTTAATTGGAAGCACGGATATGCCACGGAACTGACATTTTTGACTACACTTTTTCAAGCCATGTTAAATAATAGTGAATAGCCATTTACCAAACCAGAAATTTATAAGAGAAGTTTCCATTAGGTAAATAACAACAAAACCAATGGAATCACAATTGAGCGGACTTTACACATAATGGGCGATTATCCGTAAGCTAATACTTTTGTGAGTGCAAAATTTACGAAAAAAATGTTAAATTTATTAAACTTTTTTGATAAAGAATGTTATCGTATCCAAAGTTAATGCTGGGAGTGTAAATTTCGCTTACACCAGAATTTACATGTAAAAATAATGAAATGCCATGGTATAGCTAGTGCCCAGAAAGAATTGAAAAATCACCAATTGAAAAATTTGCAGTTGCAATTTACAAATCATGTTTAATTCGTAAATCATGACATTTTACTCCCAAATTAATACAAAAACTGGTTATTTAACAGTCAAAACGTAGAACTTTACAAAAATTGTTTCTTCGTGATTTGCAATTAAAATCCATGATTCAAGTTTGTACTTTTCATAGCAAAATACAACTGTTTTGGTGTAATTTACTTTCCAAAAGCATAATTTCACAAACAGAATTTAAAAATATTGATTTGCGATAAATATTTAGTAATTAATTAACATTGCACAATCACTGAATTACGTTTTTTTTGTTGTAATTCGCAACTCCATGAGAATAGTTGCAAATTACCAACAAAAAATTCCTAAATCACGGCTTTCTTGTCGCAATTTACTTCTCGAAGAAATAAAGCACCACAACATGGCAGGTATCTAATCATCAATGTGTGACACCAACGATTTGTAATGCAAATTGGCCTGGTGGTTGCATGCTCGCTCCGCAACTGGAGGGTTGCGAGTTCAAATCCAAGCAGAGTCAGCGTAGTATTTATTTCGAATAAATTAAATTAAATGTGTATACCTGCAAAATGGAAGGGTTAGAGCAGGATTGATCTTTCCAAGTGGCAATATCACGAAATAAAGTTGGTGATCACAAATCTTTTTTGCAAATTTACAAATTGTGCGATTGAGGAATATTTGGATCTAATTGCGATTTGTTGTTCGCAATTTTTGTTTTCTCTCGATAGCACAGTTGATACTTAAAGAGGGTTGATTTACGATTTTTGAGTATCAATATCTTCATTTTGCTCAGTTTTGCAAATTGCAAACAAATAGTCGTAAATTACGAAATCCCGAGCCAAGGTATAAATCGGGACTCATTTTTCGTAATTTGCAGCTCATTTTTCGTGATCTGATCCAAGAATTCTTTCCGTGTGATTCGTTTTTGCTTGCCACGGTAGTGACATTTCCATACTTAAATCCACTTTACAAAAAAGACTGTTACAGTCAAAATGTTTTCCGAACAAATTTAAGTTGAGTTTATCGAACACTTTTAGAAAATAGTTTGATTCGTTAGTAAGGGCATATGGTGTTGAAAATAAAGAATACCACGGTAGGTAGTGACTTTTTTTCTCGGGAAACTGTTGCCATATTATTTTTCTGCTCGATATCATACGCACGAGGTTTTTTTTTTATTTCTATTTTAAGTTCATAGAAATTTGCCCTTTTCAAAATTTGATATTCAATAATATTGAAAACAAGAATTCTTGATCAATTTTCTTCAAAACGTCGTGTCGACGTTAATGCGTATTTGTTTTTAATTTAAGATTTTATTACACTTTAGACTTCTTCTTTATCATAAAATTTGTATGAGTTGCATCCCCTCCCCAATCATTTATCTACCCTTATTTTACTTATTTTTTAAGGAAATTAAATCGAATTCCATATTATTAAAATTTCTATATATTTTTTTTTTTGTATAGGAAAAATGTGTAGACAAACAATTTTTAAAGTTTTGAGTAAGAAAATAATTTTTAGTATCAAAAACTTGATTTAAAATCGAAAAAGAAGAAAATAGATTTGTTGCTTTGAATAGAGTTATCGAGTATGGTTGTTAGCGTGCTGTCGTTATTATATAATTTTTTTTTCTATTTAAAGTGATTATTTAAAAATAAAAAAACTGCTCCTTTTACCCAAACAAAGGGAAATAGACTCCGTTTAAGTTACGAGAATTCTCTTGCTTTGACCTTCCCGAACGCTACGCTGCCTAATTTTGTATAAGTTCTTATGCGAACTACTCTTTTGAACAAGCGTGAAATAAAAAAAAAAAATCACTCGTTTTTCTTCATTATATAATCCAAAATTCTACTTTTTTAATAATGTTATTATTTTGCGGTGCTAGGATATGTTTTCTCAAAACTTTTTTAAAAAATAAGAAATATGATCGTGTTTCCAAAAACCACTGGAAAAGCATGAAAGAACAGATGTTAGGATTTTTTATAATAAGCGCGCACTAAAGAGGTTTTGAGTACCCTTAAAATGATTTTACCAAGTGTGAACATTAGGAAAATGGGAAAGGATTCAGGAGGAGATACCGATGCACTTTGAATTTGTAGTTCTGATTATCAAAATGAGAGAAAAATACAGAGCCAGGTAAAGTATTCCACATTCGTGCGACTAAGAAAAGAATCTCTATACTTGACAGTACGTCCAAAATTGCGCTCAAGGGTAAACTGATGTGCATTCCTAGAAGTTCGAGCATTAGGGTGGAAGTTCCTGGAAGTTCGAGCATTAGGGTGGAACTGCTTAAGGGGAGAAATGCAACTGGCTATTTCACTAGAACACTGTTTATAAAAATACCGATAAAATGACGAAATAAACGAAACATTGCGATGGTGTTCGAGAGATGCAAATGTTTCCGTTATAGTTCTACCATCTATCATTTTTACGCTCTATTTTGAATTCTATCCAAGAGACTTAAAATTTTTTTTGGAGCACCTGTCCAAATATGGCAGTTGAACTCAAGCTTCGGATGAATGAAGGCTTTATAGATTATAGCCAGATCAGAAGGAGTGAAAAATTTTCTTGCAGCTTCGAAAAAAACCTAAAGATTCCGCAGCATTTTTGGTGACGTCGAATTGTGATCATTCCACAGATGGTGGTTTGTAATGAACATACCCAGAACTGAAAGCTGTTCGGTTTCCTCGATGCAAGTGCCACTCATGGGGAAAGCGGCATGGGAGGTGGATTTCACTTTAACGACAAAAGGAAGCATTGAGTTTTTGAAGCATTGAATTTTACGCGATTTTAATTCCCCATTGGGCAATGCTGTTGAGATCAGAATTTAATGAGCTTATCATACGCTGCCGTTCAAATTCCACATCCGAAGAACAAAGAAGTGAAGCTTGAAACAAATATGAAAAGCTGATGGTACTATCGTCTGCGAAACATTTTAATTGAATACAAGTTTCAGACAGAAGATCATTTATAAAAATAAGGAAGAGAGTCGAAGAAAAAACAGAGCCCTGGGGTACACCATAATTTTTTTTATGAATATCAGACTTTGAAACCGCCCAACGCAACTTGTATTAAACGGTCCGAAAAGTAATTTCTAATCCAACGAAGAAGAGATTCATCAACACCAAATGCACGCATTTTCGATAAGACAGCTTGATGCCAAATTCTATCAAACGCTTTTGGAATATCAAGTGCAATAATCTTAGTTTCTTCAAAACGATGTAAAGATTAGATTAGAATAAAGGGGTGGAATGGGGTAAGTGCTGGGTGGGAAATACGTCAAAACAAAACAAAATAAAATTTAAATTGGTAATTTGGGAAGCAAAGCAACGAAGCTATTCTTTCTATGCCTGACCGATTGGTTCAATGATGTGCAGAACGATTATTTTTGAAAGCAGATGAAGGCAGCAGACGTCTCAAAATACTCCATAATACCTGACTTACTATTGAATAGATTTTAAATAGCTTCTTATGACTTTTAGTCAAGACGAATTAAGGAGCACCCTGCCGATGAGTGATATTTTTTTAAGTTTTGTTACAAAACAAAAATTATAATAATAAGTTCTGTTTCGATAGTTGCCGATATTTACCAAAAATTTTAAAACTAATGAACGAATTTGTTTTAAGTTGAGCTTAGTACGCTGCTCAACAAAATCCAAAACGAAAAATATCGTTAGCTCAGCAGTAAGCTGTTTGACAAGCGAAATGGACTGTATGTTGTAGATTCTATGGTGAAGTTTCCACATATTTTCGCACAGAATCAACCACCCGAACCATGCCGAAAAATTATATTTCTATTTTTTCGTTTTTGTTTTCTTATTTTCGCTTTCATGAAATAAGATCTTAAGTAATTTTTTTCAGAGTTTTCGTCAAGATTCTTGATAGTCATATACTATCGATAACGATCAATAAACCATCGATATTTGAAGAACACTAAATGAATCTGATTTTGAAAACAAACCTAGAAAATTCTTTTCATAATTCACAATAGATTAAAATAATTTTCTTTTAAATACAAAATACCTATGCAAATACTGAAAATAAAAAAACTCACCTTCATGCGAGTCCACTACGAATCGAACCCCGATAAAGCAGTAGATAAATAATTATTCCGAAACGACTGCTCCAAGTTAAAAATGCGTCTGCAATATACGCGTGTTTGTAATTTGTTTTATATTCTTTTTAAGATATTAATCCGTGAAATTGTTAAATATTCTTTAGTCCTCATGGTTTATTTTTGTTTTTTCTCGAGCCAAAATATGTAAATTTTGTTCTGTTTTTTGCTTTTTTTTATTTTTTTTTTGTTCAAACAACACACTTTACTTTTGTATTTTTATCTTTCAAATATATATGTAGGTATATATTTACACATCATCATTATTTATTTCATTTTTCAATAAATTATTTTTTTTGTTGTTTGTCGAAAATTCATAAATTTTTGGAATCACTTTTAATTTTGGAGTTTAGAACAAATTGATGGATTTTGTTTTGTATTCTTTATTTTTTTTTGTTGATTTGATTAAAAATAAAACTTAAACTTGGTATTATTTAAAATTACTATTATTGGTATTATTTTTATTGCATTTTATTTATTGATTTGTGTATTGTAAAATGTATTACACCGAAACGAAACTTAACATTTTGGAGAGAGATTTTGAATTTTTGTTGTTGATTTTTGTATTAAGGAAACTAAACGCGTTATTTTTTGTCGTTTTGTTTTTTTTGTTTCATAATTAAAATAAAAAATTTGGTTTACTATTTTTGTTGTATATTATATATATAATGAGAGGAAATAATTGCACAAAATTAAAGATTTTTTTTTCAGTAAATATAACAAAAAACGATTTTTTTTAACAACTATTAACGTAATTATTAAAAATGTTCCAAACAGTCAAAAAGCACCTGAAAATGTAAGAAAAAGATAAAATCGAAATTAGTTTTTTTTTTTTATTTACATATTTTAATTTTGTAAAGAGTGAGGTAGAAAGGTTTTTATATTATATTTTTGCAATAAAAAGAAAGGTTGGGCTAATTGATTGATGGTATTTGCAAGGTATAGTCGTTTAAAATGTAAAAAAAAAAGAAGAAAAATGACAGAAAAAACGAATTCATCCGTAAATCCTTTCATGCAATATTAATGAGTCCCTTTGGCACAGGATTAGAGAGACAACATTGTGAAAGCACAAAAAGAATAACAAACAAAAAAAAAAAACTTCTACCACCTAGATATAGACACAAAGGAAGTCCAGGATAATTTAATGGGAAAAAAATTAAACCCAAAGGACCAATTTGCAAAGTCGCGTTTTTAATGAGCCATGAGTTGGGATATTCGTACATTCGTGTCTGTATTTATATCTTGTCTGCTGAAAGGATATGCGCGAAGGGAATTTGACAGTGCCTGGCAAATAATTGACTAGAGATTTGTTTAAATTATGATTCAATGGTTTTTTTTTTGTCTTTTTTTTCTTTTTTTTTGCTGTCTATAATTACCGAGTGTTGAAGTAAGTATCTGGAGGTAATATTAATAAATAATTAAGGGACAAAGAATATGGTATAAATATAAATGAAGGTTAATTGGACATAATTTTTAAGACATTAGAACCAAGATTAAATGAATATTAATTGTCTTTTTTATAATTATCGTTAAAAATAAAAGTAAGTTTAAGTAAATAAGAAAATAAATAGAAACTAGAGAAAGTTTATTTATCTTGTCGTATGTGGAATGTGTTGGTTAAATTGGTATAAAAATAGGGGTTTTAAGAAACCTAACATGGCGATGACGTGAAAAAAAGATTTTTTTTTAGTCTTTTACTTCAAATTATGCGATTGCCATTTATGTAATAAAATGAAAATTACAATCCCTATTCAATTGAATGCAATCTTTTGGGAATTAATGCATTCTTTTTCATTCTTTATATTCTATTGCAATTTTGGCATTATTTTGAATTTTTTGCATCCTTTTTCCCTAAACTTTATTTTTGGAGGGCAGAGAATGCATCAAATGCTGAAAAAATGCCAAGAGTACAAAGGAATGCAAAAGAATGTAGAGAATGTATGGTATTCTAAAAGATTGCATTCAATTGATTGCTGTTAATTGAATCATAGAATGTGCAAAAAAAGATTTCACTCTTTTTTTCTCAAATTGAATTCAATTAAAGACTGCTTTCAGAAAATGAGGCCTTATCGAGGTTTTTAAGCATGGGTTTCTACGTGCGATGTATGTAGGAACTATAGGGCAAGTTATGGATTCGTAACCAATGTAACTATCAAACATGACATAACGATGATAGAAAACACGAAAAAAGTGTGTTTTTGTGTATGTCTGTCTTTACCTATACCTCGAAACTACTGAAGAGATTTACTCAAAACTTTTGGGTTCGGTTGGTACGAAATTCCGAAGGCCAAAATCCCGAAATGGCAAAAAATCCCGAATGGACAAAGTCCCAAATGGACGGGATCCCGAATGGCTAAAATCCCGAATGCGAGAATCCTGAATGCTTTCAGTATTTTTTGTCATTCGGGATTTTGTCCATTCGGGATTTTGGGTATTCGGGATTATGACATTCGGGATTCTCATTTTTTACTTTTGGGGATTTTTCGCTAAATATTTACCTTAATATTCTCTTGAATTGATTTTTTTTAGCTCAAAAAATAACAGACGGTTCTTCCTATAAAACCGTTAAGGAAAAGCTTAATTATCTCAAAAACGGCTCGAACGACTTTCATAAGAAAACACTATTTTATTGTTAGTATGGTTTATTTTCTGATTATTAACGGTTTTTATTTTCGATTTTCTCATTAATGGCTCAACCGATTTCAATCAAAATGTGTATCGAAAAACTCCTTTAAAATGTCAATAACATAACATCAAAATTTTGAAAAAAAAAATAAATTTAGGATTAGGATTACCTACTAAAAATATTATTTTTTTTGTTTTGAAAATTCAATATGTATTTCAAAAACGGGTTGACATTTTTCTTATAAAATGTGGTTTTTATGTACAAATATTAATAAATACTTAAAACTGATATATTTTCTATTAATGTTATAAGCATTTTAATTATCAAAAATATTTGTTTAGAAAACCGTTCCAACGATTTTAGTTTTTTTTTGCACGTCTTAATATTTCCTCATTTAATCACCAGGCATTCTTATTTTTGAGCTGAGTACCTCGGGGCATAGTGGTAAGTGCGTTGGACTGTCATGCCCTGCCGCTGCCACTTAAAAACAGAAATGTTGTTTCCGAAGTACTGCCTCTAGCAAGGAACTGACAATTCTTCCAAGAGTATGCTTGTCATAAATAAGTGCTTCTCATCTAGCTGCTGGGACTCAGCAAAAAATTGTTGGTCCCCTCCATTCCTGCCAACAACACGCACACAGGAATGGTTGAGAGTTACAAGTCACTAGTCCCTGGTTCTCTGTGAGCTGTTGCGCTACCAATTTTTTTTTTTTTTTTGAGCTCAAATCAATTTGACTGGATGTTTATGCAATTGAGAGAACGAGTTTCATGCTGCGTTACAATTTTCTATAATTACTTGATATATTTTTAAAGTTCCAAGCAACTTGACGTACAAGAGCAAGTGCATGCGACCCAGCCGTGCATTTTATTTTATTCCGTTCGTTAACATATACTTCCATATGTACCTATAAATGTGTACGTATGTTCATGTTCATGAATCAGCATCCTCGCAGAGTTTTTTCAGAATTCGTTGTTATTTTTAGTCCAATGTTAATTTTTCTATTATTCTAAGAATGTGATTCTTTTAAAATTCAGTTAGCAGAATATTCAAATTCTTTTGAAGAGTCAACGACCTCTTCACGTAAACGTAACTTTTTTTAAAACTCCATCATCACATGCATAAATATCTTGCTATTATCATTCATTTAACTCCATTTTCCATACCCCTTTTGGAGCTTTTTATAAGTATGTAGATGTATTACATACATAACTGCAAAATGATAATATGAAAACTAAAAATACCACATTCTAAATGGACAAAATGCTGCACATAGCAAATATTTACTATTCTGTTATCAAGGTTTATTTATTATTTGAAGTTGTCGCTTTAATGAATTTATGATAAGTTTTATCTTTAATTTGGATTTTAATAAATAAATACCTACATAGTTGAATAATCAAATTTGACTATTTACATACATATATTTATTCCCACGATATATTGTTTAGCAATCATTGTACAAACTAGGCTGATTACAAGTAATGAAAGTATTTATAGGAACAAGAAAAAAAGGATATCTAATCCTGTCAAAATATTTAGGATTAGAGTTATCAAAAACTATTTTCTACAAAATTTTGTAGTTAGAGCACGTTTAAATTATGTTTTTGTGTTATAAAATATATTTTGTGAGAAGATAAAATAAAATACACTACTGGGTCGCATGCACTTGCGCTTTATGTTCAAGGGGCTGAAGGTATAATTCTTGACTGAATGTGATTGTAAATTTGAAATCGTTGAAACGGTTTTTTTTTTAAATAATTTTTATATATGTATTCAATTCTTAAAACACTTTCAAGGACAAATTTTGGTAAGCAAATCTGAAGTACCAATTTACTTTTGTGCTAATGAAAATAAAATTTAAAAAAAATAGTCAACTTTGAGGTATTAAATTTTCAATAAAATAATTTAAATTTTTTTTTGAAAATTTCATACACAATATTAATTGAACTTTTTAATTTTTTTTAAATTTTAGTGGTGGATTGTAAAATTAGCCAAACGGAAACAGTTTTATCAAAATCGTAGGAGCCTTTTTTGAGAAAAAAAAATATATTTTTCTTAACGTTTTTTTAACTTTTGTATGAAATGTTCCGTTATTTTTCAAAAAAAGTACATTTTTTTCTTAAAATGCTTTACAGCAGTGTTAAAAAAGTCTTAAGTACCGAGTTTCAATATGGTCGATCATATGGTTTTTGAAATAATTGATTTTCAAACAAAAAAATTGAAACATTTTTTAAAAATCCAAATATTATTTTTTTTAAATTTTGGTAAACGATATCATTTATTTTTTGTGGAAGCTTTCGTGTAGAAAAATTATTGAAATCGAAAAAAAATGTTTTTTTGATAGGTAGGTACCATTTTTAGCCATTTTTTGAAAAAAATTGTTTCCCACCCAAAAGTAGCCTTTACTAAAAGTAGTTTTTGGAATTATTTTAAGAAAAGTTGTGCGGCCGTTTTTGAGAAAAACACGATGATGTAAATTTGCTTAAAAAAATGTATGGGCGGTATCGTTATTTTTGGTTGTAAAAAAAATGAAAAAAAACTTGTAGGGAAAAGACAAGAAAACGCTATGTAACAAGTTCAAAGAAAATCAATCTAGCAGTTTAGGCTGAATCTCAACGGACAGGAAGACAGAATTGTGAAACCAATTTTTTTTGTCTCCTCTATTTTATAAGTAAAAAAAAAGAAATTTTTGCTCCTGATCAAATTTAAAAAAAATGCAATTATCCTTTGAATGGTAAATTTTAGAAAAAAAAATAATTAGGGTATTCATGCAATAGCGTAAAGTCGTCGTAAACGTGGTAAAGTTTCAAACTTCGCAAATCTGTCAAATTTTCCATATAAATTGGTGACAAAATTACGAAGTATTTTAAACTTTACAACATTTACGACGACTTTACACGACTTTACAATATTTTCTGAAATTTTTTTCCAACTACAAATGAGGCCATGAGCGCAATAGTGGCCTAACTGAATTTTTCAATATTTTCAGTAGAGCAAAAATAAGAAATGGGTTGTGTTCAAACACTTGTTGTTTTAAAATAAAGAAACATACGCTTGATTTTCTTTTTGCAATATGATCAAAAAATAAAAGGTTTTTGATTTTGTATCCATGATCCTTCAAAATACCGTTATAACTGATTTTAAAGTCAGATAGGCCACTATTGCGCAAAGGAAAAAAAATAAAAATTAAAATCCTGTAAAGATAGGCCAATCATTTGTAAATAAAATTGATTTCTATTAGTTTTTATTATTATTTTTTTTTAATATGTACGTTGAAATTTAACATTTTTATTCACTTTCAGATGTGTTAGAATCCATAAAAGCTTTTGTAGTATTTGTAAATTGATATTCCTGATCGGTGTAAAAACTATGATGTGCGGGTATTAGGATATAAAGTATCAAGGTTAAAGCTTTCTGGTAGAACGAGAACCAACAGCTGATTTTGAGTGTGAATGATACAAGAAAAGAAGTATAGGAGTTGATAGCTTAAGTAAAACTTATTCAAGAAATTAAGGTATTGGTAGTCCACAACCGGGACTTTAGTGATTAAACAGTGCATCGAAATCAAAATATGAATGCATCTCTCCTTAGATAATGATCAGATCACAGATCACGGAATCTGAGACCACTTGAGTCTATAGTAAGCCCTGCCAGATAATTTAAAAAACTTCAAAGTTCAAAGCAAAAAACGGGTTTTTGAAACGGCCTGGTAGGGCAAATATACACACAAATGATCAGAGTAGCATTACCCAGGAAGGGGTGAAAACCAACTTTGGTTAGCACAATTATTACTCTCGATGTAGTGTTTAATCACTATATCCCCGGTTATGGACCGCAAGACTTTGATTTGTTGAATAAGTTTTACTCAAGCTGTTAGCTCCAATATTTCTTTTCTTGATACCATTCACACCCAAAATCTGCTGTGGGTTCTAAGCCTATAGCTTATACTTATTTTTATTTGTAAAACAAACATGTTGACAAAAAAAATCAAAAAAATGTTAAAACAATATGTGGGGTTGGTCTTTGAAGCTCATGAATCTTGAGTCGGTTAACCTTAAGTCCTTCTCTAGAGATCATTCTATTTGAAATTTCCGATTTCAAAGTGGAGAAGAAGTGCTTTTTGGTAGTTTTATGACATGGAATGTTTTTTTTTCTCGCTGATCATATGAAACTCTAACTTTATGGCTAATCGAGGGTGGTTATCAGGGTACTGACTTATGTTTAGTTCATTGAATTGATGTCACCTGTGAGCAAATAGTTAAATAATTGGCCTAACTTAAAGTTTCAAACAATAAAATCAAATATGCGAGCGCAATAGCGGCCTTTAAAAAAGATAGGCCACTCTTGCACTTAAGCTTTTAATTTTTTTTGGTTTGGCCTAAGTACAAAAGTCCTATAACTTTGGCATGAAGCCGTCAATTTGAAAAATTAAAATGCAGAAATGTTGCTCAATGCATACAGATTCAATTTTCGTCGTAAACTGAATTTCGATAAAATTGCAGTTAGGCCACTATTGCCCTCACGGCCTGAAATTATGCGATAGGAATTTTTGGCTAAGTTTCAAAGTTGTACCAAACATATTGGAAAGTGTCCAGTGTGATCATTCTAACAGAAACGTAAGGGTGAATTTAGCATATTCAATAATAAAAACCATTGAACGTAATTATAATCCCTTTTTCCCTACTATTTTCTGGTATATTCTATAGCTTCTGAACTTTGATGTACGTTTTCTGATTTCATTCGCCGCATATAAAAATAATGTTTTTTAAATAACTTTATTTTATAAGCCAACAGCCTTAAGAAAACTAATGTCTTAATATTTTTTGTAGAGAACAGCTGAAAATTCGATATTTCATAGAATTGTAAAATCCATATTTGTTTTTTGATTTTAAATACAAAATTTCCGGCAAATAAATGGTAGACTTCATGCCCGTTCCGCTTATAGAAAAAGCATGTATCCTAAAAAGTAGGTAGGTACTGAAAATAAGTTCATTTTTGTTTCCCTTACTTAACGTTTTTTCTGCTGCAATATTCTACATTATACGTACATATAAGAAAATTTGAATAGCTGTTGGTCTAAGAAAATTAATTTTGTTTTTTAATGCAAAATGTGAAAGAAGCATGGTCTTTCTATCAGTTTTAAGAACAGTGATAAAGTTTACTATAAGGCATTCCAGGTTTATCCATTCTGCACAAAATATAAACAGATTGACTATTTTGATCAAAATGACGTATGTTCACGGAAAGAATAAATTGAACAAGTACCCATTGCAAAATTTTCAGTAGCAATTTGCAAAACATGTATTATTTATTAATCATGGCACTTTTTTGCAAGATTCACACAAAAACATTGAAAAGCATAACAAACTATAAAATTTGTCTCGTCAAGATTTTCAAATAAAACTGCATTTAGAGTTTCAGTGATTTATAGCTAGACAATGTTTTTTTTTCAAATGGGGTCTTGCATTTTTTGGAAGTGCAAAGTGTATGTTGTGTTTGTAATTCAATGAATTGCTTTTTTAAATAAAAATCGACCTTTCTTGTAAAAATCAATGTAAGCTAAACTTGGTGTCTCTCTTGTGAAATACTAAAATATTTGCTTATATGTTATTGTTGAAGAAAGGTGTGCTCATGATTTTAAAAGTTATGAAATTTTTATTTGCATCATTTTTTGCATTTTGATTTTACATAATTTGATGTTGACTTCAAAAAATGCCTTGCAAATTTTCAAAATATAACATTTACCATTCAATTGAAGGGGTCAAAAACTTGAAGATCCCATAGTTAAAACTGAATTTAAAGGCTTCGTGAAGCAAAGACAGTTTTTTTTGCAAATTTGGCGTAATTAACGGGTTATTGTCACTGAACTCTTTCGTTGATAAATTTTCAAGAATAATATTTGTATGACTTAACTTTTTCTCCTATGCTTAAAGCATAGGTGTGAATCTTCGATATCTTTATTCGTTCTCGAGATATGGTTAGTGAAAAAAGTATTACGAACATATCAGGCCGTGGGCGCAATAGTGGCCTAACTGCAATTTTATCGAAATTGAGTTTATTAAAAAATTGAATTTGGATGTATTAAACAACAGTTCTGCATTAAAATTTTCCAAATTAACGTCTTCATGCCATAGTTACAGGACGTTTGTACTTAGGCCAAACACAAAAAAATTAAAAGCTTAAGTGCAAGAGTGGCCTATCTTACTTAAAGGCCGCTATTGCGCTCGCATATTTGATTTTATTGTTTGAAACTTTAAGTTAGGGCAATTATTTAACTATTTGCTCACAGGTGACATCAATGCAATGAACTAAACATAAGTCACTTCCCTGATAATCGATTAGCCATAAAGTTATAGTTTCATACGCTCAGCGAGGAAAAAAAAAACATTCAATGTCCAACAAACTACCAAAAAGCATTTCTTCTCCACTTTGAGCTTGGAAATTTCAAATAGAATGATCTCTAGAGACGGACGGAAGGTTAACTGACTCAAGATGTATGAGCTTCAATATTTTAAGACCGATCCTACGTATTGTTTAAACATTTTTAATTTTTTTTCAACATGTTTGTTGAGTACAGCTTGAGTAAAACTTATTAAAGAAATTAAAGTCTTGCTGTCCATAACCGGGGATTTAGTGACTAAGCACTGCATCGAAAACAAACTATGAAAACTACTTCCAGAGTAATAATTGTGCTAACTTAAGTTGGTCTTGACCCCTTCCTGGGTAGTGCTCCTCTGATCACGGAAGCCGAGATCATATTGGTGTATAGTTCGCCCTGCCAGGCCGTTATAAAAAACCCGTTTTTGATTTGAACTTTCAATTGCTTAAACGATGAGACGTTAAGGAAGTAAAATCATTTATTCTTTTGATGGAAAAAAAAAGCTAAAGACCTAATTATTATTTCTAGCCAAAAAAATTGTTCAAATAGGCCCAAGTTTCCACATAAAAAGACTTTTCTTATTTCAATGACTGAACTACCTTACCAATGATCATTGAAAAATTAAAAGTCAATTTTTGTGGAAAGTTGGGCCTATTTGAAATATTTTTTTGACTAAAAATATTAATGAAGTCTTAAGCTTTGATCGTCCATCAAAATAATAAATGATTTTGCCTCCTAAACGTCTCAAAATCAATCATTAAAATTTTCAATGATGAGTTTCAATGATAGCTATAACTGGCACCTAAAGCTCCGGTTGTGGACTGCCAAGACCTTTGTTTTCTTGAATAAGTTTTACTCAAGCTGTCAACCCCTACTTCTTTTTTTTTGTATCATTCACACTCAAAATCTGTTGTGGGCTCTCGTTCTACTAGCAAGCTTTAACCTTGATACTTTATATATCCTAGTACCCGCTAATATCTACATAAAAGTTTTTACACCGATGACAGGATAACAATTTACAAATACTGCAAAAGCTTTTAAGGATTTTATCACATCTGAAAGAGAATAAAAATGTTAAATTTCAACGTACATTCATATTAAAAAAAAAAATATGAAAAAACTCATAGAAAGCAGTTTTATTTACAAATGATTGGCCTATCTTAACAGGATTTCAATTTTTATATTTTTTTCCTCTGTGCAATAGTGGTCTATCTGACTTTAAAATCAGTTGTAACGGTATTTTGAAGGATCATGGATACAAAATCAAAAACCTTTTATTTTTTGATTATATTGCAAAAAGAAAATCAAGCCTATTTTTCTTTATTTAAAAACAACAAGTGTTTCAAAATAACCTGTTTCTTATTTTTGCTCTACTGAAAATAATGAAAAATGCAGTTAGGCCACATGAACTTACGAACGAACGAACTTACCTACATACCTACAATACAAACATCGATCTAAAAATAAATCTGTTTGCAGGGACCTTGAAACGATTTGACAAATTGTACCAATTCAAACAATGTAATAACTTAAAAACTGGCTCTTTGTCTTGCAGCATATTTTTAATCTGACAAATTATTCTGACACTGAGAAATAAAAAATCAAAGTTTTTAAAGCTATCAGAGTCGTCGAAATGTAAATTGATTATTTGTAGATATTTGTATGAACTATCAGAAATTGCCTACTCAACCCATTTTTTTTAAAAGTTTGCGCCTATTATCCAACAAAAAAATTATTTTTAAGATAAACTAAATTTAAGCATTTATCAATATTAATTAACTGCAAGAGTGATTGATCACATTATGAGATGATACAATAAAATAAAACAAAAAGCAATCTATTTATTTATTAATGTGCTTATTATTGAATTTTGGCAGATAAATAAATACCTATAATAACTTGAATTGGTAAGTAGATATCTATCTTTAGAAAACAAAAGTATATAAATAAATATTTCTGAATGACTCATATCTACATTAAATTGTTGAGCATTAACATCCGGATTAAATCCAAATAAAAATTATATTAATCAACAAAAAAAAATCAACAACATATACATAGGTACTAGAAAAAAAAAACTTATCAAGCGACACAACTGAATAAACAAAACAAAACAAAGCTAAAAAAAAATACAACAATTGAATTAATTCCCAGGTGCTTAAATTAAAAACACTCACAGAACATGCAACCAGTATCGAATTTGGTCAGCTTAAGGTTTATTGTAGGTAGATTTGGTTTATACATATCTATGTATGGGAGCCCTTACAATTAATTGAGATATATCTATGCCGAAAACGAATACGAATTTCTTAAGATTTTATCGGTCGTAAAACAACACCTATTTACATCTCCATTAATATTCGAAATACTACTTTTGGACATCTGAGCTCCGAACACAAATTTTTTGCTTAGGAAATTCTCTTTATCAGAACCACTTTGGCGCCATTTTGAAAATTTTCCGAATCAGGGTTTTAATTTTTTATGAATCTAAGCATGGATGAAATATTTTATCATCCATACATATACTTTATGCCCTCAGCAAAAACTAAGTTTATTTTGTATCCACTAAATCCGCCTCTGCATTGCACAACAAAGTCTAAAACTCATGGTAAAAATTACAATTCTGTGTTTAAAATTGCAATTATATCAGCAAATTGCTAATTAACGTTGAAATAATCAGTTTCATTGTATTTCTGAACACAAACTTACTATTCGTTCAAAATTGCGGGAAAAACAAAAAAAAAGAAGAAAAATCAAAAAAACAAAAATTACATTTGCAAACATTTTTATTATTATTACCAACTAAACAAAAATACTTGGGTATACCTATGTACGTATCTTGTTTATAAACATGTGTAGCTGCGTGTTTAATTGCAAACGCAGACAATATAAAAAGAACATAACTAATTTACTATACGATACGAATACGACTACGAATACGAGTATACGAACTCAATCTAAATCAGCGTGTAGCTAATAAATTTTGTATCTGTGTTTTTGTAGTTTAAATTGTTTATAGGTATTTCACCGGCATTATAGAAGAGTTGTTAAAGACATACAAAAAAAAAGAGAACAAACTATCTATAGATTTGTATGTACACTCTACGTACCGTTTGATTTGCTATAGTTTTTCTAGTCAAATTTTGGTTAGGTTGAATATTTGTCCACAGTAATTTCAAGAGGAAGTGTATGAAATCAATGAATACTTTTAGAATAATCAATACATTTTTGGAGACAAATTATTTTGCAATGCAGCACATTGCCAAATTAGTATTGGTTTCCCGGGTCAGTACATCTTGAAGACCTAATCTGCTAGAGTTTTTAAGCTTAGAAAATTAAGTTAAAAGTGTTCTTCGTGTCTAACTCTTATACCAACAGCCGGTATCTGATGAATGATTTTTGAACAGGTGGATTAATGCATGTGAGTTAGAGTGTATATAAATTTAAAGGCTGACACGTCGCGTCGTCGCATCAGTCGTGTCGTTTATTCTAATCATCGATGTATGATGTCATTTAAGAGTTCGCGAAATATAAATTTGCGAATTTTTTCTTGTTTCGGTGATTTTTTGTAGATTTTTTTTTGTTACGTTGTTTGAAGTTAGGTTTTTTTTAATTTGGGCAAATAGCATACACGTGATCACAAAGCGGGCATAATTAATTTGATGGATTTAAGTTGTTATTTCTTTTTTGTAAATTACCATCACCGACGGCAATTTGAAATATTATTTTATTTAGACAATGTTGGCAATTTTGGAGAAATATCTATCTCTAGAGTCCAGATAAATGGTATTTGAACTTATGTGCTATTTTTTTGCTAGATAAAATGTATGTATGATAGATTTTGTATATATTTTTTTGGGTCAAAGGGGTCTTAACCCAAGGCTATAAATCTAGATTTTATGCTATTTTTGGAATTAATTTGTGTGATTGATGAGGAGAAAATAAGAAGGAACAGGTTTTTGAAAAGAGACCAAATTGATTTTAGAGATCTTACAATCGTTTGTAAAGTTTGATAAAACATTATTGGCTTCAAATACAATTTTGCAGCTTAAGCAATAGGTTATAATATTTAAATAAATTGACCTTCCTTATTTCTTCGTTCTTATTCTAATCACTTACGAGAAATTTCAAGCGTTTTTTGAGTCAGAATAATCTTTGCTAATTTCTTAAGGGCAGATTATTATTCTTTAAAATTATAGGTATACCTGCCAAGTCATAAAGTTTTTTTCTTTACACTTAAATCTAGAATTACGTTGCGAAAATTACCTTTTCTCCCAGTAAAACCAAATAAAGTTTTGTCTTAGAGAAGAATCTAACCTTATCAGACCTGGGTAGGTATCTAACTTACCTATCTTCTTTGGTATCGTATTTTCTAAATTTTACCCCAAAGCTTGTTAGACCTTCATATCCCTCATTCCAATATTTGTCCTTGCGTATAAATAACAATTTAAAGTTGAATTTTTTTTTGTGCGAAAAACCCAAAAATACATATATTAAGATTTCTTATGGGCTGGTTTAGGAATTAAGAATTTGTTTTACATACAATTTTCAAACTACATTTATATGTACATACGTTGTAAGTTTCTTAATTGAATTGAAATTTTACTGAAGGGTATTGGGAACGAAATATTGCAAATTAAAACCACGCATTCAAAATCTTGCAATCCGAAATCTTGTAATCAGTGTTGCCAAAACGGGCTATTTATAGCCAATTGGGATACTCAAATTTCTAATTCACTCTTTCAAATTGGGATTTGCAATTTATTCCAATTGGGCTATTTGGTTCTATATTAGACAATTTTAGGCTCCTTCAAATTTATTTTTTTTTTCCAATTTGACCTCAGCCAGAAATTAAGAAGTTAAAGCACAAAATTAAGGTTGTATATTTCTGTGCATACTTAATAGATGGGACTTTTTTTCGGCTTCAAGATTTTTCAAATTGGGCTATACTCCTCCCAAGAAAATCTGGCAACGAACCTCACTCTCCTAATTTTGCAATTTCAAAATTACGTCATTGGCAATCTCACAATTACAAAATTCCGCAAACTAGAAACTCACAGATTATAAGGTCTCGCAAGATTTGATTTCATTGCAACAGATAAATTTTTTTGATAAAAATCTCGCAAATTCAAATTTTGTCCAAGATTTTGAATATAAAATTCATTTGCACTTAAATTTTGCGAGATTTCCTAACTTCTTATTCAAAATTGTTTTAATTTTAAGAGCAAGAAAAAGAACAAAGAAATTGCATATCTGGCTGAAATGTCGGGTAAAGTTTTTGTAATTGTTAAAATACAGTAAAAGCAAAAGAAAAAGTTTTTCATTTTCACTCTCAGTTTCGCACTGAAAAATTGAAATCCTGCGAGCCAAAAAAGTTCGCAGGATTGTAATGTTTCACGCAATTTGTTTTAAGTTCAGTTCAACTTACATGAATTTTTCAACGAAAATCCACTGTAAACTATATCCAACAAGATTAGAATTCCTAATCATTAAGCTGGAAGTTTTTTTTTTTGCGTCTGACAAAGCCCTCACTATGTCACTGATGAGTTCAAGTGAGTAAGCCGAACGAAACGCCAATTTGTAGGACTAAAGGCCATAAAAAGCTATTTTGAATCAATAATTCAACAAGTCCAATCCTTAATGCTAAGTCTTCTACTTGGCTGATTTATTTCAGTAGTATATAGAATTTGTATTATAAAACCTTCTTATATAGAAACTATGCCTGGCCCCGGGCAAAAAAACTTCCAGCTTAATGATTAGGAATTCTAATCTTGTTGGATATAGTTTACAGTGGATTTTCGTTGAAAAATTCATGTAAGTTGAACTGAACTTAGAACAAATTGCGTCTGACAAAGCCCTCACTATGTCACTGATGAGTTCAAGTGAGTAAGCCGAACGAAACGCCAATTTGTAGGACTAAAGGCCATAAAAAGCTATTTTGAATCAATAACACTGATTTATTTTACAAAATTAAGCAGTTTTCTGTAAAACAAAAATAAATATTTCCTTTTTGTAATTCCTTTTTTAGACATTTGAATCCATGTCAAAAGTGCCTCACTTATTCGTCGATTGTGTCCCAAACATGGTGCACTATCATCATTTTGAGGTATTTTTTTTAAATGAATTGTTATAAACTATTAGGTTTGTGTAAAGTCTTTGAAATTTGCAGCGTCTGACATTTTCTTAATTTAAACCCAATGTTTCTCCATCAGTTAAAGATTTTTAGTTAAAGCATTCCTCCCCTAAATCAATTCAACCGTAAAACTCGCGCTTTTGGGAATGCTCATCAGTTTACCCTTGGGCCTTGAGCCCAACTTCAGACGTAGGTACTGTTAAGTTCAGAGATTCTTTCTTTAGTCGCAAAACAAGAATGTGGAATGCTGTACCAGACTCCATTTATCCTCCCATTTTAATATTCAAAACTACAAAACCAAAGGGCATCGATATTTTTTGCTTGATCTTTCCTCATTTTCCTAACGATCGTACTGTGTATTATAATCTTCTTAAGGGTAGTCATTACCCCTTTAGTACACGCAAAATATAAAAAAAGAAAACTTGATCTGTTTTGACTTCTTAATAATATTTAAAGTTTTTGATTGCACGAAACAATATGTGCAAATTGGATAGGTTTGTGTTGTCAAATGGAATAAAAAACTTTTTCCGGTGTACCTCAGGGCAGCCACATTGGACCTATTTTTGTTCTTTGGAATAATGATTAGGACTACCAATATCCAAGAAGAATTTGATATTCTGATGATCTTTATAATTGAATTAAATTGGAGTTCATTTTAATGGTGTTGTTTATTAATGTAAATTATCAACAATAATAAATATGTACCTACAATGTTATTATTTTTTAATAAATAGGTTATCCAAGATCTAACTGAAATGATTATCAGTTTTTACAAAAAATATTAAGTTAAAAAGATTTAACAGATATCTTTGACTATGAAATGACTTTTTTGCTTCAAATAGACTATAAATAGGTTCGCTGTGATCGCCTTACCGAGATCCCTTAACAAAAATTAGGATTACATTTGGACGCATAGATGGCCACGAACTTTTTTTCTTCATGAGAATACTATAGAATTTATATACAATGCTTATACTTTCAAGCAATTGTTTTATGTTATCTATGTTCTTCAATAGGCCTACTTTGGAGGTGAATTAAACATTCAGCAAATTAAAATCATCTAAAAAGGATGGAAT
Organism: Dasysyrphus tricinctus; assembly: GCA_963921185.1. Taxonomy (NCBI): domain Eukaryota; kingdom Metazoa; phylum Arthropoda; class Insecta; order Diptera; family Syrphidae; genus Dasysyrphus; species Dasysyrphus tricinctus. Next base: position 111,498,685 of record OY992533.1, read on the forward strand.
ATGTTTTATACAAATGCATTACAGCTGCCTTTGATCATACGGAAAATGCATAGTAAAGTAAGATTTTTTGAAAATTAAACTTTGTTTTGTAAAAGTAATTTAAGATCTTTATAGGTAGGTATTTATGGTCAACCTAGTAGGTCTAAAACAAAAAGTCTTCCATCACCATAGGTAGTAGGTACCTACCTATAAACTTTTATTTTAAACTTAAACTTTGTAAAAACTTCTTTTTTCTAAATTTGGGCAAGATAGTACCTAGTAAACTTTTATTTCGATCCTTTTTACATTTCGTATCTTTTTATTTCTTAATTCTAAATTAAGTTTCCTACTTGTAAGCAAAGTATAGATCAGAGTTAATATCTGCTTTAAGCTACCTATCTATTAGTGGGCAACATACCTACCTATTATAAAAACGAAAATTTTGCACACTTTATAGGTACCTATGTACCTACAATAACGTTCCCGTAATTGTAAAAATAATCAAAAAAAAACATCTTATTAAAATTCTTCTGAAAGTCAAGGCATGATTATAATCTAGGTACCTAGGTAGGTAGGTATTTAATGACCAACACATAAATTCATATCGTCGGCTATTTGTCAAAACCTCGTAAGTCTTAAAATGCCACTTTAATGTGTTTTAGGTTAAAACAAATCACTCAATTCAAATATTAATGTCTTGTAACTGCATCATGGTTCCTTTTGGTTTTATCAACCAGTTTAAAAACCTTTTACAATCTAAGAATTCCATTTTATTACTTTTTAAATTGGTTTTTTGTGTCTTCTAAGCAAATTTTCAAAACAGACTTACGAGGTTTTGACAGAAAGCCGACGATATGCCGTCGGCATTTTTCAGATTTTAAATATTTAAATTCAAACATCTATAAGTTCCTAATTATAATTTCCTGTCCAACTACAGAGTTAAAAACTTATTCTGGGACAAAATCACTTTTGGGTAGCGTATTTTTCTATTCAAAAAAACTTTTAAGATTTAACGAAAATACCTGTTAACAGCAAAATAAAAATAATCCAAAGTCGTTTGATGACTGAAAGAAAAAAACACTTGTCATTCAAAAACACATCACACTTTAACATTTTGCTAAGAACATCATCGGACTTGAGATGATCCTGTCCGAAGTGAAGATGATCGCACCGAAGGGAAAAATAATTAAAAAACATTTTCTTCATTTTTTTTAATATCGAAAATTTTGTTGTTCTTCAAATTGTTAAACAAAATTCACAATAACTTTTTTTGCAACAATCAAATTTCATTAAAAAAGCACTTGACATAAAGATCCGTTGATATAAAAATTCTTTTAAAAAACACATTTAAATAAAAATTGAGTTTTTAAGTTAGTGAAACAAAAAATATATTTTTTGTCAATAATTATTTCAATTTTAAAATTCATCAGGGAAATTAATCTTTGCTTTGTTGCACTTAGCCAGGTAGTTATGATTTTTTTCTCATTTTTAAACTTTCACTTCATAACCGAGTTTCGATTGAAATTCCTTGAACTTGAAAGGACATTCAAGTTAATCAGAAAAAAAAAAACCAAAGCACTTAACCCATTTCAAAACATTGTTTTTTTTTTTTTACAAAAATTCCTATACACCTTTTGTTTATCTTATTTTTTGTTTGTTTTGTTTTTCATTTTTGTTTTTTATTTCAATGCCAACCGACGATGCATTCATTCACCGTGGAATATCCTTGAGCGCCTTGATTTTTTGTCTTATTTCTAATTTTGACCGTGAAAAAAACTGCACTTCGTCTCAAAAACAACAAAACAAAACACAACACTTTCCTTTTTCCAATTATGAAATAACCAACAAACAGACAAAAGAACAACACGATCACAAAGAAAACGCAAACAAAAAAGGACTCTCGCAGATTCTTGAATATACGGGGCTTTATTCACAAATAGACTTTTTGTGTATTTTTATTTGGGTATTTTTTTTCTTTTGTCTTTTCTTGGAATTGGAAACCTTGCAAATACCACCATCAACAAACCCGAAAATAAAATAATACATATAATCTTCCAAAAATGAGAAAACAAAAAATTGTAAGCATCCAGTTGGAAAAAAAAATAATCCAAAACTTGATCACAAGTCCGACAAAAATCGTTAAGATACTCTCAAAGGAGTCTTGTAAAACAAAAATAGAGTGTACAAAAAAAAACTTTAATTCTGCACACACAAGAAAGATATCTTCTTCCTTCTTCTCCTTGGGGATTTCACGTGAGTATTGGCATAGCCCGCGCTTTGGCTGACAAAAAATAAACCCCAAGAAGTAAGATACTACAGCACATTGCATATCAAGCCGAAAAAATAACAAAAAAAACTAAAATAAAAATAAAAATAAGAAAAAATGAAGAAATGTACCTATCTGAAGATACGAAAACTAAAAAATAAAAAAAAGATTTATAATAAGAAAAAACCCAGAAGAAGACGAAGAAGCAGAAGAAAACTACAATAGGTAGACAGTAGAGTAGAGACCAACCCAAAAAATTGTGAGAAAAAAACCGGTGGTTAGACCGTGGCAGCCCTTCTGAACGGATTAAATGTAATCTACAAACTGAAAATGTGCCCCCAAATAGAAAGAACAGAAAATTAATAAAATATATAAAATATAACACACAGAAACACAGAAAGGCGAAAAAATACAGCCAAGCACCACGACGCGCCAACTTAACGGTGAAGGAGGCAGCGCGACGCGGATCGGTTAGCCATGTTTTAACTTTTTTTTTTGTTGTATCTTTTGTCGACTGTGTGAAGTTTTTTCGGTTTTGGTCCGAAATAGTTATTTTATTTTTTTTTACTTAGTGCTCCTCCACCAAACACCGTCAAAGATACTTTTTTCCTGTATGTTTTTTTGCACACATAAACGAAAAAGATTTGCGAAAAAATTCGCGCCGCAGTATCTACAAAAAGCGCGAGAGAGAGCGCGTGCTTTTATTTGAGGTATTGGTGAGTTATCCAGCACAGATACTTTTTTTTCTCAGATTATAAGTACGAGTATATTTTTATAATTTGACAAAATCAACCTCAAGTGCTCTCTCTCTGGAAGAAATACAAGCAAAAAGAAACCTGCCGAACACTATCAATTTCTGTTTGCATACACACAGATACTCCATACTCCCTTAAGCCACTCTCCCACACACTGATATTTTCTGAAGAAAAGAAGCTTTTCTCCACCACACGCATCATCGGAGACCATCCATACTCTTTTCTTCCCCCTCAAGTGGTGAGCGGGTGTCACTGATGTCCATGTCCATATGGCAGGTCGGTAGAAAAAAAAGAGAGACGGCGACGCCATATACACATCTTCATTTTCATTCGAATACAAAATAATGTATCTGCCGCCTGCATTTGTATCTGCAGCACGCTCTCTGGCGGCAAGAAGCTTTTTCTTTTTTTTTTGCTTTTCTTGTGGCATCTCATTTTTATTTCGGACCGTCTCGCTCTATTGGGGAGTATTTTTTTGGTCTGAGTCATTAGCTCTTTATGGCATTTTTTGCTTGATGGTGTGTGGTGAAGTGGAGTTTTGCAGTATCAAAAAAAAAAAAAAAACCTAAATCATCAAACGAAAAATTGATTTTACTTTTGGTTCTTCGTATTTAGTTGGGAGATATATTTAAGCTTAAGTTACTTTTTGGTAGGATGTTCAAATGAGGGCTGGACTTTAAATTGGAAACATTTGAAAAGCTTGTAATTTTGTAAAGAAAGATGTTTTGTGTGTTATGGTCACATTGTTTGTAGATACAATTTCTTTTTGTATAATCTGAAACAGTGGCGCCCAACAATGTACCAGTGGAAATTTGGCAATTGTTTTATTTTTAAGTTTCATTAGGAGCCGTGTGCTTAAACAAAACATAAAGACATATATATGTTCAACTTAAATGCTTATGTGCTATATTTTGCTCATCGCATACTATCACAATAGTCCAGTCATACATAAGGGTTAAAATCGGGCAAATTATGGAATAAATGGCGGGAAGCTGAGTTTTGGTATAGCCTTCTCATAGCATTCTAAGGAAATTGTAAAAAGTCCCCATCGATATGAGCGCAGCTAACAATTTTACGGGGGGTCAAAGGCCCCCCAAACGGTTTTAAAGGAATATCTTCCGAACAGTTATTCTTACAGAAAATTCCTGGGGGATACCACAAGAAAAGCTCGCCTTGTACTCAACCTCAAAGGTGGTGTTAAAGAGTACATTTTATACAGAAACATAAAACCCTAACTCTCCCGATTGAATTATATTGAAAACGGTTACTCTTATGAAAAAAAAAGTACTAAACATTTTTGTCGGAATTTTTTTAAGCTACAATCTTGTCCTTAACATTTTGAATGTAAGATCTAACGGTCGGGAGATATTCCATAAAAATAGTTTGGGGGCCTTTGACCCCCCGTTAAATTGTTAGCGGTGCTCATATCGATGGGGACTTTTATCAGTTTCCTTAGAATGCTATGAGGTGGCCATATCCCAAAATTCAGCTTTCCGCCATTTTTTCGGAAGTAAATAACTTAAAAATGACTGGACTGTAAGCTCTTATGTTAAACTTAGATATTTGTATGCCTCGTCTCAGGATATGAACCTTTGTTCAATAAAAAGCAATTGGAATCCTGTGAATAACGGTACTTTTAAATAAGAATAATTTTTTTAGATATTTGTATGCCTCGTCTCAGGATATGAACCTTTGTTCAATAAAAAGCAATTGGAATCCTGTGAATAACGGTACTTTTAAATAAGAATAATTTTTACCAAAAACTGTTAGTAACTGTACGTGTCGTATAACGGTCTTTTTGATTTTCAATTTTCTGAAAACGGGTCAACTGATTTTAATTAAATTTTTATACTTAAGCTCCTTTAAAATGTTAATAATATTGCGAAGCAAAATTTTGAAAAAAAAGAACAAATTTTGGTAAAAAAAATACAAAATTTTTTATTTGAAAATTCATTATTGAATTAATGAGTTTTTTTTGGAACCTAAGTGTTCAAATGTATAATACTTAAAATTAGCATTTCATTTTTTTTAAGTAAAAGATGTTCTAGATATGTAAAAATTATTTTTTAAAGAAAACCGGTTTATTTTTGAAATATTACTTCATATTTTATTTAGGATTTTTCTTATAATGTTAGTAGTCAGTGACATTTAAGAGACAAAATGTTGAAAAAATCATGCAAATCCATCCATTAGTTCAAATGTTATTCGACGGTGTCCATTTTTTCAACTTTTCAAATTAATTTTAAAATCGTAAACAACAGTTTCTTTTTCAAAAAAATTCATCAACCCATTTTCGAAGTATTGAACTTTCAAAACAAGTTTTTTTTAATATTATGTGTGAAAATTTGTGTTGAAATCGATTGAACTAAATGCAAGACTCGACTTCCTAAGTTCAAAACTTGAAGTAAATCGCTTCAGTGGTTCAGGCTATAGGTCTAGGAATAGAAAGATAGGCAGACCGACAGAGTTGTGAGGCCCACTTTTGTGAGTTCTCTATAATGTGGATTCAAATCTCAAAAAAAAAAATTCGACCCGAATCCAAAACTTGCCCCAATATATCTACCTACATCGCAAGCAAAAAGATAAGCAAACAAAGTACGTATATCCGACCCCGTTGCTGCCCTTTTTTTGCAAGCAGTTAAGTTCTTTATATTTTAACCAAATTTCACACAAACAAGCAGTTTAGTTCTTTGTATTTTAACCGAACTTCACAAAACCAATTTAGGACCAATACCGAAGGTTGTCTTTCCGCATTTCAGACAGATTTTTTGGGATCGAAAATAAGAAGAATCAAAACTGCATATTTCACTGTCCACGCAATTTTGCAGTTCAATGTTTTTTTGAAGTGATTTTGCAAATTGCACTGAAATTTCTTTCAAAATGCAGTTGCATCATATTTCCATACTTTTCATTAAAAACGAAAAGAAACTCTTGATTTTTCAAAAAAAAGTTTAATTTACATGTAACAAATATTCAAGGTGTCTCAAAAATTCTTAAATTCATTAAAAGATTTCACCAAATAAAATTGAGAATTCCTATTTTTGGGCACTACTCATACTATACTGTTAGGAACTAGTAAGTTAAAGTATACAAATCATTATCAAACGCCTCTACCCCATGCGTATAGGCTAAGCTCCTGGCACAGCCATCTTGAATTTCCTGTTTAAACATTTGAAATACCTACATTATAACAAACCGATCCTAAGTCATTTTGTATGTGTTTGGTTATAATATAAATCTCATATAATAGAGGTTCGACTGTATTATTATTTTTTCAATTTTATTTTGCTGAGTAAAATTACAAAATTTTTTGATTTGTTTTCAAACTCAATTCATCTTCTTTAAACAGTTAGGTAGGGTGGTGCACTTTAGACGGTGGGGCACTGGTTGACTTTAGCTATTATCGAAAACAGTTGGTTTAAAATCAATCTTTCAATAAGAATGTGTGTTTCACTACTCTGTCTAATTGAATTCAAATTTTTGCAATTCTTCTTTAGAAGTTGTGGTAGCTAGACCAGTTATTAGATTAAATAGTGATTTTGGGTAATTTTTCTTAAACATGTGGTAAAGTATATTAAGTATTTTCTGTTCACTGATTTAAATGGCTGTCAAATTCAAGTTCTAGTGTTAATATCAATGTTAGATTTCTTTCACATTTTATAAAATTATGTTCATTAGTTAAAAAAAAATATATTTTTTTTATAAAAATAAGACGTGGGGCACTTTCGACGAGAGCACATGAAGGACACTTACGACAAAGAAGTATTCCATATAATAGTAAATCACAAACCGATTTTTTCCAAACTTCACAGAAACTTCCACGGGCGAAGATTTCCTGAAAAGAATCATCTATATCGTTGAAGCACGGCAATTCATTTGTATATATGAATATAGATACATAAATATGTGGACAGCATGACGTTATGATTAAAGCTGAAGAAATATGTAAAATATAAAAATCCTGATCAAAATGGTAAAAAATTTCTTACCAAAAAGATGAAATGGTAAAACGATGGTACACTAGGGCGTATACGTGTTTTTTTATTTTATTGAATTATTTAATATGAACGTTTTATCGCCTTCATAAGACAGTTCTAAGACTGATTTGGAAAAATCTATACAGAAACACGGCTGGCAATGGTGCAGTGGATGTAGTGCTTGACTGCTAACTTAGAGGTGTGGGTTCGAGCCCCATTCTAGGCAGCATTCTTTTCTATATTCTCCCAGCTTAACTGGACGCCACCCGTGAGATTTAATGAGATAATAAACACCTTGATCTCTATCCACTGTGCCAAATCTTTCCTATCCTCCTACTCTTTCTAACTAGTGCTGTGCAATTCAGGTTGCATTTAAAAGACCTTAGGTCTTACAGGCATATAGTTAAAATTATAGAAAAAAAAAATGGGCTTCGAGAGCTATTTAGCTTAGTTTGGAAGGTATTAGTTTTAAGAGGGTGGCTGCCCCCCCCCATCATCACACACTGGGTCAATTTTTAACTAATTAAAACTAATACCATTCATACTAATAAATAACTTTCGAAACCCATGGTGTAGACCTTAACGGCAATATAATAAAATGAAGTTCTCATAATAACCTTTTCCACCAAGTATAACACTTTTTTTTGAATTGATTTATTGTTCTATTTGCCTTTTTTATTGATGCCAAATATCTCTCGAACACCATGGTCTACATCTTAACGGTCATATACAAAAATGAAGTACCAACGATGTACGACACATTGATGTTGAGTAGGAAAACAATGTCAAAATGTGGAGATGCATTTTTGTTCTTTTCGGTGCTTTAAAGCCGAATATCTCGTGAACTCCATGGTTTATAGCTTAACGGCCATATAATGAAATTATGTACCTACAATAAAATTTTCATCGATGTATGACACGCATTTGTGTTGAGAAATGGACCTGCTCCCATACATTTTTGCTCATTCTCCTTTATAGCTGGGTTGTTTCTGTAGAAATGGGCATGTCTAGTTAAATTCACAGTAAAATTAGCAATACTCTCAGTTACACCCACTATTTGATGAATTGCAAAATTTGGAACAGAAATATAAATAAAAACGCAGAATAAACTGAAAATTCATGTCGTAGCCCCATCGGGGCGGTCAAGCCAATTTCACAAAACATCTAGGGAGCAGATATTTTTCTCATAGAACTAGATCGGTCAAAATAAAGAATTTGTACTGTCAGATGGCCCATCTCTGAGTAATTAAAAAATGGCGTTAAAATATAAGTGTGAACGTATACCTTAATGCTATAAAAAAGGGGCGATTGAAAAAGAAAAATAATTAAATTTCTTATTTCTGGAGATATTGGCTAAAACGCGTTGTTCCTAATTTTGACTGAAACACAACCCCGACAACAGCTCCATTTCTGTTGAATACTCTGAAATATCTTAAAGGTACCTCTACTTAATTCAATTATAAAATAAGCGTTATGGAACACATATCTTGTCGCTGATGAGGTGTGAGTAAAATAGTCAAGTGGAATTTTCTCCTAAATATCCCAAAACTTAACTCTCAGTTCATCAAAAAATCACTCAATACCAATGTACATACCTATGCACTCGTATATCAAAGCCTGGAGGGTATAGCTATAGCATAGCATAGTCGTGCATACTAACTCCATCGACGACGACGACGACGCAAGGCAGCCAAAACATGCTCTACAACTACCATCACACATTCTCTCATCTCGTATCCGAATACACTCTGTTATCAATGTATTAATTGGACGCGGCGCAGTTTGCAAGCAATTGCCAAAAAAAAATCCTTTTGCTCTCTACCCCACTCCACACCGACCGCACCGATGATGATATGATGTTGATGATACGGATGATCGTCATATGAAATGCATTTACTCACAGGTCACAGATACAACCCACAAATACACCCACCAACAAAAATTATACCACCAGCGAAAAAACCATCCCGATTCCGAACGAAAAACGAAATTCGTGTATGCGCGGCGAATCTCACAAATACCACACAACAATGCGAACGCAAATGTATTTGCAGCAATTAATCTTTTTTTTTGCTTTCATTTCTTTGTGTTGCCGTCTAAGAAGAATAATCAAAAAAACTTTTGTATCTTTTGTAGTTTATTTTTTTTTCGTGTCATCTAAAACGAACAAAATAAATAATCACTATTTTTGTTTCGGTGTTTTTTTTAAGCTTTTTTGCTGATTGCAGAAATATTTTAGTTGTTTTTTTATGTTTTTGCACTCTAGAAAGCGTAGAATGGAAAATCCCGCCAAAAAATTTCAAATACGAATGAAATTTCACATAGAACCGGAAAACGAATAGATATTGTATCTACACAAAAAACAAACGCAAAAAAAAACATAAATAAAATAAGAAAAAAACTAAAAAATAATAAACGAATCTATGGTGGAGCGCCGAGCCAAGCGACGAAGACTCAGATTAGTGCCGCAAATTCTGTAGAGTTTCATAGTTCAGTTTTTAGACGACAGAAACAGAACTGGTGTATCCAACAGTCATGATGGGTGATTCTAAACTAAAAGATACTTTGATTTTTTTTGCTTGATTTTCTGTTTGCATTAATGAGTTAGTATAGTTTGTAGATGCGGCAGCGGGCGGTTTGTAGTATAGCTTGCAGCTTGTGGATTTTCGAATCTGCTACGGCATCAACCATCAACATTAACGGAGACGGCAGACGGAGAGGTGCTTTTGCTTTTTGGATTTGGTATAAATTTTATACGTGAGCTCGGTGATTTCGGGTTCGGAATAATGATGTTATAGATATTTGCCACACTAAAACACATTGGATTCGCAAATATAGGTATCCAGACCAACAAATGTATCTGTAATGAGCCGTGAGCCGGGACGACGACGATGGTGATAGCGAAACGGACGGGACGGTACGGGACGTGCGTTGTCGTGTCGGTAGATGGGGCTTAAGCGTTAGGTGTTAGGCGTCAGAGACGTCAGACGGCGCGCGGTGCGACGTAACACGGTCAGGCTCAGGGGACGTCACTCTCTAACGCAAAGTATTTACAAAAACAAAACCAACCAAACTTCCAAACAAAAACTTAGATTGTGGAATGAAAATGATTTAAACCTGCGTTTGGAAAAAGCTCCATCGATACTAATTATCCATTAAGTGATGTGTGCTGATGATGGGAAAAACAGGGAAATGCATTTTCCAACTTATTTTATATTATTTTTTTCTACCTACCTACATAGTTTGTTTTTTTTTTTCTGTTTTATTATTTATTCTGCAATTCCTTTTTTATTTTTATTTTTTTAATGCGTTTTTTGTCGGTCGTCATGAGTGTGCATCATCATCATCCTAGCAGCAAGTGAATTTTATTATGTGTGTTATTTTTTTTAGAGACTTTTTTTTAAATGGGGATTTTCATCTTTTTTTTTTGTTTTTTTAGTTGCGAACATAATGTTGGTACACATATAGGATAATTGTAAGTGCAGCAAGCTCTCTACAAAGGGTTTGGCCTTTTTTGATGGATGCGAGGGAAAAACATACAGTGGAACTGTGTGTTGGAGCAGAGGCTGAGATATGGGTGATGATTTCTGATAATGATGAACAGATGTGGGAGAGTGGGAGTCCAGTCCTGTGGGGGGTGGGTTGTTAATGCTGATCGAGTGAACCTAAGGGATGTTTGAACGTGTTGAACCCTAGTAAAATAGGTGTAACCAGAAAATCGAGGTTGTGAATTGTTTAAGTTGTAATGATGATATTTGTAAACCACTTGTGTAGCTGAATGAAAATTTCAAGATTCGAATGCTTTAGAAGTGGAAAAGAAACAATCAATGCGGAAACCAAAGACTAAAAGTCTGTTCAAACAGAGTGCGGTTCCGCGTTTTTTGTAAAAATTAACAAATAAAATTTGACGTTCACTTCTTTCTTTTCCAGTATAAGGTATTGACCAACTCATCTACCCGGCCATGGTCTGCTTGGCCAAGCTTAAAGGGTGTTTTCATAAACGTCTGCACCTGACTAAAAATGGAATTCATTAAGTCAGATTCTCGAGCGATCTTACCTAGCTCAACTGCAGTAACTACTGTTAAAAACGTCATTATACTTTTTCATTGGAGTTGGGCAGATTGCGAAGATATAAATTTTTGGCTGTAGAATTAGCATGAGAAAAGAAATTCGATTAGGATCCTAGGTACTAAAGCAGATTTTCCACTTTTATGAAAACACAATCAAAAAATTTCTAAATTGTGATCTCTGAAAATCTACCTAGTTTTAATTGGGCGCCATTTAAGAATTTCTATTATCAATGTTATACATTAGAAGATAGGTAAGTGTTTTTAAGTTCTTAAACGCAGAATTTGTCGAGTTTTTTATTTTATGTATTGTTGGTTGATAATCTACCAAACAATAAGTATTCAAACGAATCAGTTTGCCTGTCATGTTTTTCTAGTTATAAAATCGTTCCCTATTTCAACATGTCTAAAGATTTTAAATGAAGAGAACTGCTTTTCTGTAGAAATAAATTGAAACAATTTAAGCCTAGTACGCTGCTGAATTTTCGTAGGTCTCCATCTCGAGAACGAAATTAAAAACGAAAAAATCGCGAAACAAAATATGTAGAGTTTTATCAGAGAGATTTCAAAATTAATTAAAAAAGAAAAAACAGCAAACAATCGTAAGTCAAACTTTCTCGTCTGTTGTGAATTTTTTGTTTGTGTGTTAAGCGTTCCAAATAAAAGTGTGCTCTATGTGTTTCATTGAGTTTTTGGTCTTAAAACTGAATTAAATCGCTTTCGAAGGTATCTTCTTTCATTTTCAAATAAAATCCAACAGCTAAATAGCACATAAGCTGTCAAATTTTCATCAGAAATAATGTTCCGTTCAGTTAATTGTGTACGAAAAATAAATGGAGACTTTAATTTAGTAATCTATTACAATTTTCTGTTTCATTGACATTTTACTATAGAACTGCGTAGGTACTAAATCTCAACGAAATTTTTCGTTTATCATTTCCCTGTGTCAATTTCTGTAGGAAATTTTTGTTTCCTTTCAGCTGCGTACTATGCTTTAAGCAAAAAATATTCAAGATAATAAAAGATTATCAATAACTTTTTTTATTAATCACAATTTATCATATTTTTTGTAATAAATTTTTCCATTATGTAAATTACTTGTCAATACAGTTAATCGTTTATTTTTTGAATCCTTGACGTGACGTGATGACGAGAAACTCTTCATTGTGTACATCCTCGTATGGTTTCTTTCATCTTTCCAGTTTATATTTCTGAGGGCTCAGGGAATTTTCGAAGTTTTGCTGTCAAATTCTAATGAAAATAAGTTTTTGATTCGTCTGCTTAGATGAGCGCTCTGAAATATAAACTCAACCATTTTTTGACATAAAAGATGAGATCTCGTCACGCTCACGCCTCGTTTCCTGTTCGCTTTGTAAATCTGGCTTGAGTCTTAGCGTTTTCTACACTACTGCTATCAAGCCCCAGAAGTATAAATTCTAAATGGAATCTAGCTATTTCAGCATGAAATCCTATCATATCCTTAATGTCTTGTTGGCATCACCAGAATCTGAGATCAAGTTAAGAGTTCTGATAATTGATTGTTATGAAACCACTGTCAAATTGTCATTGTCCCTATTTATTCAATAAATGATTAAACCCAACTCAAAAATGTTTGCTTATCAATTAGCATTTATATTTCTGAGATGGCAGAGGACTCTGAAATATAAAAAGGATACCCATCATCAAAAATTCCTCACTTTTCTCCGTAAAAACTGAGACTGAAATTTTTTGGATTCGCTTGCTCAACTATTTCTTATCGCAGTAAATACATAAAAAAAAAAGAAAAAGAGAGTTATTTTGACTTCTATGTGAGGAATTCTGTTTGTATTTTATTCTCCTGCTCTGTCAAAGAACGGAGGAAAATTACTGAGCCCTCAACAAATATAAACTGGCTCAATAGGTGCCAATTATCTATAAGATTTGTACAAGAACTGTCAGAATTATGAATCTAACGTCAATTTCAAAATACACTAACCAAAGAAAATAAAATCGTTTTTAAAGCCTTCAAATATTTAATTTGGTGTTATAAAGAAAATGAGATCTCTTAAATTTTGATCCATCAAAAAGTGAATCCAAAATTGTGTCTTCTCATGTAATAGTGAAATGAAGGAATTTAGCTGAGGAATCCTTATCCTGGCCTCTAGACTTAAAAAGCTGAGATTTCATTTTTCTGAATATGCCTATTAACTCACAAGTTGGTTTGCAACTTTCAAAATTGTCAAATTTTTAAATTAGTTTCAGACAGTCAGAAAATCATGTTTAATAAAAAATAACAAAGCGATATTATCATTAAAATTAGTTATTATCCTTTATGTAACATTTTGGACTTCATATTTTTTTTTTTTTCAAATCTGCGTTAGAATCACTTTTAAATGAAAATATAAATTCAAGCACATAATTTTCATATATTTCCAAAAGTAGCTAATCAGCTGATTTTGGTTTACTAAGGACCATTTAATCAGAAGCTGTGAAGATCATATTACTCGTACAGATTTAACTCACTGTATTCATGAATTTTCGTCAAGAATTGGCGTGGTATTTTGCACTACCTTGCTGATACCTCTTATTTCGTGTGAGAAAGTTCATCGTTTTCAAAACTGTATGTAAGTAAGAACCAATGACGCCGCTTGACCATAATGCGTACCAAATTTACCTTGCCTCATATATGTAAGTCAATTTTGTTTATTAAAATTACCAGAGACGTGGAAGTTTGAATAATCAACCCCTATTGTGCCATCTGAGGTTAAGATCTCTGGTGAACTGAATTGCTTACGTATTAGGGCGTAGGTTCCAATAAAATAGAAATAAAAACAAAGTCTTATCGGCCTCACTTATATCGATGCTTTCGCAATATTGGCGTATTTTTATAACAATAATAATTGTTTTATAACGTCATTGATTTAAATAACAACTTTTTGTTTTTTGTTTTCAACTATACAACTACATATATTATGATATTCCTAACCCAATAAACCTATCAGTTTTAAATTTCTATAGCAAAAACTTGATTATCGTCAGGATTTTATGCGTCAATTTTAAACCCGAATACAGAAATATTGCTTTTTTTATCTCGGAAAATTTCACCCTGCAAATTAAATACTGCTTCTTCTATCTCGTCTTAAATAACCTCGCATTTAATAGATAATCAGATCAAAAAATCTCGCAAATTTCAACCGAAGTCCTGCAAATTAGAATCTCTCATATCCAAATCTTGCAAGTTCAGATCTTTCTCAGTTTCGACTTAAAAATAAAAATCCTGAAAATTAGATATAGAAACTCAAAAATTTAAAAGTTTAACTTTAACTTTTATTGTTTAAATAAACTAAATATTTTGGGTCGTATTTACTTACTTTTACTTTATATTACGTTGTTGAATGAATACCTTTATTATATCAAAATCTTGTTTTCGAACATTTTAACGAATTTGCCATATTGTACAGTCAAACTCTAAAAAGTTATTTAAACACTTTCTTCACTGTTTTCCTAAAGTTGCCTTACTTGGACTACGCCATCGGTGGTCTTGTATTTGTCTACATAGACATTTTATTTAATTAAATAAAGCATAATTCCACATTCCAACTAGGTATTAAGAAACTATCTAACTAGTCAACCGTCTAAAAAACCTTAGAAATAATAAGGCTGCTAATGTTTAATTTGAACAAAAATAACTTAAAATTTAAACTTAAATTTAACTTTTATCCTTACAAACAAATATTAATTTAGTTTATCGGGATATTTCTACAACTGTATCCATTTCTATGTTCTCTTGACAACAGTTAGAATATATCTACAAGAACAATAAATAAATAATTGTGGTTGACAAGTAAAAAGGCACTCGATTTATTTAGCAGAAAATGAAGAAAACCTCGCAAAATTTAATTTAACTACAGCGAATAAATTAAAAAATCAAAAACTCGCGAATTAAAATTTCACGCGAAAGCTTTTGTATGCAAGTATCATACATATCGTCCCCTCATAGCAAATAAAATTGGCTCAAAATCTGGAGTTTTCAGAAAAGCTCTCCAAATGTGGCAACACTGAAATTTTAACCTAAGGTGTTTCTACTCAACACTTACCTTTTAAGACAGCAATCGTTATTTTGCCAAGCCACGTTCGGAGTCTGGAAGAGCTTCCAAATTCTGATTGCACGTTAATAATATTAAAAAATACAAAAAAAAGTGGAAATTCCACACTTTGACATCAAAAAAAGTATGTTCCCTAAAGTCTCAAAACTTCTACTCAACCTCTATATTTAACGGTGTCAATTGTAATTTTTTCAATACGCGTTTGGCATCTGGAGGCGTTTCCAAAACTTTTTCATGTTTAAAATATTGAAAATGATCAACTGACATAAAAAAGCATGTTCCCGAAAAGTGGCAACACTGAGATTTTACCCGGAGGTGCGCCTCCTCAAAACCTTTCTTTTCAGACATAAATCATCATTTTGAGAATGGATTTTTTAAAGTAATTTACAAGTTTTTTTATTATTTACCATTTCGAACAGATTGGGCGCCATTTTTGAAAATGAGGTCCAAGCAACAGGATTACGAAATTTACTTCCAAGCTGACTGACATCCTTAGCATGTCAGAAATAAATAACAAACACGAAAATAAGGTTCCCCCATAGAAGGTCTAGAGATTTCGGTTTACTGACAAGACTACAGATTGGGCGCCATTTTACAAAATGACGTTCAAGCGATAGGATTATAAGAATGACTCAAGTGTGGAGATTTTCGTCTAAGCTCTCAAATAACCAACCATGAGTCGGGTTTTTGCAGGTGCAATGCACTTCAGGTGACTTTTTTTCAATGACTTTTTGCATAATTTGGATCGTTACTTGCCCATGCCATAAGGTGACCATTTTTGTGTTTTTTTTTATGATGTGAAATGAAAAATCCCATACAAAAATGACCATCAACGAAAAATCAAATTCTACTTTTCGTTGTGCAGTAGGTACACTATAGGATTCCCAACTTTCATTGAAACCAAAGGAGGACACTTTTAATATTACTAGATATTAATTAATCAAAATTTTGTTCTAAATAATATAAACTCGATTTCTAACTTTTAGCCAAGTTGACAGTTCCCAAGCGAAAAAAAATCAAAATTTTCAAAACGATTTTACACCTATTCTACCAAATTGAATAATATTCAAGGTGAAAAACGTTAGCCTTGGCTTAAGCCACCCATTGAGTCATTTATATACTATAGGCATATAAATGGAAAGTAATGCATGCAAATAATGCATTGTGGTGAATATATCTTTTTTTTGGAAGTGTAAGCCCGAACAACCCAAAACAATTTTTTTTTATCACCAGTTTTTTTCGCATGCAAAACAATTGCCGGTCCATTGTATTGCATGACATTCCATGACAGTAATGTTTTCTTGTTTTTTGCATAAAACTGTAAGCTAATCATGCAAACAATTAATTTTGCATTTCACCTCAATTTTTTTTGACATGCGAGAATATTTGCATAGATTTTTTTTGCGCACGGGAACTGTAAACTAGGCTTTTACTGCCGAAAACTGAGAGACATTCTTTGGATTCAGTTGTTCAATTGGCTTTGACGTAGGAAAACTGCTGAGCGCTCTGAACTGGCTAATAATCACCAATGATAAAAATTTTGACATCGTTAGTTGCATGTCTCATATAAGAAACACACATTTTTATTGTAAAAATATGGTTTTTGCCACTTGTAAATTTTGTTGGACATTAACATGTATTGGATACATGCATTGACATTTGAGGGGTATAATTTAAAAAACTTCTCTTTTCCATTTTTGAGAACTGGGAGTAAAACGAAGAAATAGTTAATAGCTGCTGAATTGATATCAGCGATTATTTAGTTAAAATAAAATTTTGGAACGACTTTATCCAGGTTTGTTTAAAAAATTACGATTGGAATACCTACCCGACTTTTGATTCAACCTGTCAATAATGGAACAGTATAAGAAGTTTTGAATTGAGCGCCGAAAGGAATACTGTAGTTTTAGAAAATATACATAACTTTTCAGGTACCAAGAAGTATGGAAAGTAATTATTTTTTAGTATAAATTTTAGGTAAAAACGTATATAATGGGCCTTCTAAAGAACACTTTTCCATACTTAACTCATTTTTGAAAAAAAGCTGGAATAGCAGAGTACCCCTCATTTATTATTATGTATTATGATACATTTTCACATTGTCTTACGTTAAAACTAAAACGTTGAAATTTAATGACTTCAGGAATGGGTGCGTTCAGTAACTATTGAAAGTCTATGCGAGCAGCTAAAAATATTCCTTATTTTTTAAAAGAAGGACATTTGTTAGTGAAGGGAGGACAAATTATCAAAAAGCAGGACTGTCCTCCAAAAAGGACGATGGTAGGGAAACCTAAGGTACGCTGTTCGACAAGCAAAATTGACAATTGTAGCAGATTATTTGGAGAAATTTCCACTCTTTTTCCATCAACAATTAACTACCCACAACATTTATTGTGTGCGGAAAATTGTTTTTTCGTATTTTTGTTGTTTTTTGGATTACAGCATGGCTGCCTGCCATTTGGTTTTCTTGTTGGAGACCAAATTAAAAATTCGTTTAGCATCTAGGATTAAATAAAGGATATCTATCTCATTATGTAGGTACCTACGTTACAAATGTTATTTAAAAATTTCAAACAGAAAGGTGTCACGTTTATGGTTTCTACAGCTCTAAATTAATTTTTTGATATTCTCTCCTCTCCTGCTTATTTCAAAATCTTTCTTTTCGCCCACCTCCTGCCTGCTTATTTACTTAAGTTATTTTCGATTGTAATTAGGTATTATGGGTAACTACCTAGATTTTTAACTTTTTATTCTATCTTTTCTTAATTTTGTGTCCTTTTTTTATTTTATTTTATTTTATTTGATATAAATGTTTTAGTTTTAAATTAAGGTTGAAATAAATGAAGGTAAGTTCCTACATGTAATTAATTTTAAATTCTCAGTAGGTACCTATGTAGGTATGTAATGTAGTGATATTTATATCTTTAAGAGCGATATTAAGATAATGCGAGATAGGTATTCAAATTCAAGTTTTTGAAAATGCAAAATTTCGTTATTCGGGAATTGTTAAAAAAGTGAGAAATATGGCCATAAGAGATTTTGAAATGTCAAGTCCGCCTGCGTCCTAATTCGACTAAAATTTGCACCACTGTACCTAGGATACCTACCTATTTTTTTTTTTAATTGAGTCGAAAATAACATGAGTCAAGTGCATAGGTATTAGTAGCATTAGGATTTGGCTTAGGGAAATTCCACCACATTTTCTAACAATGAAAATCTACCCTATATAAGAATTTTCAGATAGCAACACCCTTGGCTTCAATAAAACACTTCCAGGGCATACAAAACTTTTCCTACCTACCCTATTATAACTGTAAATGTTTTAATATAGGTATTAAAAAATGTCCTGAAAAAAATACTAAAAATAGAAAAACAAATCATATATCATCGCCATACTCACCCCATCATAATAAATAGCGTGTGGTAGGCTCATTTTGCTGGACCATGTACACAATGGCAGTGTGTCCATTGGTTACTACCCCATTCTCTACAATCAACAAATGAACATTTTTTGGTTTTAAATAAAAAATCCCAGCCCAAAAATAAAAATAATTCCCAATTAAACACCCCTTTTTTGGGCTTTCTGGGGGGTACACACCCTCAAAGGTAAAAAATATGAAAAAATCCCGAAAAAAATAAGAAATTCACAATAAATATACAAAAAAATCCAACTTCAACTCCGATTGCGAACAACAATTAATAGGAAATGAATTTTTTCAGCGTTTTCAGTTTCAGCCCCTGTTCTTCGGCTGCACCGCCACCACCGTTGTTGCGTAGCGCCGTCGCTCCCCTACTACTGTGTCTGTCGGTCAAGGGGTTGAGATACAAATTCACGCAGAAATACACAAACAAAATTTGCACTTTTTTCTTACAACTTGTCATACATTTTTTCGTATGTTTTTTTTTTTAATTTTATTTTATTTATTTGCAATTGCAACCCCCCGCGCGGTGTCGCTGTTGTCCATTGAGAGGAAACTTATTGTAGACTCTGCAGTTTTTTTTTTTTTTTATTAATTTTTACTGTTTTCAGTTTTCACCCGTATCTCACTCTAGTTTTTTTTTCGTATCTTTTGTTTGGGTTATGTTGCGTGTATGGATGTTATTTTTTTTGTTTTTTATTATTTTTATTATTCACCAGGCCAGGCTAGGCAGTAGGTGTATGAGTGTACAGATTATATTGTTTTTTTTTTCTTTTAATTATTTTTTCCTTTTTCACATTCGAAATGAAAAGAGGGATTCTATATATATTTTTCAGTATTTTTTTTTTGTGGCTGCCGCGAAAAAGCTACCTATCGTCACTGAGAGCCAGACGGATGGATTGCACTTGCTTATGTGTATCTATGCGCGGGCCTTGCATGAGCTTGGTATATCTGTAGGTTGTAGAGATACATTTGCCTTGTTGGTATAGTAACGTGTGGAGTTGGTGCGAATGTGTGATGCGATGCGATGGAGCTCTATTCGTTTTACAGGGAGGACGAACTGGTATTGGGGGGCAGAGCACCTTGGTGTGGGTTCGAACTTCGAAGTGGTGGCGGTTTGTTGTAGTTGTAGAGCAAGACAGAAGGAGAGTGATGGAGCATATATAAGCTATTATAGAGAGAATGAAAGACAATCGTAAAAGTGTTGTACAAGGCTGCTTTTGTTGGTTGATTTGTCCCGAAAATCATAGGGTGCATGTTAAGATATTTGTTTTATAAATATAAATGTCATATTGATGATGGGTTTTGTTGTGTTGAGCTATCAACTGCATTATTAACAGAAAGTGAGGCAGAAAAAAAGATCAAATATTGGTCCATCCAAGATATCTGTCCAAGATATACCTAGTGGTACAACAATGGCCCATTTACAAACAATTAGCCGAATAATAGAAAAATGCAAGGAACATATCATAACGGTTTGCTTTTCTTTCATGGATTTAGCAAAAGCTTTCGATACGGTCGAACAGAGTTTTATTTGGAGGGAATTCTTAAACGAAGGCATTGATGAAAAAATTTAAGGTCCGTCAAGACAGCACTGCCACAACGAAAATTAAAAAATCTAATGATGCAATAGTTAGGTGCTAATTAAGTGTTACAATCTTAGCTGAGCACTTAATTCCCTTCGCCCTCAAACCTGTGGCGTTGCTAACTTGACGTCAAGTCAAGTTAGCACCGCCACAAAAGAAATCCAAAAATCTAATGATGCAGAAGTTACGCCCTACTTAGGTGCTAATTAAGTGCTACAATCTTAAACTTGAAATGCATCCGAAAAGTGCATTACAAAAACTTAAAATGCCTAAAAATTATTGTACATTGCAAAATCTGGTTTCAAATTAAAGGTCTCTCCAAATCATTTTCAAAAAGGTACATCTCAACTTTTTGCTCCCACTCCTTCATTCCCAAAAAGGCTTGTTGAACTTTGTGGAACTTGTGGCGGTATACGATTTTGAAATCTAATGATGCAGAAATTACGTCCTACTTAGGTGCTAATTAAGTGCTGCAATTTTAATGCAGCACTTAATTTGAGTGACCCTGAAATGCACTTTAACAGTTTAGCCAAGAAACCTAAATCGCTTAAGAATGACTCCACAAAGAAAAAAAAAATAGCCATAATTAAGGGCTTCTGAAACTCTCTTCAAAAAGGTATATTTTGAATTTTTACTCCCACCCCTTCATGGTCAAACAGTTTTGTGGACCTTGTGTGAAACTTGTGGTGATGTGGGCAGGTACCGCGCCACAAACGAAATTCGAAAATCTAATGATGCAGGAAATACGTCCTACTTAGGTGCTAATTAAGTGCTGTAATATCAACGCAGCACTTAATTCGGATGACCTTGAAATAGGATGCAGAAATACAAACAAAAATGTAGACTTCTTACATACGAGCTTTATCCAAAAAGTTGAAATGCCACAATTAAAGTGCTGTCGAGTAGGTTGCAAAAAGTTATATTTTAATTTTTTACTTCAACCCATTAGCCCTTAAAGGGCCAAATAACAATTTTGAAGAATGCACTTCTGTCTAGATAGCACCGCCCCAAACGAAATTCGAAAATTAAATGATGCAGAAAATATATTCTACTTAGGGACTAATTAAAAGCTGCAATATCAACGCAGTACTTAATTCGGATGACCTTGTAATCGGATGCAGAAATGCCAACAAAAATGTAGACTTTTTACATGCGACCTCTATCCAAAAAGTGGAAACGCCATTAGTTAAGGTGCTGTTGAGTATGTTGCAAAAAGTCATATTTCAATTTTCTACTTCAATCCATTAGCCCTTTAAGGGCCAAAAAACTATTTCGAAGAATGCACTTCAGTCAAGATAGCACTGCCACGAATGAAATTCGAAAATCTAATGATGCAACAATTACGTCCTACTTAGGAGCTAATTAAGTGCTGCAATAACAACGCAGCACTTAAGTCGGATGACATTGAAATCGGATGTAGAAATGCAAATACGATCTCTATCCAAAAAGTTAAAACACCAGAATTAAAGTGCTGTGGAGCAGTTTGCAAAAAGTCATATTTCATTTTTTACTTCAACCTATTCGCCCTTATAATGCCAAATAACAATTTTCACGAATGCACTTCCTTCAAGACTGCTCCACCACAAACGAAATTTTCAAATCTTTTGATGCATAAATTACGTTCTACTTAGGGGCTAATGAAGTGCTGCAATATCAACGCAGCACTTAATTTGGATGACCTTGAAATCAGATGCAGAATTGCAAATACGACCTTTATCCAAAAAGTTAAAACACAAGAATTCAATAGATGTCGAGTAGGTTGCGAAAAGTATAATATTTCATTTATCTACTTCAACCAATTCGCGCTTTTTATAGATGCACTTTTTTCATTAGAGCACCGCCACGACGAAGATTTCAAAATCTAATGATGCCAGAGTGATTAGAGGTGCAAAAATGCTCTTACATTATTATCATTTTATGACTTGACCTTGAAATAGGATGCAATAGTTATAAAGGGTCCGCCAAATAACTTTTTTTTTTTTGATAGAGTGTAGCTTCGGCTGTGTGGCACGTAGCGCCATTCTATTGAAACCAAATGTTGTCAATATCCTCCTCTTCAATTTTTGTGAACAAAAATTCGTTAATCGTTAATCGCCATTGACTGTAACGGCCTCTCCAAGAAAAATGGCCCAATTATGCCTCTGGGCCAAAATCCGCACCAAACAGTGACTCGTTTTGGCTGTATCGGCTTTTCAATGGCATGCGGGTTTTCTGTGCCCCAAATGCGACAATTTTGCTTGCTTACATACCAGCCAAGATCAAAATGAGCTTCATCTGAAAAGATGATTTTTTTGACAAAATCGGCATCTTTTCTAAGTCGATCGCAGGTCCACTTAGCGAAGCAGCCATTTGAATGAAATTATTTTCCATTATTAACCAAAAGGATTGTACTTTCAAAAAAAAAAGAAATTTGAGAAAATATTCAGTAGTCTTTTTTATAGCATTTTCAAAAAAAAAAAAGAAGTTATTTGGCGGACCCTTTATGAAAGTTAGAAATTGAGTGTAACCTTTATCTAAAAAGTAGAATTTAAATTTGCACGGTTTGCAAACGTTGCTCAGGAGCAAGTCTATTCATTATAAAATGGCAAACCAAACTGAATATAATCAAGTGACAGCTGTCAAAAAGACCAACTCCGAAAAAAGTACTTCCAGATTGAAAACCACGCGCCTAAAAAAACAGCCTTTATCTCCGAAAAAAATATTTCAATGACTTTCGATTTCCTTGAAATCAGTAAAGGAAGTCTTGACAAGATTTTTTTTTTTGTTTATTTATTTCTTAATACATATTACAATTTTTTTTGAAAATTTAATGCATATATTTACATATTCAAAAACAATTTTTATTTTTTGAAACTTGGTTTAGGTATAACGATTTCTTAAAATTCTTCAAAATATTTAAATAGTACAAATTAATGTTAAAAACCCGAAGAAAAAAATTTCATTTTGTTCAAAAATGATGAACAATTTTCTTTGTGTAGATAAGGTCTCCTTACTTACTTACTTACTTACTTACTTACTTAAGGTGGCACTACAGTCCGGGGTGGACCAGGGCCTCAACCAACAAGCTTCTTCCAGCCGGCTCGGTTTCTAGCTAGCAGCTGTCTCCAGTTTCGCACGCCAAGTTGGTTGAGGTCCTCTTTCACTTGCGTGCGCCACCTTTTACGCTGTCCACCTCTACTGCGCTGTCCCACTGGGTTGGATTCAAAGACTTTCTGGGCCGGAGCATTGGTGTCCATTCGCTCTAGGTGACCCAGCCATCTCAGTCGTTGGCTTTTCACTTTTGTGGCTAGTTCGGTTTCGCTGTACAGCCCGTAATTTTCCTCTCAAAACAGAAAAGTGCCAAAATTTGTAAATAAGAAATCGCATGATCTTCTAATTTTGCATCAAATATTTTCAAATGCGAAAACAAAATTTTTAACTTCGACCTTACGCAACTTCTTATATGAACACGATTTGGCGATTGACTTTTCAATGAATACAATTCCTCATACCGAAATAATAATATTTATATCTAAAATCTTCAACGTGGAGATTGAACTTTTTTGTTAATTTTTTCTTGGACTATTTTCAAAACTTTTGAAGTTAAGTTGTGAATAGAATTCATTACTCTAAGCCTACTCGTAGTTTACCAGTATGTTTTTTCCTCACTTGATTTTTGTCAGCCGAAAACTTACGTTTGCACGCGTATAGCTCTGCAATATGCTTTTTACTTTTTGCCAATCGTAACCAAAACAAAAACTTTCGTTATTCCATTTTTTGCGTACGGGTCATGCGCACTTGATTGAATGAACTTTTTATGCGGGAAGGCAGCAAGGGAGTCGATGCCATATTCATCGTCGTTGACGTCAGTGGTGCCAGATCGAGGGATTTATCCCTTTTTGTGGGATTTTCTCACATAAAATAAGCTAAAAGGGTTTAAGGGATTTTTAAAACTTCATAGTGCAAAAAAATGGGATTTTACTATTTGGTCACTTTTTGTTCTATATTTGTTAGTTTCATTAAGAATAAAAAAATTTGTCAACCTACGATCAAATAAAATTTTTTCATGTTTAGAAAAAAATCATTCTAACTTATCTGAATGTGTTCATTTTCTTTTTTTACTACCCTAAACTGCTTCACAAACTGACATATCTGTAGTGAAAATCTCAACTCACCATACTGATGAGATGAAATTTCAAATTCGATAATAACAATTTGACACTACTCGATTTCGTGAATTTATGTGTGTGGTTTGTATTAATTAAGGTAATTTGTTTTGATTGTTTTTAGAATTAAAAATTGAATTTATAAAATATTTGTTCCAGATTAATATCAGAACAAGGGCATAAGAAAAAAAAAAGAATTTTTTCGATTATAACCGATGTTAAATCGAAAAAAAGGAATCGGTTGGGAAAAGAAATGATAAATTCAATTTGTTTGTTGAGGTCCTGTTTTCAATCAAAAGCATTTCTCCCTAAACAATTCGAAAAATGTATATAATTAATTAGATGAATTCACGAGTATTTATTTACCTATTATTTTATTACAAATCTATGTGGAATATTTTAAAAATAAAAAAATTATTTATTTTGAAAACATTGGAAGGCATGCAAAAAGCTTTACTTCAGTCTTAAATCTCTTTACTGTGTCATTTTTGTATGAAATATCGAGAATAATGAGACTTGAGACCGAGATAAAGTTTTTTGCAGTCATTTTCAAATAAATCGTATGTTGAATATACTGTTCCTTTTTTTAACGTTTTAAAAATGTATAAGATGTACATGCTAACATTTCTTCTTGTGTATTATATACAAACCTATCGTAATATTAATTTCTATTTATTTGTATACCTAGTTGAATAATCAATTTAATTTGTATTTGTTCGTAATAAAAAAGACTGAATTTAATGAAATAAATGGTTTTTTTGATTTTTATTTAGTGGGATAAATGTGGGTTTTTTTTTAATTTTGGCGAGGGATAAAAGGGATTTGTTGGGTATTACCGTGGGATAACCTGCCTCCAAAGTCTGGCATCACTGGTTGACGTCCGTGCAGCCATCGATTTAAAGCTACCAAGTAAGTAAAGCTTTTTTGCCTCCCTTACCCTGCTGAAAGTTTTAGTGGAAGTGATGCGGAATGCACATAGTCCGGATATGGACCTGTATACGACCACCCGTCACTATGGTTGGAAAGGATTGGTGAGGCTAATGGGGGGTGTTTTTCGACCCAGACCAACGACACCATCTCTAGTGATTATGGTCATGACGCTGCTGTTGATGAGATTGCTGCTAAATATGTAAAAGTGTGCGTGATATGCGTGTGGCTGTGTGTGTGTGTGATAATGCGATGGTTCATTGTGGTCGAATTGTTTTCGGGGGGAGGTCGATAGTACCAGAGGATTCTTTTTTTCACGATATACGATGGCCACTCTTCCTTCGTCCTTGTTTTTTGTTGTCACTGGGTTTTTTGGTCACCTACCTCAACCCAAAGCTAAGTGCGAGGGGGTTTATTTTCCATCCTGACGCTTTTCTATACGCTTTTTCCGCCCATCATAAAAGCATCGAGCTGAGTTAAGGGTGGTACCGTGAGGTCGCTTGCATTCGGGTGCACCCTCTTCTGAATGTTAATGTTACCCCCATGATGATGATGATGGTGATGATGTTGTTGTTGTTGTTGGTGGTGGTGGCGCTAAGGCTACTCAGTCGCTCATACCATAATGATAAAGGTTTTTATCGTTTATTTTGTATTTTCTTTTTGTTGGTTTTGCATAAATACGATGTACATGTATACGAAGCAAACAGAGTAAACACTGCGTGTTGTGGCGCCCTTTTAAAGGGTATTGAGGATACCAGTCATTCTGTGCCGTCGTACTCGCATTCTCGGTGCTTTGTGTGCAATGTTGGCTGTAGAATGGGGGTTTTTCGTGGATTTTTTTTGTGTCGAATGGGTGGTAGATTTTGTGGGTTTGGTTTTATGTTCACTTGTCGAATCATTACACAATTTTAAGTTGCCCTGTGCACTGAGAGAAATTTTTGGGGAAATTATAAAACTTAATTTTTTTTTCTTTGAAATTACTGAAATAGGTAGTACTAAAAAGTTTTGAAATTCGGGACTCAATCCCGAAAGTTTTCGGGATTTCTTGTCATTCATAATTTTGACCATTCTGGATTTTGGTTTTCGGGATTTTGTCAATTCGGGATTTTGTCCATTCAAGATTTTGAATACTCGGGATTATGGCATTCGGGATTTTCATCTTTTGCTTTTCGGGATTTTGTACCCTTCCCGTTTTCAGCAGATCTTACATTTCGTTTCGTACGGATATTGATTGATTATAAACTGAACTGGTCGACTTGAAACTGACGGTGAAATAACTTCACGGGAAATAACTTTACATGGGAACTATCCTCACCTATAGTGGGAAATAATTTTACTCTTTTTGGTGAAGTTATTTCCCACTGAAGGTGAGTAACAAATTCATCTGGAAATTGTGTGAAGTTATTTCCCACCTATGATATGATAAAATTTGTTTAAATGCAAAAGCAACTTTGCATACACCCAGCCTCTCAACTACCCCAAATTCTATAGTGAGCCCAAGCAGGGGGGGTTGCAGGGAGGCAGCAGGCCCCCCATACATACTTCAATGTTTATTCACCGTAACGCTGGGTGCTTGCACTGTATTTATGTAAGAAAAAGCATTACGGCGAATAAATAGAAAGGTATGGGCACACTAGAGGATTTTAGGTAGGTGCGAGGCTGAGTGTGTGCAAAGTTTCTTTTGCATTCACAGAATCTGGATTTAAAGAAACGCACATTAAAGTGGGATTCATTCTCACAAAAAAGTGAAATTATCTCTCAGCTTCAGTGGGAAATAACTTCACTTTAAAAAAGTGAAATTATTTCCCACTAGTGGTGAAATTATTTCCCGTGAAGTTATTTCCCTGCACCTTGTCATTAACTTGCATAATTCTCTCGGTGTACATAATAATATATTTTATTACGAATTTGTGCTCGACGATCAAAAGTTATAGACCAGCATCATCCAGTTTGGGGGGTGAAGTTAACTTTGGCTCTGTCCTTTTCATCTCTTTATTTTGTATCTTTCTCTCTCTCTCCCTCTAACATTCAGTACCTATACCTATTTTTTTGTTGCTGCATCCCATTCCATTGCATCCGAGTGCTCTGTGCAACATTGATAAATTGTCGAAACTTACATGCTGGATGGTCCATCCCATCCTTTCAGCTTCCTCTTAAGCTCTATATACACCTTCTTTTCACTGTGTACACATACACAAATTCTCCATCTCTATAGTATTAATGTCCATCGTAACATTATATCCTGCCCCCATCCCCAGTGCAACATGAATGGCTGTTAACTCGTAAAAAAGGACTTTTTGTCGATAAAATACTACATCGTCGTCCACAGGGTATGTTCGTTGGCTTTTGATAATCTATAGCACTTCCCCCTTCTGTTCGTCCTTTGGCCAAATGAAACTAAGAGAAAATGGACAAAAAAACACTGAATGTGGTGTGGCTGCTGCTGCTGATGGTTTATCCTGCTGCTCGTCCTTACGCTCGCATTATGCATTTTTGTGTACATTGTACAAATAATTGCGCACATGCCACGTGGGGGCAGGAAGAAAAAATTCGAAAATTCAAGAGAGTATCTGTGCGAACAAGAAATACATTGTAAAACCGCATTTGAAGAACCCATTCAAAAGGGGCCACAAGGATATTCCATCTTCGTATCCTCTTGGCACTTGTTATAAATTTTTTTCCTTCAACATTCACAAGGATTTGTTAGAATGAATGATGATGATTTTACTCTCTCTCTAGAGCTTCGAAAGAGTGAAATTACGGGAAAGGTTTAAGGGATATAAAGAATAACATATGGTGCTATATCCTTCAATGCTGCCCTCACTTATTTCTTATGCTCCATTTAGCTTGGATTTTTATTTAAACAATCACATATTGACGTGGATAAAAAAGCATCTTCACATACGAGTACCCACCTACCTATGATATGTATAAGAGAGAGCCAAAGCCAACATCGCGTTCATGTTTGCTTTTCTGTTAACTGACGATTAAATCGATCATTAATTACAAAAACATAAGAGCCACTCTTGTGCAATGATCCAGTCTACAGCTAGTATATGGTATGGTTGATGCTTGAACCTGGTCTTGGTCCCATCTCCCATGATGCTGTTTCTGCTTCTGCTTCAGCTGCACCACTTCACGTGAGGATGATACATCAATTAATCAATATTAATAAATCCATGCATGCGATATGTTATTATTAGTGACTCCTGTTCCTGTTGTTGGCTTGCCCGAATATATATAAACGACGAAATGCGGTTGACTCCTTTACGGCATACCAGCAACAGCAACAACAAAAAATAACGAACGGGCGTCCAATCGGCATGGCAGCTAAGATTATTATTTGTTTTGCTCCATGAGAGTCAGTTAACTCTCCAGAGGGGCAAGTCTCTTTTAATTGAAATTTGAATATTTTATCGTGGCCTTTATGGCATCTTAATAATTTTGAATGTGTCATTGGAGGACTTGTTAAGGAGACAGGAGTGGATTAAAAAAAACAAAGTTATGACGTTGAATGGGTAAGTAGGTATGTATGTACATATACGAAGAGGAAGAGGTTTAAGGATTAAACACAAGGAATTTGAAAATTCTAGTTATAAATCCCTAGCTGGAGGCTTATAGAATGGGGGAATTTGATACTTTTTAGAAACAGAAGTTTGTTGACGGAAAAAAAATTATGATTAAGAATTGATTGATGGTTGAGAAAATGTTTATCGTCTTTTTAAATAGTTTCGATTGATTTATTTTAATGGCCACCCAATTTAATTTTAATTAATTAAATACATATAAAACTAGACTTTAGTCTGAAAATTTAACTCAAGTTCATAATAATTAAGTAGGTTCTAGAGTGAAACCCCGATAAGAACTCAATTTCGTAAACCTGATTGGTTGATTAGCGGGTTGAATTTGAACTACCCTCTGGAGACAAGTTTCAATATATTTAAGATTCGATGTGGTAAGTTTTATACCTTTATGGCGAGTTTTGCAGTCTCGTTTAAACAACTTTGAACTGAATTCAATAGTTACTCGGTTGAACTAAAGTTTAAACCAAAATTGGAGTTTTTCCACTGTGAAACTAGGATTTAAAGAAATCACGCAAAAGGAGAAAAGGCATTTAAAAGTCAAAAATTTTACTGAGTAGTACAATTTTTTATACAGAGTGTTGTTCCTATATGTTTAACTTATAAATTAATTTTAGCCTTAGTTTAATTCGACAAGGAGAAATTAAATGTTGTTAAATGTATGTTAAATTAACTGTTAAATTGCTTTATCCTGTGAAAATTGACAGTTAAAATATATAACCTATCTATATTTTCAAAGGTATTGATCAAGTTTTAAATAGAATTAAATGTATTAGGTTTACTTTAACATGTGGGCTATAAATTGTCATTTTAGTTTATATTTCTCTATTGGCATAAAATTTAATTAAAATAAAAAAAATCTCTGAAAGTGAAACTTTCATCATCTTAAAATGAAACCGCAGCCGGTAGGATTCGAACCTACGCTCCCAGAGGGAATCTGATTTCGAGTCAGACGCCTTAACCACTCGGCCACGACTGCTTGGTAACTTAATAGTTTAGTACATTTGAATTGATAACTCAAATAAAAAAAAGTTAAAGCTGGCTAATTTAAGTACTTTACGACCAAAAATCATATTTTTAAGGGTCCTCTAATGCAAACTGCAATAAAAAAACAAGTTCTAACAGCTTTAGCATAAAGTTCGACAATGTTATTTGCTCAAATGATTTTTTTTCGAAAATAGGAAACGGATTGTTATACCGGTTATTCAAAAATTCTATGAAATTTGAAAACTATGTATGTACATACATTAGGGTGGTGAAAAACAGCTCATCTTGGCTCGGCCTAAATGAGTTCTACATTAGGAAAAAAGAAAAATTCCTATTTTTTTCAGATTTTTATTTTCATCCCCTATATTCACTGTAGGGGTTATTTAAATTTCACTTTCTTTTTGCATATACTGGGTGATTCGCGTAAAATCTGCCCAACAATTCAGAGCATGTAGGTTGGAAGATGGAAGATGATAAGAATAAAATCCTGAGGGAGGGGGTAGTATTTCTCCCCGCTTGGAAAGGAGAGGGGCAATTTTATAAAAAAAAAAATACACTATTTATATAAAAAAAATAATTATAAAACAACTGCAAAACTTACACTATTGTTTCTTAGCTTTTTGGAAGGCCAGAAGTCCATACCTATGGTTTATTTTTAAATAAAGTTTTTTTTTTAACGGTTTCAGCAAAAACTATTTTCAAACTTAATGTTTTGAAGAAATTGAATTTTTCTTCAAATTGTTAGATTTGAAAACAATTTTTGGAAAAACTGTTTAACAAAAAACCTTTATCTGGAGGTAAACCATAAGAATAAACTTTTAACTTTCCAAGCAACAACTAAACATTACTTCAAATATTATCGTTGTTTTTTTTACTAATTTTGTTCTGTTAAGTTTAAATTTTCTTATAATACTACCTCCCTCTTTTCTGTTGTCTCCTACGAATCTACATAATTACACACCCTGATTTTTTTCGTATTTTGCGCAAATCACCTAGTATGCAAAGAAAAGGGAAATTTAATTAGCCCCAAGAGCGACTAAAAGGGATGAAAATACAAATCTGCCAATTAAGGCCCATCCGAATATAGAAACTTCAAAAAAACATATAACGACCACCCTAATGTACATATGTATATGTACGAAAATGTTCAACGAAATGACTGGACATTTATTTTATGAAGGTAAAACTCATTTTTGACTTACCTAGTATAAAAATGAAATTCTGATGTTTAGCCCACATTTTCAAAAAAAAATGCATATTTAAAAATACTCTGAAATTACTTGAACAATATTCATGGTTAAGATGTTATTAATAAGGTAACGACTAACAAGTAAAAGTAACGAGTAGAAGTAACATGTACAATTAACGAGTAAAAGTAGCCAAAAACAGTAACGAGTAGAAGAAACCAGTTAAAGTAACCAGGAAAAAAATTTCTGTTAAATTATGAGCTCATATTTTCAAAGCTGAAAAGTCCCTCATCGCCATTACAGACAGTATGGAACAAAAGTAGGAGAAATTTTGGAATTTTATAACTGGAAGAAATTCGTTGATAGGTTTATTTGAATAGAAAACTGTAGAGGTACTTACATAGGTACTTACAAAATAAATATTTTTTCAAAAATCAGTTTGAGAACTATTTTTTGAAAAATTGTTTGCAAAACTTTGGCTATTGATATACAAATTGATGGACAAATTTAATTTTTTGAATAAATGTAGTCATGGCGTTAGGAAATAGCGCCCAAGGAAAAAGCACCCAAATCGATTTGGAAATAACGCCCAAAAAAACACTGTACAAATTGTTGTTGTAATTTTTTTCTCATTTTGGCTGATATTTCCTTATTTTGCTTTCTTTCATAAAATGAAACAATGCCCAAATTGATAAATAAAAATAGCAAAATGGGAAATAAGGCCAAAAATAGGAAAAATTGCCAAAAACAACTGCAATATCAGGAAATATCGCCCAAATGCAATCGGGGTGATTCCAGATTCTCTAAATGCAAAAGAAACTTTGCATACACCCAACCTCGCACCCACCCCAAATCCTATGACGAGCCCAAGCAGGGGGGTTGCATATTGCATACATAACTCACTCTTTATTCGTGAATTTGTATCTGCATTTCACAAACCTAATAAATCCTCTCCTTTATTTGGTTAATGAAATTTAAAATTTTGCTAATAAACAGCGAGTGAAATGTAGATACAAATTCACGATTAAACACTGAGGTATGTATGGGGGGGCATGCTGCCCCCTGCAACCCCCCTGCTTGGGCTCGTTATAGGATTTGGGGTGGGTGCGAGGTTGGGTGTATGCAAAGTTTCTTTTGCATTTAAAGAATCTAGATTTAAAGAAACTTTGAATTTTTCCCATGCATACATATATCCAACAATAATTGTAACTGTATCATTTTGAGATCTTAAAGAAATATTACTATCACACAAATTTCTAAAAACTTTGCCTATTCATTGAATTAAGGTTTGGAAATACCACCCAAAATTGAGGAAATATCGTCTAAATTCTACAAAAACAATTTACATGCAAAATATTTGGGCGATATTTCCATTTTATTTTTTGGGTTAAAAGTTGTTTTGGGATATATTTCCAATTTCTTCTTTGCTTTTGGGTGATCAAAATTTTTTGGGTGATGTTTCCAAATTGATTTGGGCGCTGTTTCCTTGGGCGTTAATTCCTAACGCAGTCTTATATCACGAAAGTCAAAAAAATCAAAACCGGATATTTCCTCAATTTTAGACCCATAGAGGAAAATTTAAAAAAAGTCAAATTTTCTTTATGTTTCTAAGTTAGGAAATAACTAACCTAAATTTATTTCCAGTACGACATTTTATTAAATATTATAAATGACTACATTGGTACTAAATTATTCTTCTATCAACATATTAGCAAAGTTATAAAATTTGGAATTTGAATGAAAATTTCACATGAGTTTTCAACATCACCTTGGGGGCGGGGCTAACGGTAAAAGAATGAGCTAATATTTTACAGGATTGTTTAAAATTATTCGGAGGAAGTTAGGAGTGCGTTGTTTAAAATAAAAGAATGACTTTTTTAAGGACCACTCTAATGCATATATATTAGGGTGGGTCAAATTTAATGAACTTGCTTTGATTTTCTTGATATCGTCAATAGTCGGTAGCTTCGGGTTTAAAAAAAAAAAATACCCAAAAAAATGAGCTCAAAATTTTAATGGTTAGAGGTCCTTCATCTGAATCAGTGATATTAAATTCAAATTCAAATGTTCTGCCTAGTTTATTTAAAAGACAGTGAAATCTCAACAAGTCTCATTGTAGCACTGAATATCTTCTAAACGGTAACTCTTATCTATTTTTTGATAAAGATTTTTTTTAGAACATTCAATTTTATTTTCAAATATGTAAATGAATTTCTTCCAGGTTCAACGGTTAGGAAGTTATAAAATTCCAAAGTTTCTTCAAACTTTTTTCTATACAATCTGTATGGAAAAAACAAAATGGCGATGAGGGACCTCTAAACCTTAAAATTTTGAACTCATTTTTTTAGAAGAATTTTGTTTGAGTTTGAAGCTATCTACTTTTCATGTATCAAGAAAATCAAAACAAGTCCGTTAAATATGACCAACCCTAATATACATAGGTATGGTATGTTATGCACTCGTAAAAAAATAAACTCGAGAATATGATTAGACTTTACGATAATAAGAAAGACGTAAAAAAGTGGGTCTCATAATTCTGACTGTCTGCCTAAACGGCTCAATTGATTTTTTTCAAACTTGGTTCATAGTAGTTTTTATCATTTAATAAGAGTCAAAAATAATGGTAAGTGCTGGTGCCATGCAATTATGTTAAGCAATTTTACAAAATCTAATTTTTCTCAAAATCTAATTTTTCAGTAAACGGTACCTCCCAAGGAGCCATTCTTTTGATTTTCGATTTTATTGAAATCGCTGACTGATTTAAGTATTTTTTTTAAGCACAGGCTACTAAAATTTATAATATTTAGTAGATATTGTCTTCCAGTCAACTGTTTTTTTTTTTTTTGAAAACTCAATATTTCGTATTTCGACAACGTTGTATTTTTGAAACTTTATACTTAACGATTTTTAAACACTTTTAGAAAGTTTCTTACTTATGTATATGCAAAAATAACTGTACCTTCCACACAAATGTTTGAAAACAACCATTAAAAGAAATCTCATTTTTCTCGAAAACCAATTTTTACAAATCCACACTAATGAGGAGGTAACTACTGCATAATTCTATCAATTTTTCAAGTCTAAGTGATCTTAAGCTGGGGAAAGACAACAGCGCCACATACAGCTTCACTGATTGGGGGGTCACACCAAAAAAAAAATTACCCAAATCAGTATTAATTAAAAGAGTTTTTTCTCTTTCGATTTTGGTCTTTTGTTGCAACTAAGTTCTGCTGGTCCCACAAATGTTAGCATTTTTTTAGATTGGGGTAGACATTTTGGCAACGTGAAAATTAGTTTTACAAAATTTTACTTTTGAAATTCCGCTTCTCAAAATTTTGATTTTCCAAATTTTGTTTATATAATTCTGACAGTATTAAAAAAAGGTTTGGAAAAAAATTGCGTTCTTGTTTCTTCCTTTTTCAATTATCTGTGCCTCATCTTAAAATTAAAATATGAAATAATTTTATTTGTTAACCGAGTTAAAAAATTATTTATTTGCGTTTTGAATTTTGAATTACAGAATTTAAGAGACAAAGAGGTTTGTCAGAATCAGAATTTTAACAGAAAAAAAGAAGATTTCTTAGAGACATTTATTCCTTAAAAAAAAAATTTGAAGAGCTGAATTTTGAAACCAGAATTTTATCCACTCCCAATTTTAAATACGAAACTGAGATCGTGCCTCGTGTGCGCCAAAAATATTTCGCATGAATTTTTTGTGCACGCTTAAAAAAATATTTATAGGTTTTGGAAAAGATATGTTGGTAATCTGAAAATTTTACAATTCTCTTACATTTTTCGACGTTCGAAAACAGTTTTTAGCGAGAATTTGCATTACTATTTTTTAATGCAGACCAAAGAAGGTCTTCGATTGTTCACAAATGTGTTAAATATGTTTTAATTTAAGATAACCTTCTCAATGGATTTTAAGTGTGTACAAAATAAATATTTTTGAAAAGGACAAAATGAATAATTGAAACTCATTGAAAATTAAATAATTAAAAAAAAATCAATATTATTGATGTTTTAATTTTTAAAAATATTTTTTTTGGGATCTCATACAATTATTTTTTCCTGTATACGTCGTTGAAACACAACATCATAAGTGTATTTTTCTCTAAATTCTTGAATACAAATTTTATTTATATTTTTGTAAACATTTTTCGTCTTCGAAAAACTACAAAAAAATATTTCACAATGTCATCTCTATTACAAGAAAAAATTAGTAGATCTGTTCTTAGTTTTCAGGATTATTTACCACACACCACAATAAACGAGTCGATCGATACTTCCGTCTTGTGCTTGAATTATAGTATTGGCTAGGTAAGGTATCTAATAAATTCTAAAGGCCCAGTGGTTCCTTATTTCTAACCTGATTAAATATTTTAATTATTCTTACATCGCTCCAAAAGTTGCACTTCAATAATATACATTGTTGCTAATTGGCTAACCGGAACACATAGCACCATCGTTCTAATAGATTCCCCCTTTCAATAGTCCATCCCCACCACCAATATCTGGCCGATGATCGTGAAGAAGACTAACTTGTTGGTCGACCAGTTATCGTGTCGGACACGAAGACTTATCTTAAGTACGCCAACTGAATTCTTATATGATTGTGAGGTGTCAAATAAAATTTTAACAACTGGCCAATTCGGTTGGACTCGTTTATTCTCCTCATCGGGCTTCATTCAGCTGGAAGAATTATAAGACATTGTAGCTTTATTTATGAGCAGAATGAAAGGGAGCAACAATGTGCCTCATTGTTGGCTTTTGTTTTTTAATTGAAGTTCAGAGTCGAATGATGATGGTCGGCAAGTAATCGATAGAAAGGCGGGTCCGTGAATCGGGATCCCTGATGGAAGAGCATAATATTAAGCAAGCTTTATATAGGCAACGGTCCAACTCATCATTAGCTCTCCTTATCGACAAGTTGTATTAACGTTTCAGTTTTATATCTCGTTGCGGCAGTGATGAACTTAACGATCACCACACCGCCACCACTGCTGCGCTGCATCATCATCAACGACAACATTGACGGCCATGATGATGATCCTCCGAATGGTCGTCGTCACTCGGAATGTGAAGATCAATTTGAAGTTCTTTATACCCTGTGAAGAGAAGACAAGATAGTGATCTTCTGGGAGCCTCTTAAAAAGGGATTTGCAGAATGTCATAAAGGAGTTTCTTGCCTTTATGCGATTTGCAAAAAAACGAGTGCCACTGTCAAAATGTATTTTGCGATAAGGAAATTGAAGAATGAATTATCTCCATACAATGTATTGATGAAAAGGAGAACTTGTTTTTTTTTATAGACTGATTGGCATTGGTGTAGTTCTGAACTTGCATTTCAGATCAATTAACTATAAGTACTTACAATTTTCTTACGAATTCATAACAAGATGTTAGATTGTATGTTTGTTGTTTTTTCTTCAGAAAGATTTTTTAATTAAAGAAACATTTAACGACTACTATGAACTTTAATGCCCAGTTTTCAAGTGCGAAATATTTGCTAGAATCAGTCTATAATATAAAGCAGCTAGTTTGAAAGAATCTTTCTATCCTAGACCCCATAAAACATAATTCTGAACTGTATGTGTGAGCTACGTATGAGAGGATGATCACACTTGTGAGTCACAAAGAGATGTCTATACAAGGGTTTTAGAAGCATGAGAGGAGAACAATTTGTTTGAGCAGCGTACTACGAAGCAATGTGCTTATTTTCTTGGTTTGTTTATTATTCTATCAAAAATGTATTGCAATCAAAAAAGCCCGATATTATTTATTTCTTAAACTAAAAATACAAGGTCCAAAATGACTCCCTTGTGGTACATTTGGTATTGAATCTATTGGTTTTGTTCACAATTTATTTTTATATATATAAACCTAGGCTTAAAATACCTGGCAACTTAATATTACCTCTTCTTTCCCCCATCTTAACAGCAATTTATTATTTATATCAGAAAATTTTTGTAGCCAAAAATATCAAAACTCCTAAGAAGGAGTAAATTGTTGAAAAGTGTTGCTTAGTGATTGAAGGCAAATAATCTGTGGTAGCAAAAATGGTTTGGTCATGTCACAGTTGATTAATTGCTTATTTTGTTTAAAGTAACTTGGAGTTGTTCTTATTTAAAAAAATTAATCAATATCAAAATAGATTCATATCGCAGTCGGTAGGATTCGAACCTACGCTCCCAGAGGGAATCTGATTTCTAGTCAGACGCCTTAACCGCTCGGCCACGACTGCTTACGAATTACATATTTTGGAGGATTGTCTTAAACTAAAATCATTTATAAATAATTCTTATAATAAGATTATTTGCAAAGCTAAAATACGTAAATATTTAAATTATTTAAATTGGTTTTTGGGCAAATAAATAAAAGTTTATCCGAACTAACTTATAGCATATATATTAAACTTATTAAAAAAAAAACTAATAGACAGAGCTTGCAAAGTTATATTGTATGTGTCATTGTATACATATTTTTTAAGACAAATATCCCGCGTTGGCTAATCAAGTTTCTTCCCCTGAAAAGAATTCATAATAAACATATTTACAAGAACCTTGTACGCTTGGAAAAAAGATTTATTCAGTATTCTTCTTAAGCTAGGAATTTTTCCGATATTCATACAAATATCGTAAAAATTCTAATTGGATTTTGAAGGAGAAAACTAAAAATTTTTGATGATGATTAAATAATTCCTTTTAACAGAAACACATAATATCTTAATCTAACATAATCATAAATACAGCTGAAATGATTAAGATTTTTGCAAGCGCTTCGTGCGAAATCTTGCAAACTAAAATCTCGCTTTCGAATTTTCGCAATTACAAAATCCCGCTTGCCATAATCAAATTCCGCTTTTCATAATCTCACAATAACGAAATCCCGCTTACTTAAATCTCACAAATCAAAATTTCGCAAAATTTTATTGCATTGCGAGATTATGAAAAACAAGATTTTTAATTTGCGATGTTTCGTAATTTGAGATTTTGATTTGCGAGACATTGTACCGCTTCAAATACAAGACTGAACAAAATAATTTAAAAAATTGTGTTTGCCAATTCGCATGGCTTTAATAACTTAAAGCCGAATTACTATTTAATTTTGAAGAAAATGTACTAGATTTATTTTTAGCTTTTTTTTGTTTTAAGCTCGAAAATGTTTGACAAAATTCTTCACTGAAATTTGAAAATAAAATATAATGTATTTCCAATTATGTAAAAAAAATCTTAAAAATAATAAAGCAAGTGTTGTCGTGGGTTTCTAAAATTTTTTTGAAAATTACGTTTTGAGGTTTTGAGAACTTAAGACAAAACAAAAAGTACCGAAAAAAAGGAAAAAAAAGTACCTTTCGTTTTTTCTTAATTTCTCAAAAAATAAGAATGATTTTTACAATTGGTTTTGGTAATTGAATAAAAATTAATAATGGCATTGAATATCGGACACAAATACAGCACTTATTAAAGTAAAATTTTGTATTGCATCAACTTGAAAAAAAAATCACATTTCTTTAAAAAAAAATTGTTTTTGAAATTAAATTTCTCAAAAACTATTCGCTCTAAGAACTTGATTTAAAAAAATTATAAAGAAATAAGGTATTACCTTTCAATACCTTAGATTAGACCATAATTGTGTGGCCTTTCGTTGAATTTTAACATTTTGTTTGCGTTTAAGCAGTTCCCATGCGAAAAAAATCAAAACGTTCAAAAAATATTTCCATCTATCCACCATATTGAATAATATTCAAAGGGAAAATGTTTGTTTTCGCCTATGCTACGCATTGAGTCATTAGGCCTAAAAATGGAAAACAATTATTTTTGGATGCAAAAACCATTTGCATGCAAATAATGCCTTAAGGTTAATATATTATTCTTTTTTTTTTTTAAGTATAAACCGAATATCCAAAAGAATATATTTTATACACCACACTTTTTTCGCATGCAAAACAATCACCGGTCCATTGTTTTGCATAACGTTCCATGACAGCAATGGTTTATTTTCGTGAATGAAACTGTAAGCCAATCATGCAAAAAAAATACCCTGCATATAAAGAAACTAATCCCTATTTCCCTTGGTCCGCCATTACTTGAGAACGAATTTACCAATTTTGACCATATTTTTACTTGCGATATAGGTACTATAAGGAAAGTTTTGGATTCGTGCAAAAAAATTACGATGATAGAGAACACCAAAAAAGTGGGTGGCACAATTCTGTCTGTCTGATTGTGTGTCTGTCTTCCTGTCTGTTTGTCTGTCTTTTTGCCTGTTTGTCTATAGCCTAAACGGGTGGATGGATTTTCTTTAAACTTGGTACATAGTGGTTTTTGGTGATTATGCCCACACTTTTTTTTAATTTTGTTTAGA
Source organism: Dasysyrphus tricinctus (assembly GCA_963921185.1). Classification (NCBI taxonomy): domain Eukaryota; kingdom Metazoa; phylum Arthropoda; class Insecta; order Diptera; family Syrphidae; genus Dasysyrphus; species Dasysyrphus tricinctus. Next base: position 111,538,013 of record OY992533.1, read on the forward strand.
ACTAAAAATAACGGTACCTGGCATACAACTTTTTTTAGCAATTTTACATAATCGTATTACCTCGTGGCATGATGGTTAGTTCGTAGGACTGTCATGCCGAAGAAATGTTTTATCCGAGGTACTGCCTATTGCGAGCAACTGACAAATCCTCCAAGAGTATACTTGTCATGAATAAGTGCTGCTCATTTAGCCGTTCGGACTCGGCAATAAACTGTAGGTCCCCTCCATTCCTGCCAACAACACGCACACAGGAATGGTTGAGAGTTGTAAGTCACTAGGCCCTGGTTCTCCACGAGCTGTTGCGCCACCCAATTTATTTATAATTTTTCTCAAAAACAGCTCGACAACTTTTCTTAAAAAAAGTTCAATACATTAATTTTAGTAAAGGCTTCCCTTAGGTGGAAAACCATTTTTGAAAAAAAATAAATGGTTATTAAATGGTAACTCTAAAGAACAATTTTTTTTTTTAATTTTCGGTTTTCTTTAAACTGATTTCAATAATTTTTTATAAAAAAGCTTTCAAAAAATGTAAATAGTTTTGTGTGCTAAAATTGAAAAAAATATATTTTTTTGGATTTTAAAATAATGTTTCAATTTTTTTTTTTTTGAAAATGAATGTATTTTGAAAACGATATTATCGATTTTTTTGAAACTCGATATTTAAGAGTTTTTTAGTACTGTATACAATATTTTTACAAAAATTGTATATTTATGAAAAATAACGGTACCTTCCATACAAAAGTTAAAAAACCGTTAGTCAAAATATTTTTTTCTTTTCGCAAAAACAGCTCCTAAGATTTTGATAAAACTTTTTATATATACTAAAATTAGTACGATCTACTACCAAAAATTATAAAATTTTGCACTTAGCAACTATTAATAGTACGTGTCATAGAACGATTTTTTTTATTTTGAATTTTCTCACTATCGGCTGAACGTATTAAGATGATTTTTAATATAAAAATTTCAGATGAGATTAAACAATATCAAAATTTTCAAAAAAAAGTTTTTGAATTTTTAAAAAAAGTTTAAATTTTTTTTTATTTTTTTTTTTCAAATTTTATTTTTATATACACATAAATACATACCTAAGATTTGCACACCAAAATTTGTCCTTAAAAATGGTTTAAGAATTTTATATTATGCATACAGAAATAAATTTTTAAAAAACTGCTCCAACGATTTTAAGCTATTTTTTCCATACAATCATATTCAATCAAGAATTAAGATGGCATTCTTTTTTTCCACCTTAAACTATCAAAGGACTTGTGGTAGCTAATTTAAATACCGTAATTCATGCTTCTCTCATAATGTCCATGTTTTTACATACAATTTTCTTAAGCAAGTATACGTGCAAGCCAGTCGTGCATTTTATTTTATTTGTTACTGTACTTGGAGTCAATCGTCAAGTTTTTCGAATCTCCAACTATAATGTCAATATGTTTTATGTGGTTTTTAATCAATTTCTTAAGATAAGTCTCCTATTATAAGATTTTACTGTAACCTTTTCCCAAGAATGAATATATAACGTCGGCTTAGAGTGAAAAGCGGCTAACTCCATCTTTTTTTAGACCACTTCAAAAATTGCTTAAAATACAAAAATATTTCAAATCTTTTCAATGACACCGAGTTAGCAATAATGAGTGTAGATAAAATACTACATATTATTTTTGGTTTTATTCAAATAATGCGAACACTTTTTTTTAATATTTTTTATTTTTGTAAAAAATCCAAAATGGGAGTTAGCAGCTTTTCACTCCAAACTGACGATAAGTATCCCAACCTTCATATCACAAAAATGAATGATAGAATGATCATTTTGGAACCTTTATTTTCAACAATTTCACAAAATGACAAATTAAGATAATTAAAACCCCAATTTTAGGTTTTAATTAATCCAACCTTTTCAAAAATTCATATAATTACCATTTTGATAACATATATACTATGTACATTTTAATTTTTGATTTCAATCTTAAACCAAATATAATCATTAAAAAAGTTTGAATATTTGCTTTTCTACTTTTTGATTAATAGTACGTATACGCCATAGTGATCATTATGTTAATAAAAGTCCAAAAGCTTTTGACATAAAGTTATTGTTATTTGAATTTGACATTTATAGTAAATAATATGAATATCTTATACGAGTCCATCAACATGCTAGGTCTGTCCTTTTATTATATTTTTCAATCGAGTTATAGTTGTGAGTAATTTTTGAAAACAAAAAATAATTGAAAATGAAAAAAACTACTTTTTAATATTAAATTGATACTGTTTTTTTTTTGTCCAAAAACTGAAAAATATAATAAAAGAACAAACTTCTAGCTTTCTAACGAACTATAAAACATTGTTGTAAGCTTTTCTGTTGTTTTTTAATGTTTATTTTGTTTGCATTCAAAGTAGGTACATTTTTTATAAAAGGGCTTCTTCTCCCTGAGCATTAAGAGATATTTGTCAACTTTTCTATTGTCATAGTCACCCAATAGTTCTAGTGTTCCAGAATTACCAAGCTCATGAAATTCATGTAAGCAGTCGTGGCCGAGCGGTTAAGGCGTCTGACTAGAAATCAGATTCCCTCTGGGAGCGTAGGTTCGAATCCTACCGACTGCGACATACGTTTCTTTTTACTTTATTTATTTTATTTTATTTTATTTTATTTTATTTTTTTTTAATTCCAAAACTGTATTGATTTTTCATGTGAGAAAAATATCATCGTAAACATACCATGCGCAAAATATAACGTGGTAGAAAATTTCATGCGAGAAATTTATAATAATCTCCTCGCATGATATGTTTCGTGCATGGTATTTCAATCACATGATATTTTATTTCTCGTATGATATATTTTTTTGTGATAATTTTCTCTCGTTATTTATTTCTTGCATTAAATTAGTATTTCTCGGATTATATTTTCTCGCACATTACATACATATGTAGGTATTTCTGGAATTATATACAAATTCACTGTGTGATATTTTTCAAGCATGATATTTTTCTCACGTGCTTAGTGATTTATTTTTCGTAAAATCTTTTTCTTACGTGACATTTTTCTCGAATGCTATTTTCGCATATATGCATAGAAAACTATCATGATAGAAAACTATCATGATAGAAAACTATCGTGATAGAAAACTATTATGATTGAAAAATATCATGACAGAAAACTCTCATGATAGAAAACTATCATCATAGAAAACTATTATGATAGAAAATTGTCATGATAGAAAACTATCATGACAGAAAACTATCATAATAGAAAACTGTCATGACAGAAAACTATCATGATAGAAAACTATCATGATAGAAAACTATCATGATAGATATCTGTTGCATGTTGCATGTTGCATGTTGCATGTGGCATGTTGCATGTTCATGTTGTATGTTGCATGTGTATTTTTTTGTGATTAACGGTATTTTTCGCTCACGAAAAGTCTCTCGTATGATATACCTGCTACCTTTGTACCTATATGAAGGTATAAAGGAGTGTCCACACTATGCCGATCAACATTGTTGGTTAACTTTGTCGATCAACATGCTAGTGTGTACTTCAAAAACTTTCGTAGCAAAAATTTGTGTAGATTGGAATTTTCTGATCGATGCGTCAGGATCCAAACGAAGGGTTCAGGAATCAAATCCTGGGCCCAGATCACGTAACACGATTCGATCGAACGATCATCGTTTCGACTATTACTCTCTCTTTATTTTCCTGTAGATGTGAATAGAAGACAGGTAGAGTCAAGACGACGATCGTTCAATCGAATCGTATTACGTGATCTGGGCCCTGGAACTTTTTTGTATTTTGTTTGTTTTGTGAACAATATGTATTGAAATAAAATTCTAGCTTATTCACAACAAATATTGCATTTTGCATCTAATAAAAATTGATTAATAACGCACAAAACCAGTAAATTATGTTCATTAGATTAAAACCCTACAAATGTTTTTTAATAAAATTGAATTTGTACACAATTCAAAATAATGTGGACGTGGCTTTAGACAATATAACTCATGACACATTAACTGCAGGTACTTATTACATCTGTATCCATCAATTGATTAGACCATATCCAAATAATTAAGTCAACATTTTAAGCATTTTGCCGTTATATATTTACAATAAACCTACTTTTAAACAAGTTAGCAGAACATTGTTTACCAAAAGTTCTTGATTTATTGTTTGGATTTGAGATTCCATTTACATTGTTCTGTTTATCTACTAAAGAGTCATAAGGCAGGTAAGTAGGTACATACTTATTCTCTTTCAATTTAAAAAAGGAATAAACCTAGGTAGGTACCTATACCTATTCCTGTGTGCAAAGTGGTAGATAGGTATGTATTTATTTTTGAAAGTTTAATTAGTCATGTTTTGAACTAAAAGTAGGCCAATTCCCTTTTCTTTGCAATAAGCCTTGCACTTTGCATTCATATATCTTTCTACCAAAAAAATATCCACAACATAGCCGCACTAGTCAATTGAAAGAAAAAAAAAACAAATGCCAAAGCCAAAATATCAAACCTAAATACTAAAAGAAAAAAGCGGAAATTGAAACTTCCGACTCGTTCCATAAATGAAAATTAAAAAAAAGACAAATAAATTAAGCAAAAAAGGACAAACAACACTTAGTTCAGAAAAAGCTCTTAGTGCAATTGCCTTTCTTTTTCCTTCCGCAAAATGTAAGCCGTTTGTTACAACAATCTACAACTTAAAAATCTCAGAAGGTTGGGGCCATCTTTGTGTTTTCCTTTTCCAGTTTTCATACACTCAGTTTTCTATTTCTTTTAATTTTCATCAGTTTTTTTTTGCTTGTTTTGAGTTGAGTGAATTTTCCTAAGCAAAACAACACAATTTCCATTGAAAATGCGAACGCCCTTGACCGTAGCTTTTATTTGTTGTTTGCAAAACAAAAAACAAAAATTAATAAGACAAAAAAAAAATGAAACACAAGAAGTGCGCGGAGGAGACATCGACTCAATTTGAAGCGTCATCGTTGGAATAAGCTTATTTGCCGCCATTTCATACCGTCACATGATGTGGAGTGGAACGTTTGTAGTCCCAGCTCCTCGTCGTCGTCGGTTACATTCGCCCCGCTGCCTTTCGCAACCGGGTGCCATATGCAGAAATATACTGAAATATATGGTCCTATCTAACTATAGAGTGTATTCGAGTTGGTATGAGTGCTTTGGGCACATAAAAACACAAATCTCTAAACACTACACTCTTATTCGTACGCCTACGAGGAGTTTTTACTGTGTGTGGTTCTTATGTCTGGTCCTCTGCACCTTCAACTAACACCCGCCACCCACCTTCTGATTTAAGCAGGTATCGCTACCTTCCTACAGCCGTTTGGTCGGTCATTCCTTATTCCTTGTCCGTAGTCGTACATTCCTTGAACGAGATCATAAATCCTTCGTTTTTTTTGTTGTTGTTGTTGTTGTCTTTTGTGTTTTAGATGCTTTGTTTTGTGTGATTCACCTTTTCTTGTTCTCTTCTACTTCTTCTGCTACTTTTTTTTATTTTTTCTTTCCGTTTTTATTATAGAGGAGCAGAGAAAAGGGATTCATTCTTCATTTTGTTTTATTCTTATTTGTGTGTGGGAAAAGTGGGGAAATAAAACTTGTATTCAGGCTTTTATTAGAAGAGATAAGTTTTTTTTTTTGAAAACGCCGCGCGTTCTAGCGTGTTAAGCAGCGCGAACATCTTTTGTTAGTGAATTTTTCAGGGCACTATGTTGGATCGTATATAACATTTGGTAATGGTGATACTGGAATGGGTGTGGATATCTTTGAACTTTGGGAAGGTATCCTCAGAGAAGAGAAAAATTCAGCTCCAAAAACAACATAAAGACGAGATTTGGTTTTGTTGCTAATATTTTTTTTTTGAAGCTTAAAGACTTAAGAATTTGAAGGTTAAGTTAATAAGAAGGGGATTTTGGTAGGTAGGTACATGGAGAAGAATAGGAATTTCAGTGTTGCTGTTTTAGTTTTTTGTAAAGAAATTAAATCTAAAAATGTGTCAATCATTGTAATAAGAACTTGACCAAGAGATGTTTTTCTCTTAAGGCTGTGTGTTCAAAAAATAGGGAGAATTTGAAAAAAAATTACTATAAACAAAATTTTGACTGCTCTGCAATTGATTAATTTTTTTCTTTAAGAAAAAGGTAGACTAGCCTAAATGACGTTCCACATTAATACCTATACAACTAGGTATTTATTTAGTGAACCTAGGTATTTTGCATTAACAATATATTTTATATAATTTTGTATTTTATTTTCAGAATTATGGATTTTAATCTAGCGAAGTAATTGAATAGCAAATTTTAAAAAGGGAATATGTCTGAAAATTTAATATATTCAGGAAATAAAAAAAAAACTATTTATTTTCTAAAGCCTTGTTCAAAATTTATAAAATTAGCTTTTGAATTACAGGAGAATAACAGAAGCAATACTAAAGATGTACTTTTCTTGAGCATAATGGTGGCAGGGAAAACATTAAGATTACATAGATATAAAAAAAAACATATTTGTCAAAACATTAAATTTGTTGCTTGAAACAAAACTGCTGACTCATAAGGCAAGCTCAGGAAAATGAGATCTCAGAGACTTCAGTCTCGTGAACAGGACTCTTCAGCAACATTTTCCGGGTTTGCTGTCAAAATACTGTGGAAAAATAAATTATGGATCCACTTATTCACATTTTGACGAAGTAAATTAGCTAAGGTCTTTGAGATCTCATTTTTCTGAACATGCTGCCTATTGATTATTCGCCAAAAATGTACAGTGACTGCCATTAATATTCGGTTTTCTATTTAATATCTTATGAAAATTCTTTGGGTGCCCTTAAACGCATATATTTACCAACTTTCTTAGCTGAAATTGTTCACTGTATTTTAGTATAGCATTAAATCTACACGTTATTCCCAAGACAAATTTAGAAACCTTACCAAAAACCGTTATAAAACAAAGAAAGTTAAGAAATAAGCAAATAGAAATAAAAATAAGCCCTCCATTAATATTCGGTTTTTTTTGTTGAGTTCTGATTTAAGTGGTTAAAAAGTGCATTACTATTTAATTGCGCATCTTCTGCTCACAAGAACCTCAGATGAACGCTCTGGCGTGCTTGCTGCATTTTTGTTCATGTACTCTGGGTTTATCTTCTGTTATTTTTTGTGTAACTTTACTTAAAATGCATTTTTGGGCGAAGCACGACTCTCCTGCACTTGTCGGCCACGCCATCCTACAGGTTTCTTATGGGATGAAGGCAGGACATTCTGTAGAAGTTGCGATTATTTTTGGGCAGTTGTACGAAAGCTATTCGGGATAGTATAGGCTTACAGTTTGGGATCATTTTGTTGATAAAACGTGAAGACCCGCGAAATACCCAGTGGACAAGCATTCTGTTTAATATTTTTACTCAGGGGTCCTCAAATAATATTCTTGGTTCATTATCCCATCAAAAAATACCTGATTGCCAACATCTTTGGTCGATATGCAACCCCATCATAACGCGACCTCCATCATGCTTAACTGTTGGTTTCAAATTTTTGATTTTTAGCGATTTTTCCTTACGCAATATGATGACCCTGCCATATCGGTTCAAATTAAAAGCAAATTCAATCTTATTGGATTCCATGACTGGGTAGGGTTATGACGCAAAACAAAATTAAAGAGCTTAAAAACCATAATTTGAAGCTGCCAGTTAGGCATGGAGGAGGTCGTATTATGATGTGGGGTTGCATATCGACCAAAGATGTTGGCAATCAGGTATTTTTTGATGGTATAATGAACCAAGAATATTATTTGAGGACCCCTGAGTGAAAATCTTAAACAGAATGCTGGTCCACTGGGTATTTCGCGGGTCTTCACGTTTTATCAACATAATGATCCCAAACTGTAAGCCTATACTATCCCGAATAGCATTCGTACAACTGCCCAAAAATAATCAAAACTCCTTCAGATTGTCCTGTATACTATACATCCCATAAAAAACCAGTGGGATGGCGTGGTCGACAATTGCGGGAGAGTCGTGCTTCGCCCAAAAATGCATTTTAAGTAAAGTTGCACAAAGAATGACAGAAAATAAACCCAGAGTACGTGAAAAAAATGCAGCAAGCACGCCAGAGCGTTCATCTGAGGTTCTTGTGAGCAGAAGATGCGCAATTAAATAGTAATGCACTTTTTAACCACTTAAATCGGAACTCAACAAAAAAAACCGAATATTAATGGAGGGCTTATTTTTATTTCTATTTGCTTATTTCTTAACTTTCTTTGTTTTATAACGGTTTTTGGTAAGGTTTCTAAATTTGTCTTGGGAATAACGTGTAGATTTAATGCTATACTAAAATACAGTGAACAATTTCAGCTAAGAAAGTTGGTAAATATATGCGTTTAAGGGCACCCAAAGAATTTTCATAAAATATTAAATAGAAAACCGAATATTAATGGCAGTCACTGTAACTTAAATTTTTGTTAATAATATTTAATCTCTGTTTGCTTTTGGTGTCCGATCATTGAAACCAATTTGATTATACAAATACCATTGTATAGTGAATAAATTAGGGAAAATAAAGTACGTATACGCCAGAGTGACAAATTTGATTGACTAAATGAATTGTATGCTTTTGATAAGAGAAAAATGTAAGTATACGCTACAGTGACCATTTTCAATTTATTTCCTAATAGTTTTCATCGTAAGTAAGTGGGTGATTCCGTGCCAACTATGATTCTTTTGTGTTCAGTACCATTTTCGTTATTTTAATGTAAAATGTTCGTATGTATTTCTGGTTTGAATTGAGTAAATGGCTATTTACTATAATCTACATTCGATATCATGACTTAATTTGCTACTTATTCTGCATGGCTTTGAAAAGTGTAGTCAAAATCTCAGTACCATGGCATATCCGTTCCTTCTTTTTCCAATTAAATCTACTATTTTCTAATGACATACTTCATTGAATAGAAATATTGTCCTTAGAAAAGTTTGAGAGCAATACTTACTTGATAAACTTTTGTAAAAATTAAGACAAAATACAAATTGCTGAGCAAAATAATCATGAATGAATGTTGTCCGAGGATTTTGTTTTATTTTGAATTCTAAAAATTTCCTGCTAAACCAACATTTTGTTTTAGTTTTTAGACTTTTGTATGATATTTTTCTAAAAGTGAAATTTTGTATGTATAGTTAACAATATTAAATTTTTGATTTGAAATTAAAACACCATTTCCACCGCAACAAAATGGTTTTGGTATATTCTAATAAATTTAAACTTAAAAACAAATTGACAAGCATTAAAGACAAAAAAGAAAGCTTAGAAAAATCTGGTGTTTACGAAATCAAATGCAACTGTGGACGAAAATACTATGGACAAACTAAGAGATCAATTTTAACGCGATTCAAAGATCATCAAAACTACATCAAGAACAACGATCCAAAAAAGTCAGCAATTGCAGCCCACGCATTACAAGAACAACACTTGCCTATCACTTTAAATAATGTTCGTTTATTGGCAAGCGTTTCAGATAGCAATAAACTTGATGCAACCGAAAGTTATTACATACAAACAGACAACTCTGCATTAAACGCAGATAATGGCAATGTAGAATCATGTCTATTCAATTGTTTTTAAACTGTTTTCTCGTTTACACTTTGTTTATATAAAAATTAAAAATACAAAAAATTACTAAATTAGTCACTCTATTTATTTTCATGTAATTTACACATCATTAATTATATCTGTACTGCTCTAACTTTCATTTATATAATTTATAATGTTCTATGTTTATATAAGTGACAACTATATCTCTCAGTCGTGTTGCTGAAGATGACCGGTACACCGGTTGAAATGCATACAAAGTATAATTAAAAATCTCTTTTTATTCATTTTTGTTTTCTTTGAAAATAAAATAAAAAAGTTTTTGTTGGTTGACTCAAAATTTAATGGTGTTTTAAATTCAAATCAATAATTTAATAAATTAGAGTCATCGTGATTGTTCAACAATTAAACAAGTTAACAATAGTCACTTTATTTTTTGTTCTTTGTTTTAATGTAAGAGTGATACCTATATTTTTATACGAAGAAAGTGGTGTCACAAATTTATTTGTCAGTACCATGGTAACATTTTTTAAAGATCTTTATAACATGTTTTTGGTTCGTTAAAGGAATTTTGTATTCTTTTTAACGTTATACGTAAAAATTATTTCCTGGAAATTATTTTTATCATTAGCTTAGAGAAGTGAGGTTACATTAAATGTCTTAATGTCAGTACCGTATATGTAAAAAAAAGGGAAGCAAAATGTCAAGAAGTCAAAACATAACAAGTTATCAAGAATCTCAACAAAGATGTGGTCAAAAAGAAAATAAGTTACAAATAAAGAAAAAGTGTCATTATCCAGTTTTAGTACATTTCACCATATTTTTGTTTTTGTTAAATTTGTAGCAAAATGCTTTTACAGATTTGATACTTTGACTAAATGAAGCCACAAAAAAACACAAATTGTTTCGAATAAGTTCTAATTTTTAATTTTTTCAAAGATTCACAGTTGACAACAAATAACACGGGAACAGGTAAAAATTCTGGTTTCAAAGTTCTGCTTTTCAAAATTCTATTTTCTTCAAAAAATTTTGCTTTTCAAAATTCTGTTTTTTTTTTTTATTCGGTCTGACGTAATTCTGCTTTCCAAAATTCTGTCAATTTGTTTTAAGAAGAAGAAAATTCTGTAATTTGTTTAATATAACCATTTATTAATAAAAATACTCTGTTGAGCCAATAAGTCGCAGGAAAAAAATTATCAAAACCTAAAGAGCCTTTTTTGAGATAAATTTGCATTCCTTAACAGCATTCTTGCCAAAAATATGCGCCCAATTGTTGAGAGTTGTAAGCCACTAGGCTCTAGCTCTCAACAAGTTGTATTGTATAGATATTCTGAACAGTTTATGGAAGAAACTGTTATTTTTGGAGTAAAAAAAAAATAGTCCTTCTAGCCAAACTTTTAGACCCAAGAAGAATGCACGGTTTAAGAGAAAGATTGAGCTACAGAAAGACAGACGAACACAATTGCGGATCAGAATTAAAAAGCTATTTTTGTCTGACAGCGTCCTCTTTTATGTTTGCTTTCTCATACCCAGTATTTTTGGGCTAATGATTTTTGTTTGTTAAATAAATGCCGACGCTTACCAGCGAATGCAGTTGACATAAACCAGTCTCCTCGAGCTGTAAATATGTTTTTGTTCTCATTTATTTTTTTATTGCTGTCCAAAAAATCGGAGGTAATCACATAGACAACAAAAAATGTCAGCATCCATTGCATGAACTCGAAGCAAATTAATCTTAAATCGACATTTAAACTTACATTTTAAATTCTCTAACAAAACTCTGCAAATAATAAAAAGCGTCCGCTTTTTAACATTTTCCAAAAGACTTCTTTTTTATTATTTGCAGAATTTTGTAAAACAGAATTATGAAAAACAGAATTTTGAAAAATAGAATTTTGAAAAGCAGAATTATGATCAACCGAGCTTTGAAAGCAGAATTTTGAAAAGCAGAATTTTGAAAACAGAATTTTTACACACGCTGAATTTTGACCCCAATCCAAATCACACATATAAGATATCCAAGAAAATAAACCTATAGGTTTTGTTTCCCAAAATAAGTGGAAGTAATGAACACGGGCTTAATTAAGTACGTGAAAGAGCACTTGCGCTGGTCCTTACTCCAGACTTATGCACCAGGCTGGCAAGGGCAACTGAGAATACCCTTAGCGGAGTCACGGAGTTGCGGTAGTGGGACAGAGAACCTACAAAGAGAACTAAAATCCTAAAACCTCTGAAGTAAGCTTTCTACAAGGGTATAAATAGAAACAAATTGACAATCCAATTCAATTAATATTCAACAAAATCATTAAACAAAAATAATATTATAATAGGCTTTAATTTTTGATTTTAGTTAACAGCACTATAGTTGACCCACTTCATTGGTTCAAATGATTTTACATTTTAACTTTCGCTTTGGGTCCTGGGTCCTCCCACTCACGAATACTTCAATTGGCAAACAGGTGCTTGCGTAAATAGTTTTCTTGGAAAACAGTGCCTGTTGGCCTGCTTTGATTATTCAAAGGAATGAAGCTCCACTCTCATGAACCTCTGTACCGGTCATGAAACTCCGTTTAACAATGTCCAATTGCCATCAGGCAGGCGTCTTTACATATATCTAGATATTGGTGCAGTAACAATAATTGATTCTGATTGAATGTATTAATTTTCCAAATTCCTTCTATTTATTTTTCAATATTTTTGTTTATTTATTTGACTGACCACCTCTGTTTTATTATTTTGTTTATTTTTTCCAATTTGATTGGGTTTTTTTAATATTAAGTTATTTTATTACCACATTTTTTTTTTCATTTCTTATTACTAGAAAAAGTATCCTATAGCTTATTCCAATGCCTAATAGTCCTCTACTGAAACTTTCATTCAAATATATGCAGACATTTTGATCATGATTGTCTTACAAAGATCCAAACAAACAAACTTTCAAATTAAGATGAGATTATTTTTAATAATGTCTACAATAACCTTAGTTTTTAGCATAACTATTTATTATATACATATGCAGAAAAGAATTACTGCTGTGTAATAACTAAATATAAGAAAATAAAGTACGTATACGCCAGAGTGACCGATTTTATTAAGTAAATGCATTTTACGAAAAAAATATGTATACGCCACAGTGACCGCCTTTAATTTAAATTTCTAAATGGTTTTCATCAAAAGTAGCTAAGTGATGATGACCCCATTACAGCACTTTGTGGATTAACTTTTCTTTTAAAAATAAAGATAAGTATCGGAGTCAAAATGCCACAGTAACAGTAGGTTAATAACAGATAATATCGAAAATCTTATTTTGCTTTTTTTTTAAACAAATTGTATCTGTGGTCATTTTCAAACAAGTAAATGCAAGTAAATAAAGTATCAATGCTGGTTCAGTATAAAAAATAAAAATAATTTAAAATTATTATAAAATTAAAAATTGGTTTTTTTTCCTATTAAATTAGTTAAATTAAATATTTATTTAAAAGGATTTTATGTAAAAGGCGTCAGACATTCGTCAGACATTCAGGAAATATTCTTCCATACACATGAAGTTCATGAATATTAAATCATTTGAATACGTTATTTAAGGTTTCTTTTGTTTAAAGAAAAAAACAAGCCCTTCTCTAATTGTTTGTATTTATAGAAGAAGTTCTTTTTGATAATGTAAATATTATTTTATTTGTAAAAATACGTGTTCGAAATTTCAATTTCTAAATTTTTCTAGGCATTCTTTTAGGCACTAAGCACGGGGCTTTGAAATATTCCCTTTAGAAAATTATTTATGTGATTTTTGAGGTTATGTAAAAATGAGAGGTAGTTTTTTTACAATAAAGTTGACGATAAATTATTCCTTAAAGCACTAATAGTTTTCTTCAAAATGAATTTAAAATCTTTTCAACATCCTTTTTACATCTGAGATATCCTTAGATTTATGTTAGTCGCCACCATTTTATTTACTTTTTTGGAGGCTATGTAACCACCGCGCACCGTATATAATTTCTTCCACCAATATTTTTGACGATTACTAAAAAAACTATTTCTCCAAATTCGGTTTAAACGTTTCCAATATATTTTTTTTTTTTTTTTTTATGAGAAATCTCCCCTGTTGATGTTTCTTTATGTTAAGCATGTTAAACAGCAGTTTAAATTTCTTCTTGAAGTATGCACGAGCAGGGGTGGACTAACAACTAACTTTGAGGATTTGTAGAAGATTCAAACAGATATTCAAAAGATTTAAACTGGATTTTTGAAAAGATTAGTTCCTTCTCTTAGGAGTCGATGCAAATTTTGTTCAAAAAATTTACAGCTCGTTGGACATGAAACCTCAAAAATATTGAAAAGCTGCGTTTTTTTAAATTTTATAACGGGGATATTTCAAAAAGCCGAGCTAATGACGAAAATGGAAGACGGATTTTGATTCAGCCCCAAAAATTTCAACTAGAACTGTTCTTACCACATAAAACCATTCCATCTTTTTTTTTTACAGAAAAACTGCGAATTAAGCTCATAAATTCAGTTCGAATTTTGAAGATCTCAATAACCAGAACTGGCTTTTAATTATTTCTGTAAGAACAAAAATATAAAATGCGTGTTTTTTTTTAAGTATGTTTAGCCAACTATGGGGCTGTTCAAAGAAACAAATGGTGAACCCATCCATAAATTCCAAAGCAAGGTACTCCGTGGCTTCATAAATGCCCCTTGGTGTATTAGAAATAGCGATCTACATGGTGACGATCAAATTGAAATGGTTACAGAAGTGATTAAAAAACACGCTGTATCACACAATCAGCGACTGCAAAGCCATAGCAACTCCGAAATGGACACCGTTTTAAATTTACAGGACAATGTTCGAAGATTAAGAAGAACCAACCCTCATGAGTCAATGGTATAGAAGCTATGGGAAAGTGTTATAACTTTAAACTTCCCCAGTGTGATTTATAAACTAAGAAAGAAAAATCATTTGTCGATTCTTCATAGATTGGTCCTGATTGACCGGTGGTTTTAGTGCGGTAAGAGTCCCACAATACTCGGTACCGATTCTTCCCGAGTGTTTTTTGGAGATATCCATCGGATAAAAAAAAATGTTAAGCCGGCTCTGGACCTTTGGCACCTCATATGAGTGAAATTAGAAAAAAATTCCATCTTATTGGTCAGTAATTGGTCACAAAAGGTCAACTGGTCCCGGAAATTGGTCAGCCCTAGATAACTTTTAATCAAAGGCTTAAATTTTCTCAAGGTCGCTTAAGGTCACGCGCAATTTTTGGCACCTCATCTATTGGAAATTTACAAAAATTTAATACCACCTGAAAGGCCCTAAGATCTTTATAAAATTCAGCTAGTTTCAGTGATTTGTTCAGCTATAGATTCATTTTTACGACTTTTATCAAATTTCCCTCATATGAGGTGCAAAAGGTCCAGAGCCTGTTTAGCCAGCTATGCAACTAACTTGATTTTGTTTGTTGAAGCAGTTTGTTGAAACACGCAGAATATTTCCGAAAAGGGGAGCTAGTTAAAGTCGATTGTTAGTTATATCGTTGTTACTGATTTAGTTTTGAACCAATCCTTTGAATATTGAGAGACTTAAAAATCTCAACTATTGAAAGTAAAGTTGAATTTTTCTTATTAAAACGTTCTAAACGTAGGTATATATTTTTTACAGTGACTGCAGTAGTATTTTATTATTGAAGGTCACACCATCAATTGCAGATAGGTTGTGAATTTGGCACCTTTAAAAAACACTTCGCAGGAGAAATATAGTACCACGAACCATGGCTATTACTACTTTAATATTGAAATCCTAAACAATGGCAACATTCAAATCACTTATAAATAGCGCTCCTTTGCTTTCCATTATGCTTTCTTATTTAATGCTACATTTGATTTTCAAAATGCATGCTATGATGTTTGAAAAAGCTTACAAGTTTAATTGTTAGCCCTTGCCTTGCCACCATCCACCCATCATCCAAGCCCGCCCAAACTACCATTGCACTGATGACCAACACATGCGCATCGAAATTTTCTTTTTTTGTTTGCATCTCTTCTGTGCCTTAGTATCTCTATATGTAACATGCCTTTGTATCCATATCCATGGTAAAGTCATATCATACTGCATCGCTATGCATCGTCACACACATGTACCCCCCACCCGGTCAATAATTTTTTTGTTAGACCAGTTGACGCATGCGGCTTACGGTCATTGGCAACATGATGTAGATACTCACTCGCATCGTCCGTCGCGTAGCGTCGTCGGGTCGGAGTGGTGGCGTAGGTATCAATGGAGGCTCGCATTTACTTAAAGCAATATGCATCTGCAGCAGAACACAAAAAAAAACACACGTATGTATAAGTACGTGTGAGCTTTTTTTATCACATACTTATGTGCACGTGAAATTTGTATATATGCTATTATGCATATTGCGATACAGACACACATACGCACGTCAAGCCAAAGCCACACACAGATACCACCCACTTTTTGTTATCATTAATTTCTGTTGCCCCTTTTTTTTGTGTGCAGTGTGTTGTACTTTACTGCTCCAGCCCGGCTCCATGAGATCCTTGGCCCTGTGTCACTTTATCTCAGTCCACTTTAATGTGGTGGTGAACAGAATAATTTTCACACAGATACACACCTACACAAATTACGAACAAAAAAGCTGATGCTCTGCGGTCTTTTGTTAGTGTTCTTCTTACAACAACAACAATTTGGCATAGAAAGTGGGGAACATTTTGTGTGATCTGTGAAATCTTGTTGTATGATGTGATATGGTTGAAAACTTACAACAATCTGCTCCTTCTGCTTGCAATTATTGGGGTTTTTGTTGTTTTGGTGTGATGTTTTTCCAATCGAAAACGAAACTGGATTTTTAGGATTTGAATATTTCGGCTATACGAATCCTACATACCAATAACATACATCTACCTTCTACCTACCTATACTCTGAGCTATAAATTTGGAAACAACTTTCGTTCGATATAGGATGTCGTCTAAAGAGGGATTCGACTTGATTTAGATTTGAATTTGGATGGATCATCGCATGTGGATGCTAGCTGGAAGCTGGATATGTTGAGTAGAGTTTGAGTGTGATGGTGAGATTTTTCAGTGAACTACATTGTGATGTGACGGCCTTTTTGGCAAATGGGTTAAAACTTGATATAATTTTTTGTATCTTTGTGTTTTTTATTCACTGCCCTTGTCGTTGGATAATTTTAAAGTTTTAAGAAATTGAGAGGTTGTTTTCCTTTGATCGAAGGTGTCCAAGCAAAGTGCTTTTGCTTAAATGTTATCTTTTAGAAATTGATTGTGAAGTGTTAAAAGCAAGTTTTAATAAATTGACAGTGGATTAAGGATTACAAAATTTCAAAATTATATGGAGTGCATGCACAAACGTGCTGTGTATTTTACTAAAAATTTGGTAGAATTTTATCTCTTCGTTAGTTTGTTGTTGCCCTTTCCGTGCTGAAAATTAACCTGTGGATCGAATTACATGTGCACTTTGCATTTAATGTAATTGATACAGAAAATGCATTTGGCTCGGGTAGAGCAGCCAGGGCCTTGTGACTTAAATCTCTCAGACACTCTTGTATTGTGAAATAAAAGATAAAAGCTTTTCTATCACAACTTATTTAATTGCGTTTCGGAAATCAATACATGTGGATTGTATCGAATATGATGATGGATTTTTGATTTCCAAAAGGCTTCAAACCCCAAATAAATGAAGGCCAAAAAATGTTAAAATGAGAAGCAGTTTTCCATGATGGGAGATCTGCGGACCACACTAGGCAAAAACGTCCGAAAATATCATTTGCAACAAGTTTTGAATCACAACGGGAGTAATCTTGTTAGTAATAAGGCTCCACACAATTCTTAATGTGGAATACTTGATTGTTTAATCGGATGAATCCAATTCTAACCAAGAACCTTAACCCAATCCGAGTCTTTGTTAAAATAAAAGTTTACAATTTGTACCCACTTATTTTCTGAGAGCGATTCTTTACAACTAACATAGTCAACTGATAATAAGATCTAAACTACCTTTAGCTAGCAGATCGATTAAACACTTTTTTCTCCAAATTGATTCAGAAAGTTTGCTTTTTTATATTCCATTAAAGAATCTCCCAAATCTTAAAGCTGAATTTGTTTTTATACATTTCCGCCAAACGCTAATCTCAGATTTAATAAGATTAACCTCAAATCTCCTTTAAATCTCAGAGATTTACCATACAAATTTATTTCGTAAATCTTGAAGATAAGAAATTAACCTTGTAAAATCTGTCTAGGACAAATAGTTAAGCAAATCGAACTAACTTATTCTTAAATAGTGCTGAACGATTCATTCGAGACTCGATTCAATTCTTCATTATTTAACACGAATCAAACATTTTATCTCACTTGCACTCCATAATAAAAATTGAAACACAATTTGCCTTTTAGAAGGTGCTGTCAAACTTAATCTTTTTTAAATCTTTTTGTGCGGTGGAAACACCAAAAAGATTTATTAAATCTAATCTGATATAAACCTTTGGTGGAAACATAGCATTAGACGGTGGATCGGACAATTGCTGATTAGAAATATGAAATGGTTAAGCAACGGCTTGTGGGTATGGGAAAGAATGGAACTCCTTAAACCTCTAAGTTAGCAGTTAAGTAGGTATACGACACCCCCACAGCAACATTGCTTTGATAAATGCTACTCAATATTTGCTCCTTTTAATGCAACCTTATCTCAGTCACTCAGTACATTTCACACAATGAGCAAATTTTTTTATATTTTCATTATAGACCTAGCAGACTATGATATTACGATGATAGAAAACACCAAAAAAGTGGGTGGCACAAATCGGTCTGTCTGTCTGTCTGTCTGTCTGAACCTCAACCTACAGCCTAAGCCACTGAAGCGATTTTTTTCAAATTCGTAATTTGTAACTCTCCAGAGAGGAAATTGAATTTTTGTATACCTTTTATACCCAGCCCTGTACTAACGATGGGCTGACTGACCGGCGCGGTACTGTTATTTATATGTAATATATAACCTGTATACCAATTTTCAGCCTTAATAAATTCATTGCATCACCATCGTAGTGATACAAGTTTGATAACATATTTAAGACGCCTGTTCTACAGTTCGCTTGACTGACCGCAGTATGTGGGCGTACACAACCTCTCAAACCAACTGACCAAATATCAGCTTTAAAAAATTCAGAGCATTTTTTGGCGCTGGCTCTTGGATTATAAGGCTACCTTTGGGTGGGAAACCATTTTTCAAAATATGTTTAATAATGGTACCTCTCAAAGAACCATTTCTTAATTTTCGATTTTCTTCAAATCGGTATGGCCGGTTTAAATTTTTTTTATAGAAGCTTCCAAGAACTATAAATAGTATTGTGTACCAAAATTTTCAAAATTTTTGTTTGAGTTCTTAAAAAATGCTTCAAATTATTTTTTTTTGAAAATCAAATATTTGGAGAACGACATGTTGATTCTCTTAAAACTCGATATTTAAGAGTTCTTTAAACTTTAAATATTTGGAAAACGACATGTTGATTCTTTTAAAACTCGATATTTAAGAGTTCTTTAAACTTTCTAAAATATTTAAGGAAAAAAATTTACTTTTATACAAAAATAACGGTGTACCTTCCATACAAAAGTTAGAAAACCGTTGAGGACGATTTTTTTCTCAAAAACAGCTCCTACGATTTTAATTAAACTTTTTCCGTATGCTAAAAATAGTACGATCTACTGCCAACAATGTAAAATTTTGCACTTGGCAACCATAAGTGGTATCTCTCATGGAATCATATTTTTTATTTAGAATTGTGTTCATTATTAGCTGAACGGATTTTATTAATTTTTTATATGAAATTTTCAAATAATTTTTAAATAATATTGCACATTCAAATTTTCAAAAATTTAATTTAAAAATTTTAAAAGTAGTTTGAAACTATTTTTTTGATAATTCAAATAATTTTTTACCTCAAACTATCAAAGGATTTATTTTAGCTAGTTTAAATAGGGTGTTTTATGACTTTAAACATTATTTTCTCATAATGTCCATGGCATATACAATTTTTTTAAGCCCACATAACATAAGAGCAAGTTGGTGCGACCCAATAGTGTATTTTATGTTGATATGCGGTGTCAATATTGTTTACGTTTCGTGCTTCAATAAAAAATTATTGAAGCTATGAATTTTTTGTCTAAAATTAGAGCAACGCTAATAAATTTAAGGAAATATCGCTTTAATGGGACACAAAATTCTAACTACTGAAATTTTTGATCGATTAAGATGAAAATTACCTCGTCTTAATCAGTATTATTCTGAAACATCGAATAAAAAGAAAAAAAGGAATGCAAATTGTCGTAAAAACTATCTTCAAATGTCGAAAAATGTGAGTGATAAGTTAAATTTTCAGATTACCATTTCCGTATTTACATATTTAATCGTGCTCCAAAAATTCATACAAAAATATTTCTTGTGAGCATGAGGAACGACGTCAATGTCATATTTTAAATTGGGAATGGGTCAAAATAATGGATGCGAAATTCAGCTCTTCACGGAAAGTAAGTCTTTCAAATTCTTCTTTCTTTTTCTTGAAATTCTGGGTTTTAAAATTCTGCCTTTCAAAATTCTGTAATTTAAAATTATAAAAAAAAAAAATCCGATTAAATAATATATCATATTTAAATTTTTGGAAAGCTTAAAATTTTGCCATATTATACTGATGGGATTTGACTTTATTTGAAGGGCTCTTATTATGTTCATATTTTAGAAACCACGGACCTTTTCTAAAAAATGTTCTATATTTTTTTTCAAAAATTATTTTGACTTAGCTATCTTATAAGCTTTTCGATGCATATTTATCAATTTCATTTAATATCAGAAATGAAATTGAATTATTTTCCAAATTAAAGTTTCATTTCCTTTAATATTCACGACTGAAAAATAGTTCACAAAAGCTGAAATGAAAACCTAGAACAAAAAAAGAAATACCCTAAAAACTTTGCCAACATTTCTATATAATATGTAGATGAATGTGATTGAAGTATAAAACCACTATTATTTTTTGTCTGCTTAACCAAACAAGCATCATCTCTCAAAGCCCTTTTCACCATTTACATCACACCCACTTTGTAATTTTGCCTACCGATTCATTCAATTTGAAGTGCTCTGTATGCGCGCACAGCAAAATGTGTAATTTCCTGAACATAATTGCAGTACTGCGATTTCTACGGACTCTCGGACTCGTTCATGCATCGATTCGCCCATCCGCACTCCAATGCGATGCGCCACTCCATGCACCATCGCACCATCAGACCTTGGTTTACCCAACACACTGAGATAAGGAACAACGTTAAAGTTAAAACACATCCATTTATTGGCCATTAGGTAGCGTGGCTTGACGCAGTATTCCATCTTTGTGTGTGTGTGTGTTAAAAACCAAGCTAGGTATATATTTGTTTATATGTATACTTTATTCAGATCCATCGACAAAGGTCATATCCAGATGGCCCAGCGCCGATGGAGCTCAGATAAAAATACGAAAAAGGGCCATGTTAGTAGTGGTATTGGTGGTTCAACTCCAATTCATTAAGCGATGACCAGCGTAAAGGAAAAATGGGCTCCATTGGAGTTGGAGAGAATGGCCATTCGACGCGACCCCAACCGACCACACCAACCCACGCCCACACACTCGCTAAATATTGGGAACACAAAAAGTTAATAGCCAGCCACACGTAAGGTATAATATCGCGCAGCAAAAAGCTATTCATTCGTATATTCGCATCTGAAT
Organism: Dasysyrphus tricinctus; assembly: GCA_963921185.1. Lineage (NCBI taxonomy): Eukaryota > Metazoa > Arthropoda > Insecta > Diptera > Syrphidae > Dasysyrphus > Dasysyrphus tricinctus. Next base: position 111,559,393 of record OY992533.1, read on the forward strand.
TCTGAACACAGCATAAGATGCATTCAAGTGGATGGAGATGGCGATGGCGATGCAACAGAATTTCAAGAGCTGCTGCAGGAAACGCAGCATATTGGCCCTTAGGTTTATGCTGATGCTGCGGGGGCTTGGCTTTAACACCCTGTGCCAACTTGATGCCTGGCTGGTTGGATGGCTATAGATGGTGACAGCGAGTGATGTTGGCGGGATTTTTCTTTTTTTTTTTTTTTCTTATTTTCAGTTTTTCATTTTAAATTTTTATTTTTATTTTATTCCGCTTTGTGTGTTCGCTTCTCTTTTAATTTGATTTTATCAGAGTTTAATTCACTTACACTGGACAGTAAGCGAAATTGATAAGAAGCCTCCAGGCTGCAATTAAAGTAATGAGATGTGAATTCAATTCACTTACACAACATGACAGTTGAGCTTGCACGTACATAACTATATCCAGAGAAGGAGATGCAGATATGAATCTTAATGGATGGGGGGTTAATTATTGTATGCTTACTTTTTTATAAAAGTCTTAATGTTTGATTTTGGATACAGAGCGTATATATACTTTATATGCTCTTCAATATAGACATTGCTATACAAACATCAGGATATTTTCTGATGCATTTATATTTTTGATTATTGCATTGCCTTGGACACTATTGAAACTCAGTTTTTAATAATAACTGTTCAAAATTTCAATAATTTTATTAAGAGGAAATTTCCTTTACACAAAATATGAAGAATTTATTCTAAAATCACTGTCAAGTTAGTCAGTTGCCCAGTGACTGTTCATTTTCGAAAACAGCAAAACTAAAAAAAGTGGTTCTATTAAAAACGATTTATAAATTCGTAAATATTTTGTTAAATATTTATTGATGGAACTAATGTACGAGTTCAAATTATAATGGATAAATTGAAAGATTTATTCTTATTCTCATAAATTTTTTTTTTTTTTTTTTTTTTGTATGAGAATAAGAATAAATCTTTCAATTTATCCATTATAAAAACGATTTCTCGAAAAAGGTTTTTTCATGCAAATATTATAGTCTTTACTAAGTGTTAGTTTTTCTGGGTAGATTTAACTCTAAGTTAAATTAAAACTAAGTAATCCTAAAAATGGCTCTGTACCTTGGTTCTAAAAGGACCAATGTCATATCTGTAAATTCTTGGGAAATCGACAATTTTGCTTTTTAATTTCTAAAAATGCTTATTACTTTTGAAAACTAAACTTTCTTTAACCATTGGTAATTTGTTAATAAACGATTGGATCAGATCTGCACTTATTACAGTCGGAAAACATCTTCTACTTAGTCAAAAAGTATACTTAAGTCAGTATTGAAAAAAAAAAAAAAAAATAGACATTGGCCTTTTTAGAACCAAGGTACAGAAAATATGTCCGAGTTACATAAGCCAGAAACAGTTTTTTTCAGGTAAGGACTTACTTTATCTTCTCGTTGTCAAAAATCTATTAAGATCGGTGTTCAACACCTTTATAAGGTTTTCACTCGAGATCCAGATGGTACCACAACAAAAATTGCACTTTCCAAAGAATTCAATAACTTTCACTATCAAAATCGAGATGGCACCTCAAAGAAAAAGGCCTTCAATTCGGTCCATGAATTAACTCACCCAATAAGGTAGTTGAATCGGAGTTAACCTACAATTAGTATTAAAATTGGCAGAATTCTTTGTTTGAGAATCATTTTTATCGTCTTCCCTATCGTTGCAATCACATGTTTGATCAAAGTCTCCATGTCAATTTTCGTTACGAATACATAGCTTAGTTCCTTAACATATTGAATACCGCAAGTACAAAAACATAGACAAAATTTAAATTTTCCCAACTAATCGACCGGATCGAATTTCACGAACAATAAGCTATCGTTGTGTTGCTAACTTGCTATTCATAGGTGCTTTTCGTGAAATTATTTTTGATGACTTGACATTCATAGGTGCTTTCCATGAAATTATTTTTGAAATCCCCCAAAAAAAAAATAAAATACAAAACATTCCAAAAATTTGTTTGTTTGCTTGCAGAGTTTTTTTCGGTAGAAGTCACTCGGGCGTATGTGGAACAAAATTGAATTAATGTTTGCGTGAAATGATAATTTATTGTTTCTCACATTTCAAATATTTTTCTTTACATAATTATAAAGAGAAAACCCTTAAACGTTTTAAATTAAATTTTCAAGGCATGAGCTTTGAAAAGGATCCAAAGATTTTATATACAAAGAGCATGAGTTGGAAAAAAAAAATAATAAAAATAAAAAAGATATCTCTCGCAGTCGGTAGGATTCGAACCTACGCTCCCAGAGGGAATCTGATTTCTAGTCAGACGCCTTAACCGCTCGGCCACGACTGCTTGTGTTAACTTTGCTGTCAGATAACAGCTGGTCGTTTGTCTTGCTGTTTGGTAGAGTATTAGCAGTTTTCGATGGTGAAAATGGTAAGAAAAAATGAAGGTTTGAATAAATAAAAAATATTAATGCAGATATTTGAAAGAAATTATTTGAATGTAAAAAAATAATAATGCAGATTAGATAGAACACTACAAGAAGTCATACATGGTTATTTAAAATCTGTACCTTGGTTCCAAAGGGAAAATATCCAGTTTGTTTATTTTTGGGATATCGAAAATTACGCTTTTTAATATCTTGCTGCACAAATCAAAAATTATTAATTTTTGGTTTGATTTTTAATTTAAATCTAAAAATGCTTTTATTAATTAGTATTACTTTGGAAATTTGAATGTTTTTCTTTATATAACCATCGATATCTTGTAAAGGAACAAGTTATTCACAGTCCTATCGTAGAACATCTTACGTGGTGGTGTACTTACATAAGCCAATATTGTAAAAAATGGTGATATAAATTTAATGAAATCTTGACACTTGTACAATCACACTTCTCAGCTATAGTATGAGGCCTTGAGCAAGGGCACTTGCCCCCCTTAACAAATCAGAATAACTTTCACTTATTTTTTGCTGATGAATAACAAACCCTTAACTCTAGAAAATTATTCGAGATGTTGAACTTTTAATTTATCAGTCTCTTTTTCTCAACAAAATATCTACATTAGGGTGGTCGTTAAAAAAAAAGGTCATCCCGGATGGGCCCAAATAGTCTCTAAATGAAGAAAAAAAAATTCACTAATTTTTTCAGATTTTTATTTTCATCCCCTATAGTCGCTGTAGCGGTAAATTAAATTTCCCCTTTTTTTTTTGCATACTAGAAAATTCGGGTAAGATCTTCCAAATAAATTCAGAGCATGTAGGTGGGAACTAGACAAGAAAAAAATCCTGCTGGAGGGGCCCCCGCTTACACGGGAGGGGCAATTTAATAAAATATTTGCATAAAATAGAAAAAAATTAATTAAAACAACAACGGAAGTACTTACAGTAATGTTTTGCAGCTTTTTGGAAAGCCAGAAGTCCATTCTTATGGTTTGTTTCTAAATTAAGGTTTTTTGATGAACTGTTTTGGCTTAAAATTGTTTCAAGCTCAATATTTTGAAGAAAAATTATTATTTAATTTTTCAATTATAGGTTTGAAAGCAGATTTTGCTGAAACTGTTTATTCAAAGAACTTTATTTAATAGTCAGCTTTTAAAATGGACTTCTGGCTCTCCAAAAAGCTACAAAACATTACTGCAAGTGTTGCCGTTGTTTTTTAATAATTTTTTTTCTATTTAATGTAATTATTTTATTAAATTGCCCCTCCCTTCCAAGCGGTGGGAGATATTACCCTACTTAAGTAGGATTTTTTTCTTGTCTACTTCTCACCTACTTGCACTGAAATTTTCGGCAAATTTTATGCGAATTTCCAAAAAAAAGGGGACATTTAATTTACCCCTACAGCGACTATAGGGGATGAAAACAAAAATCTGAAAAAATTAGTGAATTTGTTTTTCTTCTTTTAGATCTGATTTAGGCCCATCCAAATAATTAAACTCAAAAAACCCCATTATAACGACCACCCTAATCTACATACATATGAGAAACTGAATTCGCAGCAATTTTTTTTCTAAGAAAGTAAAATGCTTAATTTGGCACCTTAAAACTGGATTTCTGTTCTAATACCGCAGTGCTAAGAAGAAAAAATGTATCTACATTTTTGGCTGCTTTGAGTCAGGCCAGTTTTGACAAATTGTTTACCTATTTTTTTATTTATACAAAATAATAAGCTAAAAATGCTTGAGAAAAGTGTCGTTTGTAAAAAGAACGTTACTGTTTTTGAGAAAAATGCACGTATCTGCTTTTTTATAAAGAAAAAAGGTGTTACCACCATACTAGCACTTGAAATTACCTTAGAAATTTAATTATTTGCTAGTACATATATGTCTCCAAATGCCAGAAATGTATGTAGATTAGGGTAGTCCAAAATAGCTTTGTATGGCCTTTAGTCCTACAAATTGGCGTTTCGTTTGGCTTGCTCACTTGAACTCATCAGTGACATAGTGAGGGCTTTGTCAGACGCAATTTGTATTAAGTTCAGTTCAACTTACATGAATTTTTCTACAAAAATCCACTGTAATGCTAAGTCTTCTACTTGGCTGATTTATTTCAGTAGTATATAGAATTTGTATTATAAAACCTTCTTATATAGATTAGGGTAGTCGTTAAAAAAAGTTATCTCAGATGGACCTAAATTGGCTCTAAATGAAGAAAAAAATCCTTAATTTTTTCAGATTTTGATATCCCTTATAGTCGCTGTAGGAGTAGGAACTAAATAGCCGTTCCTTGTTTTTGCATACTAGGAAGTTCGCGTAAAATCTGCCAAAAATTCAGAGGTGGGGCAATTTAATAAAATAATTGTATAAAATAGAAAAAAATTACTTACTTAAATTAATAAAACCAACTGCAACACTTACAGTAATGTTTTGTAGCATTTTGGATTTGATTTAGGCCCATCCATATAAAAACTCCAAAAAACCCATATAACGGCCATCCTCATGTAGATACGTTTTCTTCTTAGCATCGCAATATCAGGATAGAAGTCCAGTTTTATATTTTGAATGAGTCTGCCCCCCCTAATCGAAATCCTGCGTACGCCCTTGGCCTTGAGGGCAAAAATGGTCCAATATGCTAACTACTGATACTGAGCTATTACGCAAAACATTGTGCAATGTTGAAAATTAAAAACTATAAACCTAATGTTTTTGTTCTAAATGGAGTGTTTGTGATGGGAAAACAAAACTAATCCAACAAGTTTTTACCAGCGAGGGCCTCACGAGTATTTGACAAGTTTTCCTTGTCTTGATTTCTTCTATTGAAGCGTTTCGGGGGGCCTCAAATAAGTTTGACAGAAACTTGCCATTTTTCCAGGTGGTAAAGAGTGAATTTCAAGCTTCCTTACATTTGTCTATAATTTATTACTAGCATATTTTTAAAGTATAAAATCCCTTTAATTCCCATCAGCAACTTGAACTATATAAGCAAGTTAGTGTGACCTAGAATTGTTCACTTTATTTGATATTTGATACGAATCATAAAGGAATTGAACAGTTGAAAAATCCTAGCCATAATGTACATTGAAATTTATATTCGACCTCTCAATTTCAAGTACATACATAAGTACTAACAGCCAAGTTTTGGATTTGTGCAACAAAAATTTCGGCATAACAACCCAACATGACATTACGACGATAGAAAAAACGAACAAAGCGGCTGGCAAAAATCTGTCCGTCTGTCTGCGTGTACCTCAATCTTTAGTTTAAACCATTGAAGCGATTTTCTTCAAATATTTTTTAAGCTCCAAAAATAACGGTACTTGCCATACAAAGGTTAAGGAAAAGCTTATTCATTTCAAAAACGGCTATAACGATTTTATTAAACAAAAATCAGTGTATTATTGTAGGTATGGTATGCTTCTTGGTAAAAAAAATTACTAAAAACAGTTATTAACGGTTATAAAACTGCCATATAGTGTTTTTTTTTCAATTCTCAACCGATTTTAAACAAATTTTGTATGCAAAAGCTCTTTAAAAATTTTAATATTATCACATTACATATCACAATTTTGAAAAAAATAAATTTTGGATTTTTTTGAACATTCAATATTTCAAAAATGGGTTAAAGAATATTCTGAAACTGGCCTTATTGATGTATTTATATTATTAATCCACAATATTGGCATACCAATTTTTATTTATATTCAACCAACATTTTATATAAATATAAAAAAATAGTTTTTAAGAAAACCGCTGCAACGATTTAAAATGTTTGCCTGCATATACATATATTCATATTTTTTCAAGTAATCAAATGAAGTCCACGTATGTATATTGTATATACGATTAAAAGAACGATTTAAATGCTTTTTTCTATTTTTACTTGCGATGTATGTATATCTACTTTATGGCAAATTATGCATTCGTAAAAAAATTGAACTGGAGATTTTGATCAGACAGTCATTGCGATGATGGGGAAGACGAAAAAAGTGGGTCCCATAATTCTGTCTGTCTGTTCGGCTACAGCCTAAACGGCTGGATTGATTAATTTGGTATATAGTGGTATTTGCTGATTCCACCCACACGTTTTTTTTTTCAGTTTTCCTTACAACCAAAAATAACGGTACCTGCCATAAATTTTTTTTAACAATTTAACATAATCGTGTATTTCTAAAAAACGGCTCCACAACTTTCCTTAAAAAAAATTCAATAAATTAATTTTAGTAAAACCATTTTTCAGAAAATGGTTATTAATGGTTCCTCCCACAGAACCATTTTTTAATTTTCGATTTTCTTCAATGCGGGGTGACCGATTTCAATCATTTTTCCTTACAGAAGCTTCCAAAAAATATAAATTTTGTTTGTGTACAAAAATAAAAAAAAATAGTTTTTTAATTTTTAAAAAATGTTAAAAATTTTTGCTTGAAAATCAAATATTTCGTAAACGATACGATCGATGTTTTTGAAACTCGATAATAAAGAGTTTTTTGGTACTCTCTAAAATATTTTTAGAAAAAATTTTACATTTATGAAAAAGTAACGGTATCTCCCATACAAAAGTTAAAAAACCACAAAGGAAAATATTTTTTCTCAAAAACGACTCCTACGATTTTGATTTAACTTTTTTACAAACTAAAATTAGTATGATCTACTACAAAATATTACAAAATTTTGAACTTAGCAACTATTAATAGTATACCTGTCAAAGAACGTTTCTTATTATTTTGAGTTTTCTCATTATCGGCTGAACGGATTTAGATACATTTTTTTATATACTAATTTCAGATAAGATTAAACAATATTGCATATCAAAATTTTCACAAAAAAGTTTTTGAATTAAAAAAAAAAAATCAATTTTTTTTTGAAAATTCGATATTTCAAAAACGGGTTGACAATTTTTGTTTAATTTAATTTGTTATGTGCACATAAATATCTGTGGTGTTTGGTAGAAACCTGATAACTCCTTTTTAAAATTAGCGTCTTTACGCCCACTTTAAATCAAGCTAGAGTGTAAACGAGGCCACAGATTTTCTTCAAATTTGGAATACTTATGAACATAACCTTTGAAAAATTATGTTTCAAATTTGAAGAAAATCGGTTCACCCGTTTAGGTTGTAGGTCGATGTAAAGTGGACGCAAAGACGCAAATTTTAAAATGGAGTTATCATGTTTCTACCAAACACCACAGATAGATTTCGCTCCAAAACATGTCCTTAAAAATGTTTTTTATAAAAAAATTATTTTTTTTTAAGAAACCGCTCCAACGATTTTAAAGCTTTTTCCATACAATCATATTCAATCAAAAATTAAGATGGCATTCTATTTTTCACCTCAAACCTTCAAAGGAGTTGTTTTAGCAAATTTAAATATCGGACTTCATGCTTCTTAACATTTTTCTCTCATAATTTCCATGTTTTATATACAATTTTCTTAAACCTGCTGCGCCTGCAGCATAAGAGCAAGTTCGTGCGACCCAGTCGTGCATTTTATTTATTTTGTATTTTCTCATTATCGACCAAACGGATCCAGATAATTTTTTTTTACATACAAATGTCAAAACAAGTTCAAATAATAAAGCATTTTTCAATTTTTTTTTTTAATTATTAAAAAAATTTTCTATTTTTTTTTAAATTCGATATCTCGAAAACGAATTGACGAGTATTTTTTTAATTATAGTTTTATTTTCACATAGATAAATACTTTAGACTTTCTGATTTAAATATCGTATTTCTTTTTAAACATTTTCTCTCATAATTTCCAATAATTTATATTCATTTTTTTTAGACCCCATCAGCGTCTTGAGTTCTCTCTCTCTCTCTCTTTCGCTCTCTCTCTATCTCTCTCTCTCACTCTCTCTCTCTCTCTCTCTCTCTCTCTCTCTCTCTCTCTCTCTCTCTCTCTCTCTCTCTCTCTCTCTCTCTCTCTCGTTATTTTCACGGTTGAATAAACATTTTTGACAATGTTAATTTTATTAGTTCTGATCAAGCCGTTCATTTGTTAATTTAAAAACGTACATAACCCTTACAATTAGCTACGTATATTTTTGTATTCTAACAATTTACACTTGTATTGCATATCCTTTTAAATGTTATTCAAAAATCTCTCAGAATGCAACTCTTTGTTAGTTTTATTGCACAAATATTGAAGATAAAATTATTGATATTAAGCAGTCGTGGCCGAGCGGTTAAGGCGTCTGACTAGAAATCAGATTCCCTCTGGGAGCGTAGGTTCGAATCCTACCGACTGCGAAGAAGTAATTTTTTTGACAATTGCATTGCACACAAATATTTGAAATCTCTGTGAGTGAGATTATTAATGAAATGAAAAAGGATACAAAACTCTTTGTCTGCATACATACAAGCATTTGTAAACTATAGTTCTTCACTTTGGATATAGTTTTTTGTAGGTTGTTAAAATAATGGGGCATATTCTATATGAATAGGGCCCTATATGGTTTATATTCGAATTCGCAGAAATTCGAACCATACATTACATATGTAATGCGAACAATTACAGAGCCTGAATGAAACAGGAACATCTTGAATGGTAGCACCAGCCACGCCCGGTTTTTATATCCATTCCCGAGGGATGAGAGGATGAGACTACTCGTTTTAAACTATTAGTACCTCTCTGCATATTTAAGCTTAACTGAACTTTAATATCGAAATAACAAGAAAAGAAAAATATTCGTTCTTTTTGATTCTCATTCTTTCAAGGTCTATTGATTTAAATTCAAATGGTTACTTCTTTGCAAAAAGATTACTTGAGGGTGGTTCAACAGCAGTGAACATTGTTTAAAATTTTTTAATTCAATAATTTATTTTTATGCATTTCGAATTAATTTTTGTGTCTTTTATTTGAAACATATCACATAGCCATTTATTTCTTCAACATTTCATTGTTTAAAAATCTCCCAGAAGGATTAATAACATACTTCCACCCTTGTTCATGCAACAAATATACTCAAAACACATACAAAAAAAAAATGAAACAAGATACTATACCTACCTCTCACCACCTTCAAGAACAGCATAACACTCTTCGCCTCCCCTTGAAACATCAATCGCTAATTCCAGAGGCGAACATCAAAGATGGCTCGTGTGTCGGTTTTGCCATGGGGCGGCTTTTAAGCCAAAACACAAAGGCTCAATTTCGTCATCCTCTTCTTTGCATATATGGAAGTAGCAGCAGATTCTTGCATCATGAAAGCTGAATGCAAACACAAAATTAAAAAAAAAAAAAAAAAAACACATAATGGCCGACTGACTTAAAGAGACATTCCCCCAAACTCCTCTGTTGATGGAACGGTGGTGTTGTGTGCAATTCAGTCAAATGTACACACACGATGCAACGCGACGCGGCGGGCGAATGGGTAATTGAATCCTTGACTTCATGGTGCAGCGCACTTTACAGTCTGTATAAACCGCCGCCGTTGTTGGTCGTCGTCGTCGTCAGTTGTAGCCATCATTACACCCTGCTACCATTACCACGTGCTTGCTACCTGGTGAAAAGAATCTTTATCAAAAGAAGCACCAAGAAAAGGTGGCACAATACACCAGAACATGGTAATTCGAGAGAGATTTATCCTAGAGGTGAACAAAAAAAAAAATTGAATCCCTTCGCCAAGGGGGAGAATGGATAAAAAAGGCTACTTGAGAGGAGCACACGATTTTCCACTTAATAAATCGAAAAGAGATCGTTCTTTTCAACTGGCAGCAGCCATCATGACGAGCAGGGAGTTTGAGCTAGGTACCATTCCTTAACCGGAAACAGAACCACAAACTCTCAATGACAATAATTGACGTGACACGTGGCTTTGGCTTGAGGCTTTTCTGTTTTACCTTCTGTCAAAATTGAAATGTCAAAACTGGATGACATCAGATGAAGTAGTGGTATACTGTTGCCAACTTTGGTTAAAGTCGTGAATAACATGAAGCGTTCATTGCACTGTGCAACTGCATAAAATCTTGGTACCGCAGTCTTGATGTATATCTAATCCGAAAACTGTAAGAGATTGCCAAGACAAGATACCAAATTGCGCACTCAGTGAGAGAGATGCAATCAAATATCAATTAACCCAGAAATAAAAATTTAAATTAGTTTCTCGTTGATGAATTGCTAATATATAACAACTAACACTAGTAACTACCTACGGGCGGGAAGTCTTAAAAAAAAAATGGTTCTTCTGGCAAGAAGAGTCATGCGATGATAGTATCTTTGGCCACTCGCTGCTTTATACCTGGAGAACAAACTAGGGATGCATTAATAAATTTTACATTGCATGCATGGAACTCCGCCTATTGTTTCGAAGACTCCAGGGAGGCCTTGGGAAATATTTGCATGGAATTATGAACAGGAACGTGATCAGTGTTCCTATTGGTGAAGATACCTTCAGTTACCAAGGTTGGACGCATTCACAATAGAGGATTATTCTCTCGTCGTATATGGGATGGAGACATGGGAAGAAACTTGAGATAATAACAACGCTCACTGGAGCAATAAATTATGACTGACATAAGTGGTGTGCAATTGCATATTGCTGTGGAGTATTTTTGCCGCCGACATCTTGGACAGCAAAAATGTGATAGTAGCCATGTTCTATTCTTCATCAACTAAGTATTTTCTTAGCTTTGAAGCATATTTTTGTTTAATATTAATGGATTCTCTTTGGATTCAATATCAACAACAGTGGAGAAAATTTATTCAAAAACCAAAAATAAGTGGGATGATTTCGTATTCGTTGCATGTAAGCAATCAAAAGAATCTCTCTCACTTACGCACTTATAAACAATTATTTTACTTAGTTTTATTAAGCACGCAATTTTAATAAGGAAAGAGCAGCTCTCTGCCAAGTAATGAAATGCTAACTTATGTAATTATAGCTCGCAAGCTGTCTATGGATTATTCCAATTTGCTATTTATCTAAATTCAAACACTTCAAACACGATAACTTATAGATAATAAAAATAAACGCAGTTTAAACTTCCAACTAAAATTTTAATTTTAAATTTGAACACAAATACCGAAAATGAATAGTTTACCTAGAATCATGTTTCATCTACTGGAACAGGGAAGTCAAAGCACGAAACAAATTAAATCCAAAAACTAAAAGACAAGATTCAATATCAATAGTAAAATTGTCTAATTGGCTTTGCAGAGACTATGAATCATTGAAGTAACTTACAGAGTTTTTGGTGTCTTTTCGGTTACTACCAACTTATTTAAAATTAGCATTAACATTATTTTTTTTTTATTTTCTTAAAAACTTGGTAATTCGTTACTTATTCACATTGCAAAAGTTATATTCAAAATAAAAATCACACGGTTCGTGTGTTCGAATTCACGCTCATGTGCGTTTATTCACATTTAAACTCATGTGTTCTATTTTTTGCTACTTAATAATCGTGTGACAGAAAATCGCAAGTGCATTCCTCCCTAGCCTTAAATCTTTTGTAACTAAATTCCAAAGTTTTTGGTTGACCTTGGAGAAAATTAGTAAAACAAATTTCTATTTTATCAATTCTAAACCCAATTACAGTACATATATAGTTCACAAAGTGCTTGTCAGATTCTCTAAAAGCAAATATCAGTTAATTTCTTGGCCCGACAAATAAAGAATGTTTTCCATCATCGTTTTTTTTAAACTATTTTTTGAGGTTATGTAACCACCTAATATATTTTTTTTTATTTGTAACGGTCCCAACAATACTTTTTCTCTTCTTCCAAATTCAGTTAAATCTTTTCCAATATATTTTGTAGTCTCGGAAAAATCCTTTGTTGAAATGTATCAGCCTTATCTATAAACTCGTTTTAGGGGCGGATTGAATTTACTCTGACGTTATAATGCCTCTAATCCTGAAAGTTTATTTATAAAAAAGAAATACATAGGTAATATAGAGGAGGAGTAAGCTTAAGTTGGTTAATAATAGGTTTAAAGCCGTAGTAAAGCCGTTTTAGTAGAATTTAGATTTATGAAAAGGAGTGAAGCCAAATTTTTGTTTACTTAGAACGTATTCCTTTATTTTATTTATCCATTTAGTAATTCCTTTACCAAAGTTCCACCAATAATAATTAATTATTGAAATGAATCATTGTGAAAACCAGCAGAGGGTTTATTTACGTTTTTAATATCCAGAGTTTTATGTTGATCATTTTCTTGACATAAGGAGGGCATAGCTCAAAACAACTCAGAAAATATTTTATTAAAGTATTTGGTTGACGTGGCGTAAAGACGGAGTAAATTCTTTGACTTGGTATAACTATTCCGAGCTTGAACTGAGTATTTGTTAATTCTAATAAATAAGACTGTATGTGTTTAGCATATTATTAAACCGCATTTTACCAAGTGTTATTAAATTTTGTAGGGACAGGTGAAGACTAGCAATTACAACTAACTACAGATTTCTTGAAGACTTGAACAGATATTGGAAAGATTTAAACTGAATTATGAAGAGGAAGGTTAGTACTTTCAGGAATAATATTTTGGTATCCAACGATTAGTAAATTTTGTGTACAAAATCTTTGGATACCAAAATATGCGTTTTGTTTTATAATGGGAATATCTCAAAATGATATAATCCTGATAAACGGATTTGGAACTAAGCGCCAAAAATTTCCTTTAGAACGAGTCTTACCTGCCCGTGTCAAAAAGCGTGTAAGCCTTTGTTATTGACTCCACCCATCAGTGGCGTAGCTATAGCACCCCAAAATTTTCTACTGCTCCGGAAACAAGTGATTTTAGGGCAATTGGGTGACATTTAAGTTACTAAAACTTCTTTCTTATAGGATATTTGTTTTTTGCTTGCTTTCGCATTACGACATTTAAGCTGAGGTATGTATGGGGGGGAGGCATGCTGTGTCCTTGAAACCCCCCTGCTTGGACACACTATAAGATTTGGGTTAGGTGCAAGGTTGGGTGTATGAAAACCTTGTTTTGCATTTAAGGCACGTAACTCCAAATCCTTGTGGTGCATTCTGGGTAAAGCTATATTACTTAATAAAGGTTATTGTGGCCTTTAATCCAATGAGTGCGTTTCGCCCAGGCATGGTGGTGGGCTCATCAGTTAGATGCCACCATACCCAATCTAAGACGCAATGTTTTTGTCGATGGTTACCGACATGTGCATATAACACTCAGTGAAAGAACTCACTGAGATTTATATACGTGTCTAAGGAACTTTGGTTAAAGTTATGCACTTAGACTTGTTGTTGTTATACCCGTGGCCAGGCGAAGTTAATTAAGAATAATTATTTAAAAGAAAACAAAAAGAAAAAATTATTAATAGTTAAAAACTATCAATAATAATTCCAAAATATATTCTTTAATTATATATATATATATTTTGGAATTATTATTGATAGTTTTTAACTATTAATAATTTTTTCTTTTTGTTTTCTTTTAAATAATTATTCTTAGCTATATTACTTACTGTCCTATACTTATTAGAAATAACTAATTTTTTCATAGTCCTCAAAAAAAAAAAAAATTAACAAAAAAAAATTTGTAAAAGGTAGGTTTGGTAATTTTCAATTTTCTCAAAAACTAGAAAACATAAATCATCTAGTTTTCAGTTTTTGATTCAAAATTAATTAGGGCAACGATTTTCAAAAAGAAAACTATTTGATTTTAAAGTTTTGAAAAATTACGCTTTAAACTTTTGTTTTATAAGTTTTCCCAAATTTTGAGTTTAAAACCTATATTTTTCAAAAACTGTGCATTATTTCACTTGATTTAAAACCAGCTAATTGAACAAAGGCTTTTAATAAGTATAATAGGTATTTAATTGTAAATACTGTCGTTATTTTTTAATATTTTCTTCCACTTTAAGTACTTTTTTATGAAACTGCCCTCCCTTTTCCTCCCTTTTCCCATAGCAAAAAATGTTTGTTTTAAACTGTTCTTTATTCATTTCTTGGCGCTAAGTTATCTTACTCTCCCCGAAATACACTTTTCCCGAAAAAATATTACTATTCCTTATCTGTCAACCAATCAATGTCAAATTCCAATGAAGGACTGGACCGGAAATCCAATTGAATTGGCCAACTCAGCTTACAAGTCGATATGCGCTTTTGATACGACTCGAAGAAAACCTAGCCGAATCATTCAAAAGTGACGCAAAAAAAGTATTCAATGATTTTCCTTAAAACGAGTAACAAAATAACCTTTTTAGAGATATATCCGAATAATATTAAGGGCTAAGGAAGAAAATTAAAACAAAACTAAAATAGGGGAATCCTTGATCGACCGAAAAATACTCTTTGCTTTTTTTTTAATATAGATTTGTGTAGGTTAATTATATTTTTCCACGGCCAGGTTCCACCACAAACTGGTAGTACCTGGAGGCCTGGAGCGGGTCGCCCCCTAGCTTAGCCACTTTCACCCACTCTTTGTCTTGCGATTTGCCTGCTAGTATAGATTACTGTTTCCTATTTATCGTTTTGTTTCCATATTTTTCGTGTTCTTCTTTTCAAATATAAAAAAAAATATATTTTTTTGAGGTGGAAAACTCTGACAACACTGATTTCTGTGACAGTCAATTTGACAGTTTTCAGTTGTTTTGGGGAAAAGTTTCAGTTTGAAACTGTAGGAATTAAAGCCACACGATCATTGTTCGCACTACATAATGGTGATTGCCCAAATAATTTTGCTTTTGATCCACAATTTCATTTGGAAATATTGATCAGTAATAGAGCACACATTTTATTCAATTGCTATGTCAATTAACAGAATTTCTGCGTTAGGAGCCAAGAGAATCTATTAAGCAATTGTCAAAACTCCATCAGATGTTGGAATCATTGGATCATTTGTGTTCAAAAATAATGATGGTCAGATTGATGGAGTCAAGAGTGAGCGGTACAAGCGGTACAGAGACATGATTACTAACTCTTTGTGCCCCAATTGGTTGGAAAGGATAAATGTCGCAAACATGTGGTTTCAGCAGAATATTCCGGTAGATAGCGCCGATTAACAAAATCTCGAAGCTATCTTCGCTCATCTTAACTTTTTTTGAAAAGTTAAAGCTCTTTAAATTACAACAAATAATTGATATGTGAAGAAAAAGGAATGTCGCTTTGATAGTTTTATTACTTATCTCAACTTGCTTGAGCAAAAACCTAAATCTACTTCAGAGCGAGTTCAGGGCGATAGCCCAGGATGCTGATTCTGGTTCTGATATGAAAAAGTTGACAAATCTCTCAGGCTTTCACACTAACTTCGTTTCTGTCCTGCGAAAATGTGAAACTTTACATAAAAAACTTTCATATAATATGTAATAATTTTCTTTCATGACGTGCCAAAACACGACACGACAAAATAAATAAATTTGGTGGTGCAACAGCTCATGGAGAACCCGGGCCTAGTGACCTACAACCCTCAACCATTCCTGTGTGCGTATTGTTGACAGCAATGGAGGGAATTTACAATTTTTTTGCCGAGTCCGAACAGTTAGATGAGAAGCACCTATTCAAGACAACGATACCTACTCTTGGAGTGTTTCTCAGAGTTTCCGCAATAGGCTGTACATTTTCTGTTTTTCGGTGGCTGCGGCTTCACCCCATCACATCCCTTTATAACAAAACTAAATTTTCTTTTTCTGAATTTTGAAAGAAAAAACTCAAGCTAGTTTTACTACAACCACTTTAAACAACAATACATTGCAGGTTGCATTCAAATTGTTGTTGAACCATTCCTAGTTTTAAAGAAACTTATATACAAATTTCAATCCTTGCTCGATCTACTGATGGACCATGGTACCATGGACGTACAAATTAAAAGTGCGTAAACTGATGATGATGAAAAGGAACAAATCGAACCTTAACATAATAGAAATATTTGATTTGATTCTAGCCTGGAAATTATTTTTGGCACCTCGTTCGAACTTCAATACTGAATTTTTTCTACTAAGAAGATTTAAGATACAAAGGTTAACTTCTGACGATCTTTACACATCATCATTATTTCATGTCATAATTATAAAATTAAGAATATAAATATCAAAGATTTATGCCAAACCATCAGTTCATAAAATCTTAAAAAACATTTTCCTTTATTTACAAAACAATTAACAACCATGTTAGACTTGAGAGGGTATAGCAATAAAAAATATTGCCTGACACTTTGATAACCTCTCCAGTCCATATAGACACGTTCCATGTTCACCAAAAAGTGATTTTTATGGGCACGAAACAGCCTCTTGATCCCCATCATCCACCACAACTGCTGGTCGTACTTCATTGTTGCATTAGGAATTTCCAGCACGATTATTTGCCACAAAAGCATCACAAGCGTTAGTGTGCACGTTTAGCAACGAACAAAAAAAACATTTTCGGAACAAACTAAAGGAATATTTTTTGGGTAATGAATCGAACTTGTTCTACGCTCCATCTTAGATTCGTTTGTATAGTTGATCCCCAGAGGAATACCCTCACGATTGCGACCGTCGTCGCGCCATGCCGAACCTCACCTGCCGTATAGATGAAACAGAGAGAAACTTTTGTCGTGCAACAAGCATCGGGCGTTTGTTCATATTGTATAAGAAATGGAGAAGTTAATTTGGAAAGTGCCAGATCAATAATCCGCTAAGCCGACCCACTGTATCAACTGGTATAAAGTATTTTCATGTTCAAAATGACTTCATCTCTACTTGAAGCAAATATTCACAGTGGATTCTTTGGATTTTTTTTATCTACAAAAATATTAACGCTCATTTTTTTAAGCCTTGCTTCAGTTTCAATAAGAAGTCTCAGATTTGAGCTAGAAAAAGTGAAATAAAATTAATTAATTAAGCTATTTTGAAAGCTGTGTCACTTCAACTGAGTCCCTAACTACGTAAGACCAGTTTATACCAATCATGTATTTTTGAACAAAAAAAGAATAATGTTGTTGTACAAAAATCACAACAGAGAGGGACCATTTACATTTACAAAAAATAATAAAAATATTATTATTCATTTTTAATACTTATAGCGTAGGTATTCAATTTTAGCTTTATACCATTTATATAAACAAAACCAGTATTCATTTACTCAAAACAAAATTTGTTTATCAATAAAATATCTAATTCCAATTTACTAGGCAAAAATTAGGTTTTTAATTATTAACTTTGTAAGTAAGACCAGTTTATACCAATTAACACCATAAACTATTCATTTGAAAAACGTCCACTTGGCACGTGGAAAAAATCTAATAATATGTATGAAATGCACCGAATAATTCGCTTTCGATACTTCTGGCTTACAACCAGTAAATTTTGTTTATACCATTCAGAGTGAAAATGACATACTATTAATCCATTGGCGTAACCAAAAGTTGTAAGTGAAGAAAAGATCAAATGAATTTTAGTTCAGTAATTATAAAAGTATTATTAACGTTTTTCTGTGTTTTAGACCAGTTTATACCAATTGAATAGGTAACAAAAGATGTTAAAACGCCGTTCCATTGACATGTGGAAGCAATAGAATAATAATAGTGGGAATTCGAAATCAACATTGTTTATACCATTCAAAGAAAAAGCGACGTATTACTTAAAAAACTAAGTTTTGCAATACTTTTTACCAAATTGATCCACAGTGCAACGTCAACGGACGATATATGATGGTGACGAAGAAGCAAACGATTTCGTGTTTTAATTGAAATTTAATTTTCCATCTCCCTGGAGTAGCAGAACTCCATGTGGGCTAAATGCAACCGATATGTAGGTTGAAACGTGTCTTTTATAGTCTCGCAGGAATTTATCAAATCACCTCTTGCCTCCTGCTTACAGAGAGCAGAGGAGACGGCATTTAGTTGGCCATCTGTCAAACAATTTGTGATGGCAATTGGTCTACAAGAACTATGTAGACTATTAGAAAGTTGCAATGTCTTGATTTATTTTTTCTATACATAACTACCTTCATGTAGTCAGTCACCTTTATCTGAATTGAGTTTCCTTTGATTAGAATCTCACACTTTGTCCTGATTTATTGGCCAAGATAAGATGTTACCTGGGTGTGTGTTTTCAGCTCTTTGTGGTTTTGTATTCATCTTGTTGACAACGTTGTGTGTTAAAACAAAATTTCAATTTAATAACACGGCAGATTTTTTTTGTTTTATTTCATGTCCTTCCTTATAATTACACACAAAGACACGCATGAAACCGCCAAAGGATATCATCTGTAATTTACATGAAAATGAAATAAAAAAAAGTAAGATTGGGACATGGTTTTGTTTCATTTCGAATGCACGACAGAAGCCTGATGCACTTCTATAAGGGATCCCTCTGTCTTAAAGGATCGCACGTAATTGGAGGCGGTCGTAAACACGTCGTAAATTTTTTCAGCCTGTATTCCTTATCGTAATCAAGGATTCAGGCAAGTAGTGCCTTTGTATCTTTGTAAGTATAATATGTTAAGGGAAAGATGTAATATAGGGTTGTGCAATGGTTACAAATTATAGGGAATTAAATTACAATCGATTTTTTGTGTCTCTATAATCCTATCTCAACGAGAAAGTGTGGATGATTTAAGGTTTGCAAATTAAGGAGAGATAATGGCTTAGACAAGGTGGATGGTCTAGAATTTGTTTTCTTTTTTTTGTAGGAAAATAATGTATTTATTTGTTTGTTTGTTCTTAAATTATTATGGTTTTATTAAATTGACTGCAAAGGTGGTTTGATGATAAAGTATGTTGTTATAATCGAAGGAATAATTGTGTTGTAAATTTGTATTAATCTTTTGGGCATTATTTTTATATTGATATTGGAAGATATAAGCAATTTTAAAAGAGTTTTAAATTGATGGGGTGTTAAGGACTGTTCTACAATCTACAGATTATTAAAGGTAATTGGGCAATTCATAATAATTAAAAGATGTAAGATGGAGAAGTGTATTGCATACAATGTTTTCAGAGCTTACTGTCAGTGTAGAATTAATGTTAGATAATGCAAGTGGGGTTCGTAAATATTAAAGTTCGGAAACACTGCAAAAATTCATATTCCATTTCTTCTGGCAAATAATTTCCGCATTAGATTTTTCCTACTTTTTCAAATTGTGAGTATTTGCTCTCAACAGAGTAAACAAATTACCAATTTTATTTGGAAAATAAGATAAATAAAATGGAATAAAATACTCCGAAAACCGTATTTTCTGGTATGAATCTCTTTCTCTGCAGCTTCTTCAATAGTATATAATGCCTCCAGTCCTGTCTCAGACACTAGATCAGTGAAATCGGCTGATACCTTTCCATATACGCTTTGCAATGGGAACTATTAATGCCGTTTCCCAAACTGCAGTTCAGGCAGTTGCTGAAGATTATTATCAGCAGGATTTGGTAACTTTTTGATTTAGTATTTAGAAATATTGTCCGATGACTTCTTTTTTAGAGTTCCCGGTGATGATGATGTTGGTCAACCTCTTCAGCAGAAGTAAATACATTAGTCAGTTAGCCGGTGAAATAAAACTGTGAACTTCAAGAGATAGATATACCAGCATCTTCCAGAAGACCAGAAAGTATTGTTTTAATATTATGATCTTTGACAGTGATTGCGGAAACGACTCCCGAGTGATGAAAATTGAACTTCAATGTACACAAATTTTGTTTAAAAACAGTTCCAAAACAAGTTTCTTATCCATCAACCTGGTGCCATATTTTGTAACCCTCGAATAAATAAAATCAGTTGAGAAACATTGAAAAATAGAGAAAAACTCATGTATTTTGTTTCAATTTTCTTCACTTCTTGACCAATATTATCGATGTGAAAGTTCCAGAACGTATAGTCCGGTCAGGAAATCGAATTCCGCGCATTTTTTGACGGGGACCTTTTTTAAGACTGGAATTCAAGGATGAAATTGAGCTCAAAAGGCATTTTTAAAAATGGCGCCCAATCTGTTGTTCAGTCAGGAAGCCGAAATCCCTGCACTTTTTATTGCGGGGACCTTATTTTTATTTTTTTAATTTATTTTTGACAATCTAAGGAAATAATTTAGCTTGGGAGTGATTTTCGTAATCCTGGTTGCTTGGACGCCATTTTCAAAATTGGCACCCAATCTGTGGAAAATGGTAAATTATATAAAAACTCGTAAACTACATGTCAAATTTCTATGATCAAAATAACGATTTTTAGTTTAAAAGAAAAGTTTTGAGTAGACGCACCTTCGGATAAAATTTCAGTGTTGCAACTTTTCGGTAAAATTATTTGTTTACATTTGTAATATTTATAACGGGAGAAAATTGGCGGAAAAGCTCCAGATGTTAAACGCATTTTGGAGAAAAAGTTGCAAGTTTTTTTGGTGTTCAAAATATTCAAAATCTACACAAGCAGGAAATATTAAAAGTTACCAAAAAAGTGGAAGTCCCACCCTTTGATATTGAGAAGTATGCTCCCGGAAAGTGGCAGCACTGAAATTTTACTTAAAGGTGCGTCTACTTAGCATCTTTTAAGAAAACAACCGTGAAAAGCGGCAACATTGAAATTTTAGCCAAAGGTGCGTCTTTTCAACAACTATTTTCAAAATATCAATTTTTATTTCCTAACACGAGTTTGGCCTCTAGAGGCGTTTCCGCAACTTTTTTCATGCTTAATTTACCATTTTCCACTGATTGGGCGCCATTTTTGAAAATGGCTCGTCGCAACAGGTCGCTTTCATTTGATACCCCATTTATAGAAGTTTCTTGTATTAAAGGTATATTTAGCGGGAAATACAACCTGAAAAGTGTATTTTCTAACCATTGCGACCAGATAAAGCGTGTCGGACCACCACTTTTGTAAATGATTGGACTAAAGTGATTCCCAAAGTCCACGGGAGATTCGACGGAGGTCTACGTTGACATATAATAAAAATGGGGGTTCACCAGTTGTAAGTGGGGGTCCACAAAAATGTACCTGGCTTCGATAGTAAAGAACAAAAATGTAGGCTTTGATTTATCTGTCAATGAAAGTTGATATTACGTTACACTTATCAAACAAATTAAGGGAACAATCAAATTCCAAATCTGTCGGTGATTTTTGACAGACTGTATTTCAGTGAACAATGGTCGTATTGTGACTTTAAAAAAAGGATTTTGAAGCTTTAAGAATTAAGATTCTAATTTTCAAAATTGTTGGCTAAAATTTCTTAGGAGATTTCTCATGGAGTCCTATCAATAATATTGTAAAAATAATATTGTAAATTTTTGCTTTTTCTTTGGTCCGCGTCCGCGAGCTTGAAAGAAATTTGTTCAGTTTGGCTGGCAAGTGGATCAGATAGCCTGTCTATGTAGCATTAATACCCTTTTTTTAAACCTCCCTTATTTTTTTTGAGAAGTATATTTTAAGAAGATCAGCGACTGTTACTTGTAAAAACTTGTATATCATCGGATTTCCGTCAAAATCACATAAATATTAAAATACCTACCATTTTAATGTATTTCAGATCAAAACAAATCACAGAATTCAAATATCGATATCTCGTTACTATGTTATGGTATGATTTGGTGCTATCAACCAGTTTAAAAACCTTTTACGATCTAAGAATTCTAATTTATTACCTTTTTAGTTTTGATTTTGTGTCTTCTAAGCAATTTTTCAAAATAGACTTACGAGGCTTTGACATCAGAAAGCTGACGATATTTTATATTCAGTGCAATACCTTTCGAGACTTGCAAAGTGGCGCCCGAATTGTGGATTGGAACTCAGCTGCGAGCAAATTTCCATCTTTAGATTTTATCATCGCATTTTTTGACGAGTTTTGGGATTTTGGTAAAAATTTTGCAGCAGGGGGTCTGTCTACTGAAACCAGTTTAATTTTTGAAAGTGGTCTACGAGAAAAAAAGTTTGGGAACCTCGCTAAGGCTATCAGTTGGCATCCAATTTTTGTGTGGCTGCCATGAGATAGGTAATTTAACGGTCGGCTCCCAGACTAGTACCTAAACTAACCAAAAAGAAATTTTTGTTTTCCCAATTCCAGATTGTTCTTGGTCCAAATTGAAAACAGTTTTAAAACCACAGTATTTAATCAGGAATTGCTCAAAGATCAAAACTAAGGGTCATCACTCGCAACCAAATTCTCAAAATTTAAACCAAATCTATGTCCCAAGCCATTGCAGCTCGAAGAGTAGAAGAGCACGTGATAATAAATAAATAGGGTGGCGCAACAGCTCATGGAGAACCAGGGCCTAGTGACTTACAACTCACAACCATTCCTGTGTGCGTGTTTGTTGGCTGGAATGGAGGGGACCTACAGTTTTTTGCCGAGTCCGAACGGCTAAATGAGAAGCACTTTTTCATGACAAGTATACTCTTGGAGGATTTGTCAGTTCCTCGCAAGAGGCAGTACCTCAATTAAAACATTTCTGTTTTTAGGTGGCACGGCTGGGAATCGAACCCACACCTTCGGCATGACAGTCCTACGCACTAACCATCAAGCCACGAGGTACTACAGAAGTGCACGTGATACAGCTGTGGGAATTCACTTGTTCCTAGGGTACTAGGCCATAGTACCTGACAATCCTGTTGGCACTTAAAATATCAAGCTACACGCTCCAGAACATCCGCGGGTACTTTACGACTCTGGTAGCACTCAAAAAAGCACGTTAAAACCACTTGGTACATTAAGAGGTACTACGCCCCTGGTAGCGCTCAAAACCGCAGGCTAGACGCTAGCGTTGTAATAGATCAGGAGGCAGCGAAGCCCCTGGAGGCAACTAAAGCATTTGATTTGGAACAAAGGCCCCTTACAGCTGGTGGGAAAGGAAAACCTTTTTCTTGGTTTCCACTTGTCATTTACCAACTGAGGAAAAAAGCATTTTTTCGCCATTTCACAAAATGACAAGTGGAAATACTTTGAAATTGATTGTCTTTGAACTGACGACAAACACTGTTTCCAAATGAAAGACAACATATTTAAGACAAGTGGAAATAGCTTACTTGACAAATGTAATGTCCCTTTTCCTTTAACTGACAAAGAAAATTTTCTGGCAAAGGCATCTTAATTCTTTGTCGATGATAGACGCTAATTTGACAGCTGATCATGTGCGTGAAGTTAGCACCGGATTTTCAAAAAAAAAAGGTTGTGCTGTAATGTGCCCAACTTGTGCTGCCTTGTGCCGTATTTAAGAAAAAATCGTACTAAGGGTATGGTTTTTAGCGTGAAGTTAGCACCGCCATTTTCAATATTCGAAAAAAAAACGTTGTGCTTTATTGTGCTCAGATTGTGCTGGCTTGTGCCGTAATTATTTTTGAAAAATTCGCAAATTTGCAAATTTTGCGAATGAAATTTTTTTCAAAAAAAAAAGTTGTGCTGCTTTGAGCTTAGAAAATGCTACTAAGAACCAAAAAAAAATTCTCATAATTGCAACTGTTGTGGCCAAAACAAAACATTGCGAAGGGCTGAAGCGTGAAGTTATTTTCGATTTTCAAAAAAATTAAAGTTGTGCTGTATTGTGCTCAACTTTTGCTGGCTTGTGTAATTAATATTTTTTTTAAATTCGCAAATTTGAAAATTTTACGGATACAAATTTTTCAAATTTTGCAATTTTGTAAAAAATTAAAGTTGTGCTGTTTTGTGCTTAATTTTTCCTGCCATATTCTGAAGAGATTAAAAAAAGATTCACATATTTGTAACTTTTACGGCCAAGAAACAGTTTTGCGAAGCGTTCAGTGAGCACTGCCATTTTCGATTTTCAAAAAAAAAAAAAGTTGTGCTGTAATGTGCTCAATCTGTGCTGGAACTTTTTATCTCTTCGGAATATGACAGCACAAACTGAACGGAAAACAGCACAACTTAATTTTTTACAAAATTGCAAAATTTGAAAAATTTTCATCCGTAAAATTTGCAAATTTGCAATTTTTTAGAAAATATTTACGGTGTTGTCACCTTGGCAACATTTCTTAAAAGTAAAGTTAGGACATGGACTATATGTATACTAAAGCTCAAACCGTCAGGTCGAAATGAAAGGTATGACCTCATATCGTGCACTAACGCCCCTACTACAAGACCAATGCTTCTTCTACGTGTATCGTGGACAAGGCTTAGTCTTCTAATTATTATAATTACTACATACCATCCGTTGATCTGTGTGTCGACCGTCCACGTTATTTTCAACCAAAGTAAAATGTTAATGCATTAATGGTTTCGAGCTTCTTTTTGAGCCCAGCTTAACCACTTTTCAACTTTAAACCACTCAGAGCAAGGAGGTGTGACCAATGCATCCATTTTATTTACAAGTTATTTATTGATTTATCACAACGAAAAATTCCTTATTTTCAAAAGTAAAATAATTCTCAGTCATTGTTTCTTTTAGCCCGAATCAGAAGCTTGGGCAAAAGCAAAATGCGCAGTTAAATATTCAAAACTCAATTTGTCTTCCCAATCTCACATCAAAGTCGATGTTTAATTTGAAAAATTTTAATAAAAATAAAAATATAAATTTATATGTAGTAGCCAACACATTTGCCAAGTTAATGGATCGATGGCTTGACCAACTTCTTTCAATATAGCAAATAACGATTAATGTTTGTTAACGCAGTTGTCGAAGCTATCTTTACAATTTATCAAAGCAATTATCTTATTCACACTTGGAAATCTACAATCCTGGGGCCTATAGTCTATACGGTAGTAGCATAGACTTTCAAAGCCTCACCTTTCATTTTGACTTGCTTATTTGCCATTCAGTTAGTTAGTTAGTCATTCCTATATACTATTTCCCAGTTTGCAGTGTATGCAGTTTGTGCAGTGCGGCATTCTGCTCTGACAATCTTTTGATCAGAAATGCAGCATTATGATTGCAATCCATAGAGTAAAACAACTTCATTAGTTACACATGCAGAAGTCATCATCGTCATCGTTGTGGCTGCCGGCTGTCATCATTGGCAGCAGCACCATCACTTCCATCGAATGCGGACGTGGACTTGAACGCAGACGCAGACGTAAACTCAAACTGGGTACGTCAAGCCTGCTCGAGCCTCAAGTGACGATATGTGTCGGTAAAAATGAAACGAACAAAAAACTTGGTTTTACGCAAAAATTCCACGTTGCCGTTTCACTTGGAATTGCACGCTCGTTGATTGAGTGTTAACTATCTATACATCAGAGGGCCTGCTAGCTGCGCTGTGGATCGCTCATATATTGTTAAGTCAAGCCCGGCGAGGAAAGAAAGAATATGCGCAACCTATCAACAGCTAGCCCTAGCAGCAGTAGCGTGTAAAGCTGTGATGTTGATCGGTTCACAGCTTTCAAGTGCCGCATATATACAGGTACCAGAAAGGCTCCTTCAATGGATTTCCATTTTCTTCTTCATTTGAATTTGCGGTGCTATGACTTGACTCAATGTTGCGCTGCGGCTTATTCTCAAGGCGTCAATCAGTATAGCCCCTTGATTCTTGCAGTAACCACCACCGACGACACGACCGACGCGACGCTAGAACTAATTATTACTTGGAAATTTATTGCTTCTGGGCAGACAGAGGAACAGAGAAAATATTGCAACAATGGAATCTCTATTATTTTGTAATTGAATTCTAGGCGCGAAATGCCTGATGTTTATGTATCCATAAGATAGTTACTTGTACAATATATCGCTTTTTTGTGCTCAAAGCCCAGCTCATGATGTATGCTTTGATGCATGTTGAGGTTTTTCTAGATAGATCCTTTATAGCATTGCTGATGGGTATGTGCGTGTGCGCTTAAGTTGACAAGAGTGTCAAAGTCTTTTTTTTTTAATGAGATAGGTTCCCTGGAATAAGGAAATATTTTAACCACTTTGTGGCCTAACATAGCATGGATAAATTCTGAGGGAATTTTTTTCCTCTTTCAGCGTTCTATTAAAATGATTAAATTCCTTGAATTTCAAATATTTGATGCCAAATTAATGACGAGAATTTATTAACGTGACTGAGATATCACGGATCCTGTCAAATGAACTCATTGGAATGGAAGATGGTAAGAATATAAATGCAAAATATTATTAGCATTTCTGTGAAACAATTTCCTCATATTAAGCATAAAAAGAAAATAATAAAAAAGAAAAAAGAATCACCTTGAAAGTACGTCTAGATTCGAGGAAACACTTATGTTTTTGTCGGCATCTCTTTCCAAAAATGTATTCAACATAAGATTTTCATGTAAATTTCGTATTTGGGTTAAATTTTGGAATAAAACATAAAATCATAAAAATAAACATCCAAGCAGAAACGTTAGTTTTCTAACATCAACATCTATGAGGGGATGTTTTGCTCAGCTAAGGCTATAGTGGCGGACTTTCGGAGACCAAGAAATATCAGTCGATGGTATTGGTCATTTTCGGACTACTAAATTTTTGGTCGATATTAAATTAAAATATATTATAGGGTGATTCAACAGTAATTTTCATTT
The DNA here is from genome assembly GCA_963921185.1 of Dasysyrphus tricinctus. Lineage (NCBI taxonomy): Eukaryota > Metazoa > Arthropoda > Insecta > Diptera > Syrphidae > Dasysyrphus > Dasysyrphus tricinctus. Next base: position 111,586,157 of record OY992533.1, read on the forward strand.
TAGTTCATTATAAAAAACCGTATTTTGCATGTGATATTTTTATATAAATAAACCTTTTGCGGTTAATAATGGATCTCGGCTCTGCCTATAAAAATTGTGATTATTTTGATGAAAAAACCTTTTTGTATAATTTTAGCTGTGTTTCGGGAATATTTACTCTAATGATTTCTTTAAGTGCATAAATTGTTGGTAGAGTATTGGCATGATGGACTCTGTCTTGAATAATGATTTAAAAAAATCGGATGTTGTTAAAAGTAGAAAAATCACTCTCGTGCGGAAAATCTATCACACAAAATAGTCACTGTCTCAACAGCTGTGTGGCATATTGTACCGTCAATCCGTCATACATCTGAAAATAAGCGTCGCTGATGATCATAGGATTGATTTCAGTCAACAAATGCTATGCAGAGTGGTGTCGTATAGCCCAATTCCTGAGATAGTCTTGAAAAAGACACAATTGGGCTTTCAACCACAATCTTAGCTACAGTGGCAATATTTTCACCTCAGCTTGCCGGACGAACACGAGTTGGAGTATTTACATATCTAAGCTATTCAAAGGGCTCAAAGGAGAATGCCTTTAACTAATGGGTGAAAAAAACCCAGAGTCTATAAAACATAGAGGATTGAAAGGACATCAATTTTAAATAATAAATATGAAACTACTTTCTTAAAAAGTTGTCCCCGAGACTGACTATGACAATTTTTGTATTTTTTCATAATACGGTGATTTTTCATGAAAAAAGTATTGGTTGGGGTAATACAGAAAAAGATACATGTAGGTACACAATTATCATGGATGGGTTTTAGTGTTTATTTCCAAAAAATCTATAGCTGTTACACGCCACTTATAAGCTCTCTCAGTGCTTAACTGACCGCCAACAATTGTAAAAATTCGAATCGCTGTCCGTTGTAAAAAGTAAGTATTCGCCACAGTATACACAAATCAAAGGTTGTCAAAATTGAAAGTTCCTGTAAAATAAAATATATAGCTGTTCAAGCCCCTTAAAACAAAGCTCTCCCAAACTGATGCGATTCGCTGACGACAGTTTTTGTTAGTATTTAGTATTGAATCTATTATACTGCCCATAATCTCGTTAAGTCCCTCACTGCAATTTTCATACTTCTGAGTTATAAAGGAAAAAACTTAGGTCCTTTGTTGTTTTGTGCCATTGGAGACAATTATTAATTTGTGAGTAACTTATTTCATATTTGGTATCTACTTTGTATGGGGAACTATCATATATTTATCTCTAGGGTAAATTTTAAAGAAAATAATTTCGCATTTGTTATCAACAATAGACGCCTTTTCGACCTAAGTTTTATCTTAATTGACGCATTCTCATTTGTCGATATATTAAAGAGTTTAGTCAGTAGGTACTTACAGACAAATAAGTTAACATTTTAAACACTCTAATAGTATTATAGACCAAAGTGTCAAAATTGTAGATTACACATTCATTTCCCTAAATCTGCCAGAAAATTTTGATCGGCAATATTGATTTTAAATCAAAAAATAAATCATTTTTGTCGACCAATAGAATGCAAATATTGTCAAAATCAGCTTTTTGACAGATCCAAATCAAAAATAAAAAGTATTTTTTTACCAATGAAAAACCCCATAAGAATATAAAGTGTATGTGAACACAAATTAGGGAGGTATTAAGCACTTAAGCTTAATACCTCCCTAATTTGTGTTCAAATACACTTTAAATTCTTATGGGGTTTTCCATTGGTTAACAAATACAATTTATTTTTGATTTGGATCTGTCAAAAAGCTGATTTTGATAATTTTTGCGTTCCATTGGTCGAAAAAATGATTTATTTTTTGATTTAAAATCAATTTTGCTGATCAAAATTTTCCGACAGATTTGCCCCTACCAGTACTAATACCAAAACAAATTGAACTGTCAGTTTGCAAATGGTTTTTGATGTTTTATTTTATTTCGATTGTGAAAATATTGAAGCTCTTTTAAATAAATCAGTTAATTTTTGAAGGTTATTTCTCTTCACAAAGTGCACCAGGGGATTGAAAATTTTAAGGAATAATATAATAAGATACACACGATATTATACAAATACATTGGCAAAGAAAAATCAATTTGAAATCGCATTCTATTCGCAATGAAAAAAATCATCTATTTTTTGATTGAAATCTGAATTCGCCAATGGAAAACCCCCTTACAAACTACAACCTTAAACCCATCCAAAATTACTTTTTTAACTACCAGCCTAACTTATATAAGCCAATAGGGTAGATTATCCAACAGTGAACCCCTTTTTGTCCAATTGACTATTGACTTAAAATTCTAGGGGTTTAAGGGATCTTAATAATAAGGGACCTTATACTTAAAAAGAAACATCTTTGAAAAGGTCATAGGAAATAGTAAAAATTATTTTTTTGTTTGAAAAAACATATCAACTGGTAACAGGGGTGACAACAGTGAACCGACACGTGTTACACATTGAACCACTGATTTTTGTTTACCCTAATGATTAAAAAAAAAATGATCAAAAGTTGTCAAAAATAAAAGGGTTTGCTAAATAAATGCACGAAAATAAAAAAATTGGTAATAAAAAAAAAACGTACAACTTATATTAAATTTAATTTTTCGAAGGTTGCACTATGATCCACAATGTTATTATTAAAGTGGTTCACTGTTTGACGTAGGGTCTTTTTGGAAAAAAATATTTATTTTAAAAAAGTACTATTTTACCTTATCATTTTTTTTTAATTTATAATAACATCTACAATTTAAAAGTGTATTCAGCAAATCTCTCCAGGCACCTTGCTTTCCCATCAACAACACAAACAAAAAGTACGATTTCTCATTTACATACAAACATATGTATATTTCACATATTCCTGCTCTGTGCAAGTACCCATAGGCTTATGCCGCTTTAACTTTTTGTGATGTTCGGATCAAAACACGGTAGTTTCTAGATTTTTTTTTAAATTTTTTTTTTAAATGTACAGGAGAAAACCTTAACGGTTTACTGTTGACCTGACTCACTGTTGGGCAGTTTACCCAAGACATTATGGTGATATTTGTTTGATTCCAAATCCATATCTGGCATCACTGTTGAACGAGGAGAAGGACTCCACAAGAAATTCTTACAATGCTTGTTTGTACCTACCAACAAACCTTACGAAACTTTTCACAATTTTTTAAAATTAATGTTCACTTTTTTAAATAAACACCTTCTTTTAACTTATCACAGTCGATCAAAATGCTAATTTTATGTTGGAAATTGCGAAAAATTTTAAATGACTCCCGTACTTGCTGTCAAGCTCTACAAAATAAAAATCCATACCTATATTTCTATTAGCAAATCTCAGAATAAGTAGGTTCGTCTTTTCACGGTGGTGATAACATGCATTTAATTTAAGTGGCTTTACGACAGGATTATTTATTTATTTATTTATTGAAATAATTTACAAACTTAATTTATAAATTATTTTTTAGAAAGGCATCAGGGTAGCCAGACCATATGATGCCGTCTCTTAACTATACATATTTACATTTTATTATCAAATTTTATATTTCAGGTTACTTTAAGTAAAACAAAATTGTAAAAAAATTAATTAAGCAAAGGCTAATTATGTTTAATTGAAAAGTGAAAAACAAAAAAAAAAAAATTATATTTCATCAAATTTTTGGTGAGCGGATGTAGCATCTTTTATATACTGAATGGATCGTTCATCTGATGGATTCAAGATTTCGGCAAGTTTTTCGGTTATGTTGTCTGATGATACTTCAATTTGGCGAGATATAGGACATTCGACAAGGATATGCCAAACAGAGAGTATCGTTCCACAATTCGAACATTGCTCAGGATCTCCAGCATTATAGTAATGTTGAGTGTTAAAAATAGCTTTTCCAACTCTTATTCGGAAGAGTTTTATGCTATCTTCTCTGTTTAGAGACCGATTGTATGTTATACGCGCGTAAGTAGGTTGATGTTTTTAGAAAAGTTTCAGAGTTTTGCCAACTTTCGATGAGCTCTTTCTTATGATCCTGAATCAAAGTTCTGCGTAGGAGCTTATACAATTTGGGATACTCTACAATGAGTGGATAGTTTATAGCAGTTCTTGCTGCAAGGTCTGCTGCCTCATTTCGTTTGATTCCGGAATGTCCAGGTATCCATGTAAGAATAATATTTTTACTGGCGAATAAACATCTTCTTATAAGCTCCAGAGAAGGGCATTTATTTGTCTCATTTTTAAGACCCATGAGGATACCAAGATTATCGGTTACAATGAGCGATCGGTTAGAGTATTTTTGGGCAGCAGATATGCCTTTATAAATTGCTGTTAACTCTGCAATGTAGCTGTTCGCAGATTCTGGTAAAAGAGCTTGGTGAATAATAGATGTTTCAGAATTTGGTTGTAACTGAATGACTGCGTATGAACACCAATTGTCTTCTTTGTACGAACCGTCTGTGTAGAAGATTCTATCAGCGTTATAGGCAGAGATCATTTCTTGGTGAAGCATTCTAAATATGTCGTCAGTAGTATTTTCCTTTTTGTACTTAGCAAGATTAGTGTTAATGGGAAGTATATGTCTTTTCCAAGGTGGTAGAGTACCTCCTAATGTCTGCGTATTATTAAATGAAAAAGAGCTAAGATTGGGAACTATAGATGTCATTTTTATAAGGGCTGATTTGGAATATTTCTTGATCGGTTTTGTAGCGTTAATCACATCTTCAGCAGCCTTGAAGAGGGGATGGACTGGATCTGTAAGTGTTTTGCTGATTAGGTTAATTGCCCTTTTTTTTCCAAAGTGTTCAAAAGATTCATAGCCTGCTTCTAATCTTAGGGCTTCTATTTTTGTGACTCTTAAAGCTCCAGAGGCTGTTCGAAAACAATCGTTGATGGCTGAGTCAATATTGCTAATATTTCTTAACGTGGTCCACATAAAAATAGTTACACCGTGTTGGAGGGTACCAGAGACTAGAGTTTTTGCGATTCGCAGTGCAGTTTCAAGATGTGGACCTTTTCGCTTTGAACAGATCATTTTTAAAGCATTGTTCCGTCGTTTAAGCTGGTTAATTAGATTCTTTGCATGTGTGTCCCATTTTAGATTTCCAGAAAAAGTTACTCCTAGTATTTTTATTTCTCTTTTAAGAGGAATGGTTGTTTCCCGTAAAACAAGTGGGATGGGGGTGCATTTTCTTTTTCGGCATAGATGCAACGCTTCAATTTTTGATGGAGGAATAATCGCACCAACTTCTTTAGCCCAATTAAACATTGTTAAATCAGCCTTTTCCAAAGTGTCTTTTACCTGGGTAGGTTCTCCAGAAGCAACAACGTAAATATTGTCAGCATATACTCCAATAAAGTCGAGATTCTGAAGCGGCTGGGAGAGTTTCACGATTAGCGAGTCAATATATGCGTTATATAGGACAACTGAGAGCGGAGGTCCTTGTGGTGTTCCATTGTCCATTTTCATGGTTAAAGAATTATAGCCGTCAACATTAACTCGAAATGTTCTACCACTAATAAATGACATGATCACTGCAAGTATTTCTTTAGGAACGCCCCATTGATGAAGCTGTTTAATAATTGGCACCATCATAACTCTATCAAATGCTTTTTCCAAATCGGATGACATGATAACGCTGTGTTTGCTTTTCGATAAATTTCCAGCAAGTGTGTGCTCTAAAAGATGAAGGAGAGTTGAAACTCCTCTTTTAGGTCGGAAACCATGCTGTCCTGGGTTAGCCTTCTCTTCCATTAACCAACCAATTCGTCTAGCAATAATTTTTTCAAAAATTTTTGAGAGAAATTTTAAATGACTCCCGTACTTGCTGTCAAGCTCTACAAAATAAAAATCCATACCTGTATTTCTATTAGCAAATCTCAGATTAAGTAGGTTCGTCTTTTCACGGTGGTGATAACATGCATTTAATTTAAGTGGCTTTACGACAGGATTATTTAAAATTAATTTTGAGTATTTTTATTTCAAAAAAGTTGCATTCATGATCTTTTACGATATAAAAGTCTCTTGACTGCAAAACAGGGTTATCTTTAATTCTTTTCTTTCCTTTAATTTATAAGCGGTAGTTAAGGACACTTGCAAATGATGACAAACGAATTAAAAGAACCTTTTAAATGGTCATGTTTAAGTGTTAAATAAAAATATGTGTGTAGTGGAAAGGTTTTTTTACCTCACTCTTGGCAAATATTTAAATCTGAAGGAAATTAAATGTTCATGCAATATTTAAATGCATTTTATTTAATAATAGTCTGAACTGCAATGTTGTTATTCGAGTAGGAATTTGGAATCCTAAATTTTTTAAAGTTCAATGTTTTCTAAAAATTTTGTCTTTATTTTTGTGTTAATATTTTGAAAATTTCCGCAAAAAAAAATATGAACGTTCAATCGAATCTATCTTGTTAACACGTAAGTATACAATAATTATATTCTTAAAACTTAAAAAAGTGTTTTGGAACTGGATCGGCTAAACTTTTTCTTATGGGTCAAGATCAAGACTAAAAATGAGTCAATACTAAAAAGATAAAATTGTTAGTAGGTACAATAGGATTTTACAAAAAATTTCAACAAATTTAAAGCTAAAACTAGAGCCCCAGTTTTTTTCAAAAATGTATAGAAAAGAAGTTTAGCAAGTAATGGAGTCTTTTAAATAAAATTAAGTATAAAGGGTAGCCTATATCCCATGTGTTGACAACCCTTTAAAAAAAACATTATAACAGCTGTTAATTAAGGGTTGATTAAAATGGAGGCAACAGTTCGCAAGGGTGTCCCAAAATTTACACAATATTTGAATTACATATTTAGAAAACACATTTTTTTCTTTTAATTGTTATTTTTTCATAGAAGCAAAAAATACTCACGGTGGGGTTATGTATGAAATAGGAAAAATGGCCTCGACGGCCTTACTGGCACATACACACTCATTTGTAGAAATTTCCGTGACTATTATTTCATTATTATTAAAATATTGTTGAACAATGCTTCATTTCTACTAGCCCTAAACTGGCAGCTGCTGTCAAATTTGTTTGGCTGCCATCAATTTCAATACTACAAAGATTGTGGCAAACTCAAAAGTTGCATTAATTTAATTTAATTTAATTAATTTGGGATATCCTTTTACACAGCTATATACACGACTGGATCGCAAGCACTTGCTCTAGTCTCTAGTGGCTTTAATAAATAACATTGTTGGGGCTAAGATATGTAAAGTATTAAATTGGTAGTTCAATTAGTATTAGTAGTATACACAGACGGGAGCGGGTCAAAATTCTGGTTTCAAAATTCTGCTTTTCAAAATTCTGTTTTTTGCACGAAAATTCTATTTTTCAAAATTCTGCTTTTTTCAGCTCTGTCTTTCTAAATTCTGCTTTTCAAAATTCTGTTTTTCACAATTCTGTAGTATACAAATTTAGGCAGTAAAATTCTGCTAATTCTGGTTTTTCTCAAAGACGGAAAAGAAAAAAGTGATTTTTTCACTTTATTGCTAGACAATTCAGTGCAACACTTTCTTCCAATTTGGAAGAGATTTTGTTTTTTCTCGTCATTTATTTATGTTATTTGATTGCTGTACATATTTTTCTACAACGAACTATCCATGCACAACTTACATTTCACTTTATTTTGTACTTAAACGGGTTAATGAAGCTGTAAATGAAAGTGCAAAAGTTGATTAAAGCCTAGTTTATAGGGTGAAACACAAAATTATATTGGTTGTTGTTTAACAGTTTCATGCAAAATAAAACCATTGCTGTCATGGAATTCATGCAAAACGATTGGCAGGCAATTGTCTTGCGTGCGAAAAATAGCGTGGTGCATAATAAGTATTTTTTATGGTTGGTTTACACTTCAAAAAAAAAAATATATTCACCTTACAGCTTTTTTTTTGCATGCAAATGATTATTGCATCCAAAAATAATTGTTTTTCATTTTTAGGCCTATAGTTTATTAATTAGGTGTAAGTTAATGACTCAATGCGTGACTAAGGCCAAGGGAAACATTTTTCGTCTAGAATATTATAAAAGTTTTGCACAGAATAGGTGCATAATTGTTAACAAAGTTTTGTTTTTATGCGCACGGAACTGTACACTATGCTCATATGTGCAATTATTGTCTTACTTAGACAAAAGAGCAGCCTTAAAACCAAATACAAAAAATTTTCCCTATTTTACAATGAGACAAGTATGAGAAAATTGCCTTACAACATTCTGCCAATAATAAAAAGAAGGTTTGGAAATTTAAAAAATCAGAATTTCGAAAAGCAGAATTTTGAAAAGCCGAATTTTGAAAGCAGAATTTTGAAAGCAGAATTTTGAAAAACAGAATTCTGAAAGCAGAATTTTGCAAAAAGCATTTTGACCCAGCCAGAATTTTGACCCCAACCCTACACAGACATTTGGTAGGGCAACTGGTGATGCGAATCAGGGCCTAATGCCTTTTACTCAGGGTTCGTAAAATATCGTTCGCGAAACATTATATTTACTGGATGTTAATCATAAAAAAAAATATGATTCGTGAACGGTAAAATTTTCGATCTAAAAATATGTATAGTTCTCTCCTAAACAAACTATGTAGCTTATTTTCACATCCTTATTCTCACGATAAGGACGTAAGAAGATATTTTCACTATTAATTCGGGAATGAACCATGTATTACAGATCCTAGCAGAGTTGATTCTATCGTGAATATTAATTTTGTTTTCAAAGAATCAAAAAATAAAATTCCCGATCGCATAAAAAAAAATCCCTTTTCAAATGTTCACAAGAGAACGAATCATATTTAATCGTTCTACGAAACTTGCTCACAAGAGAACGAATCATATTTAATCGTTCTACGAAACTTGCTCTCACTCTCAAATCTCAACCATTCTTATAATATTTGCGTGTTGTAAATCGTTAGATAATTAAGTTAATTACCAAAATGAAGCACTGTATCATGACAATTAAACCTCTAGCAAGATTTGTCACTTCATTGTAATAGGCAGTTCCCCTGAAAAAAAACAATTAAGGTGGAATACGCTGATCCTCGATTGCCGAATTTCCAGCGACGCGGTGTGAAAATCGCACTAACCATTTCCCCCCAGGGAGTATACCTACTACCCATAAGTCGTTAACTCAAATTAAATACAAAATTTATAAATTTCTCCAAATTAATTTTAAGGCATTACAATTTTCCAATCAATCACACAGACTAATTTGGATATGGTTACTCAGTTCCTTTTTTCATTTTCTTACCCTCATCACCAAGTTCAATAGCATGTTCGAAGACTTTATCCTCTGCTTTTCATTGCATTCAATCAACTACACTATAAGTCCTACACACAAACACAATACCTACTATTCATCAAGTTCAACTCCTCCTTATTGACCCCAAAAGCTCAAAAAAAAAAAACAAAACAAAGAAATACAATATTTCACTTCAGAGGGTGATTCATATTTGGTAGATTTCTTTGAAACTTGAATTTTTATTTTGTACTTTTTATGAATCTTATAATTTTATAAAAGTGTCAATTTACTAAGTACACACAAATTTTGTGTTCTTTTATTAAAGGCGTAATTGATTTAGCAGTACCTATTCTGGAACATGAAAAGGTGACCCAATTTTATATGAATGTTTTGTATAATCAAATTTTTGGAATACTTCTTTTTCAACTCTGATGAGTGTTAAAATTTGTTACTTCTTTATTAGTGGACAAATAATTTAAATCCATGAGAACTAGTTTTGAAACTTTTTGAAGGCTTTTGGGTTTGAAAAATCTAAGCTTCTGGATCAAGAACAGCACCCATTGATCCAAATTCCGATATTTGAATGAAAATCAATTTTTTTTAAATCTGGTTTCCATTGGTAAACACAATTCAGATCCATTTTCTTCCCTGATGTTCTTTTTTCCTTACAATTTTTAAAATATAAGAAGAGGTCGTAGGAACTTATGAAAGTTGAAAAAAAAACAAATCTCCCACTGCTGAAAATGGAACACCTTGTAATAAATTTGCATTTTATTTATATGAAACTCATTTGAATCTGTGCACTTCATGAGGTATGGAATTCTTGAAGAACCTACACACACCAAACAAAAAAAACACATTTATCTTCATCACACGCAAATAATGTATTTTTTTTGTCTGTGCTCCGGAGACCCTTACAGAACGCATCTTTTTTTCAAGCCAAAGTTTATAGAGAAGAGTCTAAGCCTCATGGTGTAGCTGGGATGCAGATACGTGGTGTCTCTTTGCACACAAAAAAACACTCCCTTGGCGTGGCGCTCCTTTATGCTGCTATCTTTAGAGCGATGTATTTCGCTCGTGGGCTTGTCTCTTCATCTTTTGGTACGTTTTTTTTTTAATTTGAAAGCATCATGCTCGTTTAATCTTTGCCAGAGAAATTCATTTACACCACTTTAAGGCTCCACAGCACCCAACAGTACCTACTAGGGATGAGGTAGTGTAGGTTCTCCTCAACGTCCATATTTTGTATGCTCTATTCATGGTGTATATTAAATTTTGTATGTAAGTTAATAGTTTGGGAGGGAAAGTTGCCTTGTGGGTAGTAATTTAATTTAATTTAATCAAAGTTTGAATAATAGTCTTATGCTTATTAAGAGTCTGGTAAATATAGACAAGGGCTAATCCTAATAATAAAAGCAAGACACAATTTAAATATTGATGAAAACTATTGATTAAAGTTAAATCTAGGAATAACCGAGAAATGAACACTGTTCATAAGAACCTAATTTGCATCGAAGCTCTAATAAATTAAGCATCCCTCAAGATGTTTGCAAAAAAAAAAATAAGCAATATTTCGGGAAAATTAATAGAGTAGTCTTTAAGTTACTTTTAAAAATTTTTGATCAAAAAAAGCCCAACAAATTATTTTTTTTTAACAAATAAATATAACTTTTTTAGATCAGAAGCTTAAAAAAAAAGTACTAAAATATGTAGAAAAAATTGAATAATTAAAAAAACTATCCGTGATAAAAAGTCACTTTACAACATTTAACTCTCTGACTGTAAAAGAGACCTTTAGCGTTGGATGCTTATCACTTCGTGGGTCTCATATGGAATTTACATAAGAATCTCAAGAACATACAGAGTATTTTGCTAAGCGAGTGCCGAATCGCACATAGACAAGCATTTTTAACGATGAAAGATTATACCTACCCGTGCTTTTTATTTTTAATGATAAAACATGAATTTATTTGCATCTAGTAAAAGTATAATGATGAGTTGGTTGAGGTATAATAACTTATATTACATTCGTAAACCAAGATTGGAATGAAGTTTATAGTCTAATTTTTTTTTTTTTTGTAATAAAATTTGTATAAAATAAATTATTTTTCAAACTTATGCAAAATACAATATAGCAAGAAATTTGTTCTTTAGTTTGATTGACAAAACGCCATATTTTTGATTAAGAAAACTTTAAGTATATCCAGAGAATACAATTTAAAATCGTTGAATGGGTTGAGAAAAAGGATTAAGTATGTATGACTGGCACGTATCTACTTTTATGTTCATAAGGCTTATAATTTTGGAATTTTATATAAATATAAAAACATATAGATATCATGAAGTAAAAAGGCTTAAAAGCATTTTGTTATAAATACATATTTTAAAACAACTCTCTCTAAAGATTAAGCTGAAAAAAAGAATGCCACCTGAACAGTTACGAATTTATACTTACAAAAAGGAATTTAAAGATCATTGGAGCTAAGTAGTTTTAAAAAAAATATCTTTTTATGTTTACTTACTTAAAATTTCTAGGAAAACAATTTAAAATGCAGATTTTGAGGATGATATCCATTGCGGTCGTGAAGAGCCAGGGAGGTCGAAATACCTGTAGTGAATTTATACATTTTTTTTTGTATTCTTAAATAAATAGTTAACAATAATGTGTTTAACAAAATTTAACCCTCCTGGATATACTGTACAGAAAAACATTTTAAGAAAATATGTCAATTTTTAAGATATGGAGTTTTCATTTTGAATTTTTTTTCAAACTATATATGTAAATGTTTTTGAACATTTTGTTATGCATTGAATATTGAACTTTTTGGAAGTTTATGTAAAAAAAAACTTAAATTAAAAACCTTTAAGTTACGTACATATTACTTTATGAAAAAATTCAAACCCAAAAACTATTCTATGGGAGGATCTGTTAAAAATTGAGTGTTAATAAATTAAATTAAAAAACAACTCCTTACTAATTTAAGCACTCAGAAAAATTTTAATCAAAATCGTAGATACTGTTTTCGAGAAAAATGAAATTTTCCGAAACGGGTTTTCAACATTTGTGTGGTATGTACTTATACCTACCTCTATTTTCGCATTAAAGCAAAATAATTACGTATGAGTTTTAAAGAAACGTCTACCTAGAACCTGTACCTCAACCTACAGCCTAATTCACCCAAGCGATTTATTCAAATTTTGAACCTAAGGTTTTTTCGCGCGAAGTGAACTTTTTTTAGCTTCAAAAATAACGGTATGTACTTGCCATACAACTGCTAATGACAAGCTTATTTATCTCAAAAATGGGTGCAACGATTTTGATCTAAGAAAATCAGTGTTTTACTGAAGGCATATTGTACTTTTTGGAAAAAACAAGTTTCTTCCAAAAACTGTTACTAACGGTACCTGCCATGCAACGGTTTTTGATTTAAGATTTTCCAAAACGGCTGGAATGATTTTGATCAAATTTTGTATGCGAAATATCCTTTAAAATGCTTAAAATATTGCGTACCAAAATTTTGGAAACCAAACATTTTGGTTAAAAAGAGAAAAAAATGAGATTAACGCTAAAAACCATTTTGTATTAATAAATTTCGGCAGTTTTTTAACAATTTTATTGGAAAAGGATGTCAAAAATAAATTCAAGCAAAAAATTAAAAAAAAAGGATTTTACACTTAGTCCAGTAGGAACCAAAAACATTGCATTTGTGTATTTCAACGACCTTTTTCTAAATGGCGGACAATGCAACATTTCCCACCAGCCAGACTGCCCTCATGCGAATCTAAGCATCAAAGGAGTAAGTTTTTTTTTAGTTTAAGTTATTTTTATAGATAAATAATGGTGCTTTTTATGGTGAAATCTTTTCTTTGCCACCCCACTTTGACCTTCGAAACAACGTAACGTCAACCAATTGGAGAACAGTTGTTAACATTTAACCCTAGTTTTCTGATTGGGACTCGCGCGAACCCCAGCGCATGCTTGAATGTTTATAACTTTTTTATTCATAATTCCGACATGGGATGCAACTTAGGTTTTTTTTTCTATTTTTCATCACAGGAATTTTTGCCTTGGCCTTAGCCACCTATTGAGTTATTTACCCTTAAATAATTAACTATAGACCTAAAAGTGGGAAATAATTATTTTTGGATGCGAAAACCATTTGCATGCAAATAATACCTTGAGGTGAATATATATATTTTTTTAAAGTGTAAGTCGACTATCAAAAAAAAATATTTTATTCACCACACCTTTTTTGCATGCAAAACAATTGCCAGTCCATTGTCGCTGATTATTTATTTTATTTATTTTCTTATTACAGTCTTCATTTTATTTTGCGAACATTCAAATATGAATGTACCTACAGCCAAAATCGAAGACACTCAAATTTTATTAAGACCCCTTTGCTGAAAAGAAATTAATGTTTAGATTCAACACAAGAGCATAAGTTACAGCTTACGATGTGGAAAAATTAGAACATAAGCGTTTAAATTGCCCCTAAAGCTAAGTATATGTACATAGTACTTTTGAGTAAAAAAATTCTTCGAGGTGAGAAAAAAAATATTTTCGACAAAGAAAAAATGTCCGTGGTGTAAAATTTTTGATTTATTCGCCGTCAGTTTACAGTTTCCAAAAAAAAATCTCAATGAGATTGATCTATGAAAAAGCAAACACAAAATGCCAAAACGCATTTTTTTCGGAAAAAGAATGTCAGTGACATTATTTTGTATGAACAAATTTCGTGGTGAATATAAAATTTGTTTTCTTTGGGTAGTTCACAGTTCGATACAAACGATTTAAACGTCAAAAATTTTTATTTCGCAAAAATCGCTCCCATAAGAAATGTATGTAGTTTTTTTTCGCCAAGGAACTGTATACTTAGCTTTAATATGAAAAATTTGTTTCTGTAAACGGCTCATGTAATTATATTGTACTAAAAAGCTTACGTTCTACTTTTTCTTTTTAAACTGTCACATAAACGCTTAAGGATGGTCCACACTATGCCGATCAACATTGTTGGTTAACATTGTCGATCAACATGCTAGTGTGTACGTGAAAAACTTTCGTAGAAAACATTTGTATGGTTTGGAATTTTCTGATCGGTGCGTCAGTACGCAACCAAAGGGTTCAGGGTTCGAGTCCTGGTGGTTCCCAACTTTTTTTTATTTTTTCTTGTGAACAATTAAGTTAAAACGATATTATTAACATTAAATACTTATTCACAAAAAATATTGCATTTTTCATCTAGTAAAAATGTGATTAATAACGCACAAAATCAATAAATTATGTTCATGAAATTAAAACCCTACAAATGTTTTTAATAAAATTAGATTTGTTGAACAACTTTGTCGATTGCTATCCATTTGAATCGGGTTAAGGTGGGTCCACACTATGCCGATCAACATTGTTGGTTAACATTGTGGATCAACATGCTAGTACGTACGTGAAAAACTTTCGTAGCAAACATTTGTGTGGTTTGGAATTTTCTGTTCAATGCGTCAGGATGCAACCGAAGGGTTCAGGGTTCGAATCCTGGTGGTACCCAACTTTTTTTTATTTTTTCTTGTGAACAATAAAGTTAAAACGATATTATTAACATTAAATACTTATTTACAATAAATATTGCATTTTTCATTTAGTAAAAATGTGATTAATAACGCACAAAACCAATAAATTATGTTCATGAAATTAAAACTCTACAAATGTTTTTAATAAAACGAAATTTGTTGAACAACTTTGTCGATTGCTATCCATTTAGGACGGTCCACACTATGCCGATCAACATTGTTGGTTAACATTGTCGATCAACATGCTAGTGTGTACGTGAAAAACTTTCGTAGCAAACATTTGTGTGGTTTGAAATTTTCAGATTGATGCGTCAGGATCCAACCTAGGGGTTAAGGGTTCGAATTCTGGTGGTACCCAACTTTTTTTTATTTTTTCTTGTGAACAATAAAGTTAAAACGATATTATTAACATTAAATACTTATTCACAATAAATATTGCATTTTTCATCTAGAAAAATGTGATTAATAACGCACAAAACCAATATATTATGTTCATGAATTTAAAACCCTACAAATGTGTTCAATAAAATGAAATTTGTTGAACAGCTTTGTCGATTGCTATCCATTTGAATCGGGTTACGTTCGGGTCAACAAATGTTGATTGGCTTTGTCGATCAACACGTCTACACTTACTCAACACTGTTGATCAACGATGTTGATCTACACAATTCGACATAGTGTGCACGTGGCTTTATGTTCTACTTAAATATTTAAGTAAATGGGCCTTAGCCTTTTTGTCGAGTTATTCTTTGGTTTTGCTAGGTATTAAACATTCAAAAAATAGTATAAAATTAAAAAATAACCAACATTAAATCATTAAGATTAAATTATGAGTTCGAAAAAAAACGGCTTTATCGGGAAAAGACGGGATCTTAAAAAGCGGGGTTACAATAAATCGGGATCTCGAATAAACGATTTAAGATGACTGGATTTTGAAAAACGGACCCATTTAGCCAAACAATTAATATTGGGCCTTTCCCATTTTCATAAGGAAATAGGCCCTAAAATAAAAAATAAAAATAAGGTTGTCTTTTGTGGATTTTTGAGATGTTTTATTTCATTTTTCCTTTTGGGCTATTTAAGGATTTACGGGGCTTATTTCATGGAGCCAGAGAAAAGGATCAAGTTTTAGTTTAATTTCAACGAAATGAAAGAAATAGAAATCAGCATAGAGCTAATGGCCAAATATTTTACTATGATATCTCACTCAAGAAGTAGAGTAGACACTTCTAGACACGACAGTCGAACAAAACTATGAATAATACATTCTTTTCTGGATTGCACAGACATAAAAAGACGAAAACTTTTTACAAAACTAGTTTTAATTACTTATTTAAAGTTCTTTTAATAACCCATATACCCTCGGTTGTCTGGGACCTAAAAATTAAAATTATATAGGGACTTGGTATTTTGTAAATTATTTCTTGATGCGAAATAAAACCATTATAAATTTTACTATCTATAAAAATGTTTTTATGAAGACATAATGCGATGAAAGACTTAAGGCATTGTTTAGATTGCACAGAAATAAAGAAGCTAAAGTAATCTATCGACGAATGACTTAAGCTGCATTTATCCAGCTCAAAGCTAAGTAGCCTGCAAGTTTTATTGGGCATGAATAAAATTAATTTTAAAATTAAAACATAAACTGATAAAACTTGCTTGCTTTGGGACATCTGCTAAAACAGCTTACAAAATTACTGGTTAATTTTTAAATTTCTTTAAACATTTTATTGAATTTAAATTTCAACTCCATATTTTAAGTATCCTTTTCACATAATGTGCATGCATACATATGTACGTACATTATATACTGTATCAAGCTAAAAAAATATATTTTGTTTTTATTGAATTTAAGTCTGCTATAGGTACTCATATACCCACATTCGACCACGGCAGCACGGCAATGAATAAAAATGCGTTGTAATTCAAAATAATTACCTCTCGTTAAATTGTGTGCATTTTATGAGTTAAATTTTATTTTTTTAATTTTAATGCGCAAACTGAACAGCAAATCCCATAAAATCTTTTGCACAGATGCCTCAACACTGTGATGTTAAATGTGAGGATAATCCATCAGCAGCGCGGATGCATGCATTTAAGTCATGAGTCCATGACGAAATAACTTATGGAAAGGGATTCACAAGAGAGATCTGGATTGAGAGGGTGATGAGAGAAGATACAATAAAAAAAAATATAACTTCCTTTGCAAGACAAGATGGCATGGGTAATTATAGATAGTTTTACGATTTGCCCATAATGTTCGTCTTTCATGTCCCTTTGTCTTCATCATCATCATCATCATATTATCATTGTGGCGGGTCTGGCGGATGATTTATTTTTAGAACATAATTTATCTAAGTTGGTGCAATGTCAAATGATATTTGCAATACATATATGAAAAAATCGTTATGTGACAAAGATGATGGTGATTCATGCTGGAAGAGGGCGTTATAGTCATAAATAAGAAGAAAAAAAAACGCTTAAACATTGACAAGCCTTGACAAAAAGTAGACAAACACCAGATGGTGTCCTGACAGAAATTTCATTTGGCCAAATGTGATGGATTTATATCTTTCTGTGAAACCCTGATAGAGCTCTAGAAGACATAAAAGACTTATAGATAGGTACAGACTTTTTCCATAAACCTAACTTGACAGTCAAAAAAGACCAGCAAGATGCTTTAAACTCACCCTTTAAAATTGCGAAGATCCAAATTAAACATACCTACATAACTTAATAACCCCTACGTCCACAGCTGCATCCTTAAAGTGATTGCAATGTTATGCAGTTGCACCAAGCATGAGTTTAAAACCATTTAATTTTTTCAATTCTTGACACTCGTGTTGTATAAGTATTGATGTCTGATGGATTTCTAGGAACTCATAAGTCCGCCTTTCAATAATCCAAACAATGCACCTATCATTCCAGTTAAAGAAACAAAAAAAAAAAAAAAAAACCATTATTGCAGTACACCCACGCAGCCGGACACTCGTGCACTTAGCATTCAACCAGCGATCTTCTGTTTGCATTTTCTATAGCTGGTCATCTATCTAGATACGAGTATACAGACCAATGCGTACCTATTCGCTATTCCTAATCCATGAGAGCTATTCCTCCTCTTTAAGCTGATATATGGTTGGGAACAAGGAATTCCATAGTGCATCGTCATTGTATGTAGTCGTCGTCACTAATACACTTCAAATCCTTAAAAAACAAAAAAAAATTAACAAAACGAGAAATATCTGGTAGAGAGTCATATATGACAGTATCTATAGGTTAGTAAGATAGACATTCTCGTCCCAAACTAAACTGTGAGTTGTTCGCGACCGATTGACCTTGAAAAAGTTTAAATTGTTTTGCCCTCTTCTTTTGTATGCCCAACACACAAACACTCACACACCCTCATGCAATTCAATGATTGAGTTGATTGTTGGATTTGTGGCCATCCGTGTGGAGTATCCATAGTCCATTCCATACCAACCATTGCCATCATCATCCTATGGATACACTCGCGTCGTCCAATATTTGTAGCTCCAAGACACGTCGCAATCGTGTCCGCCGCACCGATGTTAGTGCTGCTGCTGCTGCTTGGAACTTGAGGCTTTATAAAAATATATCTTTGATGGTGTTTCTGCTGCGCCTGGCCTGGCGCAACAATATTCTCCACGGGCACTGAATGGTGTTGTGGTTGGTTGCTTGGTTGGTGACCGAATCTTCTTCTTCGTGAATTTTAAATTGCATGGAATAGCCTGGCTGGCTGCCGATGCCATGGCACGGCCATACTCGACGTTGGACTTGCTAGCTTTGGGACTGCATATATTGGTTGACAGCACAGAGCGCCTTTGTCTGGATCATTGGACATATTGAAGGAGACGGACGACCGCGACGCCGCCGCCGACGACCGACGATGGAGGTGCTTTGCAAGAGCGCGTTCGTTACACGAAGGTGAAGGTTAGTTAGTTGGGAAAAGTTAACAAAAAAAGAAAAAACTGAAAAAAAGATTTATAGTATGTGAACATCGTGAAGGAGTCGTGTTGTGTGCGAGTTGGTGAGTTATTGACAATCAACAAGTTCAGAGAAGGTCATGGTGCTGAGACAGCTTTCAGAGGCTTCACATAGAAGATATTTTCATTTAAAAATTATTTCTATCACTATACAAAAACATCAAACATACCTATGTAAAGAAATTTTTTTTTGTTTTGGAAATTGATGAAATTGATAGTTTTTGTGGAACAGTCCTACAATAATATGCTTAATAAAAAAATTATGACTTATCGTTATCATTTCATCATCATCGTGTCCTGTAACCCCGCCTGGGGCATAGGGCGTCAAATCGTTATCATTTACGAAAATTAATCCAAACACATCAAGCAAACTCAATAAGCTGTTTATTTACTATAGCCATTTAAAAAAAACGTTAAATTTCATTAGTCTCGAATATCTCAAGAACAAATAATGCTATCTGCCTCGGGTTAATTTTAATACAAATAATTTCTGCGCCTATTGACTTAATAAAGAATTGGTAAAAATATAAAACGGATCAACTCGCAGTTTTTTTTGTTGTTTTAATAAAATAAAAATGCTGAAAATTGTTGGAAAAAGTTTATCGGCTTGAGGTAATTTTATTCTAAAAACTATTGTTAAAAAATTTGTTTGTCTCGAATATCTCGGAGGCAAGCCAATTTTTGGTCTTCACTTGATTGCATATTGAAAATTGAACTCCTGAAAACTTTTTCAAAGATCTTGAAATGGCGATTTTTAATAATGAAATAACAACAGGCCCTAAGCTTTTGAGGATACCAAGGGGAAGTTACCAGAGAAGAGATCCAGCTAATGCTATAAATTTTGGACTGAAATTTACGTAGTGTCTTTGCGGTTTCAGTGGTCTCTAAAGAAAAGATAAAAAATAAGCAAATTATATTTGAAAATTATATAAAACTTAATTAACAGTAGGTACCTTAAAAAAAATCTAATAAATTACTTTTAGCAAAAATAATCTTTTTGGTGGAAAGCCGTTTAAAAAAAAATAGTGATTAATGGTTCCTCGTAAAGAACCATATTTGTTTTTTTTGAAAACAGTGTAACTGATTTTAATCATTTTTACTTGCGATAGCTGTAGGTACTAAATACATATATGTAGGTATGGCAAGTTATGAATTCTTAAAAAATTAACTCGAGATTTTGATCAGACTTGTCATTACAATGATAGGGAAGACAAATAAAGCGGGTCTCACAATTCCGTCTGCTTGTCTGTCTGTTCGCCTACAGCCAAAACGACTGGATCAGTTTTCTGACACAATGGCTTTTGATAATATTCTCCACCATTTTTTTTTTCTCTTTATTCTTAGAACCAAAAAAACCGTAGGTACCTGCCATACAATTTCTTAACAATTTTACAAAATCTAATTTTTCTTAAAAACTGCTACACAACTTTTCTTTAAAAAATCATTGAATTTATTTTAGCAAGGGCTACGAAATCATTTTTCAAAAAATGGTTATTAATGGTAGCTCCTGAACCACTTTTTTATTTTTGATTTTCTTCAAAACGGTATTTCTGATTTCGATAGTTTTTTATACAGATGGTTCTAAAAAATATGAACACTTTTTTTGCCAAAATTTTCCAAAAAATATTTTTTGCATTTTTAAATGAACAAAGGTTTTTTTTTGAACATCAAATCAAATACATATTTAGAAAAATATTTTATATAATATAAATACAATGGTATTTAAAGGTTTTTTAACACATTCTAAGATATTTTAAGAAAAAAATTTCCATTATGAAAAAGAACTTTTCATAGAAATAAAAACCGTTAAGGAAAATATTTTCTTTTTAAATCGGATCCTACGATTTCTATAAAACTTGTTCGATATACTTAAATTTGAGCTTATTCACAAAAAATATTACAATATTAATAGTGCCTCTCATAGAACATTTTTTTCTATTTTAAATTTTCTCATTATTGACTGAACGCATTTAGATTAATTTTTGTATCTACAAATTTCAAATAAGATAAAATTTTTTGGTAGGTATATTTAAAAGAAGTTTGAACTTTTCTTTTTCAAAATTCAATATCTCAAAAACTGGTTGACAATTTTTTTGATATTTTATTTTTATGTTGTGTTTCTTTGTTTGACCAAAATGCCCAATTTGTTCAATTTCTTTTCCACACTTCTAAAATTTGTTTCTTTTGGACAAAAGAGAGTGCTCCTCATAGAGTAAAACATTTTTCCTTGCTGATAAATTCTGTCCAAGAAATGTTTTTAAGCAGATATTAGTCAGTCAAATGCGAGGTAAGGACAGATGTCAGTAGCACAAACAACAAATCTAAAATTCATCTTTGCCGGACTGACAATTTTTGTCCAAAAATCTCTGGAACAAGTCTACTATTTTCATCAAGGAATATCAATTCCAATTGGGCAATTGTTCGCAATTTCAAGAATATCAACAAAAATTTGGTAAAAGCGTAGGGCCGATTGCAAATAAGGTGTTGAAGAAGTTCACTGTTGTTTTAAATAAAATACAGGAGTTGAAACTAGAGCTTCAAACAATATCCGAATCTTGAAACAATTCGGATATCCGGATACATATGAATGAGACAGTTGGGATCCGACACTATCCGGATAGTTTCGGATAGTGTCGGATATCCGGATAGATAAATGAGACTATTGAGATCCGACACTATCCGGATAGTGTCGGATCCTCGGAGCTCGGATCCATATTCAAATCCGGATCCAGTTCGATTAACTTTCACGTGTTATTAGTTATAGTAAGGTAATAACAGAGGATATACATAACAAACCTTACCCTCATGAAACTTAGCAAAACAAGCTTCAAAGACAACCCTTCAAATATCTAGGTTGGAAGGGTATTTTTTATGGGGACGGGATGCGGGGAATTGTAGAATTATAAAACTGAAAATTAGTTTTGGTACAATCTAAACATATGATACATGATTTTAAGGTAATTTTTAATGTTGAATCCCATTAAATCAAAATTAAGACGGAACGATTATTCTAGAAAAAGTTATACTGTATTTTTAATAGGAATATCTCTGTGTTTTCCATAGAACAGGCAAAATAAAAAACCTTTCCAACCCTACATTTCTTATCACATAAAAATAATTAAAATAATTTTTTTGAATTATTACATATTATTATTATAGTTCTAGCTCAAAATTAGAAACAGCGCTGCAGAAACAGGCACTTAAGTGCCAAACTGGCACTTTCAAATTAGTTTGGCACTATGGCACCCTTTGGCACTGACAAATTTAAAATTTGCCACTCTTTTTTACTTGCGATATAAGTAGGTACTGTAGGGCAAGTTTTGAATTCGTGCAAAAAAAAAATTGAGATAACAATCAAACATGACATTACGAAGATAGAGAACACGAGGAAAGTGGATGGCACAATTCTGTGAATGGTGGAAACTTCGAACAGGTAGATATCCATTTATTGCTGATCTAGCGAAAAAATTTTTACTAATTCCAGCACATCAGCAGCTGCAGAGCGCATATTTTCAACGGCTGGAAATATAATCACAGCTAAAAGAAATGCACTGCTTCCACAAAATGTAAACATTTTAGTCTTCATAAACCAAAACAAGAAACTGCTAGAACAAAACAAAACATAATAAAAGTTTATATATAAATTGGACCGTGTTTTTTATGCTGTAAACTGCAGTTATTGTTTCAATTCAAAACATGGGAATTTGTGTATACTGGCTTACTAATTTGAATTAATGTTGATCAGGAACATACCTTGAATGAAAAAGTACTATTATGAATGTGATACAAAAATTAGGGGTGGACAAGTTTTTATTTTACCTGTTCTACATTTTTATATTGATATAAAAAGGCAGTATACCTTTTTGTATGGTGTTTGTATCGTCTTGATTTTCATTTTATTGAATTTAGCATTAAAAATTACCTGTAAATCATATGCCATATGTTTATATTGTACCCAAATCATTTTCAGTTCTTTAATCTTACCTTTTACGTACAACACACTAGCATGTTGATCGACAATGTTAACCAACAATGTTGATCGGCACAGTGTGGACCGTCCTTAAGAGTACGTGTGACCCAGCGGGCTTATGCACAACGGCATATTGTGTAATGTAAGGGTCATATTATTTTTCACAACTACTTTTTCCATTTGAGAGATCGTTTCCAAGATATTGCCATTTTAAGAACGGGCAAATATCGAAAATTCATGTTTTTCGGAAACATTATTGGACTTTCTGTAACTTTTCATTAACTCATGATGCTAAGGGTAGGGATCCCTTTTTCCTTCACAAGTTTAACCCACAAAATCATCATCATGGCATAGCGTAGTGAAGAGTCATTATCTAAACATCAATAAAGATTAAAATTGGACTATGAATCATACTTTATTAACAAAATGAGTTAAACACAAAAACTAATTTTAAAAACTCTGTCACTCCTTTCGTTAAGCCCTCATTACCAGTTTATCTCAGGATTATAATGAAAATACAGCAACAGTTTTTTTTTAACCAAGAAGATGACATATTATATGTGATAAGCTCATAATATTCAAAATATAAAAAAGCCCTTAAATTCATTTTTGCAAATTTCAAAGAGGTCTTTTCATGACGATAATTTTTTTTATGGCAGGGAATTGTTAAAGATTAAGTTCAAGTATTTTAATTTCAACAAAAGTTGCACTCATTATGTGTTTATTCTGCATTTCGCTGCACGTCATGTCATGAAGCTCTACTTGACTGCAAAAACGGGGTTCACCATTAATTTTTTTTCTGTCTCTCAAGTGGTAATAACGCCACTTTCCTACTTAATGATGATGAACGAATTAAAAGAGTTCATAAATAATTGTTTTTAAGGGTTAAATAATAAAACGTGTGTGTTGAAGATTTTTTCTGTTAATTCTTAACAGGCATTAAGCATTTTGGTAGGAATATAAAGGGCCTCCACGATGTTTACTTGAATGCATTTTTTGTTTGTAATAGGCCGAAAGGTAAGGTTGTCTTTTGGATAGTTTATTAATCAGAATTTAAATTGTTTTTGTTTTTCTTCTTAGTTAAAAATTAAAATTAAAAATTATGTAATTTTATTAATAGTCATAGATCATTTGTGTCATATAATTTTTGTGATTCCTCTTAAACTCTTAGGCTCGCTTGCTGAAATGAATCTTAAAAATTTAATTTCAACAAAAGTGCTTATGGTACAGTTTATAAGTTACTAGAACATCGGCGTTTATATTGAACATTTATATTTAAGTTTCGTTTCAGCAAGTGAAAAAACACAATATGACAGTTAAACTGACGAAAAACTTAAAAAAAAACTACATACTTGTATAAAACATAATTTAATGCAAAATTTCAACATTTTTATTTCAGTATATAGAAAAAGTGTAGACCCATCCCATTTTGGATTTAAATAATTTGTTACAGATGCCACCCTTCCGTCACAAAATCCATAAAATCTAGCATGAGAATTTTTTCTCGATCCATTTTTTTTATAAAACTCAAGCAAAGAAAAACAAATTACAGGTATAAAGTTGGTCACTGAACTTGAGTGTTTTACATGAAAAAGAAGAGAAAAACAAATCTGTTTTCTTATAGAAAATGCAATTCAAAGTGCAAAAACACCTTCTTTGTGTTCATAGAGTTTGTTCTACCAACTGATGCCACATCCTTTTCTTACTTTTCACTTTACATAGCTTAAGGGGGAGCAGATACCTAGAATTCCTTTGAAAGGCAGCTTTTTATTTTTCCATATTATACTTAAAATAATCTCAATGCCCATTATTATCGTTATCTTTGTGTACATATCCCCTCTGTGACGAAAAGATTCATAGCTTTAGATAAAAATCCTTTTGGTTTCCAAGAAAACCATGACTTGGGAAAAAAAATCTATAACGAAGTGTTTTTTTATGGGAAGTGCTTATATAGCTTTGGTTTTTGTTTCTCTCCTTTTTTGGGGCAATAAACTTCAAAAAGAATTATGTTTGGGTCCTTAAAAAATATGCATGCTATATTTTCATTATTCTATTTCAATGATTTTAATATCGAATGCATTTTTTCGACAAACATTTTACTATTATGGAACTTTTAGTGACATATGATTACTTTGAGTGACATTATGGCCATATTTCTATAGTAGCAGACAAACAAAATTATGCTAATGAACATGAAAAATCTTCATCATAGTCACCGGACACAACCGACTGGGATACCACAAAAAGAAAATGAGGCTCAGTACTGACGACCTTTGCATACCAAAGGGTGTTGCGATGAAGAAGCGCATCATGAGGATACCTTACACTTCCCTTGTCACTGTCCAGCACTCTGTCATTAAAAATCGAAACACCTAGGGAGTAATTTCTGTGACGATTTAGAGGAACTTTCCAAAACCTCGGCTAGTGAGCTTCGTAAACGACTCTAAACGGCTTGACTGCTAACAGAACATATAGGTTCTTACATTAAGTGGCTTACAACTTCCTATAGGGTATCAGAGCCCTTCTACCTAACCTAAACTATCTCGTTAAGAGTTAAGTATTAGGTCTTAACCTAGGGTGGTTACTATCAATTTAGATTTTGGGTGAAGAATTGGAATTTATAGCTTAGGATTGTGAAAACAAGTTACAGGCTTAAGGATCTTGCACATGAGCTGCAAACAGCGATTACAAATAAATATTTTTAAGCAATTTCAAGTACAAATAATATTCAAATATCAACGATTCCGTCTACTTACGATCTATGAAATGCATGTCAATAAAACAACAATATAGAAGATACCTAATTTGTTAACGTAATGTCAACAATCTTAAATCTTATTATTGTAGGCTTAAATGAGTTAAGCTTGTGTAAGTATTTTATATATTGGGTTTACCTATTAGAAGAAATGGTCCAAGAATTTGGATTCAATTTTCAGAGTATTAGCGAGAACAAATATTTTTTTTTTTTTTTTTGAAAATCCGCCCACTGCCAAACCCATACCACTGCCACACCCACTTTTATTATTTATATGTAGGTTTATTCTTGGATACGGCTCTAACGGATAAAATTTTCAGAGTTTGTTCGTATGAACAAGAGAAAAATTTGTTAAGTGATTTTTTCTAAATTCACCCTCCACCACGAAGTCAGTAAACCGAATCCCGTGCGTTTTTTGGCGGGGACCTTGTTTTATGTATAAAAACTCCTTTTGAGATGAAAAGGATAAATTTGGTCTTTTTTGCAATCCTGTCGCTTGGCCACCATTTTGAAAAATGGTCCCCTTCCTGTACTCCGGTCAGGAAATCCTGGAACTTTTTGTGGGGTATCTTATTTTAACATTTTAAATTTATTTTTGAAATGCCAAGGAGGAAATTTAGCTTGGAAATAATTTTTCTAATCTTGTCGTTTGGATGCCATTTTGAAAATTTGCGCATTGGCACATACGTGTTGACCATTGTCAACTTCGGGTAAAATCTTGTTGATACCACTTTTCGGGATCAATTTTTTTTATGTCAAAAAGGTGGAATCTCGATTATTTTGGTAAATTTGAATTATTTCAACCTAAAAAATGGGATGGAAACGTCTCCAAATACCGAACGCATAGAGGAAAAATAATGAGATATGTCTTAAAAGATATGTGTTGAGTAGATAAAACTTTTAGTAAAATATCAGTGTTGCCGCTTTTCGGGAACAAAATGACTTTAATGTCACGTAAGTCAACGTAGGTTGCAGATAAATCTACATGACACCTTGTAAATTTAACACTACCTTGAAAAAGTAATCCTGTAAATTTAACATGAAAATCTAGTTAATTTGATCGGGCTCAATGTTCAATGTCCTGTAAATTTAACTTAAAAATCGGGTTAATTTAACATGAAAATCTAGTTAATTTGTTGAATCAACCCTGTGTTGTGCCATGAATTCATACGTCTTAGAGAAGTTTTTAACACTGCTTAGTGTTCAACTCGTTTTGCATTAATCTGAAACCATAGAAATTTATATTTTAATTCAAAAATACTTTGTACTTACTCTAGTTTTAACCTGGGAATCTTCCACACATGGAAATAGTTATCATCAGTAGCAGAGTGCTACTTTACCTGAGCTTAAATTCAACTGGTAAAAACTGTTAAAATAAAATTGACTTGGGCCCATTTGCTGAAACGAAACTTAAATATTTTTTATTATTTTGCTCTATTTTTCGGTCTAGTCTCAAATGATTTGGATAATATTTTCAAAGTATATTTTAATTAACATAAAATAAAAATGAAAATGGATCAACCAAAATCAGCCCTCTGTCACACCCATTTTTATTATTTACTGATTTATCGAAAACGGCTCTAAGGATTTGGATGGCTTTGGGCTGAAATGAAAATCACAGAAATTCAAAGTAAGGGAACGGACCTACTATTATGTACAACACATATGTATCATGTGTTTCTGTTAGTTTGAAATTCTAGAATATAAATGTAAAACTTACAATATTTAGCAGCATTAGTAAAATTCTGAAATGTATTGTTTGCATAATTCAGTCCTGACTTTTACCACCATTCGTTTCGTAAGCGGTCCACGCAAGGTACTGTTTTTTAAAAATCTCTTTACAATTGCACCTATATGGTGACTGAACACACCCTATAAATGGAGCAAAAAATTGCGATAGAGAACCCAAAAGAAAAAGAGGAGTTAAAATCCAAGTGGACCCCCAAAAGTACTGCTGTGTTAAAATACTGTTGAAAAAATGTCCGAAATGAATTATGAAAATTTAACATTTCAGATTTTTAACAATGCTACTGAAAAATTCTATCGTTTTCTAGAATTTCAATAATTTGTATTTTTACAGTAACATAGTACGAGGACATACATATATTTGAGATGCAAAACGTCATTTTATTTTAGTTTTTCAATGCAGTAGCTATATTCTTCGAAATTTACCATACAGCTATGTATGTGTTTATTTTTCATTTCAAGTGGAATTATATGAAATTCATTGTTAATTTTACTATTAAAATAGTAAAAATACTAAATGAATGAGCTCAGTGAGCTTTTGTTTAAACAACAAAGGCATCGATTCCGAGTGCAATGATCGATGCACCCAATGATGCATATCATCTATTTGCATATATAAATAGTTATACATATCTTCTTCTCATACTCATACTGATGGTGAGTTTGACATTTTTAAAGTGAAAATTACAAAAATAAATACGAAAATCAAGAAAATAAGATTTCAAATCAATTTCTCTTTTCATCCCATATCCACCACATCGTATACCTACAATTTTATTTACACATGAGATTTGCTTAATGAATGCAATGCACGCATTCAATATTATTGGTGGAGAGGAGTATTTTTTGTTTTAATGTTTTTTAACACGCAAGGGGATGGAGTGAAATAGAGGAGGAGAACTATTAGCAATCTTTATAGAACTAAGAGATTTGTATAATTACAAAGGCAAACATCAAGGCGCACATAAAATATACAATTTCGGTACGCGGTTTTTGTTTTATTTCCACTATCTCGATACGAAATAATTTTGTATCTCGTTTTATTGTATGGAACTTGGGCTGGGTTTAATTTTGTTCTGTTTATTTTTAAAATCAAACTAAAGTTCAATGGTACTTTTGGCAGCAGTGCAAAAATGCATTCTTTCGTGAGAATGTTCATATACTTTTGTGAGGCGATGCGTTGTGTAAACAGTAATGATGTGTGACGTTTGGGCCGGCCTTAAATTAAGTGGCGCCCGGGTGAATATTAAAATAAGTGGCCCTTGTCAACATGATATGACACTCAATGAAATAAGACAACTGACCCTGTAAGATAGTATTATCCTAAGGGAGAATGGCGCCCGGGAAAAAGTATTGCGTTATAAAACCACATGTCATGAATTAATCTTATATTCTGACAGATATTTTATAATTCCATAACCTACATCTTGGATCTTATGTCACGAAGTGGATAGTTAATTGTCAGTATAAATATACTAATTTTGTTCATTTCAAAGTTAGGTAATCAAATTAAAAAAAAAACTTCCCTATTTTTTTCTCCTGGAACACATGAGAAATTAACAAAAAGGCATAAATAAATTAATTTAAAACAGCTCTAGCACCAAATAATTGAATTTTAATAAATTTAAAAATTTAGACCCGTTTGCTGATACGAAACTTGAGTATTTATGTTCTCTGCGTAAACTGTCACATAAGAGCTTATGTTCAACGTTAATATTTAATTTTCGTATCAGTAAATGGGCCATAGTTTGGCCTCCTGAAGTTTTACGCCTTTAGTAACCATCTTTTACGTCTGGCCCTTAAACCAGCCCTGGTGTGATATGGATGTGACTTAAAAGCTGGGCATTTAATTTGATCGATGCCATATGATGTTGACTTTAATTAAAATTAAATTTTGATAGAATTTAAACTATACATGAGGGGAATTCATACAGAAGAACACACTTGCAATTAGATGATACATAAATGATTTTAATTGAAGTAATGTTCTATGGAGGTTAAAAATAAATAGCGACAAAATTGTGATTGGGCATGAATACATATGCTGAACATAATATTATTTTTGGATAGGTAGAGAGAGTGCTATGCGTATTTATGAACAAAGCACTATTAATAACAATAAGAATGACTGAATAGTTGTCGAAACATTCATCTTAAGTAGTTCACCTGGGTGTAATGGTTAGTTATTGATAGTCACATCTTCACAACACAGTGATATAAGCATGACAGACCTTTTCTCAGGAACGAAGTAAGCTAAAAGTTTGCAATTTTTTTTTCCAAATTATGATATCCAAATTTAAAAAAAAAAAACTTATAGCATATGCATAAGTGAAGAAGTAAGATGTGCAAAAATTATTATTTTTTTATTTTTTTGAGCCTCTTACTACAAATTCCAAGCAAGTTATACACGGAAAGAATTCTTGGATCATATCACGAAAAATGAGATGCAAATTACGAAAAATGAATCCCGATTTATACCTTGGCTTCGGATTTCGTAAATTACGACTATTTGTTTGCAATTTGCAAAACTGAGCAAAATGAAGATATTGATACTCAAAAATCGTAAATCAACCCTCTTTAAGTATCAATTATGCTATCGAGGGAAAACAAAATTGCGAACAACAAATCGCAATTTGATCCAAATATTCCTCAATTGCACAATATGTAAATTTGCAAAAAAGATTTGTGATCACCACTTTTATTTCGTGATATTGCCACTTGGAAAGATCAATCCTGCTTCTACCCTTCATTTGGCAGGTATACACATTTAATTTAATTTATTTTAAATAAATACTTTACGCTGACTCTACTTGGATTTGAACTCGCAACCCTCCAGTTACGGAGCGAGCATGCAACCACCAGGCCAATTTGCATTACAGGTCGTTGGTGTCACACATTGATGATCAGATACCTGCCATGTTGTGGTGCTCTATCTCTTCGAGAAGTAAATTGCGACAAGAAAGTCTTGATTTAGGATTTTTTTGTTGGTGATTTGCGACTATTCTCATGGAGTTGCAAATTGCGACAGAAAAAACGTAAATCAGTGATTGTGCATGATGTAAATTACTAAATTTTTATCGCAAATCAATATTTTTAAATGCTGTTTGTGATATTATTCCTTTGGAGAGTAAATTACGCCAAAAAAGTTGTATTTTGCTATATGAAAAGTACAAACTTGAATCATGGATTTTAATTGCAAATCACGAAGAAACAAATTTTGTAAATTGCTACGTTTTGAATGTTAAATTACCAGTTTTTGTATTAATTCGGGAACAAAATGCCTTGATTTACGAATAAAACATGATTCGTAAATTGCAACTGCAAATTTTTCAATTGGTGATTTTTCAATTCTCTCCGTGTACTGAACAGTGACACACTTATTTGATAAAATGATGATATTCATGCAAAAAAATGCTTAATAAAATCTGCAAAATCCTGGCGTGGTTCCATTGGTCCATCAAGTGAAAATTATTATGCCTTTAATAAAACTTTTCTGACGTTTTCTTCATTTATACTGTGTTGCATTTCGGGACGCAACATGAAAAAATGGTGCCAAAAATCGCGCGTGACCTTGAGTGACCTTGAGAAAATTTAGGTTTTTATTACAAGTTATCTAGGGTTGACCAATTTCTAGGACCACTTGACCTTTTCTGACCAATTACTGACCAATTAGATGGCATTTTTTTATCAAATTTCCCTCATATGAGGTGCCAAAGTTCCTGAGCCCACGAATTCGCCATGAAAAGTTACCTTACCTTACCTGTTTTGTTTTGCTGCAACAAAGTCGGTCCTGATGTATGGTGCAGAGGCATGGACACTATTAACGTTGGATGAAAACGCTTTAGGCTGTTTTGATGGGAAAATGCATCCGGTGATTTTTGGTCCCGTGGAAAAAAAGATAAAACAACAAACTGTAAGGACTCTACAGTGACACTGACCTAGCCACAGAAATGAAAAGCCAACGATTGAGATGGCTGGGTCACCTAAGGCGAATGGACATCAATGCTCCGGCCCGAGAAGCGCGTGGTGCAGTAGAAGAAGACATCGCAACAGGTGGTGAACGCAAGACGACCTCAACCAAATTGGCATGCAAGATAGGATACAGCTAGCTAGAAACCGAGCCGGTTGGAAGAGGCTTGTTGATTTAGGCCCTGGTCCACCCCAGCAGTAGCGCAACCTTAAGTTAGTTACCTGAGCGCATCAAAGTTGCTACAGACAATGAACCACTGGAACCTAATTGCTCTTATAATTCAAAATGAATACATACAAAATTGGGAATTAACACGAGCTCATAAGCTTCTACCTTTTCTCTAATTCATATCTACCTCCTTATGTTGAATTTTCTGCTACAAGACGATGTGAACTGTTAGGAGGAGACTGGTAGTCACAAAAGATCCAGTTCTTAAACTGCCCATAATCTCGTAAAGGCCCTATGTACAAAATTTTCAATTGCCGTCAGTGATTAAAGGCCTGAGCAAACAGATAACGATCCGGCATTTTTTGTAAAAAATTTGATCGCCGCAAACTTTTTTCCTCAGTTAAGTATTTATTGTGTCACCGAATCGCGTTCTGTTTGACCAGGCGACTTAATTTTTTTTCCTTTATAACTCAGAAGTATGAAAATTGTAGTTAGGGCAGTTACGAGATTATGGGTAGTATACTGCCGTGTTAAGAAGAAAAAACGTAACTGACATTTTGGCTGTTTTGAGTTAGGACGAGTTTTGACATCTTTGATATGTTTGCTATTTTATTCTTTAAAAATAAAAGCCCTAACTCACTTTTGTAATGGTCTAAAACGCTCCAAGAAAATGACGTTCGCTCAAAGAACCATGCAATTTTTAAGATAAATTGCCGTTTTAGCACTTATTTTAAGAAAAAAAAAGTGACTCCCGTACAAGCATTTGAACATCTTAGAAATATTCTAAGCAAAAAAAAAATTGATTTATTTGTAAATACGACAGAAAAACATTCATCAACAAAACAGAAAAGATAGAGATAAAATCAGAAAAAACGCGATTATCTCGAAATGTCAAAAATGCAGATACGTTTTTTCTTCTTAACACGGCAGTATATTGAAATGGGTGTCAAGTTAGCGAAACAGCATTTGCCATTAGCCGCGTTTTATTATCTCTCATAACCCATATGGTTTACCTCGCGAAAATAAAACGATGCGGGAAGTGCAAAAACAGTGCTGTATATCTGTCTCTTTTTTTCTTATGTTTATTTATGTTTCATTTAAAGCTTGTCTCTTTTCCTCTATACTCCTAACATTGCTGACAAACCGCTGAATTCATTCACAATGGTAAATAGCCCTCTGCCGTTCAAAGCGAAAACCTATATCTGGGTTATTGAAATTAACCTCGATAGAAACCTGGATCCCATGTTGTTTTTGCAGTACTTGTTAAAAGATAACCTCGACCCAGACCCGGAGATAATAAAACGCAGCTAAATAATCACAAAATAGTAAGGTGGTTATGATAATTTGCTGTTAATTAGTTGAGAAATTCCGAATATGTCGTTCAATGTCTTCAAAGTTTTTTTTTTTTGCTTTATTGATTTGATATTAAGCTACCGAACACACCACCTTGAAAATCGATTAAAACTTCCAAAATTGAATAGTTCATTGCTTGATAATTTGAGGTTAATTAGTCGTTAATTTCCTCTGAAAATACCAATTTCCGACTCTCCCTCTCTCAATCTATTCATCTCTCTATCTCCCCCTCTCACCCACTCTCCCTCTCTCAATCTTTCACTCTCTCACTCTCTCCCTCTCTCCTTCTCTTGCCCTCGCGCTCTCTGGCTTAATTCCTTGTTTACATAATCCACAGAAAATCTTCCAAATCATAACTTATGATTTTTAAATAAAAATCCACAATCATTTTTCAGTTTAAATTAAAATTTGTATTTCCAAAAAAAACACTCTTTCTTAAATTCTAAAGCTTAAGCTTCTACCAAGCCTGCAGAGGTGCTGCAAAAGTAAATTGTTGTGGCTGATAATAACTCTGCTGGGCCAGTAATTGAGGGGTGGCAAGTAATTTCTGTTGCTGCAAACCAATTAGGCTTGGATACTGTAGTTTGGCAAACGAAGCTTGGGCTTGGGCTGGGAACAGAGCTAATTTTTGAGGAGTAAATCCTGCTGGAGCAGCGGTGATGGGAACCAATACAAACCCGGCTGGTACAGCACCAGCAGCAGTGGCAGTGGCAGTCTTTGTAGCTGTATCAGATTCGTCATTCTCGGTTTCTCGCTCCTGATTTCCTTGGGTTAACTGACCAGATTTGCTGCTATCCAAAGGTGCAACATTTTCAACATCTTTACTTTCCTCAAGAGATTCATCACTGGTGCTTTCGGGAACTGCCTTGTTAATTGGAGCTCCATACTGCCGAGCCGGCTGTTGCTGACGTTGGAATTGAATTTGACGCTGTGAAGTTGATTGCTGGGGTCTCAGGAACTGTCCTTGCTGCTGGGATGCAGAAGTCTCTTCTGGTGCTCCATATTGCTGAGATGGTTGCTGAGGACGAGTGAAGTCAGAAGGCTGCAAGTTTGAGGCTGCTTCCTCTTGTGGGGTGCCGTATAATCCAGAAGGCTGCTGGGGCGATTGAGATTGAGAAGCCTCACTTTCAGATGGGGTGCCATAATACTGATTTGGTGTTTGTTGTTGCTGCTGTTGTTGTTGTTGTGTTTGCAATAATTGTTGCTGTTGCCTATATTCTTGCTGCAGCTTCTTAATTTGAGCCAACCTCAATTGTTGAGCAATAGCTTCTCCCGGAGGAAGATTAAACGTCCGATCAGGTCTGAATCCAGATGCAGGGTATGGAGCTGCTTGCTGCTGTTGGAGCCTGTTATTATATCCTCTAAATGAAGTTTGACCGTTGCACACAGCAACGATGGCGCAGGCCAGGACGATGAGAGTAAGTTTTGGTGCCATATTTTTTCGTTATTTTTTTTTTCGGAACTGCCAAACGTAGGTACACAGTATCCAAACGAGACTGATATCAATTGAATAATCAAACGCGTTTTTTATACTCCTCCACAATAACTGACAGCGATTCCCAACATTTAATTAATTCAGTTGCCGTAAGTATGGCTCAAAAATTGCAGCGTAATGTGTCTAGTTTGACGGCGGCAGCAATGAACGCCTCCACCTCAGGCGACATTGACCGACATCTTGCCTGACATGAAATTGTCAATTTTACAAATTTTTTAATTGCACTGTTTCGTTTGCTGTCATCACATATCGCTCGGTGGTGGCGGTGGCGGCGCACCACATCGTCTCGTTGAAATTGTCCAAAAAGCTTATCGCGTCGAGGAGCTGTGTTAAAAAACGCATCAAGTCTGCAAGTCACGTAAAGCCATCGATCATCGAGTAGTTCATTTGCAGGTTCGAGGAATTCGAGGTGGTTCGGTTAGGGTATATAATATTGCGTCTTTGTTGATAACGAAGCACAGAATAAAGATCCCTTCTTCATTAGAATCATAGATTAAGGATATAGAAAAAGGCTTGGTTTCTCACATAGACTCTAGGTCATTAAAGAAACATTCGACTACAGTCAGCCTCAAGCCTCATGTTTTTGTGAGAGACGATTAGAAGCGTGTTAATTTATATGCATTTCGCATATTCATAGTAATGGCAAACGGACGTGTTGGGTGAATAGCAATCAACAAAATGGGCGAATCAAATAATCTCTGAGGCAGGCATGGTGGTATTATTTTGAAATGTTGATTTTGGTAAAAACAAAAAATAAAATAAAAAAATATAAAACCAAAACAAAAATTTGCCATAAAAGTGTCTCATGATGGGAAATAAATTTTTGATCAACAAAAATTATTGCGACGGTTTTTATTGGGCAAATTCACGATGAGTGAATGAATTTTGTTCACTTTTAGGAAAGGGGCAAAAGGGAACTTTATGTCAGAAATAGTCTTTTGAAATAGATATAAAAAGATCACATACCGATAGGGGGTTCAGTTATCGTTGAGGGTTTAGGAAGGCCAATTGGATGACTAAACGGCTCACAATTTAGTTGTAATTTCAATTGAGGATGGATAAGCTTTTTGAAAACTTAGAAGATCCAAAACATTCATAAGTTTAAAAACTCATTTTTTTTCGAGCAAGTATCATACTATGAAGGAAGGAACAAATCTACTTGGGGAAGAACTACATTGTGAGATGGTTAAATGTTTTAGAATTCGGGGAAGATATGATTGGTGTCAACATGGTGATGTACTGTGCCGTAACGTATTTCTTTCTACACTCAACGGTGTTGTTTCGTCTATAAGACGTGGGCTACTCTGATATGTTTAGAGTTGAGGCTAGTCAGGGCTTTCTAGCCAGGGAGCTCAAAAGGAGCTGGCATTAGATGAAAATTGTATGGGTCAACGGTAACACAGCTTATATTAGATGTGTTCAAGCTGTATTTCCAGCACTTATTAAATAGGAATCATATTAGGCGAGTGATAGGGCAAGAATCCAATTCTTCGGCGCATGCATCAAATCATCAACCAAGAGAAGATGGAAGGAAGGATGCTCAATGACTGGTCTATCAGTTCTATATGATCCATCCTAAAAAGGCTATTCTCTGTTCTTCAAGTATAATCAAGACAAATTCCTTCTTCTTAACATCCTATATACGATCCAATCCAACGTAAACTGTGTGAGCAACTTAAGCCGTTCTGCAACACTTCAATCGGCAAGTACCAGCGTGCGAGTTCTAGCCCGGAAGATTGACCATACATCAAATCTTTACTATGAGGAACATCTATGGAAAGGCACATGAGTTTAAAGTCGAGATTCAACACCTCTTCATCGACTTCGAAGCCACAAAAGAAGCATTTATCGTCAAAAGGCCTTTATTGTGATGGCCAAGTTCAGAAAAGCTGAGACTGTTGTGTTCCGTGACGTTAGAAAGCTAAAAGGGCATTGTGCAACTTGGAAAAACTTCTCCTAACGATTCGAAACATGTAAAGGGTTTCGGCCAGGAGATACGCTATCATGTTATTTTATCAATCTCGTTCTGGAAGAAATAGTGCACAGGGCAAGTGTTAGCACAGCCAGCACAATTTTCAACAAAAATGTTGACGATATCGACATCATCGGACGCTCTCAACGTACCGTAGGGTCCTTCACATAGTGATTAACGAACGGGCAAGACTTTTTGTCCTTGCGGTAGATATGGGCAAGACTAAGTTCCTACTATCGATAAGCACACAGGCATAGTAAATCGCTAAAGCCTCACTTTGACTAGCAGCTTCAATTCCGAAAAAGTCAAGAAGCTCATTTGCATTACTGAATTATTGTTAAATGAACAGTTACTGCACCCTGCACGAATGACACCCTATCGGCAATCTGGGAACTACTGAATAGCTTGTCCTGGCGAAACAAATGGGTTCAAAACTTCTTACGGCTTGATTAGACGAAGTGCATGCTCTGGAAATCTCCATGCGCCCATTACTTTTTGGGGATCCGATAGTTGACTGATAAAGCAGAAAGGGAAATCTGAGCCGGTTTACTGCCTCATTTATCGAGTAATATGTAACTGAATTATGAGAGTTTGGCATTACCACTCATGTTTCGAGCAATTAAGTGTTACTCGTTCATTCGATCACTAATCGCACTCACTCACTAGATCACTGAAACGGTTATTCGGCCCCGGATATTTGTTGTTTTTGTTTTTATCCTCTTTTAGGTTTTATTTATTTATTTATCAGACCAGCGAATAACAAAACATCACCAATGACCGACACACTATAAAAACGCTTAAAAACTGGGCAACACCCTTCTTAAAGTTCTTTTGGAGTTTCTTTTTCAAAAGTTTCTTTTCACAATCGTTCAGTTTTAGCAAGCCAAGGCTATCTTCAAGTTTATTCTTTCCCAACACACCTAGAAAAGAATCGTACTTCAGAGATGGTCAATTCAACATGAGAGCACCCATACTAAATGACATTACGTTCGTATTTCAATGATCTCAAATAAACTTCAGCATAAGCTATTGAAAGAGTAGTGGAACCAGCTCCAACCTTTTTTTTTCAACTTGTGTACCGGGATTATTGATTCTCTTAGTAAGGGATTCAATTTTCTTCAAAAACTTGGCCTTGGGATCTGGGAGAAAATATCGAAATTTTGTGCCCAATTACTGCTTGTGAATGAACATCATCTAATGCTCTGCTTCGATTGGGTCATTTTGGATCGTATGTGACGTTCTTCTTTTAGAACTTTGGCATTGTTTGGAAAAACTGTATTCACTGGATTGGGGTAATGGCGGAAATGCTGTAGGACAGTTTTTGGAAACACGACCCAATTAATAATATCCCAGACAATGGACGGAAATAAAGTTCATACGCTCATTGGACACACCCAAGTCGCCATCTTGGTGTTTTTCTAACGTCACAATAGTATCTTTAAAAAAGAGTGCGTGACGGAATTTTTATTTTAGTACTTTTTAGTACTTACTTTGTTTTTCATAACGAGTTTGGAAATCGCCTTGCGTGTGTTTGTGAAGTTATAAAATAGTTGAAGTCTCTGAATACTGAAATTATATTTTTTTTCAGTGAGTTTTTGAAGTTTTTATAATGGTTCCTGCGTACAATGATAAGGGTGGGCCATTTTCGAAAACTTCAGCTGCGTCACAAATGCATTTCAAAAATGTTCTTTAACGCAAACTGCTAAAGTCACATGTTCAAAAACATTATCTGTGCAGTAAAAAAAATGTATCTCACGTTAAAAAAATTGAGGAACCAGAGAACATGTTCGCAAACATCAAATGCATTTGCAAGTAAATCGAATGACTTTGATCAAACACATTTTGCATATGATGATTGCAATTTGCGTCAAAAATTGACGATCATTTGACTTTCATATTACGTTTTCGAAAACAGCCGTATTCATGCAACGTCGTAAGCATACAAAATGTGTGAAACTATAAGCTTATGCAAAAGTTAGCATGAACAACCTTTTTATTCATTTGGTTATATGTTATTGAAGTGACTGCTTGTTAAACCTCGATTATAAAACGTCAAAAACGTGATATATTAGACGTGCTTATAGATTTCTGATTTATTTTTAAAAGGAACTTCTCCCGAACTAACGTGAAATTGGAGTCTCGTGCCTCAGAATGATGAGAAATGGTAAGGTAGAACTATACCAGCTGGAAGCTGTCGGAAGCTTATGTCAAAAACAAAACAGTAAAACCGTCAAAATTAGTAGTGAGCTATATTCACTCAAGTAAAATGTACCCTGCTAAATGAGGATTCAGCAGAGCAGAGTGATGAAGTGCCCCAAATAAACGAGATGCACAGGTCCTAGCGGTATTGACATTGAACCCCCGTCAGAATCGGAAGTGTAACCTTCTATAAATCTCCTCAAAAACAAGAAGGCAGCTGGACTTGACGGAATACCAGCTGAATTCCTGAAAGCCGATCCCGCAACAGCGGCTAGTATTTTACATCCGTCGATACAAAGCATTTGGGAAATCGAAAGCTATCCCAGGGACTGGAAGGATGGTGTGATTGATAAGCTGGCCAAGGAAAAGTGACCTTAAGAATTACAACAATTGGCGTCACCGTTTTGTCGCCGTTTTCCCAAAACTAATGGCAACCATCATTCTCGAGCGAATTAAGGATAGAATCGAGTCTACACTCAAGAGGCATCAAGTTGGCTTCCGCAGTGGTCGATCGATGTGTCGACCATATCAACACCCTGCGTATCGTCTTCGAGTCGATGGAATTTCGATCACCGCTTTACCTCATGTTCGTGGAGAAGGCCTTCGATCGAGTTTACCGAGAATGTATATGGAGATCGTTGCTTGGTAGAGGAATTCCGCCAATAGTTGTTGCCATTATTAAAGAGTCCTATACAACAGCGCAAGGATTTTTGTCTTACACAATGGGCAGCTATCCGACTCCTTCGTACTGCAACAGGGTGTGAGACAAGGGGATGTTCTATCGCCAATTCTCTTCCTGCTGGCAATGGACGACGTATTGACGGCCAGTGTTGGTACAGCTGAGCGACAGGGCATTAAATGGAGACCATTCGAAAGGCTCAGTCATTTAGACTATGCCGATGACATTTGTCTACTGGCAAATAACATCAGTGGGCTGAACGGGATGTGCCAAACACTGCAAGTGAAGGGAGAGTCGAGTGGTCTAAGAATTAACAGCAAAAAGACAAAAATAATGCTCACAGGCCGCTCCACACAGCAGCGTATTATTCTACAGGAGACGCCAGTTGAAGAAGTGGAACAGATTAACTACCTTGGCAGTATTGTTTCTGCAAACGGTGGTAGGGATCTGGACGTTAAGAGTAGAATAAATAAAGATCGTGCGGCCTTCGGTACTCTGTCCCCAACTTGGATATCCAGTCAAATCTCCTTACGCACTAAGTTGAGATTCTTTGAATCCAAATCCGTGCTGTCATATGCTTGTGAAACCTGTGGCGCATGACAAGTCTAGATATGCTGGTCGTCGATATAAGAAAGCGTAAATGGCGTTGGATTGGTCACACACTGAGGAAACCAAACGATGAAATTGCAAAGCAGTGCTTTGAATGGAATCCTCAGGGTGCACGGCAGGTTGGAACGCCAAGAACAACATGGAAGTCAACTGTCTTAGCGGAAGCAGAATCCCAGAGAAAGACGTGGCCACAGCTAAAGTACCTTGCAGCAGACCGTGAAGGTTGGAAACGTTTTGTTGACGCCCTATGCCCCAGCCGGGGTTACTGGACATGATGATGATGAAAATGAATCATCTCTCACTTTATTTTTGGTCCCACTCCACCAAATATCAGTTTCACTTCTGTCTGGTGCGTTCTGGATCACTCTTCTCTTCCGAAAGAAAAAGTTGACGAAACTTGACAAAAAGTAGTTCTTTTTCATACTAGCACTTCAGTGAGCTATTGATTATTATAGTTCAACCACGACAATACAAACGTTTCACGATTCACGTTTGTTTGGGAGAGCCAAAGCTTCCCTAATCATTGAGTAAATGAAGGAGTAATGTTTTTTTTTGTATAAACTACGTTTTAATTCACTACTTTTATCGCCAACCAATCATGATACAATAGTTACAGAACATGGTCAGAGTTTTATTTTAGATCTCTGAGATATCATATCATATTTCTGAACACGCCTAGTTCTAAAAGTCACAATGACGTTTTGAAAAGTTAATCCAAATATATTTGGTTTATCGAAATAAATTTGGTTAATTTTTGGCAGCTGTGTAAATCTTTGGATAACTTTAACCAAATTGTGTATTCCCATACAAAATTTGACAGTTCATTAACCAAATGATAAACGTAACCAAATCGTAAACTTATCTAGTGTTTTACGGAGTAATTCAAGCAACAAAGTGAGTTTGGAATTTTATAATGGTTTCGGCTGTCAAGAGTAATAATAATTATGAATGCCCCAATTTCTATCTTTCCATAAGCGAATCGAGTCCATTGAGCTCAAACAAATAACATACAATCCAAATTTTAATCAAAAATACTTCGAACCTATTCATAAACATAGGTCCAGTCCAACCAAGTCATAACAATAATTAAATAATAGCATAGAATTGTTTGTTTACAAACTTCCAAATACCTAACTATAATCGACTAAGCAAAAATGGTGCTATCAAATTATTTACTGCAGCACGTACAAAATCTTATCAATTCTTGTCAGTAAAGGGTGTCATTTTATTACAAAATACATGCCTGTCAAAAACGATACAAAAAATTACTCAACATGCACGCATTGTCGCACTCGTTTATTTGGCATATTTATGTTGGTAGCTGTAGGCACTCGATTCGTTTTTAAATTCCCTTTTTAAATTAAATTAATGCATAAAATTAAAAAAAAATAAATAAATCAACAAACGCAGCTGACTACAATGTATACAAAAACAAAACAAAACAAAAATAAATTCGATTGGTCAAGACGCACTTCACAGCAATGACCTTTGGCGCTGGCTTATAGAGTACCTGTACCTATGCTATGAAATTAAGTCGCACGACACGCCATTCGATCGACTGACCACAAAGACGACGACTCACGACGACGGTGACGATGCACGGTTCTTATCGCACATGACAAAGTTATTATTATTATTGTGCGTGAATATGGCCATTGGCCAAATATTTTTTTATGTTCATGGGTGTCGGTGTCTACCGGCCCAAAAAAAAATAAAGTCAAGATGCCAAGGAAGGCAAAACATAACTTGACAGACAGCTAACCGAGCTTACTAGACCATGGTTGATGCGCTGCGGGCGGTAGATCGTTGACTTTTGACGTTTTATTAAAATGGGTTATGTGTAGGGTGACCATATTATGTTTTTGTGTTGTTGTTTTTGTTGTAAAATAACTTCGCTTGCAATAGATTCATTATTGGGTCAATAAAACACAACTATATTAGAAATTTGAAAAACAAAGTAGATTTATTTTAATATGCAGCCCTGCATACATTTTTCTTAACATCCCGACTAAGCCAATAATAAAATCTGATGGAAAATGGTTTAATCACTTTCTGATTGTGGATGAATTACATTGAAAGTGAAGTGTTCTTCTTCTTATTATCTGGCTTCTGGCTCCCAATCCAGGAAGGGTCACTGCCTGAGACACGGCAACCTTCCATCCTCTACGATCCCGAGCACGCTACTTCCAATCATCTAGACCAAGCTTTCCGGCATCTACGCGATGACTTGTACTTTAAACCGGAGCTAAGATCTTCTTTGTATCCTTGAACCTGGGGGGGAGGGGGTAGTCGACATATGTTTATTTTTTGGACTACATCCACATCTTGATAAGCTCATAGAGTTCGCGGCTGTCTCTTCTCCTCCATTTGCGCTCCTCGCACACAGTACCAAATATACATCGAAGAATATTTCTTTCGAAGGAGCCCAGTATCAGTTCTCCCTTTTTGTTTATCGCCCAACACTCGGTGCCATAAAGCAGGACTGGCAGTACAAGGGTCTTATACGGCGTGCACTTCCTTGGTTTCGTGACAGGAGTTTTGAACCCATCTGTTGCACCAAACCGATGTAGCATCCGTTTGCTAGGGTTATTATTCTTCAGATCTCACTTAGATATCGTTCATGGGATTAATGTTTACTCCAAGGCAGATCAACTCCTAAGCTACTTCGAAAACGTCACTGTTGATAGCACCAACAGTGACGTTATATCCTAGTCCGTTGACTGATTTTTCATTTTTGT
Organism: Dasysyrphus tricinctus; assembly: GCA_963921185.1. NCBI lineage: Eukaryota > Metazoa > Arthropoda > Insecta > Diptera > Syrphidae > Dasysyrphus > Dasysyrphus tricinctus. The sequence continues at coordinate 111,628,600 of OY992533.1, forward strand.
TGATATAGCATGTATTTGGTATTGTCCTCGTTAACTTGAAGACCAAGAGGTTTCACCTGTTCTTCAACTGCCAAGATAGCCTCTATAACGGTTTGTTAGCAGCGGCCAATTATTTCGAAGTAGTTGACAGATCTGTTGAAAATAGTGTCTTCAGTGCTAACGCCTGCCCTATACGCACTATATATTTGTCCAGAAAATAATTGAAGTAATCACATGCTCGTGCATCTCCTAGCCGAAACCGTGTGATGGTTTGGAATTATTCGAAAGAGCATTTCCTTATTTGTACTTTGCATTGCATATTTTCTAATTTCACGAGACAGAACTGGATCAGTTTTTCCAGAATCTCAAGTTCTGCCACATCGCCATATAGAGTTCCTGACGATGAATGCCATCATATGCGGCTTTGAAGTCGATGAATAGATGGTGAGTCTTGACTTGAAAATCGTTGGTCTTTTCCAGGATTTGCCTGCTGAGTGAATATTTGGTCTATGGTCAATCTACCTGGCCAGAACCCATACTGGTACCTGCCAATTATAATATTTCAGAACGGCCTAAGACCATAGAAAAAGAAGTAAAGGAACTGGTGTATATCACATATACAGTGTACGTGAATGAGGCAAATAGTTGAATGCTCGAAATGTCAAATCGGTGACTGAATGGAAGAAAAACAGTAAACAAAAAGTGATACAAGACTAAAAACATTAATAAATAATTAATTGTTGAAAAAAAAACAAACAGTTTGCAGTGATTTACTAAGAAATTTGTGTATATTTGCTAATAAAAATAAAAAAATATGAAGTGCAGTGCAAAATTGTGTAAAAACAAACCAAAATAAGGCGGACAAGAATCATTTCCTTTCACAAGTGAATTTCATTATATTTTTTTCTCAAAGAGAGTGATGTGAATTGTTTGTATTTTAATTAGTCACCAATCAAGAAACACATTTTAAATGATTAAACTTTTAAAAAGGCTTAGAATAATATTAATTAATTGAAAACTTGCACATGGTTTTTCTGATATAATTGTGGATAGAAGAAATGTCAAACTGCGATTCTGTGAAACAGGGACGTATTTTTTTTTTTGTGTTGGTGATTGCAAGGCGCAACTATATGCTAAGCGCCCTTTATATTAGGAATTTTTTTTTTTGTTACTAAATCGATTTTGTACTTTTGGTGTTCGTATATTTTTTATATTTTACATACGCTCATATCTTCTGAATTTTTATTTTATAATTAATATTTGTTCATGTTTTTAATGTTAATTTACGTGTCTATTCAGGAAGATGCCCAGAAAATATTTGTTTTATTAGCTTGAAAAAGAAATAATTAAAATAATTTAATTAAAAATTTAAAAGGTTTTTGAAAGTCGAGTGGTATAAGCAAAAATGGATGACCAGTCTGAAAGTGGATGAAGTAAGGCCACATTCGGGGGTGTCATATTTTGTATCGCTGCCAATGATTTAATTTGATGTCGCATTGGTTTCGGAGAGCTTTTATTCATGACAATGCGTAAATTAAACTAAGTACATTTATAATATTCCACTGAATCAACAAAATTTTTAAGAAAATAGATTTTAAAAATTTTACTGGCGCCCTAAACGGTTATCATAAAAAAAATAAGTATTTTCTTAAACATACCGCTGAGAAGAAAAATAAGTTTAGAAACTAAAAAATGATTGTTATGGCACCCTAGTAAGTTGCAATTAAAAATCACTCCATCCCTGTTGGAGTGCATTTATGTTTGTGATAGCAAGCACTAATATGTAAAATGCCGCAGATTTTTCCAACAATGGCGCTTCCTTATATTTTTTATTCTAAGCCTAAGACACAGAACGTAGAATAGGATCTTGAATGCGAAGTTTTTCAAGGATATGCCTCAATAGTTCTCGCAGAACATAGGATCGCCTTTTTTGTAGATGGGACATTTGGAGCTGATAGACCAGTCAACGGGCATTCTTCCTTCTACCCAAACTTGGTTGATGAGTTGTAGAGCTGTTTAAATCGTTCATTTTAAATGATCGAATCATTCAAGTATCGATAACCAAAATGATTCGATCATTTCAATCAACCAATCTTTCGATCATTTTAATTTCACTGAAATTATTTCTGATTCAAATTTCATTTCGATTTCTATGGAATTAAATTTCTCCAACTTTAACGAGTTCAATTCAATAATTTACCGATTTTGATCGAATACAATTTGATCCAAATTAAAAAAAAATACAATTTGGATGGATTAAAAAAGCTCAACAAAAAATATGAAATTTTCTCAGTTTTTTTTCCTCCTCCGGAAAAAGGAGATTTTAGGTCAATTGGTTGACATTTGGATCAAAATATACACTTTTTATGTCAAAATATAGTTTGCCCCTATCCCTCAAGCCATCAACTGTCAAATTAAATTGACGGATGGCTACGATTTCGATGGACTAAAAAACCTCCATGAAGTCTGAAACGTGTGATGAATTTTTACTGCTCCCGAAAAAGGTAATTTGAAGGCAATTGGATGTCATTTGTATCGAAATATTGTTTTTCTGTCCAAATATAGTTTATTCCCTGACTGTCAAGCAATCAATTGTCAAGTTCCATTGATGGATTGAAATGAAAATTTGTGATTTGGATCATCAATACTTTTCGATAATCGAATCCAAAAAATCGAATCGTTCCTGATAGACACAGCGTTAATGAGTTGATGCATGTACTATTTCAACACATCCACTCCGTGCTTGAAAATCTCTACTGGTACTGGTATCGGCAGCCTTTTTGTTCGTGAGCTTTTTAATAGCTAAGTCTAACTCTTCTAAACTAGGTGATGGTACTGTTTCTTCATTGACTGGAGTTGGGTTTGCTTCTCGTCCTCTTTTGCGCTCTTTACCTGATGCTCATTCTCATTCAGCAGCTGCTGAAAATGCTGCTTGAACACATCAACTGTTCCCTCTGCTTCAGTCTATAGATTACATTCTTTGTTTCGAAGAGCCGACGTTCTGGCTTTAAAGCCAGCAGCCAGTTGCTCTGCTTTTTTATAAAACTTCCGGGTGTTATTTTGATCGCGAGACTCCTCGATCTCTTTGAGCTGGATTCCGACACTTAATAAGCATCAAATTAAAGCATCAAAATCCTGTATATTATAACATCTTTGAATTTCCATTGCGGTGAACCGCAACTTGACTTACTTCAAAATGTACGGTGTCGAAATTTAGCGAAACGTACGTAGGTATTTGATGTAGGTATGATTTTTTTTAGTATTTCGACTTTTTAATTTGCAATTCACTTAGCATACAAATTGATACTGATCGCTCATAAATTTCTCTATATTCGATTATGCATATACAATTTTAATGTTCATCCTAAAATCAAAAAAAAAAAAAAAAAAAAAAAATTAAATATACTCGTAATACTTTATCTCTTGGAAAAATTCCACTTCTGTAGAAAATACAAAATCTAACCGAACCCGAATAATAATTTTAAAATAACACAAAATCCTCAAACTAACATCTGTGAATGAAATTTGTATTTGGGATTCGGGATATGTACATATACTCTCCTGCAAGTGCGATGACAAACATTCAAATGAAAAATATATATATCAAAACATTTCTCATAGCCCCCTCCCCCCCTAAATAAAATACAAAACAATACCGAAAACAAAAAACTTGCTTACTGCCTGTGTAATTTATACCCTCGAGGGTTTGGTTGGTTAGACCACAAAAGTCACCTAAACCACTTGCGGAAGAAAACCAGCACCATATTACGTCCGACATCCTGCGTCATCGGCACAAGTTTTTTTGAAATATAAAAATATCAAAGGCATGTGGTTGAGGAGGTATATGTATGAGGTTGGGGGTGGCTACAAACCCTAAAGCATGTTTTTTAACTGCATTTTATTGACTACGTCTTTTTTTGTTTTTGGTTTTTAATAATAAAAAATAAAATTGTTACTGCCTGCGGCTGCATAATTACAACGCAACGCAGTTGTGCAATTTTAAGTTTAATATAAAACCCTCTGCACATCATATCCTATACCGCTACTCCGCCACCGCATCGTAATGTTGGGGATATTCTGTGGGCATTCTTATTTTTTGTTTTGTGTTTTTTTTTTGTATTCTGACATCCATGTCATAAATAATTAAATTCGGGGGCAGGGTAGTCTGTTCATAAAGAATTTTTTTTACTCCAATATATGAATTACTATAGGCATATTTTTTTGTATGCAATTCATGTTAATATTTTATTTTATTATTTTTTATTTAATACAACTTTTTTGTTTTTATTTTTAAAATTTGCAGTTTTATCTTATTTTTGGTTATTTTATGTTTTTTTTTTAAATTTCCAAGAAAGATATTTTAATGGCTTTCAAATAAAACCCTCGTAAATATTTTTATATAAAAGAAATGCAAGATTGGGTCTTCCAAAGTAAACCTACAAACTACATACCTCTCTCTCTGCTGGGGTGGTGATGAAGATGTTAAAATTGAACCTTTCTTTCCCCATCATCGTTGGGGGCTACATATGGGAGGTCCTTTTTTCTTATTTTATTTTATGTCCTACGGATTTTTATGTGAAATTGTTGAAAAGCATGTTGTTCATGGAGTATACACCTACGGTATACCATATCATCATCTATGATGGTGTAGTTTGAATTGTCGAACCCTTTCTCTGCATGTACAGATGTACACACATCCCACATCAGTTGATTGATGCTGAGTTTTTTTTTTTTTGAACATTTTTATACATTTTTTCCCATCTATGGGAAGTTGTCTTCTTGTTTGATATCAACCTCAAGACAGATCTATGTTATTTTTCTACTGGGGAGATTTGAGTGACATTTCTTTTTCTTCAGTTATCAAGCCTCAAGCACCTGTTTTAAATTCAAGTGCTGTAAGTACTTTTTCATTTCATTTAGCAAAGAAAACATAATTCTTTTTGATGAAAACAATATTTAAGAAGCAAACAATATGTAAACTTTGTATCTTTTGAATTGTGTTTTGTGCAACAGAAAAATTCTTGTAACTCTCTTTCGCCTTGAATGTCAAAAACATAATTAATTGATGTCCGTGAAGCTAGCACTGCCGTTTTCAATTATCGAAAAAAGATTTTCTCTGTATTATGCTCAACTTATGCTGATGCTTTGTGCCGTCAGTATTTAAAAAAATCGCAGATTTATAAATTTTACGGATGCATTTTTTTTTTTTTTGAAATTTTACAATTTCATAAAAATGAAAATTGTGATGTTTTGTGCTCATTTTTTTTTTTGCTATTGGCGAAGAGATCAAATAATTCGTATATTTGCAAGTTTTACGGCCATAAAACAACTTTGCGAAGTTAATACCACAAATTTCAATAAAAAAAATCCTGTGTTGTGCTCAACTTGTGCTCCTTTGTAAATACATATTAAAAAAAAACTCGCAAATTTGCAAATTTAACAGTTAAAACTATGTATGTATTCTAAAATTTTGTAGTTTTATAAAACAGAGACAAAAAATACCATATTTGCAACTGAGATGGGTACGAAATCTCGCAATTTTAAATTTCGCATTCGAAATCTCGTAGCGAAATTTCGAGATTATAAAATCCCGCTTTTCATAACCTCGCAATTACCAATTCCAGTTTTTCATAATCTCGCAATGCAAATCAAAATTTTGAAAAATTTAATTGCATTGCTAGAAATACACTTTTTTAATCAAAATCTCGCAAAATTAAAATCTAGCGTGAGATTCTGATTAAAAAAATGTACCTACCTATTTGTTGCAATTAAATTAAATTTTTCGAGATATTCTACCTTCTGCAAAATATGTAAATCTTTAAGACTTTAAGACCACAATGTTATTTATCAATTGTTACTGTTTATTTTGTAACTATAGTCAAGAGTACAAGAGAGAACATAGATATGGTATAACCAATTGTAATATGTAAATTGCATTAATCGTATTTGACCTTTTACAAATTTTTGGAAAATATTTTTAACAATAGACTTCATATATAAAAAATTGAACTCTTCGCGAAGCATTGCTAAACACATTCTGCTTGCTTTAAATCAAATTTTATTCAATTTACCAAAAATAAGAAATAAATCTTTTTTCAAACAAAGTTTATATATTTTTTTTTTATAAATTTTTAAAAATAACACAGGTTTACAAGGTTTTCGACACGACTAAGTAAGAGTTGATCTAAAGCTAATTTTTCGTGGTGAACTCAAATTCGTTATCCGTTTTTCGCTATCAGCTCTGGTTTTCGATATATTACCGTTATAAGAGTTGTTCTAAGGGTAATTTTGTACGTTGAATTCAAATTCGTTATCCGTTGTTCGCTATCAGCTCTGGTGTTCGAGATATTACCGTTAGAAAGTGCATAAAAAACCGTTTTTTTCGACACTTTTGGGGTTATGTAACTATGAAAATTGATTTTTATTTTTTTTATTGCACAAATTTCTGAAAGTACTAATCTTAATCTTCAAAATTCAGCTTTAACCGTCCCAATATCTCTTTTACTTTTTGAGAAATCCTCAGTTGCATTTTTCAATATATTGTGATGAGCAAGTAGAGCGACTTCACCAAGATTCAGAAAGAATAGAAAAAAGTTACAAATATTTTTGGGATGATAGTATGTTAAGTGACTATTGTTAGTTTCTTGCACTTCAAACGGACCAACATTTATATGGACCGCGCAGTTCCACTACATTTTGTTTTAATTTGTAAGAGTTATTTCAAAAGAAAAAAACTGCGGTCAAAAACGGGTGATTTTTTAATTTATTTCCAAAAGTTGAGCTGATAGCAAAAAATGGATTTCAGATTTGAAATCTACACTAAAAACTCTTTTTAGAACATATTTTACCTGCTCCTGTCGAAAACGACGTAAGCCAAAAAGAAAGCATTTCTAAAATTATATACAGTAGTCAGATGAGGACTAATAACCAATTTAATATCTCTCAAAAAGTAAAAGAGATATTGGAACGATTAAAGCTAAATTTTAAAGATTAAGTACTATTAGAAATCTGTATAACTAAAAAAATCAAAATTAATTGGCATAGTTACATAACCCCAAATGGGTCGAAAAAAACGTTTTTTTTGCACTTTTTAACGGTAATATCTCGAAAACCAGAGCTGATAGCGAAAAACGGATAACGGATTTGAGTTAAACGTATAAAATTACCCTTAGGACAACTCTTACTTTGACGTGTCGAAAAGTTAACCGATATTTGTAAACCTGTGTAATTGTTAACAGTAAAAGTTGAAAAAGAAAGTTTTCGTTTTCCAGTTTTTATTTCCCATTTACAGAATTTGCATTTTTTATTGCGAAAACCAGAGCGATACGTTGCTATGAGATTTGAATTTGCGAGATTTGGGTTAAAATTTGGGAGATCAATATCTGAGTAAATGCGAGATTACTTACATACTTTTGACTAAATATTCGCAAGCTTGCAAATTTTGCGGATATATTTTTTTTTTAATTTTGAAATTTCGTAAAAATGTGCTGTTTTGTGATAAGTGAGCTCTGCCATATGAAGAAGGGATACAAAAAATTACACATTTGCAACTTTTATGGTCAAACAAATTTTGCTAAGCGCAAGCACCGCCATTTTCACTTGAAAACTTGTTTTGTATTGAATTCAGTTTGTACTGCATTGCTTGCGAAAATAGCGGCGCTAACTTCAAATTTTGAAAAATTGTTTTTTTTTTTTGTCGTTAAGGTTGCAAATATGCAATATTTAAAATATGCCATTTTTTTATTTCAAATCAGCAGAATCAAGTTTATAAGAAAAATGTAAGACTTAAAAAAAAATAAACATTAGTTTTTGCTCCTAAAAGTTGCAACTAGGCTAGTCACACACATGCAAATTTTAGTTTCGCCAATGTTTGGTTGCAAAAAATGAGTCCAATGCACTCATATGAGAGTACGGCAGTACGGGCTATGGGCACATGCTCGTTGATTCGAGCAACTTTTCAGTTGCGGTTATTTAACCATACCGTTGAGTCCTGTTCTTTCCGAAGGGACATTTCTCTGTGCGAAAAAGAACAAATGTATTTTTTGTTTCATTTCCTGAGGAAAAGAATAGGACAAAGGTGATACTCTTTTTTTCTTTGTATTTATGATATAGAATAACTGAATAAACATTGTCGGTGTGTTGGTAAGATTCATAACGATTGCTTGTGGAGTTGCTCATGTGAGCGCTCTTCAGTCAACTTTTCTTCCATGTGCGCGACTAGCTTTATTCAATTCTTGTTATCTTTTTAGCGCAAGGCAGCACAAACTGAGTACAAAACAGTACAAATTTCATTTTTAAGAAAATGCAGTTTCAAAAAAAATTTCATTAGTAAAATTTCGTAAATTTGATTTTTTTTTTTTAATATTTAGGGCACATCGCAGCACAAATTGGGACAATACAGGCCGTTTTTTTTTGGAAAATCGAATATAGTGCTGCTAACTTCACGCACATGATTAAATGCCCTTGCGTAATTTTTGAGAACCGAAAATAACTATTGATGCTATCAAGAAAGCCTTTTAGAAAACTTGAAAACTTTTCATTTACGAGCACTTCTGACTTCATAAGAAATATACTTGTTAACTGAATCGGAAAGCTAGCTTTTGAGTTCTGATATAATTTTGAGTTTTTGTACTTAGCGCTTTTTTTAAATCTATGATTTTTGTAAACTTTTTGTGTTTCGCCCAGGCACAACAGTTTGGCTAATTCCTTCATATGAATGTAAACAAAATATTGAACAAAATTGATATCAATCATTTTATCCAGACTGTACCAAACACACTAGAGACTCTGTTGAAAAATTGATGGTGGAGATTGAAAAAATAAGCTTTGGCCAAATTGAAAAATAACACAACGTTCCTCCTGCAAGCTAAAGCAATGATTCTGTGAGATCGTTTGGTGTTTTGATTTCATTTTTCGTAATATTTTTTTTCTGTCAGGGTAGCGTAGATTTAAAGTTAAAGGGTGTAGTCCGTATCCCATATATGTGTGTAGTTGGTTAAATAAAATGATGAACTTAAAAAAGGGTATTCTACAGATTGAAATAACTCAAATTAAATTAAGACAAACTCAATTGAAATATTTTCTTGGGAGAGAGGCTGTATAAATTTACAATTTTGTTTATTTTCTTTTGAAATGTATTATTTTTATTTTGTGCAAACAAAACATACATTTTATCTTATATCTTTATATAAATGTCAAAAAATATGCGCATACGTACATATATTTCAAAAAAAAACTTCTTGTTAACATTCAATTAAATATGTCCAAAATCATTTAAATCTTGTTATTGTGTTTGCCCAACCATTATGTGCCCCACTCGATCAAATAACATCCTATTTTCTGCCATATGTCATCGATCCATGCCATATAAAAAAAGCATGTCATTTTCATCCAATTGCATTGGCTTACAACAGATTGATACGATGCACACTGTGCAATGCACCTCGAACTCCTTTGCTAAATCAGAGTGCATTTATGGTAAAACAAGCTATAATCCAACTTCAAGTCGACAAACAAAACGTTCAGCATCAACATCAACAACTCTCGTTATGCGAATCCTAAAACCACTTTGTTGGATTATCCTCAATTGGCTTATTTGCGATTTGACGATCGCTCGATCGTTTCGATAACATTTTTATAATGCCCAAATGGTTATGCATTTTAAATTGGGTGGAGTAGGCTTGAGAATATGATGATATAAAATACACTGAAAGAAACAATAAATCTGGCTAGTTGATATTTTTGTAAAGATCATGTTAAAATTTTTACACAAAACATGAATTTGAAAATGATTATTTTAATTATTCAAATTACCGGAAACTTGCTCTTGCATAAATTCATAAAAAAAAATTACAATAGCAAGTCAAGAGCAAATTTAACGTAGTAAAACCATCGCAAACGTCGTAAACGTCAAACGAAAAAGTGTACGACAACTTAAACAAATTATTAGAATTTTTATGGAAATGCTTTTACAATGAATCGAAAGCTTTCCGACCAGATAATGTGTCACAAACGTCGTAAATCAAGATATTTAACGTAGAAAACTTTATTTTCATGGTGTTATGACAGTGGCTGAAAAACTGAAATAACTAATTGGCTTACAACATTATATACTCATATATATATTTTTGAAGTACCGTCTATAACGTGTGTTGGAATTCTTACGCTTTTACGACCTCACGAATATAAAGTAAACTTTATCGAAAGCTTACGACGTCGTAAATAAACCGTCAATTTTTTATGGAAAATCATTGGTAAATAATAGTTAACACCCCTAAGAAAATTTCTATCGTTTACTTCGTAAATAAAGGTTACTATATACTAGATAAGCGCATTCATGTAACGGTGTAAAGTCGTCCCCTCAATTCCTTCCAAAAACACGCTCACAGGAATGGTTGAGAGTTGTAAGTCACTAGGCCCTGATTCTCCTCGAGTTGTACCACCAAATTTTAGTTGTTCTTAAAGTAACTTTTTAGCACGATGATTTTCTTTGAGTGTACAAAATATCAAGGCACATCTATAACAAATTATCTAACTTTCCAGTTGTGCAGGGTTAAATTGATCGTTATAACCCATGCATCAGGACTGGATATCCCTATATAAGCGTGATAACTGCTGTCAACCAGCATCAGCATCGTGCACAAAAATGATCACCGACCACTGACCATGTCAAACATCTCAGTAGTGATGATGGTCGTGGAACAACAACGAACGTTTCAGTTTAATTGGAAATTCGTTTGTTGGGAGAGTTGTTTTTGTTGGCAACGAGCAACGAGTGCTCGTTTAGGACATTTGCCGCACTAATTTGTCTCTGACTAAGGCTCTCTGACTTTACTCTGGGTAAAGTTTTTTTTTTGCGGCAGCTATCGATTCCTGTAACTCCTGAATTGGCTTTCGAGTAAACCAAACTATAAATAATGAAACATACAGCTTTGCCCGTTCATGTTAGGACGATAATCGTTTTGAATTTAACGACTTTTGCAATGGCCATTGACGCAGAATAACTTGGATAAGATTGATTTGATCGGTGAAAGACGTGCGGTGGCGCACCAATGGGTGTTCTTTTTTTTATGGAAAGAACAAGTGGGTTTGGTCAATATGCTGATTGGTCATTTGGTTCGGGCATTTCCATGATCGTGATCGCTTGTCATCGTTGATCGTTATCTATGATAGGCAATAATTTTAATAAGGCTAGAGGAATGTGGTATTATTTTTCCAAACCTATCCGGGTTAAAATTGGATTTTGGTTTCGGTTAACATTGGAATGCGTAATGCGAAGCATAGATAATTATTATTATAACGATGGTTGTATTTATGAGTTTGGACTAAATTCTCAAATGGGGTAAGAAGAGCAAAAATAATGTTGTCATGTTCAAGGAAAACAAAAAGGAATATGACTTTTTGAAAGTTAGATCTTTGTTGATTAGTTGATGTTGCCATGGTGATTGGTCTTAATGTCTGAAATATATAAAATGGGAAAATTAACAACAGTTCAAACAATAAAGTGGCAATGAACTGTCAGAATCTACCCATTTCTAGTAGACAGTATACATTTTGTACGATACATTTTGCCCAAAATGAGTTTACTCACAATGAGGGGAATTTTCGGTCATCATAAATTTTGCGGGTGAAACTCTAAATAGGCGGTAAGTGAAATGTCAATTTTAGTTCGTTGTTTTCGGTGAAACTCACAATAGCGCTGAATATTTTATTTTTATTTTATGAAAGTGTAGGTAGTTTCGAAATAACTTTTATTTTAAATGATAAATTGCCCATCTCATTTCATTTAATTTCATTTCGTTTAATTTCATTTTATTAGTTTTATATCATTCAATTTCATTTAATTGTTTTTCATTTCATTTCATCACACTTTAAATTCTATTGGTCCATCTCATTTCAATTAATTTCATTTAATTTCATCATAGTTTTAAACTCCATAGGCCCATCGCATTTCATTTTATATCATTTTTTTTTTTTTTCATTTCATTTCATGTAATTTCATTTCATTTCATATAGTTTCATTAAGTGTTTGCAACTCTCAATTTGCCTGTTTTATAAATTGAAGCAATAGTACGCATACGCCACAGTGTATCAAACGTCTGTACATTTGCCGTTTGGATTCATACTGCCGTTTGGGCTTATACTGCTAGAAAACCTGCGGTGCATTGCCGTGTCAACCAGGCCTTAGGTTAAAAGGGGTGATGATACGAGAAAGATGCATCACCTCACTTGAATCTCAATGGATCCATTGTGCTCCCCAGGCTGTAGGCAAGGTTGGTATTAGGTGGGGTAAGGAAACTGATCAGCGGAAGCTTAGGTATGGGGCCTCCGTGAGCCATCCTGAATTCTGAATGTGAATTTAAGGATGTTTCTTATTGACAAAAATGAGACCTCACCCAGTTCGTCGAAAAAGTATTCTCCGCTATCAAATATTGACCATCTGTCATTGGCAACTTTGAGGAATCTCCATTGAATTCTTCTTCCTTTTTCCTACTTTAGTGGCATAAGAACCAAGCAGTCAGTTTGGTTCGGATCAAGAGATAATCCTTTTGTGGCCAAATCATCTCCCATTTCGTTGCCGTTTATGTCACGATATGCTAGGACCCATCGAAAGGTAACTCATTACGACAACGAACAACCAGTGGCCTGATTAGGGAATTCGAAACGAATCCTTTTAGGTGGCGAAAACGAGGTTTGATATTACTACTTGTGCTTTCGCCTCTGTCGTTTTACATTCGCCCTATTTTTGAAATCGAAAGCGAAATTAAATTTCCATTTTTACCGAAAGAATTTCCGATTGGTTTTTTTGGCGGATTGGTGTATGAAGAGGCGAAAGTGATAGTTTTTTTCATTGTTTTATTTAACATAAATACAAATGTGAGTTAAATTGTTATTTTCTTTTATAAAACAAACCAAAGGAATAAACTACATTATTTTTAATGCACTTCATGTTGTAGGAGAGCAGCTCATAGCATCAACACAAGAACCAGTAACAATTTTCAGCGCTTATTGATATTCATCCAACAACCAAGACAAACACAAATGCTTCTTGTTGAAAATAAAGCTAATTTAACACATTATAAACACCTTGAAAAAAAAACACTCACTTAAATCTCAAAGCAAGGAAGAAGAGGGAAGAAGCATTTCTAATTTTCTTGAAATTCGCAAGTTTGAGAATTCTTCTATATATTAAGTCCATTTTTAATTAAAATAATATTTTAATTTTATTTTAAAGTTAATGACAACGAATATTGTATTTGGACCTCGCACAATGATTTTAATTAAAAAACAAATTCTCTGGAAATTTGCTGCCAATTATCTGGAAATCTTGGAAGTATAATTTGCGACTTCGTATTCAATAATTGATCAAATCGGGGCGAATCGAAAAGGAGATATCAAATTGATAACGATTCGCTTCACATGCCCTAATCAGGCCACAGTTTTGACTTTGTATCAATTGAGGGAATGGGTTTTATTGCCATCTGGATGTCAATAAAAATGTCAATATTTTTATTGTCAAATTTACATTGGGAAAGGCTCTTTTCAGCCGCACAAACTGCAAGCACTTTTACTTGAAAGGCACTTCAGAAATCTGGAAGCTCTTTTGATCTGTCCAAGGGTGGGTTAACTGAAAAGATGCCTGACCCTACCCCGTGTCGTTTGTTTTGGTCTAGTCCGTAAAGATCGAAGCATTAGTAATGTTTATGACCCGGTTTCCGTCCAGATCGTCCTTGAGGGCAGTGGCGTAGCGAGGGTTCAAATCGTGGGGGGTGACTTTTATTAAAATGCCGACTTATTTTAGGAATTTGCCGACTTACATATTTTAAAAATTAAATCTATATTTTCGGGTGAAACTCAAAATAAGGCAAAAGAAAAAAGGGATTTTTTCCGAGTGGAATGACATTCCACAGTGGGGCAAAATGGTAATTTTATGATATTAATTATTTTGTAAGGTGGGAATGTTGTTTTAATGGCTTCTTGTGATTTCATGACGAAAGTAATATAAATTCGAAGCTTGTCATACAGTTTTATGTTACGGGGATATGTTTTGAATACCCCTGGGATCACTTATTCAAAGAGTTTTAATGGATATTTTACACTAGCTTACCACATTTAACTTTTTCCTTATCTGGAATCCAGTTTTCAATTTTCCGAGGAACTTGAGTGTGCTGAATTCGAATCTAATGTTGAAAAAAATTCCACATATTACGTTTTCAAGATATTCTAATAAGTGCCATAAAAAGCTTGTTGGATATTTTTACGATATACTTACTACATATCAAGATATATTTTTTTTTCGTTAAACTTGAATTTCGGTTTATATTACCCTTAAATTGAAACCAAGCTGTAATCTTTTTTAAGTAACGTTTTTGAGATATTTCAATCAAAATCAAAAAAACAAAACATTTTTGGGTACTTTAAAAGTTATGTTATATTGCGAGATATTTTTGTCCCAAAAACTTGTAATGAAATCTAAAAGTACATAAGATACCCTTCAAAATTCAATTCCCTTAATTCTCTTAATAGATAAATAAATAAACTGTTGCAAATAATAAAATAATACTAAATATTTCGCTTTCGCTTTGCCTGCTCACTACTACTGGTAAAATCATTTGCAGGGCGTCCAACGGACAATGGATATTTTTTAAATGATAATGATAATGATAATTTCATTGAGACAATTTTTTACAGAAGAAAAGAACCGTTTTTTCATTCGGTGTGAACGATCCCACTTTTTTCGACTAACTTTTTTCTTGAGCACCGGTAATTTTGGTCATCAGAATCTAAATACAAGTTACAAAATGCAAAATGAAAAATAGTTTTTTTTGTCAATTAAGGGGTAAGATATATGATGGTTTCATTCTTAAATAGGTGTTAGTTTGCCTCCGACGTGAATTTTTTCTTATTAATACGAAAAATTTGTTTATTGACAATTTAAGTAGGCCAATTATAAAGTGAATATAACTAATAATTAAAACAAGAGAGCCACATACAGTCAAAAATGAGCTGTTAAAGTGTGTCGTAAAGACGTCCCGATACCAATTAATTTGGACTAGTATACAAAAAAAAAAATATGGGAAAAATGTAAAAACAATTTAACTGTGTAAATATGCTTTAAAAATTGTAAAATATTCACCAAAAAAATTTTTAAATTAAAATATGAACGAAAGTCAGTCAATTTTTCACCCATTAAATCTCTTAATACTCATTTCAAAAATTGAAAAAAGGATTTGGGGCAAAAGTTAAGCGCATATTTTTTTATAATTTTATTAATCAAGTATTCCTTTAACTTTCCCTATTTTCAGACCTGCTTAACTTTTGCCCCAACAGGAGATATTGAGTAAAACGTACCGCGAAGTCTAAACAAAAATGTCTTTTTTTCTTGCCGATTTTTTTATAACAAAGAAATGTTTTTTTTTTATTTTTAAAGTTTAAGTATAATCTACATGCCATCAGCTAGGTTTGACATTTTAGATATATTTGATATCACTCTTAATTTCAATAATATGAACAAAAACAAAAGTAAACCTTTTTTAACACTTTTTAAATATTCGATTCGCGCACCTTTAAGTCCAACTTTGATTGCCCGATTAGCCTCCACTAAATGACTTAAACAACAAAAATCACCCTCATCATATCAAATTTACCGTATTGTTTGAGAAACCAAACTTTATTTTCCCGGTACTTTAGTTTTGCAAGGTGACCTTTTTATCATCACGATGTATGGAGCTGCCCCACTGTGCATTCGGGCAAAACTCCTGATAGGGCTGATTGATTTAAGCTCAAATCTTCACTTCGCCACAAACACATCAGCCTTCAGCTGATGTAAGAGATTTAAAAACTTAGGAGCAATGATTTTCCATGAAACAATTTAAAAATCTTGGGAACTATTATTTGGTAGAAAAATAAGATATCAATTATTTTTGGAATTATGTGTTTATTTATAATAAATAATTAATAACAATGGAATAAATAAATTAATATTATTATTGCAACGATTAATCTAAAAAGAAATAATTTTTAACAACGAATTAAATTCATGAACATTTATATTATTATTGCAGCTATTTTTTTGTTTAGGTATAGGTATTAAACAATCTTTATAAAAAAATTAAAGTAACGCATAATTCTATCAGCATCAGCAGTTTAGTCATTTGTAATAATAAAATACATTAATTTATTAATATTGCAGCAGTTTATTTATTTAAAATAAACAATTTTTAATAATATAACTAATTATTTATAATAAATTAATTTTAATAATAAAATTTATTAATTTATATTTATTATTATTTTATCGCAGCAACTTAATAAGTTGTAATGAAAATTTAATATTTAAATTTAACATTGTACTATCTAGATTTTAATTCGGCGGTGTTTTAATAAGGACCATTCTTCAACGACCTCATTAAGAATAATTTCGTCCACTTTATCTTTCGAAGAATAAAGCAGCATCAAATTATTCAAACGATCATCACCCATTGTCGTGCGCAAATAGTTTAAGACTAATTTTAATTTACTAAATGATCGTTCACAAGAAGCTGATGTCACAGGAGCAGTTAAAATGAAGCAAATGAGTTTGTGCGCTAAGGGAATTACCATTTTCAACTTGAACACAACTTTGGTAATGTCTTCGAAATTTATACAATTTGTGGATGAATCAAGAAGAATTTGCAACTCAGAAAGCAAACTCTCTGGATCTTCTTTAAAAAATAGCGGCTCCAATTTCATTATGGATTCCACTGATTCTATTGTGACATTGCCTCTGTCAACTGGAATTTCAAAAATCTTTTGAAAATGTTCGAAAGATGAAAAATTATCTTTTAAATTATCGTTTATACACGTCGTAAAAACTTGCAAAAACTTGCAAAACTTTTCCATAAAATGTTTGGAAATCGAAGTCGAAAGCTGTTTCTGGATTTTCATCGATTCTTCTTGTAGTACAGGTAAAATAGAATAAATAAAACAAAAAAATTAGTACCATCATGAAACTTGGTGAAAACGTTCCATGTACTATAAGAATGAAAAATCAAAAAAGTCTATAAAAATATTTCACATGGAAGGGTGTTTTTTTGAGGAGGAGAGGGGGGAAAGTTGTGGTCTATCAAACAGAAAAATTAACTCTGGTGCAACATTATTGTATGACACATGTTTTTAAGGTAGTTTTAAATGTTGAATCCAATGACACCAAAACCAAGTCGATACGGCCTCTGTGAAAAAAGTTATTGTCATTTTTATGTAAGGATGACTATATTTTCAGTATGAAAGTAAAATATTACCGGAAACCAGTTGAAAATAATGGTCCGTCGATGAAACTTGGCATCAATGGTTCATTTATCATGAAAAGCAATAATAAGAAGAGTCTATAAAATATCTGTGGTTAAAGGGTGTTTTTTTGAGGGTTGGGGTGAGCTTTGGGGTTATGGTGGGATTATTACCATAGAACCTGTTACAAAAATGGTACCCTCATAAAACTTTATTAAAATGTTGTATGAACTACCAGAATGAAGAATCAAAAGAGTCTATAAAAATATCTATATGGCAGAAGGATGTTTTCTATGAGTGAAGGAATGTATACAACTTTTTCGAAAAACTAAAATTGTTTCCAAAAACAAATAATACCCTTTACCCAAGCTCACAAAAACACCCTTTTTTCCTTGATATTTTTGTAAACTCCGTAAATTCTTCATTCTCGTAGTAAATGAAACACTTTTACCAAGTTTCTTGAGGGTTACCATCCTTTTCCATTTTTTTTGAAAAATAACCGCACACTTCCCCTATCTTCAAAAAACACACCCTTGCAAAATATTTCTATAGACTCTTTTGATTCTTCATTCTGTAAGTTAATAGCACATTTTTCCAAAATCTCATGGTGGTACCATTTTTGTCACAGGTCTTATGGTATTACTCCCACCTCTACCCCAACTCACCAAAAAAACACCCTTTAACCACAAATATTTTTATAGACTCTTCTTACTATTGATTTTCATGACAAATGAACCACTGATGCCAAGTTTAGTTTTCGGTAATATTTTACTTTTATACTGAGCATATAGTCATCTAACCATAAAAATGACAATAACTTTTTTCGCAGAGGTCATATCGACTTTGTTTTGGTGTCATTTGATTCAGCATTAAAAATTACTTTGAAAACATGTGTCATATGCTTATGTTGTACCAAGGTAATTTTTTCCGTTTGATACACCACAATTTCCCCCCCTCTACCTCTCAAAAAAACACCCTTCCATATGAAATATTTTTATAGACTCTTTTGATCCTTCATTCTCATGGTACATGAAATGTTTTTACCAAGTTTCATGGTGGTACCAATTTTTTTTTATTCGAAAGACTTTTCGCACTATTTTACCTGAATTATTGGTACACGGCGTGTTCTATGATGTTTCAGAAAATCATTCTCTGGATTTATTTTTAGTTTCTCAGCGAATGAAGATGAACTTTTTATCAATGCATCGATTTGGTCGTCATCGTCATTCATTTGTTGAAATGATATTGATGTGCTTCGAATCAACAATACAGCATCAATGACATTCAACTCTTCAGCTTCTAAATTTTCTGTCAAATTTTTTACTTTAAACTTGACGTTTTTACAAAAATATAACGAGCTTATAAAATCAAAATCCAAGATAGTTGTTGCCGTTGTACTTTCCGGACATGTTTTTGGCGAAGTCATAAGATTGAAAAGCAATGTTTTTAATGGAAATTCCTACTGACTGAAGGGTCACTATTATTTTTTGGGCCAATTCTTCTCCCGTTTTTTTCGTTAGGATGACGTCCATTTTCAGAAGACGTTCAATAGGAATAAGTCTCTCGTTTGCTTTCACTACATCGACCATTAATAGCAAGTTGATCTTGATGTGATGAGTCTGGAGTTGTGTCAACCACTTCAGAAAAAAATATCAGCTTTATTGATTTCATTTACAATGGCTTTTCGAGTTCTAGTTCCCAAGATATCAATGAATTCATTTTGGGCATCCGGACTAAGATACGTCACATGACGTGGTCTTTTTGATGATTCATCCAACCATTTTTTCAATAACGGGCAATGTCGTGAAATCAAATGAACAGTTTGTCGAAAATTGCCATCGCTGTGCTCTAGTGATTCGTCATGACCACGAAAAGCTAGTCCCTGCCTCCCCAAAGTTCTCTTTGCCGACTCTTGAATTAGTCGGCATATTTGCGAAATTCGCAATCGGCAAAAATGCTCGTTTTATTAATTTTTTTTCAAATTAAGCTTCATTGATTTGCCGACTATTGAATTTGTCGGCATATTTGCGAAATCCGCAATCAGTAAAAATGCTCGTTTTATTAATTTCTTTTTAAATGAAGCTTCGTTGATATGCCGACTTTTGAATTAGTCGGCAAATTTCCGACATCCGCAATCGGCAAAAATGCTTAGGCTCGTTTTATTCATAATTGTTTGCAAATGAAGCTTCGTTGATTTGCCGACTCTTTAATTATTCGGCATATTTCCAAAATCTGCAATCGGCAAAAATGTCGATTTGAATAGGTTCATTTAAAAGTTTAAAAACCTAAATATAATGAAAATACAAACTTACTTTTTTTAACTTTTTCCGAAAAATATTCTAAAATTTCTGGTTTTATTTTTTTTTTTTATTGCTTGAATTATTAAATCTAGCTTCCTGAATTTGCCGACTCTTGAAAAGCGTGGGGGGTGGTACAATCCCCCCACACCCTCCCCTTGCTACGCCCCTACTTGTGGGTATAGCTGTTAGGGCAACGGGTTAAAATCAATGTGCGATAATGAACTCGCATAGTCTGTCTGAATGTTTATGTTGGTTAATCTCTTTATAGTTTTATGACCGTAAAGGCACTTTTTCAAATTATTGCATTGTTGATGTCGAAGACTACTTTTGGCTGCCATCTCTTTCGTAAAAAGGTCGAGTGGGATGAATGTTTCCAGGGCTGCAGTTGGTGTACTTCTCATGGCACTGGTTGTACCGATACATGTTAGTATTTTAATTTTTTGTCACGGTTTTAAGATTGGGTGCATTATCCGAGGCTGGCCACCAAACTAAACATGAGTATGTCAGGATTGGCACTATTATAGCTGTGTACATCCAATTAATGGTGATAGGGCTTGGGGAAGATTCTACTGCAAGTGCAAAATGATACTGATGCTTTATTCTCTCTTTCCTTTATATTTTCTTTCCAGTTTAGTTTACAATCAACTATATCAGACCAATATATTTTTCCATACCAGTTGTATGGAGCGGTGTCCCATTTCTAGTGGAGGAGTTTATATTTGCAATGTTAAGATTTTTGTAAACAGAACTAGTTTCGTCTTGAGTGATGGGCTGACATTTAGTAAATATACCTTTTAATAAGGAACAATTTACGTCCAAGGGTTTTTATTATTGAATACATTTGTTTTGGGGCATATACATGCTTAAAACTCAAAATGGTACTAAAGTCACCTTTTGTGTTTTGAGACTTCTTGCTTCTTTTCAATATCTTTGGTATGATTCAGAAACTAAGCCCAGTTTGATTAATTAACTCTTAAAACTTTTTTATTAAAAAAATAAATTTTCTAATGGAATGGGTGCTTAAAAATTTGTAAACAAAAATTGAAGTAAAAAAGTTAACTAAAACCAAACTCAAAATAATCGAAAATCGTCTTATTTTTTCACAGAGCAAAGATAGGCTCAAGACATGTTTACTTCCTAACTTACTTTACTTTCAATGGCGCTAATAGTCTAGGGTAGACTGCGACCTCAATCAACAAGCCCCTCTAGCCACCTCGGTTCCTAGCTAGCTGCCTCCAGCTAAGCACTCAAAGTTGGTTGAGGTCGTTCTCCACTTGTGTGCGCCACCTAAGTTGGGGCCTTCTTCTGCTGCATAGATTCAAAAACTCGTCGGGCTGGTGCGTCGGTGTCCATAGGCTCCACATGTCCTAGCCATCTCAGCCGCTGTATTTTAAGCTTTTTGACCAGGTCGACGTCACTGAAAATCCCATAAAGCTCGTTGTTAAATCTTCTCTTTCATACTCCATCGATACATACTGGACCGAAGATCACCCGAAGAATTTTCCTTTCAATGCACCCAAGCAGATTCTCATCTGTTTTTGACAGGATCCATGCTTCTGCCCCATACAGCTGTACCAGGATGATGAGGGTCTTATATAAGGTCTCATTGGTTCTTTGAGAGAGGGCTTTACTACTCAAATGCCTTCTTAGCC
Source organism: Dasysyrphus tricinctus (assembly GCA_963921185.1). Taxonomy (NCBI): domain Eukaryota; kingdom Metazoa; phylum Arthropoda; class Insecta; order Diptera; family Syrphidae; genus Dasysyrphus; species Dasysyrphus tricinctus. Next base: position 111,649,796 of record OY992533.1, read on the forward strand.
CGAAGAAATAGCGGTTGGCTAGAGTAAATATCTCCGTTTGATCTCTGCACTATGACATATTGCGAGTAATAGTGGAGCCCAGGTAGACAAAGTTCTTGACGACTTCGAAGTTGTATCTATCCATCGTACCGTTTTTCCCGAGTCGACGATGTTGAACGTAAAAATAATATAATTGTTCCTGTATACCCCTCCTTTACCGGTATATTCAAAAACCTACTATAAATTGACCTCTTTTCAAAGACTATTTTTTTTTTCACTTCGGACTAGCCCCAACTTGAAAGTCATAATCAAATAATCAAAATCAGCCACCATAATTTTTGACACATTCATTGAATATTTTTTTCTAATAACAAAATTTTCCTCCCCATAATAGTCATTTATAATCATTATTCCTGTTAATTGCTACATTGTTACCATTTCCTTAAGTTCGAAACAAAATCGTTTAACAAACTTATAGGTAGGTATAGGCCGACGAAGCTTTGGTGAGGAATTACATAAGAGTTACCTGACACCTTGGTCAAAAGTATTTAGGTATATGGTTCTTTCAACGAAAAAAAAAATAAACCCGAAACACGAAATCAGATTGTTTAAACATGCACACGGTACACACCCTTTTCCGGCTTTTTACTTGGGATTTAAAAGTTTAATAAGGGTGACTTATGTTTTCTTTAAAAAAAATTATACAATGGTGTTTTTTTTTTTTTTTTGTTCAAGTATAATAGTTTGTCATTTTGGTGAGAAGACATTTTCTTGTCAACTTTGCAGTACAACAAGGATTGATGTGTGAAAATCAGGATCCAAACTCTTTTTTAAGGGGTCAAGCTATGGCAGAAAAAAATTCATAACCAATGAAATGCGCTAGTTCTTAAGGAATCTAATTATAGTTATTGAAATATGTAGGTATTTTAACTAAGTTTGTAATGTTCGTTAACCCTTTGTTACCCAGTGGTTAGAGCCTGAAACCACCTTCTCAAATATTCTTCTGTCGGACCCCAGTTGTTTCAATTTCGAACTTCCCATTAAAATCTTAAACAAATGGACCAGCTAAAAAATTCTAGAATTGATTTAATAGTCTCACTTATTTATCTACACAATGCGATTATGTTATCTCAGACCTAAGGAACTGAACTACTGAACCAATTTCTTAAGACGACATCTATGCCTGAAAATTGAGTTTTAATAAAAATTCCAAAATGAGCTAGTAAATGCGCCCCCGACATGCACTTTATTCGGTTTATTTTTGGAAGTTCTTTTTTTTTTTGTTAAGTTTTATTTTTAAGCACATCATCGTTCAGTCTAAGCCCATAACCATCCTCAACTTACAAATTAACCACCATGCCTTGACAAATCTCATTAAGACCTAAGCAAACACAACCCAAGCCGAGTAGAATGTAGGCAAAACAAAAAAAAACTTATAATTAACTCAACAGCAGCAGCAGCCCCACCCTGCGCTAGTGGAAGCCCAATTGGTAGCCGGTATAGACTTCTTTAGTTGATGGGGTCATGCACATGTCAACCGTAAAAAAGGTCAAAAGCGCACCACCATCAGGCAACCATATATACCTACCTACCTACTACTCATAGGTACTAAGCCGGCAAAACATTGTACATCAGCAAGCAATGGAACGCGAGAGCGTTTTCCTCCAGGGGATGGAAATGGAATATGGAATTTATGCGAATAAAAGTGAAAGCCCTGAGAAGCCAGCACCACCATCATGGTAGAGGGAAGCATACAGAAAAAGTAGTGGTACCTAGTCACGGAACCAGGAGCAAAGTCAACAGTTAAACAGTGAAAATCTAAGGCGAAAGTATCTTGACAAAAAATAGGAAAATAAAGATACAAAATGGCACAGACACACAACACAGACAGTTCAGTTAGTCAGTCAGGCGAAGAGAAGTACACAAAAATTAAAAAAAAAAAAAAAACAAAAAAAAGGAACAAACAAAGACCCGGAATCCGGATTATGTGGGTAACGCGAAAGTTGTTCCGTCTAGATGTTTGGGCCGACCGAATGGCAGGCAAGGCATTGAATGTGGGTGTTTTGGAATCGTTGCCAAGCTTTTGGAAACCAACAGTGGCCTAGCCAGAGCAGTGGGGATGCAGATAACACACGATGAAGAAGGTTGGAAATAAAACTAGAAAATATGAAATCTACACCATGCTATGCCATCCTCACCAGATATGCAGATGGAAATGCGAGACAACTTTTACTTAAAACTATTTCAATGTATAGTTCATAGATATGGAGATATGTACCTTTATTTGGATTTGAATTTGGATTGTGATGTGCATCAATATGTGCATACGAAAGAAGGAAGCAGCAGGCCCATTTTCGATGAAGTGACGTAGCCTCGTGTTGCATTGGAATTAGGTCCTTGATGAGTAAACTGAAAACGAAAACGGGACAAGTAAGAGATGCCAAATAAGAGAGATTTTGTTTTGTTTTATTTGATCTCCATGCAAAGTACCCACATGAATTGGGTTACTGAAGTATGAACCGTTTTCAATAAGGATATACTTTACCGACCTATCAACTTTTTATGGCGTCATGACATATTTTCTGAAAGTAAAAAAAAAACTTCTGAAGTGTGTAAATTAAAAGATTAAAGGGTGTCTATAGATGAATAATAAAATCAAAAAAATTAACTAAAAACTTAAAAACTAACAATTCTCCCATTTTTTTTTCTTGCGATACAAAGGAACCTACATACAAGTTATGCACTCGTAAAAGGAACACAAAGCCACACAACTTTTATTTATAAAAAATTCAATAAATTTCTTTTAGTAAAAGCTACCTTTGTATAGAAAACCCTTTTCCAAAAGTGGTTATTAATGATACCTCCAAAAGAACCATTTTTTATTTTCGATTTTCTTCAAAACGGTTCTTATGATTTCAATAATTTTTTTTAACTTCTTAAAAATATTAACAATTTTTGTTTAGCAAAATTTTGAAAAAGAATATATTTTGGATATTTAAAAAACGTTCAACTTTTTTCTAATCAAATATTTTGAAAACTACATTGTCGACTTTTTTAAACTCGGTATTTAAAGGTTTTTAACACTTTAAAGAATATTTTAAGACAAAATTTAACATTTATGAAAAAATAACGGTACCTTCCATTAAAATGTTAAAAAACCGTTAAAGAAAATATTTTTTTTAGATGGCTTTTACGATTTTTATAAAACTTTTTCTATATCCTTAAGTAAGTGCGATCTACTACCAAAAATTATAAAAAAATTACCCTTAGCACTTGTAATAGTACCTGCCATGATGTGATTTTTACTTGCGATTATAGGTACTATAAGGCAAGTTTTGGATTCGTGCAAAAAAAAAATTTGAGATAACAACCAAACATGATATTACGATGATAGAGAACACCAAAAAAGTGGGTGGCACAATTCTGTCTGTCTGTCTGTCTGTTCGTCTAGAGCCTAAACGGCTCGATCGATTTTCTTCAAACTTGGTACTTAGTGGTTTTTGGTGATTCTGCCTACACGTTTTTTTCAATTTTTTTTAGAACCAAAAATAACGGTACCTGTCATACATTTTTTTTTGGCAAATTTACATAATCGTATTTTTCTCAAAAACGGCTCGACAACTTTTCTTTAAAAAAATTCAATAAATTTATTTTAGTAAAGGCTTTCTTTGGGTGGAAAACCATTTTTCAAAAATGGTTATTAATGGTACCTCACAAGAAACCATTTTTTTAATTTTTGATTTTCTTCAAAATGGTATGACCGATTTCAATTATTTTTTTTTATACAGAAGCTTCCAAAAAATGTTAATAGTTTTGTGTACCACAATTTTTGAAAAAGTATTTGTTTGATTTTTAAAAATTATTTCAAATTTTTTTTTGGAAAATCAAATATTTCGAAAACGGCATTATAGATTTTTTTGAAACTCGATATTTAAGACTTTTTTAGTACTCTCTAAAATATTTTTAGAAAAAATTTTACATTTATGAAAAAATAACGGTACCTACCTTCCATACAAAAGTGAAAAAACCGCAAAGGAAAATATTTTTTTGCTTGAAAACGACTCCTACGATTTTGATTAAACCTTTTCATATACTTAAATTAGTACGATCTACCATCAAAAATTATAAAATTTTACACATAGCAACTATTAGTAGTACATAGTAGTATATACAAATTTCAGATAAGATTAAATAATATTGCATTCAAAATTTTCCAAAAAAAAGTTTTTGGATTTTTAAAAAAAGTTTCAAACTTTTTTTTTGAAAATTCGATATCTCAAAAACGGGTTGACATTTTTTTTCAAATTTTGTTATTATATACACATAAATATATAGTTCAAATCTGCATACCAAAATTTGTTCTTAAAAATGTCTTAAGAATTTTATATATAAAAAATTAATTTAAAAAAAAAACCGCTCCAACGATTTTAAAAATTTTTTTGGCATACTTTTTTTTCACCTCAAACTGTCAAAAGAGTTGTTTACGCTAATTTAAATGTCTTATTTCATGCTTCTCTACATTTTTCTCTCATAATTTCCATGTTTGTATATACAATTTTCTTAAACTCGCAGTGTCTTGAACATAAGAGCAAGTACGTGCGACCCAGTCGTGCATTTTATTTATTTTGTATTTTCTCATTATCGGCTGAACCGTTATAGATTATTTTATTTACCTATACACAAATTTCAAACAAGCTCAAATAATAATACAATTCAAATAATTTTCAAAAAAAAAATTCAATTTAAAAAATAAAACATTTCCATTTTTTTTTGTAAATTCTACATCATATATCTCGAAAACAACAAGTTTTTTTAATTTTACATAAGTAAATGCCTAAAATTTGCAAAACAAAAATGTTTTAAGAATTTGATATATAAAAAAATATTTATTTTAAAAAACTGCTCCAACGATTTAAAAAATTTTTCCATATAATCATATTTAATCAAGAATTCAGATGAAATTCTGTTTTTCAAACTATTAAAGGAATTGTTTTAGCTGATTTAAAAATCGTATTTCATGCTTTTAATTATATTTTTAATATTTCAATCATTTATCAAAGCTGCAGAAAAATAATAAAATTCCTAAGAAACGAATTGATATTGGATAATTTAGTTATTCATGCTATTAGGGTTTTATTAAATGGTACACTGTGTTGTATACGTAATATTATATTACTCACAATTATAAAATAATCAAATCACAGAAAATAGAAAAACAATGGCCCAATTTTAATGACTTTGCTTTGAATCGTTCAAAAACATATGTTGTCAAAATGGTAATGGTATAAATTGTTGATGTTGGTGTTATGTTCAAAAATAATGTCACTAAGACGAAAAAATACGAAAGCTGTCTTGCGAGTTTTCGAATTTTTGCGCTCATAGTCTTAAAATTTGAGCATATAAGATCATTCTTATTCTATTCTACCCTTCGAAATTCTTTCTTCGATAGAAGAAATTATTGAGATTTTTTTAAGTATTCTGAGAAGAAAATGAAGATTTGGAGTCTCAAAACCTACCTGGGTGATTCCGTGCCAACTGTGATTCTTTGTGTCCAGTGCTTTTTTTGATATTTAATGTAAAATGTTTGAATATATTTCTGGGTTGAATTGGGTGAACGGCTATTTACTACAATCTACATTCAATATCAGGACTAAATTTGCTACTTATTCCACATAGCTTGCAAAAGTGTAGTCAAAATGTCAGTACCATGTGGCATGTCCGTTCCTTATTTTTCCAAATAAATCTACTACTTTCTAATTAAATACTTCATTGAATACAAATGCTATCCTTAAAAAAGTTTTAGTGCAATACTAACTTGACAAAATTTTGCAAAAATTAAGACAACATACTTATTGCTGAATAAAATAATCATGAATGAATGGTGTCCGAGGTTTTAATTTTAATTTTGAATTCAAAAGATTTCCCGCTCAACCGCCATTTTGTTTTGGTTTTAACATGTTTGTATTGTGGTTTTCTAAAAGAGACACTATTTATGTTTAGTTAACAACAGTCATTTTCGTTTTTGTATGTTGTTGTACTTTAGGAGTGATATGTTTTCATGTGATGAAAGTATGTCACAAATTTATTTGTCAGTACCGTGATAGTATTTTTAAAGCATGTTATAACACGTTTTTGGTTGGTTATCAGAATTTTGTATTCCTTTTAACGGCATAAGTTAAAATTGTCCTGGAAATTATTTTTCTCAAAACCATAGAGAAGTGAGGTTACTTAAACTGTTAAAATGTCAGTACCGTGGCATTTAAGTACCTACTTATTGAACTTTAATTAAATATAGTTAAATAATTTCTTGCAATAATATTTTCTTATACCAATTTTCTTTATAAGAACGGTAGCAACACCTCGGAAGAGCCAAACAAAAATCATTCCATGCAATTAAAACTAAGTAATAACCCTGCACAAAGGAAAGGGTTGCCATTCAGAAGAACCGACTTTAAAAACGAAAAAGGGATAATTTTTTAAAGAAAAAAAAGGGAATTAGAAATGTCAAAGGGTCAAAAACGTATTAAACAATCAAGAATCTCAACAGAAATATGGTCAAAAACAGGGAGAACAAATAAAAAATAAAAAAAAGAAAAAGAGTGTCATTATCGTCTATTCCAGTTTAAGTACATTTCACTATATTTTTTGTTGTAGTTGTAGTTGTAGCAAAATGCTTTTTCTGATTTGATACTCTGACTAAATGAACCCACAAAACCCAAAAATAAAAAATCTTTTCAAGAAGTTTTAATTTTTGACAATTTTCTAAAAAAGGATCACAGTTGGCAGAGAATCACCCACCTACCGATTGTTCGTCTTGACGTGTTTTGATGAAATAATGACATTAGGCTTGCGTTAGAGTTGCAAGTTTAAATTGAATTTTGTGAAATAGAAACGACACTGGAACTAAGCTATTAGCGCTTAAATACAAGAACAACTTGTATATGTCCATATTGACTCTTGGCAAACAATGAGTCCAAATACATAAATTATTTTGGCGTTAAAATATTAAACGTAATTTTGAGCGATATTACATCCAATATGGATTCTGCGAAGCTTTCTTTCTTTCTTTCTTTCTTTCTTTATCGCAAAAAAGTAGCAAGTGCCAACAAAAAATGTTTGAATATTTTTGAACGAATACAGTATCAATTTTTAAAAAAGTAACGGTAACCGATTCTTTGTCGGAACTTCCTAATTTTTGCGTGATAATTTTTCTATTACGGGAAATAAAAAAAAAATAAAAATAGAGTATCGAGATTTTGTCATGACAAATCGATTGCTGTTATAATTTTTAAAATCGTACCATTTTTACGCCACTGCACGCAGTCCAAAGTATGATATTCAAATTGTGTGCAACGTTTAGGCTCATAAAGTTTCACCAATTAAAAAGGAAAACAAACGCAAAGAAACCACTCGAAGCCATCATCTTGTAATAAAAACAAATTTAAAAAAACACTTAAATGACAAAAAAAAACAAGTCGTCTCGTTCAATGAAAACTCCCTAAATACATATTTTTCGGAACCAAAAAACTTCTCGTAAATAAGACATTTTTAATAAAATAAAAAAAACTAGTTCTGTAAAAGGTCTCTAAATCTTATGTTGGACTATTTCTATAGGAAAAAATTCTCTAAATCAAACATTTTTAAATTCAACATTAAGAAAATAAAATGGACTTAGGAAGTTTTCATTGAACGACGACGAAATTTGATTCTTCCACACACATACGTTATATGTATATATTACTGTGCGAAAAAAGAGTACATATACTTCTCTTAATATTACATAGGCTTTAAATGCATTTTTTTAAAGAATATTTTTAGTCTGTAATCTATCTTAAAAGCCATTTAATTTGAGATTCAAGGCAGCTTTCGTTGCATAAATGAGGGGTATTGTTTCAAAACTCCTCTATTTGAAAAATGAGTTAAGTATAAGGAAGTATTCTTTTATTTTTTTATATACTTTTTTTGTACTTTAAAAGTAGTTTTTTTTTCAAAATTTAACTATTCCACGCAGTCATTCAATTCGAAACTTATCTATTTCCCTATAAATCAAATTCTGCACCATAACTCTTCTTTTTCTTCACAAGACAAAGTACCTACTTACCCGCTTTTATAGCTTGTATATTCCAATGACCTTAAAAAAGGTGGACATATTGTGTATAGTTCGAGTTTTAAGTTTATTTTTAATAATTAAAATAATTTTTTCTAAGTTCTCTTTAAATTCAAAACTTTTATATTCCTATATAGTCCAGTCAACGAAGACTCAAAATCATAAAATAAATGCAATAAATCATGCTCTCTGGGTTATTATTTTATGTGGTAGGGGTATAACATACGAGCTTTAGGCAGGAGGAGGGTTTAAAGGTTCCCTTTTGTAACTTTTCGGGAATATTTTGAAAAGTAAGCGTTTAAGCGGAAAGTGTACACTACAAAATGAAAGAATAATAAATTTCCTACAAAAAAAGTCTTATTTGTATTTTCGGTAGGATCAAGGCTAAGAAAGATATGAGCTGTAGAAAATTCAAAAAATTGAAAAGTAATGTTATTGTCTTACAAGTTACAACATCAATGGTTTTTGATGAATTTACTCAGAAATATCGGAAAAAGTAAGTATATATTGATTCAAGGTCATTCCAGGGACGTTATGAGATCAAGTTATGGTGTAAAGAAGGTGGTTGTGTTTAATATGTCCTTATTTAATTTTTTTTTTTGATACAGTGTTAATTTTCATAGAGAAATACTGTTTCTTCAAAGGTAAGAAATACACAACATTTTTCCAAGTTATTGGCCAATACTTTGTAACGAAGTCACATACTTTTCACTCCTAATCACCCGCACCACCCAACAGGGAAAGCAAAACACTTGGATTCCATTACATCAATTAACCAGCTGAAGCAATAAACAAGTATTGCATATGAACGAGACCCCCATACAACAGAGGATACAACCTGCCGCTTGCTACGACGTCAGCAACTACCTAATTGCCGCCAAGCAATTCATACCCTCGCGCCCATGCGATTTTCAATGGAGGTAATCTGATGGCATTTGGTTACGTCAACAAACGAAGTTCGTTTACCCGCTTATAGTCCACAGTTGGTTATGTCAGCAAAGTTGACTAGTAAGGGTGGAAAATGCACCAGAATACAGATTCTTCTTGCCATAGAAAGATCTCGCTTTTATTAGTCACACTAATAAAGAGGTACGCTGCTGGCTACTTTTGTGTACCAGTTAGAAGCTTCAAAACTTTTTGGCTTACGCCGTGAAATATCCCCCCCCCATCCGCCTCCTTATAAATTTTGTTCTGCCGTTTGCTTCAAGTGCTAGGGAGTACGTCCCAATCTACGCTGCCTTGAGCTTCGGTTAGACTAGCGAACCCGTTCCTTCGCTCCGCCGACTTAAAGTTTGTTCTGCCGTTTGCTTCAAGTGCTAGGGAGTACGTCCCAATCTACGCTGCCTTGAGCTTCGGTTAGACTAGCGAACCCGTTCCTTCGCTGTTCCGCCGTCTTTAAATTCGTTCTGCCGTTTGCTTCAAGTGCTAGGGAGTACGTCCCAATCTACGCTGCCTTGAGCTTCGGTTACACTAGCGAACCCGTTCCTTCGCTGCTCCGCCGATTATAATTTTGTTCTGCCGTTTGCTTCAAGTGCTAGGGAGTACGTCCCAATCTACGCTGCCTTGAGCTTCGGTTAGACTAGCGAACCTGTCCTTCGCTGCTCCGCCGATTATAATTTTGTTCTGCCGTTTGCTTCAAGTGCTAGGGAGTACGTCCCAATCTACGCTGCCTTGAGCTTCGGTCAGACTAGCGAACCCGTTCCTTCGCTGCTCCGCCGACTTTAATTTAGTTCTGCCGTTTTGCTTCAAGTGCTAGGGAGTACGTCCCAATCTACGCTGCCTTGAGCTTCGGTCAGACTAGCGAACCCGTTCCTTCGCTGCTCCGCCGACTATAACCTTGTTCTGCCGTTTTGCTTCAAGTGCTAGGGAGTACGTCCCAATCTACGCTGCCTTGAGTTTCGGACAGACCAGTGAACCTTTCCCACCTTGTTATACGAAGTACTGTGTTATTCTATTTTAAGAAAATTAACAATTGTTAAGTATATGAAATACCATGTTAGCATTAGTAATAATATTTTGTAGTGTAAGAAAATATTAAATTCATAAGAATAACAAAAGAAAAAAAAAGAAAAAGAAAAATATATTGGAGTTCCAAATCTTACTCAAACCTAGTTTTCCTTGCTTTCTACGGTTAAACCCTGGACCCCGCTGGCCTACCTCAGCTGGAAACTAAAAAAGCATCACATTTTGGCGCCCGAGCAGGGACTTTTAGAAGGATCATCCGAACTCCCACCGACCGACCGACCGACCGACCGTAAATCTTTCGAAGGCAACACCGTCCGCCGCCGTATCCGTTTTTCTCCGAAAAGTCCTTTGGAAAGATTTATCCGTGACCAGACACCGATTCACCGTGACCCTTCGAGAAAGTTCCAACAATCCGTAAACCGATCCGCCGCCGACCCGTTTCAACATGTCCGCATCCGAATCCGACGATTCACCAATGGAAGACATCAACCCGTATAAGAACCTTGGGTTCATATATTTCTTAGAGAAATCCGAAATTGTCCACTTGTTAAAAGACCTACAGTTAAACACTAGTGGTACCATAGCGACATTGCGTAGAAGGTTGAGCCAACACTTTAAAAAGTTCCGTACAGATGTTTCCACACAAAACCTGTGTGAAGAATGGGAAAGATTCGTTGAGAAAAGAAACAACGCCGATACATCTGACGACACTCCGCCCACCAACACGCAGCCGTTCATAAGCCAAATTGACATTCCCGCCCCGCTAGCCCCGTTTAAAGCATCATCGTTCTTAGCCGTGCCAGAATCGAGGAAACCACTCGTCATGCAGACTCCGATATATCAACCAGCTTGCACTCCGACCTATCAAATGACTTCCGCTTACCGACCTCATACTTCTACAGGCACCTCACTCTCCGAATCTACACTGCCACCGCAGCCGCCGCCGCCATCGAGAATAGACCCAAGTCCAACATCCAGCCGATTCACGCTGAGCTACGAAGCTGAGATAATGAACACAGTCCGAAAATGGGGACTGAGATTCGATTCCTCTGGAAACCCGTTGGAATTTTTCGAGAGGCTAACCGAGCTGACACGATGTTACAACATCGCGTACAACGATATATTACGGACACTTCCTGAGTTTTTCCGCGGAAGCGCTTTACAGTGGCTCCGAGTTAAAAGTGACAGTTTTGTTACCTGGAAAGATTTCCAGGAAGCGTTCATAAGACATTTCCTGCCTGCTAGGTTTTTACACAAGCTAGAGGAGGAAATATTGCGCAAACGTCAAGGACCCCGTGAAAAAGCGAAAGATTATATTTTGTCCACTCAGTATCTAATAAGACAGCACCCCCGAGTTTCCGTGGCCGATAATATCGATCGAATTTTTGACAATATGCGACCTGAGTATCGATTGTATATCCGCCGGCAGGACTTTAATACCCTGGACGAACTTGCGTACCTTGCTGAAGAATTTGAGTCGATTAAGAATGATGAACGAAATTTTCGACTCCCGTCAGCCCCCACACCGTTTTCTCCAACAACAAGAAATCCCGTTGCCGTTATTACTATGCCACCGCAGATGCATCCGCAGATACCACCGCAGACACCGCTGCAGACTCCGCAGATGCCACCGACACCACTTCGAGCGGTACTTGTTAAACCCCGAAAAGACAAGGCGCAGCCACCACCACAGATTCCACCGCAGATGACACCTCCGCAGATGTCACCACCGAAAGCACTGAATCCACCCCAGGGAGATGAAGAAATATTTCATACCTGCTCGGTGATTTCTAACCTCCCGATCAAACAGCAAAATAGTTTTCCCGAAAACTATCAGCCATCTTCAAAATCCGACGCCGCCGAACTTAATCATATTATTGAAGATGAGCAGACCGCAGCTTTCGTCATTCAAAGCCCGACCATCGATCCAGACAGTCAACCAGAGTATTCTTCTCTGAATCCATCGTTTGAGCTTTGTCGAAATCCAGCCGTCACGGAATGTGGACCTCCACTATCATTCAGTCCATCACCGAATTCCGAACGAAGCAGCCCCACAGTTCCAATTTCTACCCCGGAAATAAAAATGAATCAGACATCGACCAAATCTCGGGCCGAACAGAAAGCCGTGACTCATCCTAACCGAAACCTCAGGATGCACAACCAGAGTTATGAAGGCACAAGCTTCAACCACCTGTTATCCCTCGAGCATGTTGCTCACCCGCCGATCCGAACCGCAGCAAGCCCAGCAACTATGACCCGAAAACCAATTCGTATCAATCGCATGACTCGCTGTACTAAGTTTAAACCAAAGCCGACTGCCGCCGATAATTATTGTTCTTTACCCTTTCCCCTCGTTTTCTTTTATTCAAAAAAAAAAAAAAAAATAGTATATGCCTATGTAAATTAGCTTTAAGAAAATACCGAAAAAATTAATTAAGATAAAAAAAAAAAAAAAAAAAAAAAATACCGAAATAATTAAAAGAAAAATATGCGAAGAAAATATATTGAGAAAAAAAAAAAGAACAGAAAAAAAAATATATTTATATAAACAAAAATTTTACATAATTATCTTATATTTGAATACGATTATTAAAAGCTTTGCATTCCAGATGGAATTCACGACGAGAGGTCTCGTCTGCCGAAGAAAGGGGGGAATGTAACGAAGTCACATACTTTTCACTCCTAATCACCCGCACCACCCAACAGGGAAAGCAAAACACTTGGATTCCATTACATCAATTAACCAGCTGAAGCAATAAACAAGTATTGCATATGAACGAGACCCCCATACAACAGAGGATACAACCTGCCGCTTGCTACGACGTCAGCAACTACCTAATTGCCGCCAAGCAATTCATACCCTCGCGCCCATGCGATTTTCAATGGAGGTAATCTGATGGCATTTGGTTACGTCAACAAACGAAGTTCGTTTACCCGCTTATAGTCCACAGTTGGTTATGTCAGCAAAGTTGACTAGTAAGGGTGGAAAATGCACCAGAATACAGATTCTTCTTGCCATAGAAAGATCTCGCTTTTATTAGTCACACTAATAAAGAGGTACGCTGCTGGCTACTTTTGTGTACCAGTTAGAAGCTTCAAAACTTTTTGGCTTACGCCGTGAAATATCCCCCCCCCATCCGCCTCCTTATAAATTTTGTTCTGCCGTTTGCTTCAAGTGCTAGGGAGTACGTCCCAATCTACGCTGCCTTGAGCTTCGGTTAGACTAGCGAACCCGTTCCTTCGCTCCGCCGACTTAAAGTTTGTTCTGCCGTTTGCTTCAAGTGCTAGGGAGTACGTCCCAATCTACGCTGCCTTGAGCTTCGGTTAGACTAGCGAACCCGTTCCTTCGCTGCTCCGCCGTCTTTAAATTCGTTCTGCCGTTTGCTTCAAGTGCTAGGGAGTACGTCCCAATCTACGCTGCCTTGAGCTTCGGTTACACTAGCGAACCCGTTCCTTCGCTGCTCCGCCGATTATAATTTTGTTCTGCCGTTTGCTTCAAGTGCTAGGGAGTACGTCCCAATCTACGCTGCCTTGAGCTTCGGTTAGACTAGCGAACCTGTCCTTCGCTGCTCCGCCGATTATAATTTTGTTCTGCCGTTTGCTTCAAGTGCTAGGGAGTACGTCCCAATCTACGCTGCCTTGAGCTTCGGTCAGACTAGCGAACCCGTTCCTTCGCTGCTCCGCCGACTTTAATTTAGTTCTGCCGTTTTGCTTCAAGTGCTAGGGAGTACGTCCCAATCTACGCTGCCTTGAGCTTCGGTCAGACTAGCGAACCCGTTCCTTCGCTGCTCCGCCGACTATAACCTTGTTCTGCCGTTTTGCTTCAAGTGCTAGGGAGTACGTCCCAATCTACGCTGCCTTGAGTTTCGGACAGACCAGTGAACCTTTCCCACCTTGTTATACGAAGTACTGTGTTATTCTATTTTAAGAAAATTAACAATTGTTAAGTATATGAAATACCATGTTAGCATTAGTAATAATATTTTGTAGTGTAAGAAAATATTAAATTCATAAGAATAACAAAAGAAAAAAAAGAAAAAGAAAAATATATTGGAGTTCCAAATCTTACTCAAACCTAGTTTTCCTTGCTTTCTACGGTTAAACCCTGGACCCCGCTGGCCTACCTCAGCTGGAAACTAAAAAAGCATCACAACTTTATGAAATAACTTTTGGAAGTATTCTAAAAAATAAATTATATAAAAGGGGAGGTGTATTTCCCCCTCTTTTCTATAAGGGGGGCAAATTCCCAAAACATTAAATTAAAGTAGAAAAATGGCTTTTTTAAAAACAACGGAAATACTTACAATACGTGCTATACCTTTATTAAAAGCTTAAAACAAATTCGTTGATTACATAGGAAATAAAGTTTACAATTTTTGAAAAATTCGTTTGAAAACTCAAAATTAAAAACAAAAAGTTGAAAAATGTTTTTACTTGATTTTTCATTTTTTATTTTACACTACAAAGTAGTAAATTGACTTTTATTATTTAATGTTGTTATTAGCCTTAAGTCCAATGCTGAAAACTAGACGGTTACAGCAGTTTTATTTTTTGAGAAAATTGAAAATTATGAAAACAATTTTTTTTAAATCAACAAAAATGATAAAAAAAAGTTGTGTTAATAAATCTAGTCAATCATCAAAGCAATTTAATATTTAGATATAGCATTCGCAAATTAAATTAACAAAATCGCAAATAGGTTTAACCTACTAAACGCAAATTAGTTTCACCCAAGCGCAAATATTTAGATTTAACCCAAATGCAAATAGAATTAACCCAATCGCAATTCTTAACGCAAACAAAACGCAAACATAGTTAAACTATACGGAAATAATTTAAACTATTAGCAAATCATTTAAACCAAAACGCAAATTGAATTAACCCGGACTCAACTTGTTGTTCCAGCTGTGTGGTGAAGAAATAGAAGGGTTATAACAGTAGGAGTACTTCACCATAAGAATTAAACAAAACCCCAAACATTCTTATGAATTTACTTGCTTTGCATTTAGTTTAAAGAAATTTTTTGTTAACGTATTTGTATTCGTTTTTAAACTGCAATTTCTATGGTTTTTGGGCCAGGAGCTGCCCAGAACTTGTCCCGAGGCTAAACTTGGTTTTTTGCAGTGGTAAGTGCTAAGATTACGAATTATCTCTCAAAATGACATGAGTTTTTGAACATTATTTGCGTAGTTGTGGACTCGAGTGCTGCAGGCAATTATTTATTTTTGAAAAAGAAATTAAAAGAATAGACAAATTTTATATTTAAATAATAAAAAAAAAGAAATAGAAAATGGAAACTGTAATTTGTTTTTAAACGTTTTGAAGCAAATTTTAAGTTTTAATATTCAGATCACAAAAATTCTAATGTCTAGGCAACTCATTTTGGCATCTCTCATTTATATCTCCCTCTCATCTCTTGGAAAGAAAGGTGAGGCAGAAGTTTTCATGGATTTTTTAATTCCTATCCACTTAGCCATACTTCTTTCTTACCAAGAAATAAGAGTGAGATAAAATAAGAGAGACGTAAGCAGTGGCGGATCCAGGGGGGAGGTCATGGGGGTCATGACCCCCCCCAGAGCTCCAGAGAAAAGAAGAAATACGAGCAATTTTTATTTGTTATTCAACACATTAGAAGACAGACATAAACTTTTTGGGTAATTTCATATATTTTAGTAAACTACGAAAACCATGACCTGTTAATGTAATGGTTAGCTTCTATTTTCCTTAGCAAATTATAACTTTTTTAATTACATGTTCAGGAAATAAATGTTTACAAAAATTACTGGTAGCCCTAGACGCGCCCCCTCTTAGATAATATATATAGGATGTCCACAAGTCATGGTTTTCATATGCGGTGATTAGTCTAAGAGCCAGTGGTCGGCTAAAGGTATTTCAGTACGATAAGTGGAGCCATTTTATTAGACTTCCTGAGTATGGAATGAGCATTCCACCGGGGTAACAAAAGTCAAAAAAATCGACCTCAAAACGTGATAGCAGTATGTCCACCCCTTTGATATGTTAGACTTTAAAGTTGTTTCTATTCAAAAATAGTAAAGGCAGGCATAGGGTGTAGTACATCTTGGAGTTATACCTTCAGGTCTTTTATATTTTAATAAAAAATAGTAAATATGTATAACCAAAAAAAATAATTTTCAGACACCAGTTGCAGTACCTGGATTTTTAACGGAATTTTGAGATACAAAAAATAAGGAAAAATCTCCATTCACCTTTCACTGTTTCTTTTCAAATAAAATAAAATGTGTTTCCCGTTAATTTTTATATTTGAAAAAAGATATTGGCAGACAAATAGTTTTTTAATTGAATTTTGAAAAATAGGCTTTAAAAATCTCCATACAAGTTCTAATGTATTTTAACACATTCAGGCCACAAAACAAAACAAAACAAAAAAGCTGTCTATTATAAGCTTTGGTATATTTTAACCATTATCAGATGGCTTATATAGGAGAATTCTTCTATAAATTGACGGTAACATTAGTTTAAAGACTAACCATTAACCTACTATTAATCTTTTAAAGAAATACTCGATCGTACGACACAATGACAGGGAATTTACGACGATCTTAAACTAAATCTTTAAAATAACAGTTATAGTCACTCTTTGTCTGATACCTTCAATTCACAATAATGATTTATTCATCGATCTTGTTTTTAAGAGAAAAAGTCAGGAATCTCACTTCGTGAACACCTCCATTCCAACTATGGAACTCATCAATTCCGCAAAACCAATTGAACCATTCCGCACTATCAATTAAAAAACAATCCCAATGACGTTTGAGTAAAATTTTGCCGACGAGGTATCACGTAATTAACAACAGCACCAGCCATCAGCTAGCCCCCAGATTGTATATAGCTAAGCCAAAACTGGATAAGTTTCCGTCGTTGCGTTGTCTAAGAGTGGTTTTGCTTTGGATTGGTTTGGTTTGGTTTGGTCCATTGCTTGTTTAGCCATCGACAGCTGTTGGATCATTAAGTGATTGCAGCTTTGATAATCATTGGAATGCTATGCCATACCTCGTCGTCGTCGATGTTGCTCTTTTAAGGTGATCCAATAATTAGACTTAATTTCTAGCACCACCACCACCCCGAGAGTGCCCGCTTTCAAACTAGGAGGCTCCCCTGAAGCGAGTGCCAAGATTCAAACCTTAACTGAATATTCATAATATGCCACACATGGTCTCGCATGGGGTTAATGATGTCCTTCTATGCTCTTGAGTTTGCAGAACCCAGCACCTCTGTGTCTGTTGTCTAGGAGAGGAGAACCTTAAGGCGACTTGCACCCGCTGAGCACACGTCCAAGACGTGTGTCCGCAATTCTGCGTCCAATTAAGGGACATGGCGACGCACGAAGGAAGGATATAAAAACTATGCGCTTTCCACGTTTTCTCGTTTGGTTGGAATTTCCCTGGTCGACACTGGATACTGGACACGCCAGCATGTATGTAGCTGTAGATGTTTTCTCTAATGGGACGAGTGTGCAGTCTGGTTTAGACTCCACTGCGTGCCTGAGAAATGCGTGTCTTGTTTTTTGCATGATCTCCATGTGGCATGCTAAGCTGTAAAAAGTGTGAGCAATCGATCTTATGCTAATCGGGGAGAGTAGATTTTCTTATTTATTATAGATTGGATTTGTTTTTCTTGATTGCCGTAGCTGTTGATGGTGCACTCTAGCTGGGCTGGGCAACACGATAACGGATGGCAAAGAAGTCAACCCACACTGCAGAGAGGGACGACACTCATACTCCACACCAGGCGTCACAGTCATCGTCGTCGGTCGTAAAATGATTGCATCAATTGAATGGAAGGAGTAGTTGTTGACCGTTGGATTACCAGTGACAATGATGAGTCTATGTTTGGTTGAAGTATGACGTTTATTTATGCAATCGTGTTTTCTGGCCAAAGTTGATTAATGAATACGACATTAGGAGAAGTGTGTGGTCATAGAAATGGACCAAAGAAAAAAACATTCATAAGAGAATAATGATTATTATTGGAAGGTGTTGTTTTGTTAAAAGATAAAAGTCATGGACATAGCCAATTTTATAATTCAAAATTATATAAGCTTAGGAAATTAAAAGAAATAAGATTATGTATAACTATTTAGACTGTCATCGCGATTTCAAGTTTAAAACTCATCCGTAGGGGGAAAAGTGTTAATTATGCATTTTATGCTAAAATTCAAAAACTGCCCTAAACTGTCTAAAATCGAAATTAAAATAAAAAAGGAAATTTTTTTGATGACAGAAGCCCGAAGATGGATATATAATCCGAAACGCGTTGCTTGATTGTTGCTTGAAAATTAGAACTTTGTCTAAAATTATTGGTGAAAAATAATGAATAGTTTAATTATAAGGTAGATTATACATTTTCTTAATTTTAAACATTTTTTTCCCTACCATCGTGCTAGGATCGTGGTTGTACCAATGTGGTTCAAACTTTTATCCGTTGTTTAGCAATTTAACTCATAAAGGGAACAATAAAAACATTTTTGGTTTTTGGAGAAATTTTTGAAACGATTATATTTTTGATACAAGATTACATACATACAGTGGCTGACAGTGAAAATGGCCCACCCTTAACCAAATTCTTTTTCTTTGAAAGACTGCAGAAGGTAAATAGAGTAAAATAAAAGAAGTAAAAATTTATTTTCAATAGAGAATTGTATTTTCGTTTCAAAATCCTTCAAAATCTTAAAAAGTTATTGAAAAATAAAAGAGAAACAGAAAATTGGCAATAATTTTTAGATCCGGTGATTGTGGTGGGATTCTGATCACCCTCGGACAATAGCCATTCCCTAACTATTCCAATTGAATGCTTCAGATCATTGTCTTGATAGAAGTAAAAAGCATTTCAAAACCATTACTGCACTATTTTTAAAATTGATGTTTAAAATATCTAATTAATGATATTTGCCCATAATCACTTCAAAAAAAGAGTTAAGGTGCCAATGCCAACCCCAGATGCTGAGCATGCACCCTTATTTTATTGATGGAATTTTGTTCTGTTATCATTATTAAGATATTTTAAACATCAATTTTAAAAATAATACGCACTACTACTTTTATTATAATCACCGTCTGCTGAATCAAGAACCGTTGTAGAAGCATGATTCGTTTTTGAAATAACTGTCTATACCACATTACCCGCATATACCACATTACCCCAACTTACCCTACTGAGATAAACGAGTGATTTCTCTGAAGCTAACCATTTGTATGAAATTTTCAGACGTTAAGTAGATATAAGCTGGAGAAAGTGACACACAAGTCAAAAAAATTAATTTTTGGATTAACAACACATATTCAAATGGACCCGAATTGTTTCCCGGTGTAATTATGACCTTGCGTCAAAATTTATGTCTCGGATACCTAGTCAAAACTTTTTCTTGGACAATGTTAAACACACCCGTTAAGGTTGTTAAGCCAAAAAAAACTTTACTTAATAAGATTGTCTTTCATTAGGTGTGCGTGTTTTATAATGATTTTTGTTTGTATTAAATCTTAAAAATACAAGATCAAGAACATAGAACTAAGTTGTGCATTTTATTTGCGACTGAGACTAGTCCCTTATTACGTAATACGATTATTGTTTAAAATACCGCGTTATCGTTAAAATGCGATTACGTTAAACAATAGATCTGTTTCTTTACTCGCCCGTGGGATCCCGAAGTATCCCAAATCTACCAAAAACGTAGAAAATGCCAGAGCTTTTGACTTTTTTTCAATTCCTCTCCAACAAGAATCTACCCGAATATTTTAGTTACTGCACTTTCTTGCTTATCAAATAAGAAATCAGCTGATCGAAAAATTTGAAATAAAATTTTTCAAGTAGCGTACATAAAATGGTTGAATTTAATTAAATTAAATGAAAATCATACAATGGAGGCAAATATAAAGTAAAATGTTTCTCCTTGTTCTTTTAATAGACCCCAAAATGATAAGTGCATGTAAAAATAATTGAAATTGTATAATTTTGTATGCGACAAGCCAACCAGCAATGAAGTTAAATAGGTAATTTAAACCGCAACAAACCAGGGGGCCAACTACTATGTAATTCGATTCTACTTTCAATTCTACTCGAAACCTATTTCCGATTCTACGTATTAAATTAGAATCGAATGAAAGTTATGCCAACTTTTTTACTTAAAATGTTCGAACGAGTATCGTTTTTAAGTTGTCAGATAAATTGAAAAAAGAAAAAAAATGCCTAGCAACTTGCAGAAAGTTTTTAAATAGTTACATACATACCTTATAAAAAAAAGTAAACAAAATGGACTCAGTGGCAATTTGGTTTTGGTCCAACGAAAATGAAGAAAGAGAAGAGCAAATTGAACGCAGGAGAATTCGTGATTCGTCAAACATATGATAAAAGGTTTGTGAAAATAAATTAAAAGATTTGTGAAGATAAGTATTCCAGTTTCAGCTTTAGCTTTGTAAAAAGCTACAGGCTCTCAAAAGAAGCCTTTATCTATTTCATAGATAACATTTCAAGCGAGCTGAGCACTCGACGATTGCAAACTTCTGTGCCGAATATCATCGCGCTGCGGTGGACCTTCAGCATTCAAGTCCTTTGACTAATTAGTCAAATTGTCCATAAATGCTTTGATTTTTGTCTCGCTTTGGGTGTTTTTAGATATCCCTTGGACAAATCTGGATGCTTGCGCATATATTGCACGAGTATCCCGAACTGGGATGCTTTCGTATTTGCACTTTTCGATGATTCCCTGCATAGAAAACATTTACATAGTTATTATATATTTAAGAAATATTCCGAAAAATATTAATTTTTAACCTCTATTTACCTACTTATATTCTGAAGAAAAAAACTTCTCGACGGAATCTATTCATTCGCAAACACATTTGATGTCGAATGATAATTTGCGATTTCGATCTTTTTTGGCATTGGGCACGTTCTGCTGGTTATTCTCAGTTATCCGGATAGCTTTTTGTTGTTGTAATCCCTTGTTAAAAAACAGCCGATTATGAAACAGCAAGTTATCTCAAAATTTTTGGGATAGCTAGATAGCATAGCGAATAAACATTGGAACGCGAGGATTTACTTTCGAGATAGGTAGTTCCCTGATTATGCGAAAGTTTAGTTGGCACTACTAGAGCTGTTCGATTATCGTGTATTAAAACGTTCTTAAAGAATTACATAGTACCGATTTTGCGAATACGAACATTTTTACTATAGAATCGAATTACATAGTTGGGCCCCAGAAACATCCTCCCAAATGCGTTTCTTTACTTTTCATTTCTGGTTAAACATAACAACAACATCATCAGAAAGCTCAATCCTATACTTTTCCCGAACTTTTTCCCAAAAGTAAAGAAACAGACCTAATAATCGTAAATTTAAAAACAATATTCGTATTCTTCTACGGCTGGCCATTGGCACTCGTATGGCTTTGATTTTGATTTCAATTTCAATGCAATTAATACTTATCTTTCTGTGACTTCCACTGTACTGTATTTTTTATTAAAAAAAAACTTATACATACATACGTTTAGTAAAAAATTAAAATTTTATTAATCAACCTTATTATGACTAGGTATCGCACGGAAAATATTTCACCCGCAAAATGTTTGTTCCCCAAGAGTTTTAAAAGCTATTGAGTTTCGCCCGAACTTCACTTGGCTTAAAGTAAACAAAAAACTTGCGCAAAGGGCACAAGCACCACCTATTTATATTTTGTTTACCTTCAAAAAATAAGTGATAATATAAGCTCTTGATTACGATACATTTCGCCCGAAATGAGTACTCAAAAAAAGGAAATTTTGATTTTTCGGGTGAAACTCACAATAGGCGAAAAGTGAAATGTCAATTTTTCTGGGTGGAATGTTTTCACGTGAAACTCATAATAGCTGCGTTTTATTATCTCTGGGTCTGGGTCGAGGTTATCTTTTAACATGCATTACAAAAACAACATGGGATCTAGGTTTCTATCGAGGTTAATTTCAATAACCCAGATAGAGGTTTTCACTCTGATCGGCAGAGGGCTATTTACCATTGTGAATGGATGTCAGCGATTTGTCAGCAGTATTAGGAATAGAGAGGAAAAGATACAAGTGCTTACAGATATACAGCACTGCTTTTGCACTAACCCACATCGTTTTATTTTCACGAGGTGAACCATATGGGTTATGAGCGATAATAAAACGCGACTAATAAGGCTGAATATATGTATCCCACCATATTCATTCAGCAATCCAAGCGAAAGCGAACCGGTATAAGTTAATTTTGAAATCAAAGTTGATGCATTTCTAATTTCTTGAAAATAAAATCTTTCAAGCTGTTTTTTTTTTACAAATTTTATATTATGAAGTACTATTTTTGACTTTAATAGCCGCGTTTTATTATCGCTCATAACCCATATGGTTCACCTCGTGAAAATAAAACGATGTGGGTTAGTGCAAAAGCAGTGCTGTATATCAGTCTCTTTTTTTCTTATGCTTATTTGTTTTTCATGTAAGCACTTGTCTCTTTTCCTCTCTATTCCTAATACTGCTGACAAATCGCTGACATCCATTCACAATGGTAAATAGCCCTCTGCCGGCCAGAGTGAAAACCTCTATCTGGGTTATTGAAATTAACCTCGATAGAAACCTAGATCCCATGTTGTTTTTGTAATACATGTTAAAAGATAACCTCGACCCAGACCCGGAGATAATAAAACGCAGCTAATATTCAATGCTTTTGTCAATTTTTAGTCAAACACAAAAAATCAAATTGTCCTAGGACTTTTATTTTTCAAGATATAAGCAAATTACTTGACCAACCTAGTACCTACTCATAAAAACAAGGAAAAACTAAATCGATGAAATGACAAAAATATCTCTATGTAGAGATCCTACTCATAAGTAAAGATCTGATAGATATAATTTCTGATTCTTTTCCTTATTTTTTTGAAGATTAATTTTGGTAAAAACTGATATCAAGTTCGAATCAGCGTGAAAATCATTATAAATAGATGTATCACAAGTCTGCTTTATAACTGAATACATTTTGTCATATGCGATATTGGAAACAACTAAATACCAATGTTCCCATGGGCTGATTTTGGCTAATTTTGGATATGTCTTAAGAACCAATGGTCTGAGTCTTTTCGCACAAAATTTTCTTTTGTTACAATTTGTCCGGGGTCAAACCATAGATTTACTTGACTATTGTAATTGAAACATAATTTGTTTTAATGTTATAAAATATATATTTATTTTATTATAAACTTTTGTGTAAATAGTTAAATTATATTAAAATACCTTACTTAACAATTAGAAAAGAATTTTTATAATCTTTAATGTGTGATGAATATTTTTTTTTAAACAAAAAAAGTCATTATTAATAATATTTACCTAAAGCTTTTACTTCTTAAAAAAATAATAATAATAATTCATAAAACTTAAATTCTTCAATAATTGAAGAGTGGCTGCATTTCATGATTGGATGGTATAACTTTATAAACATTTGAATGCTTTTTTATAACTTGGCAAATATTGAAAACATTTTATGGTTTTTTAAGTACTTTTCAAAATTGAACCGTTAATATTTTGTTGAAATGGTTTAAAAAAATGCAATGGATAGGATAGGATAGAATAATGCAGCTATAATTATAATGTAAATACATACATATTATGCATTACATATTCCGATACATATTGTTTGTAATAAAGTTAAATATCACGATCGAAAAAAGAATTAACAAACATTATGTTTAAAGACCTTATACCAAATAATGGACATTAAAATCATAAACTCACAAAAATTTCAGTACAAAATATTTTCTTTTAAAAATCTACAATTTTTGCATTTCTGTGACGTCTTTTTCTTTCTTTCCTTTGACAATTTTCACCCGCAAGAATCCATCTTCGTCCTCCGGATTGTTCGATAGTAGACGATCTTCATTTGGATCGATTTTGCTTGAACGGCAGAACAGTCTGGAAAATAAAATAAGAAAATTTAGTAAAATTATTTTTATTTTTGTAAATGTTTTTATTGGTTATTCAAAGAATTATATCGTTTTTTAGATTCAAGCTTTCAAACAGGAACAGAATACAAGCTCGTAGTTAACACAAATAAGTTCTTTTGTTACATAAAAGGGGGAATTAAGCTTAATTGGTTATTGAGGTTAAATTGCTGATAAAGGTTATAGTCAATTATTTATACGTAAACAACATGTATTCAAGGTACATATATTTTTTTATAAACCTTTTTTAACCTTAAGGAATACTTGGTACTGTCTTTCCAATTGATTTTTTATCCACATGAAGAATTCCAAATAAGCTACAAAAATTAAACAAATAAATAAATAAAATATTTCACAAAATGATTTGAACATATATCATTTGAAAGGATGTCTGTGTAGAACTTTATAAAAAAATAACGAATATATAATTGGGAGCCCTATTAGATAAAATAATAAAATGATTTTACATAAACGAAAAATTGATCAGAATCAATTAAATCGTTCAAGACAAATTCGAAAAACGGTTGATGCAAATTCCCTTGTTCCCAATTAGCTTAAATAATTTAAGAGCTACTTTTGGGATTAGAGAAGTAAAAATGTCAGGTATAGTTCCTTCTTACAACAGCAACAGCATACAAAAAAAAGTTAAACAGGTAAAGTAGTTCAATATAAAAGAGCTGTCATATATTTTGGTGATTGTTGACGAAATCGTACAATTACTTCAATATCAGTGACTATTCTTTGAA
Source organism: Dasysyrphus tricinctus (assembly GCA_963921185.1). NCBI lineage: Eukaryota > Metazoa > Arthropoda > Insecta > Diptera > Syrphidae > Dasysyrphus > Dasysyrphus tricinctus. The sequence goes on from OY992533.1 coordinate 111,674,574, forward strand.
AACAATCATAAAATTTATATTAAATCCGAAATAGACCATCAATAAAATAATAAACTACTAATGCTAATGCACAACAAAAAACGGACTGAAAAGAAAATTATTAAAAACAATAAAACGCGCCTTGTGAAGTGCCCACAACACAGGTAGCCTAACCCTTTAAGTCAAGGTTCGATACACCTTCTAATCTAGGTAGCTTCTAAGGGAAAGGATTCCTTCCAAGGTAATCGGTATTCGGATCGGATATTGACAATACATATCTTTGGATATAGAATTGCTACTCTTGCTGCTTGGGGTAAAACCAAAGGAATTACCCAGGAATGATGGATAAGTCTATAAAATGACGACACTTGTCAACTATCAAGTTCATTTGAATATACCCTGTGTCAGTGGTAAGATCGCTCAACTAAGATGAAATTTTTTGTTTATATCTGTGGACTGGTTCTACTTTTCATCACATCACAATGCGATAATCGGAATATCCATTGTCCAGAACTACCACAGAAAGCACTTAAGTCAATTCTTGGGACAACATACAACGCTCGATACATGCGGATAGAGCTTCCTATAGAGGACGATACTGGACGTGGAGGAGCAAAACGAGCATCTGGGTACGACGATCAGGAGTTTTATCTTGACGAAAACGATGACGAGCAGAACCCTTACGCAGGAATACCAGCATGGGAAGTGGACCATATCGAGATATCGAAGAGTAGAAAAAAGCGACTTCAGGGTACAGCACCACCGAGCAAACGAAACGCCCGTCAAGCCTTAATTGATAAAGTGACAAAATCAGCAAAGCAGGATGTCTTTCAATCCAGGCCTTGGGATTGTAGAGCAGAGGTTCATTGGATGGACTTGGGGTCAGATTATTTTCCTCGATACATACGAACCATACAATGCAAGAAGAAAAATTGCTGGTATGGTCATTACACCTGTAAGCCACGATGGTTTAGTATAAAAGTACTGCGACGCAGCACTGGACAATGTGCTAAAGTTAATCAGAGATTTAGAATAGTCACTATGGATGCAGTGACAGGTGACTACGCTCAGCAATGGGAATTCGAAGAGAAGGCAGTGACGTTTTGTTGTGATTGTGTAATGGATTATTAATTTTTTTTTTGTTAAATTAAATTTAAGTTATTGTTTTATAAATTATTATTATTATTATTAAATATGACAACATTGTTAAATTGTACATAAGAAAAAAAATATTTAAAGATTGTAAATAATAAATATTTATTTGTAGGCTATAAAATAAATTATATAAAAAAGTTTTTATCTAACTCATTTTGTTTTTCAATTTATTTTAACATAATTTTTTTTAACGATAATAGAAAATAAATGAAGTATGAGATGCTTCGAGAATTGACGATTCTCAATAGACTTAAACGTGTTTTTGTTAAATTTAAACTATTCTCTGGGTTTTTCTTCTAGAACCGAATCAATTTTTGGGTTTTCCCAACATGGAAGAAATTTTATGACGGTAATTTCATTTTCTCAATTTTAAATCCTTTTTTTGTCAATTTTGTGAGTAATAAACAGTATTTTTTCTGAGTATGAAGAGTTCAAATGCTGGCAAATTTCGAGAAGTTGGGATGAAATTCTATTAAAAATGTTGTACCTACATAATGCGAATGGATGAAGCAAATGTAGGGGTTTGTTAAGGCTAATCGCATATTGAAACACGTATGACGCGTTTGACCCGACACAATACAGTTTTGTGTAGTTAATGCAAAAATGGGACACACCACAACCATAAGGGTAGAGTTTCACCCCGACCTATGTAATGCACTTTTCCTGGAGTTTAACGCAGAACGTGTTAAATGAGGGCAAAGAGCGCCTTTTCATTTTTTACTTTCAATTAATTGGGCTTTTAGTCATTGCTTATGACCTTGCTAACACATCCAAGGACATTTTTGCACGGCTTTCAGAATTCCTCGCACTCAAAGGACCAAATAGTGATTTTCTATCGATGTTGAATGATATTTATGCTTTTTTCTATCCTAAAAGTTCTTGTTTTATTTTGTTTAAAGTATAACAACGCAAAATTTTCAAAAGTGGCTGCGAATTTGATTATTAGGTTTTGTTTAAACTACTAATCTTCCTAAAATTAATTTTCTCATTGTAGATTCCAATAATAATCGTTAATCCAGCATTTGGAGCATATGATAGAAAATAAAAAACTAGAATTCCTATCAAAAAGAAAATACATGATTAGTCAAAAATTTTTATTTATGTTTGAAGCTTACTTACAGCTAAAATAGGCTACCCATCGAGGAATTTTCCGGATCTTATAAGCATATTTTTGAAAGTTTTATAAATAGGATCGTCTGCTTTTCTGCCTTAGACTACTGCAGTATCTAATCGCGTCAGCTTTGAAGGTGTAAATGAGTCTGTATTGCAAGATTTACAATAAGCGGCAAAATCAAAAAAACATTCCTGAACTTTTTTTTCGTTTGAACGTTGAAATTAACACGAGGTATGTACAGTCAAACTGTCAGGAGTACCTGCATTAGTTTGGTTGTAAGGAGTTAATTTTTGAATATTATTAATCTATTTTAAATATCAATCATAATGAGTTTTTATTTGAAAGATTTAATCTTGCATTCAATAATAACAAACTGTCAGGGGGCGGTGGTGCGGCTTTTACATCATTTTTTTAATATAATAATTATTCTATTGACGACAATTAACCGCCAAGGTTACGCACCATAGGAAATTTAACCTATCTGGCAACGTCAAAAGTGACAGCTATCATTTTGTGGGAACTGTCAGATGCAAAATTACAAAGCAAAGCAAATATTTAAAATTGCAAGAATAAAATGGTACTCTTTTATCTGAAGTTTGTGCTTAAATTAGATATTTAAAGTGTGATGCAGTCATAACAGACTGTGTTTAATGAAGAAAATCTAGATCAGAAAAGAGCAAAACAGCAAAAATGTTTGAAAACAGCTTTGTGTTAACGGGATTGACTGTTTGCTATCAGCTGTGACATTTAAAAATGTTTGAATTGTTATTTGGTTGCATTAATTTTCGATTCGAATTTAGTATCAATTCACACTTTTTATATTACACCTATGGGCAAGGCCACGGACTGATTTCGATACATTTCTACTTGTTTATTTGGCCCTAACTCGAAACATAACTATGCAGAGCCAAACTCTTTTCATATGCCTATGATATCGTATCTTTTATAGTTTTCGAAATAAGGTGTTTCAAAGTGGCTGATTGATAACGTTACATAAATTCGGAAATGAAATGTAACGCTATCAGCCACTTTGAAAGTCCGTATTTCGAAAACTATAAAAGATATCATAAAATGTTGTGTACAGAATGTGATACATACGGATCTACGCATATGAAAAATGTCATGCTGTTTTTCGAGTTATGAGCGAAAACCTTGTATAAATGTCACTTTATCAGACCGTGGCCGTGACCATGTGTATATAAATGTCTTTTTATTCATGTTAAGTCCAAAAATATAAGAAAAGTCCTCCTGTGATACATTTTAGCTTATTATTATTTCAAACAAACTGATCAGATGGTGCTTTGATATTTCTCAGTCACTTGCTCCACCTTAAAAGAAGATTCAGGAAATATTGTACTAAACTACCTATTTTGAAAAACTTCATGCAACACAAAGTGACATAATGCAGAACAGTTTGCGTTAAGGATTTTTCTCATGAAACACACAATTCTATACTTTTCTGATCTTTTCTGTAATTTTATTTTTGGCAGAACAGATTCATTAAATACACCTACAATCTTGTCTTTCGACCTTTGTGAATGAAGAGAGAATAATATATTGGTTATTGGTAAAAAACTCTATTGGATTTGTTTGTGGTGTTTCGATTGCTATTTCATCTTTTAATCAAGTTTTACATTTTAAAATAAGAGAATAAAAATGATTATTTAATTTAGATAATAAACTTTAGACTTGTCTTTTTTTCAAGTAAAATATTTATTAATTAATTGCAGTATATTTACTAATCCTCTTATTATCTTCGAATTTTCTTTTTCTGACTTAGTTCGGTTCAGCTGTTAGCCCTCCATATAAAGGTCTTTTCTAAGCATTGATCACTGCTGCATATTGTTACTATTTTTAATCAATTTTTCCAGTTCCCACATTTCTAACATTTTCCGTTCTTCACAGATTTTGCCCAAGAAATTTCTTTGGACAGAAATTGTTTGGCCTGTCAAACACCAGGTTGATGTAAGCCAGATGCAGGATATATTTAAAAAATAAATTAATTACCGTTATAGCAAAAGTTGGCACTTAACCGTTCCACACTTTTTCGACAATTTGTTTTTTTTTTTTTATTTCGGAGGGTTTCATCAACATTTTACAGACTGACAATTTTTTGTCAAAAAATCTCTGAAACAAAGTTATTATTTGCATAGACGTATAATATATTTGATCACACGGACAAGTTTATGGTCATTTGCACATGTCTTTCACGAATCCTAGTGCTCTATGGCACATCCTTGTCACATTCTGATTGTTTATTAATATCGAACGAGTTTTCAAATTCAATTTTATTAATAACTAGCTGGCCCACCCTGGCTTCGCCCGGGTAGACAAAAATTTCGAGATCAAATGAACAACACAAAATTTTAATTATGATTGTGTCCTCGATTAATCGAATTCCGGATAATCGAGACTCGGCTTAATTTTTTTTTTATTTTGTCAAAACCAAATTTCATGATTGATTGATTTTTTTTCAAACTCAATTGATTTTTTTTTACATAAAACAGGTACCCAGAGTGTGCTTCTGCACCTTTTTGGCAAAACGCAAGACCGAATTTACCCAAAATGACAATAACACTCCCAATACCAAAGATTTTCTGAAAAGAATCGTCCAAATAGGTCAAGCAATTCTTGAAAATACATTGTGGTGGTCAAAGAGCCGTGGCATCCATGCCTTGTCGGTGGCATTTAGTTTGCACAGATCCAAGCAGTACGTCGACAAAGTTTTGAGCAAAGCTTTCACCACCTCTAAGACTATATGTATAATTATTGTTCTAAATTAACTGTCTGACACTTTTAGAATCGATTATTTCTACTTGTTTATAATCATTTCCTTATTCATTTTTTATTTCGACACAATTTTCCCTTAATTTCATTGTTTTTATAATATTTCAAAGAAACCGTTAACATTGTTGCAATTTTGAAGTAGCCTAGATTACTCCCTAAGTTGTCCACTACATGTATGAAAAGTCCCGTCATAACATGTTCTGCCGTTTTGAAGGTTACCGCGGACAAACAGACAGACAGACAAAAAAAATTTAAATGATGCAGTTATGTTTCTTAGCAATTAAACAACCACCAAGCTCTCTTATCGAAAATGCGTGCATTTGGTTTTGATGAATCTCTTCTTCGTTTGATTAGAAATTACCTTTCGGACCGTTCAATACAAGTTGCGCTGGATGGTTTCAAGTCTGATATTCATAAAATAAATGCTGGTGTGCCCCAGGGCTCCGTTTTGTCTCCGACTCTCTTTCTCATTTTCATAAATGATCTCCTGTCTGAAACTTTTAATCCATTAAACTGTTTTGCTGATGACAGCACCCTCAGCTTTTCATATTCGTTTCTTGATTCACATCCTTGTCCTTCGGATGTGGAACTTGAACGGCAGCGTATGATAAGCTCAATAAATTCTGATCTTGACAGCATTGTTCAGTGGGGAATAAGAAACCGTGTAGAATTTAATGCTTCAAAAACACAATGCTGTTTGCTGTCTCTAAAGCAGAACCCACCCCCTATGCCACTATCCATGGGTGGTACTTGCATCGATGAAACTGAACAGCTTTCAGTTCTGGGTATGTGCATCTCAGATCACCTTCTGTGGAATGAACACATATTCAATGTTGCCAAAAACGCTGCTAAGTGTTTAGGTTTTCTTCGAAGATGCAAGAAATTTTTCTCCCCTTCTGATCTGGCTGTAATCTACAAAGCTTTCATTCGTCCAAAGCTTGAATATAATTCTCATATTTGGGCAGGTGCTCCAATAACTCATTTAAGCCTTTTAGATAGAATCCAAAAAAGAGCTCTTAAAATGATAGGTGACTGTAATATAACGGAAACATTCGCATCTCTTGAACACCGTCGTAATGTTTCATGTCTATCCTTATTCTATCGCTATTTTTATAAACAGTGTTCTTGTGAAATAGCCAGTTGCATTCCTCCCCTAAAACAATTCCACCGTAATACTCGCACTTCCAGGAATGCGCATCAGTTTACTCTTGAGCCCAATTTCGGACGTACTGTAAAGTACAGAGATTCTTTTTTCAGCCGAACAACACGAATGTGGAATGCTTTACCCGGCTCTATTTTTCCCCTCCATTTTGATATTCAGAACTTCAAAACTAACGTGCATCGGTATCTCCTTTCTAATCCTTCCCTATTTTCCTAACGCTCGCACTGTGTTAAATCATTTTAAGGGTAGTCACAACCCCTTTAGTGCGCGTATATTATAAAAAAAAAAAAACCTAAGCTCAAAAACTTGAAATTATTTCAATATTAACGACAGACACTCCAGTTTTATTTATATGTATAGATGTATAGATAATATTTTACATTTCTTAAAATATAACACTGCCAAGTTTATAAAAGTGTCTGCGGCTTTTATTCTTCATTTTTATCTGATCTAATCTTCCCAAAGTCGTTATGGTCATGTATTTTATTTTTCTATTGTAGTATACAAGAATTATCTTAAATCCAGCTTTTGGAGCAAATGATGGTAAAAAATCTGTATTTATAGTTATATTTGGGAATAAGTAACGAAAGTTCTATAAAAAAAAAACCTGATTAGATCTAAAAACAAACTTGGAAGTTTTTTTGTTGTATTACTTACTGCTGGAATAGGACAACCATCTGGGAGTGTTCCAGCTCTTTTAAGGGAATCTTTTAATGTCATATAAATCGGATAATCTGCTTCTCTTGCTTGCACACTACAGAATCTAATTCCTTCACCTTTGAATACTGTAAATGGTTCTCTATTCATAGGTTTGATATAGACATAAAAATCAAAACGAGATTCTTGAACTTCTTTTTTCATTTGAATATCAACACTTAGGCTAGGTAAGTTTATTGTTTTGCCAACTGTGCAGGTAAAATTTTCAACGTAGTCATTAAACGGTACGCATTTGATGTCATCAAAAATTAATTTTAAATTATTCTGAAATTATAATAATGCTAAAGTTAAATGCATATAAACAAAATACTTGATTATGATATTTACTGCAGCAAATGAACTGGTTACTGACATCAAAACCATTAGCGAATGGAGTTGATGGTATTGTTTAATTTTCGTTACCATGTTCAAAAAGAAACTGAATCTAAGAAGTTTATCTAAGTAAATTTAAAATATATTTATGTACAATCTATTTAGAATACCAAACATAATGAGTTTTTGATTTAAAGATCCAATCTCGAATTCAATAAAACACAAAAATATTTCATGTACAATTAACAATTTGGTTAAGTCATGGGTAATTAGGGAAAAATAGTTCAAACACAACCAAAAATAAGCAGAAACAGATGATTTAATAACAAAACTTTGTCACTGAATCTTTCAGTAAAAGTACATTATTCAAATTGTATTATAACAATTTCCATGAAAATTGTTTTGGAAAACAACACAATATTACAGAGCGATATTGAATAATCTAAGTTTCTCAGTTGGCTTACTTCGTAAAGATTTACAATTACATTCTTACTTATTAATGCAGATTTTCTTCAATATCTGTTGCAATACTAATTCGTCATAGAGGGGCAGAAGATGAATTAAGAATACTCTTTGGCCGTTTGGAAACGTTTGAGTGCTCATTCAAAACGGGTAGACTTTGTTGTGCCCAATTTACGATCAATGCAACAAATATTCAACCACAGAACTGTGTACTCTGACCCCAATCATGACATCTTTCTTTTCCCTAAACTACAATTTATTGCAACTCGGAGTAGGTACCCATTTTGACTCGATTTATAGCTTAAAACCAAAATTTGTCGAAGGAGTTGAAGGCCACATTTCAACGGTCGATGATAATTTATTAATAATTGGTTGCTTAATGCTGAACAAAATATTTTACTTAATATAAAGGTGGCATGATGTAATGTTAGTGATGTAAATTTATGAATAAAATAAATTATTCAAACAATCAAGAAATATTTTTTTTAACTAATAGACAAGAGCCCACAGCAGATTTTGGGTGTGAATTCATTAAAGGCAATTCAAAAAATTAAAGTCTTGCAGTCCACAACTGGGGCCTTTGCGAGAAACAGTGCATCGAAAAAAAATATGAATGCAACTTTGGGGATAATCGTGTTAGCCGAAATTGGTTTTTCACCCCTCCCTAGATAAGCTCCGCGGATCCCATGTTACGGAATCTGAGATCATTTGAGTGCTTAATTCGCCCTACCAGACTGTTTAAAAAAACAGTTTTTCACTTAGAGTTTTGAATTTTTTAAATGGTCTGGTAGAGCGAACTATACACTCAAAAGGTCTCAGATTCCGTGATATGTGATCCGAGGAGCTTATTTAGGGAGGAGTGAAAACCAATTTCGGCTAACACGATTATCCTCGAAGTTGCATTCATATTTTTTTTTTTCGATGCACTGTTTCCCCAGGCCCCAGTTGTGGACTGCAAGACTTTGATTTTTTGAATAGCCTTTAATGAAGCTTTCGACGCCTATACTTCTTTTTTGCTATCATTCACACCCAAAATCTGCTGTGGGCTCTCGGTCTATAAGCAATTACACTAGAAATATTTAAATGCTAGAAAAAAAAATATAAATAAAAACACAAATAACAAAAACGAAAATAAAAATTATGTTTTATTTGTTTAATGCCTAAAAAAATAATAAATTTGTTTCTATATTAAATTTGATTTATTAAAGACAAATCAAGCAATGATCTTATTTCCATAGCAATTTATAGAAATATTAAAAACTAATAAATACATTCTAGATTTAAATAAATAAGCAGTGCAATTAGCAATTATTATTATAAATCCTGCCATCGTTAGAATAAAGACGTTCGGGGGTGCGCAATAAACTGGAAGTAAATCATTATAAAAACAAAATTCATAGTAAAATGATTTGAATACAAAATTTTGTGCAAACATAGCTTGATACCAGTTTTCTTATTGTTATTAAAGACGCACACGTTTGACGACGAAGACAGTTTTTCAAAAAGATGACACAAGGAATAATAAAGTAACAAAACAAACACACGTAAACACCATTAAATGTTTATGAATAAAATTGTTAACTAATTCTCATTACAACCAATAATGAAACTCATATTCAAATATTGCATTCACTTAGTTATAACTATATAAATTAATTTATAAAGGAAAGGCAAGACACGACGCAGAGCAGATCCACACAGTTTTTGTTTAATTGGTACCCAGTAGTGTAACATCCCAAACTGAAGAACAATGATTATAGAACTAACTATTGCTGAGAAAATAGAATCTCGAAAAATCAGGCATATCATAACACCGTCGATACTTTGTATTCCTTTGAATAAATTAAAGTATCAAACACATGATACACAAGTCACAGATATTGAACATTTCAGCAGCTTTTTCTTTGATACTTGAAATATCACCAAAAGAACTATTTAGATTACAAAACATTTTTTATAGAATAATTCCATCACCTTAGAAAATATCAACTAAGTCTAAAGACAATTCACAACACAAACTAAGTCACCTTAAAAATATTTTCTTTTCAATTAAACACAACTCTTATACAACATTAAACGTTGTTTACAGAAACCCCATCACCTTAACAAACTTTACCCACAGATTACAAGCATATAATAAAGCAATTCTAACATACCTTGACAATGTGGAGCTATTCGATCGACTCAAGTTCGGCCTTGGAATATCCTCTAGGCCTCTATGCACCGAAACGTTGTCTGGTTCTCTGTCTGTTTCACTTATGAGCTTCAAGTATTCTGCAGTTCGTAATGATGCTGCTGTAGGTTTCTTATACATTTTAATTAATAATGATGAACACACAACCGAAACTGAACTGGCTGCCATTGCAACTGAAGCCATCCACGGTTGAAGAATTAGACCAAAAGTTGTAAAAACTCCAGCTGCTAATGGAATACCCAAAAGATTGTACATACTGGCGAAGAGAAAATTGAGTCGAATGCGTCTGACTGTTTTGCGAGAGAGATCCAGGCAAGCAACAACGTCAAGCAAATCATTCTGAGGGAAGAAAAAATAAGGACTTAGTTCTATAATATCACAGATGGGTGTACGCAACCAACCCTCATCAGAACCACATCGGCGGCTTCAGCTGCAACATCTGTACCCGCAGCTATCGCAATTCCAACATCAGCTTGTGCCAGAGCAGGACTGTCATTAACACCATCACCGACCATAGCCACTCTTATTCCACCCTCTTGGAGTCGCTGAATTTTGGCAACTTTATGTGATGGCAGAACTTCGGCGTAGACTCTTGTGATTCCCACTTGGTGAGCTATATTAACAGCTGTATTTTTGTTATCACCTGTTAGGAGAATCACTTCGATGCCCATCTTCTTCAAAGTGTATACAGCTAGATGTGCTTCTGGTTTAACCATATCAGATACCGAAATCATACAAATTAATTGATTATTCAGAGCACAAAGTACGGCTGTATTGCCAACATTCTCTTCTTCGGTCATTTTCGTATGAATTTCAGCAGGTACAAGAATTCCATTGCGATGCATCCATTCACGATTGCCTATCAGCACGGCGATTTCATTACCAACAATTGGTTTTAAACCTGATTCAGCATCACCGATTGTGTCATCGAGTTCCAAGAGGTGTTGGAGTTCGAGGGTGTTCTTTTGAATGGTATTCATTGCTGGAATGACTTCCTCAATAGAAACTTCATTAACCTTGTGCAGAGCCATGGCACTAGTCCGATAAGAGTTTTCATAATTGATAATTTTCTCTGAGTTCGAGGCATTTTTGAGTCCTTGGTCGTAGTAAGAAACTGTTGATTTGATACCACAACCAGGAACAGATTGGAAATTGCTCGATTTACCAAATTGCTCTATATTTAACATGTCCTTGACGAATTTAACAATTGCTATTGAGAAAAAATTGGTTAGTTAATTAATAGCTAAATCGTGAAGGTTATTTGTATACCTGATGCTAATGGATGTTCACTGTTCGTTTCAGCAGCTCCAACAATGGTCAACATTCTAGCTAGATTACAAACAGTTGGTTTGACAAACATTATGATTCGTGAGGTCATTGGGGTGCCGTGGGTTATGGTGCCTGTTTTGTCGAACACTATAGTCTTGACCTGTATTAAAAGAAAAACTGTGAATTTCAATATTTGTTTATTAAAAAAAAAAAGCAATACGTACTTTGTGGGCATTTTCTAGTGGTCCAGCTCCTTTAACCAGCACACCATTAGTAGCACCAACTCCAGTAGCAACCATGACGGCAGTTGGTGTTGCCAACCCAAGAGCACATGGACAAGCAATTGCCAGTACACTCAATGCACACCTAAATGCGTAGCCAATTATGATCTCATTTTTATTCAATCCTTCCTTGCTGTGGTCTGGTATTGGAAGCTTCGTAATGTCAAGGTATCCTGTAATGATCCACCCGATTAGAGTGATTGTCGACACAGCCACCACAAATGGCACAAAGTATCCCGCAATTTTGTCAGCAAGCTGTTGAATGGGAGCTTTGGATGTCTGAGCTTCTTCCACTAGACGAACAATTTGCGCCAGAGTTGTATTCTCGCCTGTATGAGTCGCCGTTATAAATAAAACTCCATTTTGATTGATAGATCCTCCAATTACAACGGCTCCCTTTTTCTTAGCTACAGGCATTGATTCACCAGTGATAAGACTCTCATCACAAGTCGAATGTCCATAGAGAACCTTTCCATCAACGGGTACTTTTGAACCGGGCACTACTTTGAGAATATCTCCTCTCTGGACATAGTCTACTGAAATTACTTTTTCCGACTGAACTTCAAATTCCTCAGAGATTTCAACGAGTAGTGCTTCAGTGGCTTTTAGCGACAGCAATTTGGACAAAGCTTCACTGGTTTTTCCCTTCGCGATATGTTCCAGCCATCGACCGAGGGATATAAATATCAGCAACATCGGAGGAGTGTCGAAGAATGTCAACGGAGATGACTGTTGCTCAAGCAGTATGGCAGCTATCACCACAGCTACAGAGTAGATATAACTTATCGTCGTCGCCATAGTAATCAGGACATCCATGTTGGTAGTTCCATGCTTTACCGCCCGATAGGCTTGAACATAGAAATGCCAACCACCAAAGAACTGCACCGGTGTTGAGAGAAGAAACATTACGAGATTTTCCATAGACAGACCGCGGACAATGCAACACATAGTATCGTGCCCATGAATCTCCATTTCCACCATGAAGTAGATCATAGCTACCATGCAAGGCCCTCCAAAGACCAGCGAAATAAGGAACGCATTCCTCCATTTCCGAATTTCTTCTTTATGCTCCAAATAGCTGTGAGCCATCTTGTCTTTATTCGATAGCAGATGGGCATCGAAACCTAAAGCTTGGATGGTTTCGCAAATATTTCGAGCTCCAGTCTCTTCTGAATTATAGCGGAACTTTCCTCGCTTTGTGGTTAGGGCGACAGCGGCATGAATTATGCCTTTTGTCCTTAATACAGTTTGTTCGATTTTATTCACACACGATGAGCAGGTCATTCCAAGGATCTCTATTTCAACTTCAGCTTCCCCTGAGCCTGGCTCATCAATCACACTCGTCGGGAAGCCTAGCTCAGTAATTGACTTGGCTATATTCTCAGCAGTTATAACATTTGCATTGAATTTGACTTCAGCTTTTGCAGCCAGAAGCGCCACCAGGATACTATCTACCCCGTAAATTTTCTTACAGTGCTTCTCGATGGCAGCAACACAACTGGCACATGTCATACCTTGTATGTGGACCATACATTTGGTCAAATGTTGTTCCATTTCGACATTCAACGCTCCACCGTTGAGTTTGCCATTTGGTAAATCATCATATATCACCAGTGCATCACCACCACCATCCTTATTGTTATCACGTTTCGGTGATTTGTCAGTCTTCTTGGCCTCTCCTGATTGTGCTACTTCCTCTTCGTCTTCCACGGACGCTTCAAAGCCCATGTCATCGATCATTTCTGCTATTTCTGGTGGTTTTAATATTGTACTGTCATACTCGACTGTGGCACGTTTCTCGTCTAGACTCACCTTTATCGAAACAATTCCGGGCCGTGTGCTGATATTTCCCTCAATATTTCGCACACAACTATTGCATGTCATGCCAATTACACGAATTCGTGTAACATTATTTTTACTGAAGGGTTTACTACTCGGATATGGACATTCGAAGCCCATTTCTTCAATTTCAAAGGCAATTTGTTCGGGATTTATTCGACTGGGTTCGTAGTCAAAGTAGCCGGCATTTTCATTGAGAATTACTTGTGTTTTCAGGATACCTGGTTTTGTAGATATTGTGGATTCTATGTTGCGAACACATGATTGGCAGGTCATACCAATTATTGGTAATCGTACTGTGGAGCAGTTTGTTGTGGCAAGGAGACCTGTCGATTCGGCACAGTCATAGTCCATTGTTTTACTGAAATAACAGAGAGAAGAAATTATTCGATTAATATGTTTTTGAATTATTATTGGGAAATTGTGTTGAGATAGGATTTTGGTAACAAAATACTTTGAAGAGAGATATCAGTGCAAAATGGTTCTGATATATTTGGAAATTGAAATGGGATTGAGATAGTAAATATTGGGTTGAAGAAAGACAATTTGATGCATATGTTAAATTGTATAAAACATTTAAAAGTTCTATTTGCTGGTTATAAAAAAATGCCAGTTACATCAAGGGCAAAGGTAATAATTTATTTATTTAACAAAGAAGAAACTTCATATAATCGATGGAAAGGTTTGATAAAATAATATCCCACGACAAACATTCTATATCTTTACGGATTAATATTGTTTGTTTTTCAGGGTAAATATTTTTGTGTAGCAAAGTGTTAGTTGCATTATTTGTAAAATACTCGGAACTTGAGATTACTTTATGATTCGAGATAATTTCAAAAAAAAAAGTTCTAAAAGAGATTAATACAATCCATGCTGGTGAAAATACGTCGCAAACAATTTTTGTAAGGAATTACACACGAAGGGATTTAAACTGATAAATATGGCAAGTACACTCTTGTTAATATTTGTTTAAGTTGAATTATCTTGGGCAAACGCCCAATTAATCCGGATACGAGAACAGACAATATTTGTCTTATTCTTTTTTTATTTTATAAAATAAACAGAAGATTGAAAAAATCAAATCATGAAACAAGCGCATTTGAAAAATATTTAAAATGGGTATTAATGGCCACCTGAACTGAAGAGCTCAGAACAGTTTTGGTTTTTTAATGCCAAATTTATCCAAAAATATGCGAGGGACAAGAACAATCTTTGTCCTAGTAGTGGGTAGTTCAGATTTTTGGTGTCTCTGCCAATAACATTTTCATTTTCAAGGAACCGAGAAAAAAATTTGGAAACATTGAGAATTCCGCGGTCGCCTGTGTTATGGATTAGACTAGAGCAGTTAGAGCTTCTCGAACTAAATATGCAACTGAGTAAAAAGTTCTTAAATGTTCCCATAGATGGCACTGAACGCCATTATCTCAAAATGTGTTTAAAACTTAAAAACCAATTGTCTGATTGAGCTGCAACTTACACAGTACATACATCTTTTAAGCTGGATTTACACCTTCGTTGTTATCGTCCGTGTACGTTGTTCGTTGTTGCCCGTACGCGGAACAACGAAGGTGTAAATGATAACACCGAACACGAACAACGAAGAAATTCAAAGCCGTTTTGAATTTTGGATGAACTTTGCTCGTTGTTCGTTGTTTGTGGAACAACGTTCACCGAATGAAGAACGAAGGTGTAAATCCAGCTTTAGAGAGCTGGAAATACACCTACAGTGGGCACGTTCCGCTGGTTATTCTCAGTTATCCGGATAGCTTTGTGTTGTTGTAATCCCTTGTTAAAAAACAGCTTATAACAGCTGACGCAACAACAACTCAAGTTATCTCAAAATTTTTGGGATAGCTAGATAGCATAACGAATAAACATTGGAACGCGAGGAGTGACGAGCAAAAATGGACAGATGTTTACTTTTATGTGAAGAAGTTGGTGCGGGTCCGCTAGGAAAAAATTGTAATTTTATAATTTTTTGTATTCAATCAAATCTTGTTTTCTTCTATTACATTTTTAAAAAAATATTACAATACACAGAAAAAAAATTTAAACGAATTTTTGGACCTGACCACTTTTGCTCGTTTCGGGATTATGGCGTGGGGACGTTTTTCTTTAAGTTCTATCGGACAGTTAATAAAGATCGAGTGAATAATGAACAAAGAAAAATATTTTGACTTATTACGTTATAATTTCCCAAAATTTTTGGCAAAAGTGGCTACAGAGATTCTGAACTCATTTTCCAATAAGACGGTGACCCTGTAAATAACGGGTGATTTTTTAGCTGGTTTGGTTTTGGCAACACTGGTTTTGACAGCTGACGTGTGTTTAGTACCTTGTGTCACTGTCAAACAGCTTCAGTTTGGTTTGCAATTTAACCATGGATCGTCTTACAAATGAACAACGCTTGCAAATTATTGAATTTTACTATCAAAATTCGTGCTCGGTTCGAAATGTTCATCGCGCGCTGCTTCCATTTTATGGTCGGCATTCTCGACCTTCTGAGCAGTCTATTCGGAAGATTGTGACCAAATTTCGCACCAAATTTACTTTGTTGGACATTAAACCACCAACACGTTTACGTACTGTGCGTAGTGAAGAAAATATTGCGGCCGTATCAGCTAGTGTGACAGAAGACCGCGAAATGTCGATTCGGCGCCGTTCCCAGCTACCGAGCGATGATAACAAACTTTTTTTTGCCCGAAATGGAAGTTCTTGACTTGCATGATATGTGGTTTTAACAAGACGGTGCCACATGCCACACAGCACGCGAAACAATGGCGCAATTGCGAGGCGAGTTTGGTGAACAGTTAATTTCACGTTTCGGGCCGGTCAATTGGCCGCCTAGATCGTGCGATTTGAAACCATTAGATTATTTTTTGTGGGGGTATGTCAAGGCTAATGTCTATAGGGACAAGCCCGCTTCGATTGACGCACTGGAAGCCAACATCCATGCATTCATTCGTGAGATACCGGCCGATATGTGTGAAAGAGTATGCCAAAATTGGACTCAGCGGATGGGCTACCTGAGACGCAGCCGCGGTCAACATTTGCATGAAATTATCTTTGAACATTAAATTGCAAGGTTCAAACTATCGATTCAAATAAATATTTCATTCATTTTTTCGAATTTTTTGTGTTTTTTTTTTAAAAAAGTTCTAAACCTCTTAAAAAATCACCCGTTACCTCCAAAATTGCCAAGGAATGATTCGAAAAACAAGGAATTTCAGACGTTGGCATGGCGCTGACGGCAATCCAACTAAGAATCTCTGGTCAATTGTGCAGTCAAGGTTATGACAGTAAGAAATTCATCCATCCCACACTAATGAGCTAAGGAATCGCATTTAACTGGAGGGGAGCCAAATTTCCGACCAATTACTTTGCAATTTGGTAGAGAGCATGCCTGCACGGTGTCTGCAAGTGATAAAGAACAAAGGTTTATGGAATTAATAATGTGAACAAAACTTTATCCCGAAACGGGCAAAAGTGGCCAATCCCAAAAGTTAATTTAAGATTTTTCAGTGTATTGTAAGACCTTGTTTTTTAATTTAATTCAAGAAAATAATATTTGATTTAATACAAAAAATTATAAAATTAAAATTTTTCCTCTCGGCTTATAATACTAAGTTCGCGCCAACTTTTAAAAATTAGTAAAAATATTTGTCCACTATTGCTCGTCACTGTAAGTAAACAATTTTTAAGTTAAACCATAGATGGCGCTGAACTCGTTTAGCTTAAAATTAGCTTAAAACTCAACAAAGAACCATCCGATTGAGCTGAAACTTAGAGAGTACATTTGTTATGGAGTGAAAATTGTAAGTTAATCAAACGTTCTCAAATTCATAGATGACGTTGAACGCAAACATTCAAAAATTAACTAGAAAATTAAAACTAACATGTTTATTATCAAGTAAAAAGCAATTTTATAAAAAAAAGTTTTTACCGAGTTTTACCGCAAATGTCGCTGAATACTAAAGATTAGCTTAAAACTCGAAAGCTAACCATCCCATTGAGCTCAAACTTAAAAAACATTTTCGTTTTGAACTAGGAAGTGCGCATATATAGAAAGTTTTTCAAGTTATAGATGGCACTGAGCACCCTAATCTCAAATTAGATAAAAACTCAGAAGTCAACAATCCGATTTAGCTGAAATTTATAGAATTAATTTATTATCCAGTAAGAAGTGCAGTTTTATAAAAAAAATCAAGTTTGACTATAGATGGCGTTGAATGAAAAAAAATCAAGTTTGACTATAGATGGCGCTGAATACTAAAATCTGAAAATTAGCTTAAAACTAAAAACCATTCATCCCATTGAGCTAAACCTATTAAAAAAGTTTTTCAAGTTTAAAGATAGATGGCGCTGAGCACCCTTTTCTCAAAACTTGCTTAAAACTCAAAAGCCAACAATCCGATTGAGCTGAAACTTATTGGCGAATGGAGTCACGGCACCTATGAGGGGGATACATTTTTTTTTCATTTTGACATTCAATGTATTTCCCATAAGAGAAAACCAAAAAAAAGGCCTGAAGAACATTGTTTTTGCTAATTAACTTTCTATGAACACGTATTTATTTTATAGTTGCAATAGAAAAAGAATTAATGTAAGTTAGTTAATCAAGAAGAATATGTATCAAAACTTATGTATAACTTCTTATATTTTGCAGATGAAAAATGTAAACAAACCCGTATTGTTGTTGTTGCTTTCCAAAATGGATTCATGTCGTAAGCAATATTGGTGTCATGTGCGTAGTCAGGGAATTTATTATGCAGTTAGAAGTGCACTGAATACCAACATTTAAAAATCAGGCATTCCAATGAGCTCAAACTTAAAAATTGAGAAGTGAACACAAATAGAAAGTTTTTCAAGTTTTAAGATAGATGGCGCTGAACACCTTTAACTCAAAATAAGCTAACTACTCCAGTGCCGAGATTCAGCTAATTCGAAGCCGCAGGGAGTGAGTGAGATGAGTCACTTTTCGTCGAAAATCGATTCAGTTAGCAAAAGGGAGTGAGTGAGCGAGTGAAATGAAATGTCGCCAGATATTTCCGCAGTGACTTGGTGTATGTGTTGGTAAATTTCCAGTTTTGGATAGGTATGTGTGCTTTTCACAAGAATTCCTATTCATGGATAGGAAACGAAATAAAAAACAACAACGTAGATAAAAACAACTACCCTTTTATTGATTCTTTAATTTAATTTTATTCATATGCACACATATATATTAAATAAATTTATATTCTATTCACTTTCAACACTTTTAAACTTTTTATTTCTCAAGGGTGAAACTCACATTAAACTTTAATTATGACAAAAAAAAAATAATTGAAACAAAAGATACTCCAAACTCCATTATTAAAGATTCCAATTGGGCCTATTCAGCGTGGTCTTTTATTCTGCTATTCTGTTATTCTGCTATGAATTTCTATACAAAACTTTAAGCTGTCAAAAATTCTTTTATGAATTATGATTTTGGTATTCGGCTTGCTTCATCTGTTATTAAATCTGCTAAGAAATCTGTTATGAGCTGCCAAACTTTCGAACTCATAACAGAATCTTTTACAAATCGCATTTTTGGTATTCAGCATGTCAAAATCTGTTATCAAATCTGCTATAAATCATAAAAGAATAAAAGACAAACTTCTTTGACTTTTATCATAAAAGATTTCAATGAGAACACAGTTGTATCAAGTAAAAATGGATATTTCGTCAACGAAATGGTCTTAAAAGGAGACAAATGTAAGAAAATATATCAAAAAATAGTTTAATATACAAATTAGCAAATTAAAATAAAACTATCTTTGTAGAAGAAAGCGCAGGACACAGGAAAGCTCGCTGCATTAGAACAACAAGCTCCATCGCCTAAAAGATACACTGTTGAATGTCCCTAACAGCCCCAGTGTGTTTAGCTATTACACGAAAACGCCGTTAAAACCAACTTACAGAAAGAATAGAGTACTTGCGACTACTCGCAGAAGATCAGCATGACAAAGTGGAAGCGCCAAGAAACGACGATCATCCTCACGACAGCCCTAAGCCGCACGCAATAACAACTTAATCAAATATATTTATATTTTATTTATTTAAGCTACAACATAGCACTGAATAAAACACTATACAACTTAGAATTATTCTTGTAAGATCACTTCTGTGAGTTGTATTCCATCAACGAAATTGGATCCACTCCAACAGCAACATAATCCAACCTTTTCTCCTGGTCTGTTAGTGGTATCTCCTAATCTTGAGATTTCTACGGTGTTAAGGATAAAACTCTTTTTAGCTGCAACACAGAAAAAATAACTGAAAATCAATTTGCCCATTTTCTTTTTCAACGAAATTCATAACAGAACAGCTGATTATGACAACAGATTTTAGGTCTGTTCGTTAACTGATTTCGTTTTCGAAGTTTCATAACAGAGTTTTATAAAAGTTCGAACACCTGAATAGGAATCTTAAAAGATCTTTTATGCGGAAAATCTTTTATGATTCATAACAGAAAATTCATAGCAGAATAACAGATGTGGCAGAATAGGCCTAAATGTTTACATTGTTGTATTTTTTGTTTCATTTCGTTTTGCGTAACGAGTGTGACAAGGAGGTAGAATTAAGCTCTTTTATATTTATTCTTTGTCTCATGTTCGAAACTAAATTCGAACTTACTCATTTCACTTAAATAGCTGAATCGCTTTTGCGAGTGAAGTGAGATGAGTCGGCGAGTAAGGCGAATCATCTCACTCGCTGAAATAGCTGAATCTCGGCACAGAACTAATATTACGTTTTCATTAGGCCAAATGAGGTAATTTCGTTGAAATTTTCCAAATTAGATCCGAAATTACCTCATTTCCCATACAAATTCACATTTCGAAATGAGGTAATTTCAACCAAATTTGCACGAAATTAGGTGGCAAATGAGATAAAACCAAATCGAACACATCTAAATTCAAAGCTATTGTGAATAAAAATTCACAATCGAATAAGCTCTGACTGGAAATGTCAAATTTGATATAAAAAATGCCAAGCCAAGTACAATTGAGATTTGAGAAGAAGAAAATTTTTGAAGAAAATTGCTGCACGAAACAATCAGGTACATACACCAAAAAACAAATTTTTTTGATGGTTCGATTATGTTATTTTTAGCCAATGCAACTTTTGCTATTTTTGATATTCACCCATAACAAAAACAATGTGGATGAATGAAAAAGGAAAAAAGGAAAGAAATTGTTGCAGAATCCAAAAGGAATCCTTCACATTGGCCATGTCCAGACAATCAAAATATAGCAGAAAGGGAGATAGTTTGCCCAAACAGCTGAAGGAATGAGAAGTGAGAAGGGCCTATTGGCGAGAACTTGCAATTATTTGAGGATTAGAAGAGGGGCAAAATGGAAAACAACTGCCTTTGAAAGTTAGTTTGCAAGAATCATACGTCGCCATGGGAAGAACCAACAGTTGACCCAGTTGCTCTACAGAATAAAGTCTATTTCGCATAATCACACAAACAAATATGGTATGGTTTTTGTTATTTAGTAATAAAATCATATTTTCATCTGTTGTTACTAATTTAAATTTAGGTCAATTACCTAACGTAATATAACAATCATGGTCTGTTTCATTCGACAGAGAAGCATCACTTCATTCCCGTTCCAACTAAAGTCGCTTACTGGTTGTGCTATGCTCAAAGCTACTGTCCACTTGAATGGATATTTGTATATGGCTAACTCAAATACTATATATATGGTTTACTCGACTTGAAGGCTATTGGAGCACAAGATTGGTAACCTCGTCATTGAAGAGAACGTCCACGACTGGATGACCCAAGCCCGTGCACCCTATCCACTCTACGAAGACGAAGAGATTCTTCTATGTTGTGAATCAAATACTTCTTTGCCCAAATGGGTGTTCGCAGCTTTTAGTGAGGTTCTCAATGCAACAACCCGAGACTATAAGCTATGTAGGAGCTATAATCAAGTTCTCCCGCTTAATGAGGGTTCAATGTCAAACTAGCAGCCAAAGAAAGTTGCCATGAACTTAAAAATAGAAATAAATCTTTAGAAAAATTTGTTTTCTTGTTTTCTTCGACTATCCGAATAAACATACATACATATGTAAATTGATGGATCAGAATAATTGGATTGTTTGCAGCTAGAATTACCGGAGCAAAAGTGACAAGTTTCTTGCCCTAATAGCTCTTAAACTGGCAATACACGGTCAAGCCACGAATTCTATTTGGCTTGGTTGCATTTAAGATTGCTGAAAATCCAAATGGTTCGGTAGCTGTTTCCCCCACCCACGATGGATTTTGGATCAACACAGGGCGGGACCATTCGGGCTAGTTGTGTATGACTATAGCTTTAGTGATACGACCATCAGTGTCCTTGAATAAATAGTAGGTGCAATCATCGACGATGTTCAATTTCTCGGAGGCATGATGTTTGACGTGGGCGTGGATGATTCTGTTATCCTGTTACTAGCAGAGCATATTCTTGGGCTGGGCAGTAAAATTCAACAGATTCTTCAGCATTGCTTTCAATTTTAATTGATTTTTATTTTAAATTTATTACCAGTGACAGTCAACAATGAAATTAAAAAAAAAAATCAACAGGGTTGTCAAACGAAATGAGGTAATTAGATGAAAACACTTTTTCTGAAATTAGCGAAATTACCTCATTTCGCCTCTAATGAAAACGCAGTATAAGAACTTGGTTGAGATGAAACTGACGGAATAAATTTGTTATGAAGTTAGTGCCTGTCTACATTGTCTTCTTACTGAAAGGAGCATCCAGTGAGATAGGTAGATTTTATGTGCAAAAGAAAGGAAAAGAAGTTTTCACCCAAAATCCACCGATGAGCCACTTTTGAAAATAATTCTTGGCTTCAAGAAGACAGATTTTTTTGTTGTGCGAGTGAGAAATGTATGGACCTTAATTGCGTGAAATAAGGAAGGGTATATTGAACTGAAAGAATTTTTTTTTCATAATGTAGACACGCTGTTCATCAAAACGACTTTCAGTAGTGAGACAATGTAGACAGCTCATATTAGTATGTAAAGAGTTTTCAAGTTTTGAGATAGATGTCGCTGAACATATGATATCAAAATACGGAAAAGTTAAATAAAGGCTCCAAACCGAGCCGTTTTTTATAGCTTATTTTGATTTTGATACTAAATCTTTAGAATTTTCTTCAAGGAAATATTGAATTCAACATGAAATTTTGCACAACGATATCTCTTAATTCAAAATAAGTAAAAAGAATTGAAACGAGTTAAAAACGACGGATATTCGATTCGTATCGTATTCCGTTATGAGTTCAAAGACTTTGATATGAGTGTCACTCATATAATAAAATTGGTTTATTGTCTTTTTAGGAGTTTCTTTCAAGCTATTAAATAAAGGGTGTTTTTTTTTCGAGGCATATAACTTTAAGTTGGCAACACTATTTCAACTGGCGGCTATGTCAAGTGATTTTTTTTTAGTTTGGTTTGGCATTTCAACATGAATAGGCTGACGCCTGAGCAACGCTTCCAAGTTTTGCCAAATGGGCCCAAAACAAGATTGCCGTTGATCCTGATTTTCATAAGCGAATTTTGTTTAGCGACAACGCCCACTTTTGGTCGAATGTATACGTCAATAAACAAAACTGCCGTATTTTGAGTGATGATAATCCTCAAGTATATGTTGAGACACCGTTACATCCACAAAAACTGACTGTTTGGTGTGCTTTCTGGG
This sequence comes from Dasysyrphus tricinctus, assembly GCA_963921185.1. Lineage (NCBI taxonomy): Eukaryota > Metazoa > Arthropoda > Insecta > Diptera > Syrphidae > Dasysyrphus > Dasysyrphus tricinctus. Next base: position 111,697,570 of record OY992533.1, read on the forward strand.
TTGGTGGAATAATTGGTCCGTACTTTTTTAAAAACGATGCTGGCCAGAACGTTCTAGTCAATTTCAATGGTGAATGCTATAGAGCCATGATTAGTGACGAACGGGGCAACATGTCAAACAGCTCGTGCCACAATTGATTTATAGAAGGAAACGTTTGGTAACAGCATAGTTTCTGTGGGGATATGTGAAGTCGCTAGTCTACACCGATAAGCCCGAAACGATTGTCCACTTGGAGGATAACATTTGCCGCGTTATTGCCGATAACGGCCACAAGATTAGACTACGTCCGAGACAGCTGTGGCGGTCATATGCCAGAAATCACATTTAAATTATAATGCCAGAAGATTATCTTTCGAAAAAAGTAAATTTCATGTCAATTTAAAAAAATCATCTGTGTTTTATAAATAAATAAATAAATTGGGTGGCAAAACAGCTCATGGTGAACCAGGGCCTAGTGACTTACAACTCACAACCATTCCTGTGGGCGTGTTTGTTGACAGGAATGGAGGGGACCTACAGTTTTTTGCCGAGTCCGAACGGCTTAATGAGAAGCACTATTTCATGACAAGTATACTCTTGTAGGATTTGTCAGTTCCTCGCAAGAGGCAGTACCTCGAATAAAACATTTCTGTTTTTAGGTGGCACGGCTGGGAATCGAAACCACACCTTCGGCATGACAATATAGTAAACACCCTTTACTATATTTTTTATTTAAGAGAAAAATGAAAATAAAATTCAGAACAAAAAACTTTGGATTCACATTATGTTATTATTTTGAACTAATTTTCGCTGGAGTTAGATAACTTTTAAAATAAACAAGACAAATTCCATTCGCAAAATAAGACGAAGTTTATCAAAATGTGATTAAAATTGTACAAGGTCATATAGTTCGTTTCAATTGATTAGACACACTCGGAAATATTGTCATCAATTTTCCATTTTATTCGTGTTTAAAACTTACTAACTAAAAATTTGATATCATTCGACTGTTTTCTTAAAATTTAAGCGAAATCAGCCGACTTTTCTCTAACTAGAGTTGAAGAAAAATTACAGATTTGAAGTTTGGCTAGTGTAACTTTAAAAATAATAGTTTTAGACACATGGCATTAACTTTCAATTTTCTTCGTACCAACTAATTTACTAAGTAAATTATATAAGTATTATTTTTGTTTTAAAATTAAACTCGTAATTTCAATTAAATCGAATTGTAAAAATAGTTTGTAATGATTTTATCTTATCATTTCAAGTGAACCGCACTGTAAAATGTAATAACTGTCTATTTCTTTATCTAAATCGGGTTTTATCACTTAAATTTCCTTATCAATCTTCAAAACAAATCATGCAATTTTAATTGCGTTAGTTGCCTGCAAACTTTCTACGGAGTTCACATTAAACGTTTTTCTTACATCTCTTGCAAAGTAGGTCATAGAAAAGGTCCCTCCCTGTAGGAATTTCAATATCCTATTCTTAATGAAAATATATAAATTCTAATATTACCGTATAAGTTGCTCACGTTCATCACCCACATAAAATGCTTGATTGTCATCATCTACATCTATCACATTGGTATTTTCTCTTTTAACCTTCTTTTTTTGATTTTTCTTTTTGCCATCCTGAATGCCAGAACTACTGCTACTGCTAGAAGCTCCTTCAATGAGTTCTTCCTCATGATTCTTTGCTCCAAACTTTAACATTCCTTGACGTTGTCTTTGATATTTCTTAGGAAAAAACGAGGATTTCCTCAAGAGTGTGCACGATTTATTCACTAAATTACGTTGTGTTGATTAAATATAGGCTTCTCGTATACAATTTATTCACACAAATATTTTTAATATTGAAATTTTATGCTAAACGATGTGTAGTGTCAGCTTGAAATAATGTTCATATATTTGCAACCGCGTTTTTGAGAGGATAAGATTATTTTATTATTATACTCTTGCTATCAATAATATTCTTTAAGATAAGCACAATCGGGGGCTGCTTATATCTGACTAAGTAACAATTCAGTGTTGGCTTCAACGGTAGATGGTTTAGAATGCCTACTGTTGATATGAGGCTTGTATATGGATGGTAAGTAAAAAGCAAGTAATCATATCAGTTTCAGTCTTGTTCGTGTGCATAATGATGTTTTGGAATTGAAACACTTCAGAATGTTTATTTTGGCGTGTTTCGTGTGGAAAATATACGCTCAAGGGTAAAGTGTGTGGTGGTTTATGAACTATAACAGCGAAACGGAATGAAATGGAAAATGGAGCAGAAATAAAAATACGCACTCACTGAAAGAAGTTTCCGAAGTAGATAGTCCCGGTAAGGGACTACATGGATATTCAATTTCTTAAGTGACGAATCCGATTTGAATTTTGATTGACGATTTTTGTTAAGAATCTAGGCATGACATGCTCTTATCATCCGTGGGACGATATCGAATACGCAAATATAATGCATCAGTTAACTTGTAAGAAAATGCAACCTATGAAAATTTTTTTATCAAAAAGAAATCTATTTCTAAGAAATTTATTTTTCATAATTTTCTTATTCTTTTGATTTTACCAAAAACGGCTATTACGATTTTGATTAAACTTTATGTATTTTTAAATGAATAAAACTATTTTCTGCTTGATCTTTGATGTCTATAATAGGGGTTTTTCTTTTTTAATTCAGAGCAGAGCCTGAACTGTCAAACAAAAATTTGTGTTTCTTTTTTTAGCTCTGAGCGTTCAGAGCTAAAAATTTTGATTTCTTCTTTTTTCGTTCTGAGTGTGTTCTGAGTTTGTTCAGAGCGCGCCCTATGAGCTCAGAATAAAATGACTGAGCAGACAGAGTTCAATGCTGAACACACAGCATTTGACAGCTATAGTGTTTAGGTTTGTTTCAAAAATGGTTCAGAGTGGTCAGAACAAACTTGCTCAGATAATGTTCAGAACATGCTCGGACTCTGTTCAGAGCTCTTTTCTGAATTAAAAAAGAAAAACGCTTAATGTTTTCCATAAAGAGGTTTCATTTTAAATCTTTTTAAAATAATTATTTGGATTGTAAACTACAGGACTGGGTCCCATGTACTTGCTCTTATAGAACAAGTTGCTTGGAACTTAAGAACTTTTAAAATATGCAAGTAATCATAGAAAAAAAAATCCGAAAAAAAGATTTTTTTTAATCGTTCTTTTAATTTAATAAACAACTCGTATAAAAGGCTTAGAGCTTAAAAACAATATGCTATTTGATTACTTGAAAAAATATAAATACCTACATATGAAGATTCCAGGCCCAGGGGAAAAACGGCTTTAATCCACTTTTCAAAAAAACTAAACTAAGTCTTATAGATTTTTATGAGTACTATCTGATGTTGTATACACTAGTCAACAAAATTAAAGGAACAAATTTTTTTTTCAATTTTTGTTAGCGTTTTTTGAAGAGCTGTATCTTTGTGACGAGTGGTCATATTGAGTTGAAATAAAAATCATTTTTCAGCTTTATGTTTTTTGTTTCGAGATTTGTTTGCAAAAAAATTTGTTGATGTACCGTTATTGCGTTATTGCAAAAAATGAGACAAGACAACAAAATAATTTTTTTTTTTTTTTTTTGAAGGTCCTCATTTCTATGAATACATTTTTTTGAGTCAATTAAATGTCGTGATCAGATACCTTCTTTGTTTAGCTTCAATTCAGTTTTTTTGTTGTTGTCGTACGATTTTTTTTGACATGGTTTATCTGACTTTGAATGAAAAAAGATACTTTTAGCCTTCATTACCAATATCTCAGCAAATAATGACGTTATAAAAAATTCAAAGACAGTTTTGGAAATTTGAGAAAGCGTTTTACAAGATTTTTTTAAGATTTTGTAAAAATAATTTTTTTTTACCCTTCACCGTTAGTTTAAAAAAAGTACTTAAAACCGACGTTTTGTGGTCTTTTCGTAAATCTTTTTTTTTGCAAATATTGATTGCATGGCTTGCGTTGGTATGCAAATTTATAGACTTTTAAATCATCAATATTCTTGTAAATTTTCAAATTGATTCATCAAACCGTTTTTCCTCACCAAAACTTCAAAGTCTTACAAACCAGGTAAAGGAACAAATTGTGTTGTTCCTAAACAATGCGTAGTCGTCAACAAAATGACAAGAAAACCGCAATTCCAGTGGATTTTTTTTCACAGTTTTGCATTAGTTAGATACTTTTTTGAATTGAAATTAAATAAAAATACATTTTTTCAAAAAAATAAAAAAAATCAAGTTTATTTTGTTTGAAAATTTTTTTAAATAACTTTTTGTTTTTTTTTTGTTTAATGTTCTTTTTAACGAATTAGAAATTTTGGTTGGAACGTCGAAATTCCTTATGAGTTGTGATTCATATCAGTGAATCAGGCAAAAAAATTCAAGATATTATAGTCAATTTAAGTTTGCATAGTTGTTGAGTTCCTTGTGCTCGACAAAAAAAGTGTATTACTTTCATTTTTCTTTTTCTTTGAATTAAGCGTTAGTAATAACTAATTTCATTTTTCTCGGAATCACCACAAGTGGATTTTAGCCGTTTTTCTCCTGGACCCTTCATATGTACATGCAAACAAAAAATTAAAAATCGTTAGAGCGGTTTTATTAAAAACTAATTTTTTATTTATACAATTTTGGTAACATTTAAAAAAAGAAATTGTTTGGTATGTCAATTGAGTATTTATTAATATAAATTTAAAAACTTAAATTACAAAAAATTATCAAACCACTTTTAAAATATTGAATTTTCCAAAAAATTAATATTTTTTAAAAATCCAAAATTTATTTTCTTCAAAATTTTGATATGCAATATTATTGACATTTTAAAGAAGCTTTTGCACAAAAAATTTAATTGAAATCGGTTGAGTTGTTTTTAAGAAAATCGAAAAACAAAAAAAAACGTTTTATGGCAGGTACCGCTAGTAAAAGTTTTTTGTATTTTTTTTTACAAAAAAGTTCACTATGGCTACAATAATACCTACACTGATATTTTTCCAAAATCGTTAGAGCCAATTTTGAGATAGATAAGCTTTTCTTTAAATATTACCGTTATTTTTGGAGCTAAAAAAATTTAAATTTCTCCTCTAGGGAATAACAGAAAAACCTCAAGTTCAAAATTTGAAGAAAATTGCTTAAGTACTTAGGGCTGTAAGTCAAGGAAGAAGGAACAGACAGGCAGGCAGAATGATGCCATCAAAGGAGAATAGGACAAAACGGTCTACAAGACCAATAACGACGAGACATATGTCGTCGGAAAGGTATTTTTATGTACTACAATAGTTACTATGGGGGCTAACTTCAAATCACTGTGTGAAAAAAGTTATTCGCTAAATAGGATTGTGCTCTGGTGCATTTTAGTATGAATAAAGTATATTTAGTATGAGGAAAATTTATAAAAACTGGTGTAACCACTAACGACAGTATATATGTCATTAGAAAGGTATTTCCATTACCTACAATATTTTTTATATTAGTTCAGTTCAAATCACTGTTATTCGTAAACTAATGAAACATTGTGGTTCATTTTAGTGTGAAAAAAAATGTTTTTTTTTTAGTATGGGCAAAAAGTGTGATGGTAAGTTCAACCAATAACCACGGGATATATGTCGTTGGAAAGGAAATTTTATGTACTACAATAGCCAATATGGCAGCTTAACTCAAATCACTGTGTGAAAAAAGTTATTCGCTAATTGTTACTCATGCTCCATACATTTTATCTGTGCTAAAATTCCCTAAAACAGCGAATAACTATTTCCACACAGTGATTTTTCATAAGTTGTTATGGTAACTATTATTGTTCATAAAAATACCTTTTTAACGACATGCATCTTATTAGTACTGGTAAGACCAGTTTGTATACATTTTGTCCACACTTAATGATACCAAAACAAAACGTTGTTTAACGAATAACTTATTTCACACAGTGATTTGAATTGAGCCACCATAGTGACTATTGTAGCGCATAAAAATACCTTTCCAACGACATACGTCTCGTTGTTATTGGTTCCTAGACCACCTTCCATACATTTTTGCCGATTGTCCTTTGTTCGTCGTATTTTTTATTATTCTGTTAGTTCATAACACATTTTTACCAAGTTTCATGGGGGTACCATTTTTGTCACAGGTTTTATGGTTGTAATCCCACCAATACCTCCCCCCTTTTGACAGATGAACCATTGACGCCAAGTTTCATCAACGAACCATTATTTTCAATTGGAAATATTTAACTTTTATTTTACAGCCATACTTCCTTAAAATGCCAATAACTTTTTCATGGAGGCCGGACCGAGTTGGCACGCACTCAAGGGGCGATGAATACCCTTAAAATGTTTCCACACAGTGCGAGCGCTTAGGAAAAAGACAGAGATAAGAGTAGGATATAACGATGTACATACATTTGTTTTAAATGTCTTGATATTGAAATGGGAAGAAAAAACCGAGTTGGGGAAGAAATTCCACATTCGTGTGGTACGGCTTAAGAAAGAATCTCTATCATTGACGGTACGTCCGAAGTTAGGCTCAAGGGTATACTGATGAGCATTGCTAGCAGAGGTTGGTTTTTATGTCATCTTATTTAGCATTTCAAACAACTTTTAAAACATGTGTCATAAATGCTTAAGTTGAACCAAGATTAATTTTTCCATTCGATACACCACAATTTCCCTCCACTCCCCCCCCCCCCCCCCTAAAAAATAAATACCCTTCCATGTGAAATATATTTATAGACTCTTTTGATTCTTCATTCTCATGGTACATGAAACGTATAACACCTCGATTTTGTTACAGCTGCTTGTACTATTTTACCTGTACTATATCTCAAGTAAAAGTTAATCGGTGTGCGTTATTCTTGCAAAGGGTCGAGAACGACTTGACTGATTTCTTTCTTTTCTACTTTCACATTAAAAGGCACTATTTGGGAATACCACCGCAGTTACTCACTTCCTACTTTTAATTTTTAAGGCAAAGGCACAAATCGTTCATAGCCAGTTACTATTCAGCGAGAATTATATTGCATCAAAATACAATTCACATTCACTACAGGTACGTGAAGTCACAAGAAAACCAACACAATAATTATTTTTCGTCCATTTTCGATACAGTTCCCATACTCAACGTCATACGGCAATATAGTTAACCTTATCAGTTTAACTCTGGCCGAGGACAAGTCAAGTCGCTTCGGTCACTTAGCTTTTGGCTTTCTCGGAGCTTCCCCCCACAAGTTAGGCAGAAGAGATTGTCTAGCTATTTCTTACCAAGGCTTCCTCACACCAGTGATAAGGGGTATTAGTTCTAAGATAAGAACGATGATCTACCAGAGTGAAAGCCTGCCATGTTGAGTGCCACTAGGGGCCTTAGTACCTGGTGATTAGTGCCATAAGTGGCGTAGTACTTGCTGATTAATTGCTACTAGGGGCTTCAGTACCCTCTAACCTACTCGCACAAGAGCGAAATCATGCCGTTTCGAGTACCACTAGGGGCAAAGTACTTTCTAACTAGTGCCACCAGAGGCGTATATCCTGTACCACCTAGTCTGTTGCACTAGTCGGTTAGTGCCACCAGGATGTAGTACCTGCTGATTAGTGCCACCAAGGGTGTTGTACTGGCTGAATAGTACGCCACCAAGGGCATTGTGCTTGCTGAATAGTGCCACCAGGGGCGTAATTCCTACTGATTGAGTGTCACCAGTGCCGAGATTCAGCTAATTCGAAACCGCATGGAGTGAGTGAGATGAGTCACATTTCGTCGAAAATCGATTCAGTTAGCAAAAGTGACTGAGTGAGCGAGTGAAATGAAATGTCAGATTACTCGCCAGATATTTCCGCAGTGACTTGGTGTATGTGTTGGTAAATTTCTAGTTTTGGATGGGTATATGTGCTTTTCTCAAGAATTCCTATTCATGGATAGGAATCGAAATAAAAAAACAACAACGTAGATAAAAACAACTACCCTTTTATTGATTCTTTAATTTTATTTTATTATCATATGCACATTAGGGTGGTCCTTATAATGGGTTTTTTTGAAATTCCAACTTGGATAGGCATCAAATGACTCTAAATGGAGAAAAAAAAATTTCCTAATTTTTTCAAATTTTTATTCCACTTGAAAGTACAAATAATGGAGTTAGGGTGATTCTTATAACACGCAAAAAAAAAAACAGAACTTATAGATTAGATTCAGACGAAAAAAAAATCGTATCGATTTAAAAGCCATGAATTCAGTCTCTAATATATTTTTTAAATCAAGTTTTATTGTAAACAGTTTCTGAAAAAAATAATTTTCAAACGTAAAAAACTATTATTTTTGTTTTTATTTTTATGTTTTGAAAATTATTTTTTCAAAAACTATTTACAATAAAAACTTGATTTAAAAAATATATTAGAGACTGGATTCATGGCTTTAAAAAAAGCTATAGCATGCCATTGTGAGTGGTCCCGTTGTTTTTTAATATTTTTTTTTCTATTTTGGGTCAAATTTTTAGAAAATTACCCCTCCCGCCTGAACGGGGGGAAATAGACCCCCCCTTCGATACGATTTTTTTTCGTCTGAATCTAATCTATAAGTTCTGACTTTTTTTTTGCGTGTTATAAGAATCACCTTAACTCCATTATTTGTACCTTGAAGTGAAAAAAGGGAGACCAGGGGGGTGAAATAAAAATCTGAAAAAATTAGGGAAATTGTTTTTCAATGTTTTGAATCGAATGAGGCCTATCCAAGACAATGTCCAATTTAAGGACCACCCTAATGCACATATATATATTAAATAAATTTATATTCTATTCACTTTCAACACTTTTAAACTTTTTATTTCTAAAGGGTAGGACTCACATTAAACTTTAATTATGACAAAAAAAAATAATTGAAATTAAAGATACTCCAAACACCATTACTAAAAATTCCAATGTTTACATTGTTGTATTTGTTGTTTCATTTCGTTTTGCGTAACGAGTGTGACAAGGAGGTAGAATTTAGCTCTTTTATATTTATTCTTTGTCTCATGTTCGAAACTAAATTCGAACTTACTCATTTCACTTAAATAGCTGAATCACTTTTGCGAGTGAAGTGAGATGAGTCGGCGAGTAAGGCGAGTCATCTCATCTCACTCGCTGCAATAGCTGAATCTCGGCACAGGGGCGTAGTTCCTTCCGATTATTGCCACCAAGGGCATTGCACTTGCTGAATAGTGCCACCAAGGGCATTGTGCTTGCTGAATAGTGCCACCAGGGGCGAAATTCCTGCTGATTGATTGCCACCATGGGCGTAGTTGCTGTCGATTAGTGCCACCAAGGGTATTGTGCTTGCTGAATAGTGCCACCAGGGGCATAATTCCTGCGCTGATTGAGTGCCACCAGGGGCGTAGTTTCTGCCGTTTAGTGCTACCAAGGGCATTGCACTTGCTGAATAGTGCCCCCAAGGGCAGTGTGCTTGCTAAACAGTGCCACCAGGGGCAAGATTCCTGCTGATTGAGTGCCACTAGCGGCGCAGTTCCTGCTGATTAGTGCCGCCAAGGGCGTTGAACTTGGTGAATAGTGAGTATTTTCTTAAGGACGACCCTGGAAAAACCAGCACGCATAACTTCGGCTGGAAAGCAAATTAATCGGTTATTTCAGAAACAACATAAGTCAATAAACATTAATTATTCAGGAGCAACAAAAAACTGTTTTATATGATAAATTTCCACAACACTCAACATTTTGAGTATGCAAAGTTATAATTTGGCTTAAGATGCATTTAAAAACCGCTAATTTGTTTGGCTTTTTTTTTAGTCTTAGCCGGTTTTTAAGCCTTTAAAGTCGCTTGACTTATGTCGTTTCTGAAATAAACAAACTTTTTTGGTGAAACTTTTGTTTTATTATAATCTTTAACACAAGACAAAATGCTTACAAAAATATAAAGAAAATACTATTGATCTGTGCGGATTCGTCGTGGGAAATCGACTCAGATCGGAAGTCATCGATTTTAAGCCGATAAGCGATCGCCTGGCTGTGATCCGCATCAAAGCTACCTTCCAAAACATCAGCCTAATATGTGCACACGCCCCTACCGATGAAGCTGAGGAGTCTAACAAGGAGGAGTTTTACGACCTCCTGGACGGAGCCTACGGAGCCTGTCCGGAGTACGATGTCAAAGTCGTGCTCGGAGACTTCAATGCTAAAGTCGGAAAGGAAAACATCTTTGGCGGATTAGTTGGAAAGCACAGCCTCCACGAAACGACAACAGACAACGGCTTCCGACTAGTCGACTTTGCTGCAGCTCGTAATACGGTGATAAGTAGCACTAGGTTCCCCAGGCGAAGGATACACACAGCAACCTGGCGATCTCCAGATGGTCGAACGGCCAACCAAATCGACCACGTGCTAATTGGCGCAAGGTACGCATCGAACATCTTGGACGTGCGAACTTTCCGAGGTGCAAACGTGGACTCTGACCACTTTCTTGTTGTGACAAAGTTCAGAGCCCGACTGTCCAATGAAAAGAAAACGAAGACCGCCCAAAGAAAGAAGTTCAACATCGCATGCCTTAGCACATCTGAGAAAGCCAGAGACTACAGTGAGCAATTGACCGGGAAACTCTCTGCCGTACACCCAGCCACAAGCGTCAACAACCAGTGGAACCAGTATCGCGACATTATTAAAGAGACAGCCGAGACCACCATAGGCTATCAACCACCCAGAAAAAAGAACCCGTGGTATGATGATGAATGCGCGGTATTGAAGCAGGAGACGGAAAATGCACGAATGCAAATGCTGCAACGGAAAACAAGAGCAGCAAGAGAGGAGTACCGTGAAAAGAGAAGGAAAGAGAAAAAAACCCTGCGTAGAAAGAAAAGAGCATCCGCAGCCTCTCAGCTCAAGTATCTCGAAGAGTCCAGCACCGCCACCAACACCCGCCGGTTCTACAAAACAGCCAAGCAACTGGCATCTGGTTATAGGACTGGCACGCAAGCTCTTCGAAACAGCGAAGGGAACCTAGTCACCGAAGCACAGGGAATTGTAGACGTGTTTAAGCAGCATTTCCAGCAGCTGCTTAATGGGCATTATGTAAAGGAGGCGACAGGGGAACAAACAAGCATTAGGCCAGTCAATGAAGATCCAGTCCCAGCACCCAGTACTGAAGAGGTTAAGAAAGCCATCCACAAGCTTAAGAACAACAAATCCGCCGGCTCGGATGGCCTACCAGCGGAACTCTTCAAGTATGGAGGAGATGTTCTGGTAGGGTGCATGCACCAGCTCATCAACCAAGTTTGGGAGGAGGAAAGTATGCCCGATGACTGGTCAAATAGCTCCATATGCCCAATCTACAAAAAAGGCGATCCTATGTCCTGCAAGAACTACAGAGGCATATCCCTGCTTAATGTTGCCTACAAGATCCTATCCAACGTACTTTGTGAGCGTCTAAAACCTTTCTGCAACACTATGATCGGCACGTACCAGTGTGGCTTCAGGCCAGGCAGATCAACGATAGACCAAATCTTCACATTGAGGCAAATCCTGGAAAAGACCAACGAATTTCAAGTCGAGACCCACCACCTATTCATCGACTTCAAAGCCGCATATGATAGCATAAGTCGCCAAGAGCTTTTATTGGCGATGTCGGAACTCGGGATCCCGAAAAAACTGATCCAGCTATGCCGCATGACGCTACAAAATACGCGGTGCAACGTGCAAATGGGTAACAGCTCATCCGAGTTATTCCAGACGTGTACAGGGTTCAGGCAAGGAGATGCGCTATCATGTGATTTCTTCAACCTAGTCCTGGAGCAGATAGTGCGCAAGAGTGGTGTTAACATGGACGGCACTATCTTTAACAGGTCTTCTCAACTGCTTGGTTATGCGGACGACATCGACATCATCGGCCGTTCCAAGAGAGCTGTACTTGAAGCATTCACAGCTATTGATGAACAGGCGAAACGCGTTGGTCTTGAAGTGAATGAGGACAAAACAAAGTATATGCTATCAACAAACAAAGCCTCATCTGTCCATCGCCTAGGACAAAACGTCACTGTTGGTAGCAGTAATTTCGAGGTAGTCAAGGAGTTCACCTACCTCGGAACAAACATCAATCCCACGAACGACACCTTAGTGGAAATCCGACGAAGAATTACCCTAGCGAACCGCTGCTACTTCGGTTTGGCCAAACAAATGGGTTCAAAACTCCTTTCTCGAAAGACAAAGTGCACGCTATACAAAACTCTAATTTTACCAGTTCTACTCTACGGCGCCGAGTGCTGGACGATAAGTAAAAAAGGGGAATTGATCCTGGGCACTTTCGAGAGAAAAATTCTACGACGGATATTTGGTCCTATATCCGAAGAGGGCGATTGGAGGAGAAGATTCAATCGTGAACTGTACGAGCTGTACCAAGATGTGGATGTAGTCCAAAAAGCCAAAACACGTCGACTACATTGGCTCGGCCACATCGAGCGAATGGACAACAACGCTCCAGCCAAGAAAATCTTCGAATCCCAGCCCCCAGGTTCGAGACGACCAGGAAGACCGAACCTCCGCTATAGGGACCAGGCGGTCACAGACGCAAGAGCGCTTGGTCTCGACGTCTGGAGGGAGCGTGCGAGGGACCGCAGCCGATGGAAGACCGCAATATCTCAGGCAGAGACCCTTCATGGATCGGGAGCCGGATAAGTAAGTAGTAATTGATCTGTATCGATTGGACAATCCTTTTCGCAAGTTGGCCAGGCGAAAATCTCATCATAGTACTCTTGAATGTTAACGTCTCCTGGGTAGATACGATTTTAGTTTTTTTGTATGTCATTCATCTTCTTAATATTGATTGGCACCTTTCCAGAGGGATAAGCAAGGGCTTGCGGCAGAGCTACCAGTTCATCTCTTTGAAGGTTTCCCAGGTTAAATGTTTGACTTGTAAAACCGTTAATAAAGTCTCTCGCAACAACTGTTTTATCATAACAATCCGAGTGGGAAAACTGAGAAAATTTACTTATAGTAAACGTATACTTATTTTCTCTAGCCACATGTCTTCCAATGGACTCCATTGAAAGCGTGTTTCTTTTATAAAAGCGTGGCCACCAGCTTTTGTAGTCGATGATGTCAGCCGTTTTTGGCAAAATTACTATAAATTTTTTTGATACTGAAGAAGACCGTATCAAATCTGCATATTCTTGAACAGTGTAAATTCTATCAGTTTTTTTAATTTTATGTTTGAGGACTGCGAAGTCTCTATCACATGGTAAAAAGGAATGTCCTCGTATAGGAAAATACTGTTCAATAGTCTTAAACTTTTTTAAAGCTACTAAAGATGACAAAAATCTAATCACTGTGTGATTTTTATTTTGACCACCACAGCCATCTAAAAAAATATGCAACTCCTGGACATCCTTCATGTTACTTTCAAAAAATTGATTTAAAAAATAGCACACTTCATTCGGGCCCTTTCCAGCGGTCCCTTCATGGTAAACAAAAAAAGTCGCGGTGTAGTCTCGAAGATCGTGTATACAAAATACGCTAACAGTAAGTTGCAACAATTTTGTGGAGAAACAGCATAAGTCAATGGCTTATGTCGTTTCTCTTCGGAACAATGAAATAGTACACTCAGTTTTCGTACTCTGAGGGGTCTGACATGTGTAGTATCTCTTCAAAAAACGAATAACAATTCAAAAATGAGAAATTTGCAAAAAAAAAAATTGTGAAAAGCTGACTTACATATGTTGTTTCTGAAATAACCGATTCAAATAGAGCATCACAGTATTGTTCAGGGGGTGTTTCTGTAAAGTTTGGTATTGAGTTTGAAAACAAATCAATCAATCAACACCCTTCATTTTATACCCATATCATTATAGAATGCACAAAATATAAGTCTGCAATATGCGGCCAGCCACTATATTGGATTTAGAATGACGTTACTTGGCTTACCATGCATTGTCATCGAAACTTAACGTGTTAATAAAAAGCTTGTAAAATTCCACTTTAACCGTCAGAAATGAAAGCAAAATTCTATACCAATCGATAAAAAAATTTCTTTCACTAGTTCATTCAAGTTCATCCAAATTTATTAATCCCCATTTATTGATTCATTGTTAGCTAAAAATAAAATTGGTAAAACAATAAAACGTTAACAGTTTAAACAATAAATATCGATTGTATTTTTGCAAACAATTAAATGTTTACAAATTAAAACAATAAACATCGATTGTATTTTTGTTAATCAGATTAATATGTTCAACGACAAATTTTACTCCAGTTTTTCTTTATTATTTTAGGGCAGTCTATATGTAACTCCATTCACTTTTACATATGACCATGATAAACAAAAGGTAGATTTAAAATTGTTTTAACAAAAAAACACTTTCGCTCTCTCGCCAACAAAAAAAAAAAAAAACAGTAAACGAACTCATTTCTGGCAGACACCTAATTATTATTAAATTCATAGCCACAAAGTGAAAGGCAATTTTGCGTGAGTATACGAATGAAGGTTTTAAATAACAAACAAATAAACAACAAGAAAAATAAAAACTATTTCACAGATACTTTATTGTTGTGCAATAAGTTTTGTACGGGTATAGGGATAGAGTGAGACGCACTTTTCATTCAATGAACTATGCTGCCATCCAATTTCAAAAGTCGAAGTCGTCGACTTTTTCTACTCCAATTTCAAAGATATTCGACGGTAGGAATGGAGGTCGGGGGGATTAAAAAATAATCATAATATCTTTTCTAATGCAAATTCAACTCACTGGGTAAATTGCTTTTGCTTCAATCACGATTTTGATCTGTTTTTTTTTTTTCGTATACTATATAAACGACTTGTTCTGGTATCCGTAACGTTAATTTGATTCCAATTCCAAGTGCTGATGATCTGGATCCGGTATCACAATTCTTTCGTTTCGAATCTTTTTGCATAAATTTGTTTTATAGTTGCACACTCAATCGAAATGTTTTTACAAATATTTTAGTTTTTTATTGGACACACAGAAAAAAAACTAAAATGGTTTCATGTAACCATCACACGCCAGAGCGATCACTTGATAGACTATCGTGTGTCTGTGGTGGAAAGCGGTGAAACAACAATTTTCCCATCAGAGAGTCAGACCCTGGCCTGGTCATTGGAATGAGTGCAAAATAAAAATTTTAAATTTCCCATCACATCATGATCTTCATGAATGTTCACAAAATGAGCAGCAAAAAACGGGTTTTCCGATGGCGAATTATATCTACATCGACATTGTATATCCAATCCAATTCGATATAATGTGGTAGAAGGTAGGAACTGGAAGGTGGAAAGGAAAACACGTTACGTTCGCCACAACTGCTCTCAGAGTGTCTGACTTTGGTGTGAGCTTTTGACTCCAACTTATAGCTTTGTTTTTGTCGTTACCATAATCAACTTATTTTAGTTTGGTTTGAGTTCCGCCAATTTGCCGATGGGGTAGCGAAATTTGTAATTGAATTTGTTTACTTGTGGCTAATTTAAACTCAAGCGGAGCTTTAAGTGATTGTTTGCACCAAAACTAATTTTATTGCTGTTAAACAACTTTATAAACCACGCAAAATTCATGTTTTAAGCAACTGGCAAGCTAAGTTGTATACAACGTCATAGCAATTACCTTGATTAATTGATAAAAGATTAGGTGGAGGAGATTATAATAGTTCACATCAGTTAAGCTGGACTTAAACTGTTTCGAAAAAAACAATGGACCAGCAACTGTTTTGTATGACAAAAAAAGTGTGGTGAATAAAATATTTTTTTTTTTTTGTTGATGGTCGGCTTACACTTCCAAAAAGCAAAGCAAAACAAAAAAGCAAAACAAAATATATGCTGTCAACAAGAAAGGGCACCCAACACCGACGTCTCGGACAGAACGTCACTATAGACAGCTATAATTTTGAGGTGGTCAGAGACTTTGACTACCTAGGATCCGCTATAAACTCAACGAACGACACCAGCGCTGAGATCAAACGAAGAATTACTCTTGCCAATCGCTGTTTCTTTGGGCTAAGAAGGCAACTGAGAAGCAAAGCCCTCTCTCGAGCAACTAAACTATCCCTGTATAAGACGCTTATCATCCCGGTCCTGATGTATGGTGCAGAGGCATGGACACTGTTAATGGTGGATGAGAAGAGAACGCGTTAGGCTGTTTTGAGAGGAAAATTCTCCGGGTGATTTTTGGTCCCGTCTGCATAGATGGGGAATGGAGAAGAAGATACAACAACGAATTGTATGGGCTGTACAGCGACACCGACCTAGCCACAAAAGTGAAAAGCCAACGACTGAGATGGCTGGGTCATCTAGAGCGAATGGACACCAATGCTCCGGCCCGGAAAGTCTTTGAATCCAACCCCGTGGGACAACGCAGTAGAGGTGGACAGCGTAAAAGGTGGCGCACGCAAGTGGAAGAGGACCTCAACCAACTTGGCGTGCGAAACTGGAGACAGCTAGCTAGAAACCGAGCCGGCTGGAAGAAGCTTGTTGGTTGAGGCCCTGGTCCACCCCGGACTGTAGCGCCACCTTAAGTAAGTAAGTAAGTAAGTACACTTCCAAAAAATAAAATCTATATACCTCAAGGTATTATTTGCATGCAAATGTTTTTTGCATCCAAAAATAATTATTTTTCATTTTTAGGCCTATAGTTTATTAATTAAGGGTAAATTTATGACTTAATGGGTAGGCCAAGGCATACGTTTTTCGCTTTGAATATTATTCAATTAGGTGCACAGAATGGGTGGAAAATCGTTTTGAAAATTTTGATTTTTTTTCGCGTGGACTTTTTGTAACGACAAAAATGAGGTGCCAAAATTTGTTTGTGACCTTGAAACGAACTTGAAAAAATCTATTCCTGACCAATTACTGAAAATAGTTGACCTTTAATCACCATCTAGAAATCTTTTGAATGCTATAAATTTGTTTGTTAATTTTCTAAAAAAGATGTGCCAAAAATTGCGCGTGACCTTGAAAACCTTAAGCCTTGATAACAAAGTTACCAATTTCTAGAACAGGTTGACCTTTTCTGACCAATAAGATGGCATTTTATTTTTTCAAATATCCAATATAGGAGGTGCCAAAGGTCCAGAGGCTATTCTCAATTATTTATTTATTTATTTATTGCAGTTCGATAATTCTTACATGTATGTATGTTTATTTAAGAGATATAGAAAATTAAATTCTTTACAACTTCAATATTCTTAATACTAAAAATGAATACAAATTAAATGAGTTAAACAAAGTTTTAAGGGAAAAGCTACCAAAAAAAAAAAACCCTTATATGATACTTAAAACTAAAATTGCACATAAACCCAAATAAGATATAAATAAAATATCTAATTTAAGAGATTAAGAATAAGCTCATTATCAGAATAGGAACATCTTCTAAAAAAGTTGTCTTGTAAGTTAAATATTACAAGCTTTCTTTGCTTAACATTAGCTTTATTATGAAGCCTTACTGTTGAAAAATGCCATGGCAAATCGAGCATTAATTTTTATATTTTATTTTGCACTCTTTGAAGCTTTTTTAAATGGGTCTCAGCGCAGTCAAACCACACTGGAGCACCATAAGTGAGTATAGGCTGGAAAATCGTTTTAAATATCAACATTTTATTATGCATACTAAGACCTGATTTGCGATTTATGAATGGGTATAAAACTCTTATAATAAGATTTGTTTTGTTAATCGTGTTGGAAATATGTTTTTCAAAAGTTAGTTTCCTATCAAGCGTTAGACCTAGGTACTTGCAGTTTTCATACCATGCGATATCAGTAGAATTTAACTGTAGCATTGTTTGTGGCAAAAAGTCTAATTTTCTGCGCCGAGAAAACCAGATAGCCTGTGATTTTTGAACATTAGCCTTGATTTTCCACCTGTGAAAAAAAGTTTGTAAGATGTTCAGTGAATGTTGTAAGCTCTCGAGGCCGACTTGAGGCAATACGCTAGACGCAAAAAGGGCTGTATCGTCTGCAAACATAGCTATTTTAGTGTTTTCGTCCAAAGATGGCAGGTCAGACATATAAATGTTGAAAAGTATGGGTCCCAGCACAGAACCCTGCGGAACACCGCTGGCTATATCATATATGTAGTGAAGATTTAACATTGCCTGCATATACAACAAACTTTTTGTCAAGTAAAAAGCTCCATACTAACTTTATAATATATGTCGGAAAGTTAAACATTATAAGTTTGTAAATCAACCCCTGGTGCCAAACAGTGTCAAATGCTTTTTCGATGTTTAAAAGTACAAGACCAGTCGATAACTTTGAATTAAGATTATTATTATTCTCAATTCATTTAACGAAAAACTGGAGAGTTGCAAAAATTAAATTTATCTACAATGTTATTGTACTGAATTTAATCAAGGGTGTCTAACAGTCACCTTTGCAGACGAAAATCTTGGGTCCTTGAGGAAATTTAAGGTGGTCAAACTAATGAGGTTATTTTAGCTTTATAACGATTTTTATGACTTTGGGCCCCACTCCAGTTAACTGACTCTTCCTTAACCAATCTACAACGAATTTTAGAATTCTTTTTCGCATTCAAACAAAATTTTACAACCACTCAAACCAGTTCTACATTTTTTCCTTGTGTGGATAATGGTTCTCCCGCAATTTATTACCAAAATAAATATTTTTCTAATTTTTTAGTTGTTTTGCTAACTTGTTGTAAATTCAAAATAATACGTTAATGAGTATAGTTTTTTTGTTATGAAAGAACATATACTGGACAAACTCGCTTTTCTATGGCTTGGTAGGGTTCGGAGTATTTTGGCCATTTTAGATTCTTATTTTTCCATATATGCCGATTAAATATCACCGGTATTAATCATATTTCTTTTGTTTTCGCTTCAAAGAGTTAATCCTTTTGAGCTTATGTACAATGCAGCATACACACAACTTAGTAAATTAATTCATTAAACCAAGTCATGCAATTTTTTTATTTTATAAAATAAAATGTTTTGTTTGATAAATTGGACGCACAAATTGATACAGTAAATTCATTCTTTTGAATTGAATGACTCAAAAGCCATTGTTAAAATTTCAATAAGATTCTCTGACATAGCTATTGAAAAGTATTTTATCTCTGATTAAAGTGGACTTAATTTCTTTATACTGCGTCATTGCAGTACCTTAGACATTTAATTGAGCATAATGACTTTCTTGTTGTATAAACAAAAAATAACCTACACGAGCGATATAATTGAAAAGCTTAACAATGACATTAATCATTTGTTGGAATCCAGATACATACACTTAACATCTATAATTTAAAAATTGACAATGAGGTTGTAATGTAATTCAGTCAATGACCGTTGCCTACCACAATAAGTAGGTACCCGGCTGGAAAAACAATCAAGTTTTTGTCGAGGGGCTAGAAAGTTTTACATAGATACTAGCAAGGGCCCAGCAAGGGTAACTCTAGGAATTCTCTAGGGCCTCGCCAGTGAAGTACCCTTTTTCCTCGAGAGACAGCAACAAAAATCCTGCAATCTTCTGATTGCCAGTCCTATACCTTAACTACTGAGCTATTTCGCAATACAGTTGTGCAATGTTGAAAATGAAAAACTATATGGGTGATTCTCTGCCAACTGTGATTCTTTTTTAGAAAATTTTCAAAAATTAAAACTTCTTGGAAACAATTTTTGTTTTGTGTTTGTGACTTCATTTATTTAGTCAGAGTATCATATCAGTAAAAGCATTTTGCTACAACTTTTAAAGAACAAAAAATATAGTGAAATGTACTAAAACTAGTATAGACGATAATGACACTCTTTTTCTTTTGTTCTTTTTAGTTTGTTCTTCCTCTTTTTGACCATATTTTTGTTGAGATTTTTAATTTTCTAATACGTTTTGACCTCTTGACATTTCTACTTCCCTTTTTTTCTTTAAAAAATGATCTTTTTTTCGTTTTTGAAGTCTGTGCTTCTGAATGGCAACCCTTTTCACCGTGCTGGGTTATTACTTAGTTTTTATTGCACGGAATGATTTTTGTTTGGCTCTTTTGAGGTCTTGCTACCGTTCTTACAAAGAAAAAAATATTATTGCAAGAAATTATTTAATTATAACGGGTGATTTTTTAAGAGGTTTAGAACTTTAAAAAAAAAAAAACACAAAAAATTCGAAAAAATGAATGAAATATTTATTTGAATCGATAGTTTGAACCTTGCAATTTAATGTTTAAAGATAATTTCATGCAAATGTTGACCGCGGCTGCGTCTCAGGTAGCCCATCCGCTGAGTCCAATTTTGGCATACTCTTTCACACATATCGGCCGGTATCTCACGAATGAATGCATGGATGTTGGCTTCCAGTGCGTCAATCGAAGCGGGCTTGTCCCTATAGACATTAGCCTTGACATACCCCCACAAAAAATAATCTAATGGTGTCAAATCGCACGATCTAGGCGGCCAATTGACCGGCCCGAAACGTGAAATTAACTGTTCACCAAACTCGCCTCGCAATTGCGCCATTGTTTCGCGTGCTGTGTGGCATGTGGCACCGTCTTGTTGAAACCACATATCATGCAAGTCAAGAACTTCCATTTCGGGCAAAAAAAAGTTTGTTATCATCGCTCGGTAGCGTTCACCATTGACAGTAACGCTGCGATTCGCATAATCTTTGAAGAAATATGGCCCAATAATGCCGCACCAAACAGTGGCTTTTTCGGGATGCATTGGTAGCTGTTGCAAAGCTTCTGGCTGATCTTCACTCCAAATGCGGCAATTATGCTTATTTACGTACCCATTCAACCAAAAATGAGCCTCATCGCTGAACACAATTTTTCGATAAAAAAGCGGATCCTCGGCCAGTTTCCAAGAGCCCATTCACCAAAAATTCGGCGTTGTGGTAGGTCGGCTGGCTTTAGTTCTTGCACCAGCTGTATCTTAAAAGGCTTTACGCCCAAATCCTTCCGCAAAATTTTCCACGTAGTGCTGTAACAAAGGCCTAACTGCTGGGAACGGCGCCGAATCGACATTTCGCGGTCTTGTCACACTAGCTGATACGGCCGCAATATTTTCTTCACTACGCACAGTACGTAAACGTGTTGGTAGTTTAATGTCCAACAAAGTAAATTTGGTGCGAAATTTGGTCACAATCTTCCGAATAGACTGCTCAGAAGGTCGAGAATGCCGACCATAAAATGGAAGCAGCGCGCGATGAACATTTCGAACCGAGCACGAATTTTGATAGTAAAATTCAATAATTTGCAAGCGTTGTTCATTTGTAAGACGATCCATGGTTAAATTGCAAACCAAACTGAAGCTGTTTGACAGTGACACAAGGTACTAAACACACGTCAGCTGTCAAAACCAGTGTTGCCAAAACCAAACCAGCTAAAAAATCACCCGTTATTTAATCAAAGCTCCAAAAGTATTTTTTCAGCCTAATATGTGCACACGCCCCTACCGATGAAGCTGAGGAGTCTAACAAGGAGGAGTTTTACGACCTTCTGGACGGAGCCTACGGAGCCTGTCCGGAGTACGATGTCAAAGTCGTGCTCGGAGACTTCAATGCTAAAGTCGGAAAGGAAAACATCTTTGGCGGATTAGTTGGAAAGCACAGCCTCCACGAAACGACAACAGACAACGGCTTCCGACTAATCGACTTTGCTGCAGCTCGTAATACGGTGATAAGTAGCACTAAGTTCCCCAGGCGAAGGATACACACAGCAACCTGGCGATCTCCAGATGGTCGAACGGCCAACCAAATCGACCACGTGCTAATTGGCGCAAGGTACGCATCGAATATCTTGGACGTGCGAACTTTCCGAGGTGCAAACGTGGACTCTGACCACTTTCTTGTTGTGACAAAGTTCAGAGCCCGACTGTCCAACGAAAAGAAAACGAAGACCGCCCAAAGAAAGAAGTTCAACATCGCATGCCTTAGCACATCTGAGAAAGCCAGAGACTACAGTGAGCAATTGACCGGGAAACTCTCTGCCGTACACCCAGCCACAAGCGTCAACAACCAGTGGAACCAGTATCGCGACATTATTAAAGAGACAGCCGAGACCACCATAGGCTATCAACCACCCAGAAAAAAGAACCCGTGGTATGATGATGAATGCGCGCTATTGAAGCAGGAGACGGAAAATGCACGAATGCAAATGCTGCAAGGGAAAACAAGAGCAGCAAGAGAGGAGTACCGTGAAAAGAGAAGGAATGAGAAAAAAACCCTGCGTAGAAAGAAAAGAGCATCCGCAGCATCTCAGCTCAAGTATCTCGAAGAGTCCAGCACCGCCACCAACACCCGCCGGTTCTACAAAACAGCCAAGCAACTGGCATCTGGTTATAGGACTGGCACGCAAGCTCTTCGAAACAGCGAAGGGAACCTAGTCACCGAAGCACAGGGAATTGTAGACGTGTTTAAGCAGCATTTCCAGCAGCTGCTTAATGGGCATTATGTAGAGGAGGCGACAGGGGAACAAAGAAGCATTAGACCAGTCAATGAAGATCCAGTCCCAGCACCCAGTACTGAAGAGGTTAAGAAAGCCATCCACAAGCTTAAGAACAACAAATCCGCCGGCTCGGATGGCCTACCAGCGGAACTCTTCAAGTATGGAGGAGATGTTCTGGTAAGGTGCATGCACCAGCTCATCAACCAAGTTTGGGAGGAGGAAAGTATGCCCGACGACTGGTCAAATAGCTCCATATGCCCAATCTACAAAAAAGGCGATCCTATGTCCTGCAAGAACTACAGAGGCATATCCCTGCTTAATGTTGCCTACAAGATCCTATCCAACGTACTATGTGAGCGTCTAAAACCTTTCTGCAACACTATGATCGGCACGTACCAGTGTGGCTTCAGGCCAGGCAGATCAACGATAGACCAAATCTTCACATTGAGGCAAATCCTGGAAAAGACCAACGAATTTCAAGTCGAGACCCACCACCTATTCATCGACTTCAAAGCCGCATATGATAGCATAAGTCGCCAAGAGCTTCTATTGGCGATGTCGGAACTCGGGACCCAGAAAAAAAACTGATCCAGCTATGCCGCATGACGTTACAAAATACGCGGTGCAACGTGCAAATGGGTAACAGCTCATCCGAGTTATTCCAGACGTGTACAGGGTTCAGACAAGGAGATGCGCTATCATGTGATTTCTTCAACCTAGTCCTGGAGCAGATAGTGCGCAAGAGTGGTGTTAACATGGAAGGCACTATCTTTAACAGGTCTTCTCAACTGCTTGGTTATGCGGACGACCTCGACATCATCGGCCGTTCCAAGAGAGCTGTACTTGAAGCATTCACAGCTATTGATGAACAGGCGAAACGCGTTGGTCTTGAAGTGAATGAGGACAAAACAAAGTATATGCTATCAACAAACAAAGCCTCATCTGTCCATCGCCTAGGACAAAACGTCACTGTTGGTAGCAGTAATTTCGAGGTAGTCAAGGAGTTCACCTACCTCGGAACAAACATCAATCCCACGAACGACACCTTAGTGGAAATCCGACGAAGAATTACCCTAGCGAACCGCTGCTACTTCGGTTTGGCCAAACAAATGAGTTCAAAACTCCTTTCTCGAAAGACAAAGTGCACGCTATACAAAACTCTAATTTTACCAGTTCTACTCTACGGTGCCGAGTGCTGGACGATAAGTAAAAAAGGGGAATTGATCCTGGGCACTTTCGAGCGAAAAATTCTACGGCGGATATTTGGTCCTATATGCGAAGAGGGCGATTGGAGGAGAAGATTCAATCGTGAACTGTACGAGCTGTACCAAGATGTGGATGTAGTCCAAAGAGCCAAAACACGTCGACTACATTGGCTCGGCCACATCGAGCGAATGGACAACAACGCTCCAGCCAAGAAAATCTTCGAATCCCAGCCCCCAGGTTCGAGACGACCAGGAAGACCGAACCTCCGCTATAGGGACCAGGCGGTCACAGACGCAAGAGCGCTTGGTCTCGAAGACTGGAGGGAGCGTGCGAGGGACCGCAACCGATGGAAGACCGCAATATCTCAGGCAGAGACCCTTCATGGATCGGGAGCCGGATAAGTAAGTAAGTAAGTCCAAAAGTATTTAAATGCCACGGTACTGACATCCATGGTACTGACATTTAGACAGTTTATGTGACCTAACTTCTTTATGCTAATGAGAAAAATAATTTTCAGGACAATTTTAACTTATGCCGTTAAAAGAAATACAAAATTCTGATAACCAGCCAAAAACATGTTATAACATGCTTTAAAAATGCTACCACGGTACTGACAAATAAATTTGTGACATACTTTCATCCCATGAAAACATATCACTTTTAAAGTACAACAACGTACAAAAATTAAAATGACCGTTGTTAACTATACATTACTAGTATATCTTTTAGAAAACCACAATACTTACGTGTTACAGCTAAATCAAAATGGCGGTTGAGCGGGAAATCTTTTGAATTCAAAAATAAAACTAAAACTTCGGACAACATTCATTTATGATTATTTTATTCAGTAATAAGTGTTTTGACTTAATTTTTGCATTATTTTGTCAAGCAAGTATTGCACTCAAACTTTTCTAAGGGCAACATTTCTATTCAAAGAAGTATTTCATTAGAAAAAAGTAGATTTAATCGGAAAAACAAGGAACGGTCATGCCACGGTACTGACATTTTTACTACACTTTCCCAAGCCATATGGAAGAAGTAGCAAATTTGGTCATGATATCGAATGTAGATTGTAGTAAATAGCCATTTACACAACCCAAACCTAAAAAATATACGATTATTTTACATTAAACAACAAAAAAAGCACTGGACGCAAAGAATCACAGTTGGAACGGAAACACCCATATACTTTAATTTTTCTTACTATTGTACGATGGGTATAAAATATTTGTTTTTGTCATATATGAGATATTTGTGATGGGATAACAAGACCTATCCAACAAGTTCTTACTAGCGAGGGCCTCGCGAGTATTTGACAAGTTTTCCTTGTCTAGATTTTCCCTACCGAAGCTTTTCCAGTGCCTCGATTAAACTCGACAAAAACTTGCCATTTTTCCAGGCGGGTATATAGGAGGTACATAGTAAATTGAGTTGGGTCAAATCAGACGACAATCCTTCGAAATTCTTGAAACCATGAAAAGGTTCCATAGAATATGATATAACAAATTTTAAAGTTAAGAGGTCCCCCACTTGTTTTATTTGATATATCGTCGGCTTAGAGTGAAAAGCGACTAACTCCACTTTTTTATCATTATAGAACACTTCAAAAATTGCTAAAAAATACAAAAACCTATAAAATATTTTCAATTTCATTGAATTTAGCAATCACGAGTGTTGAAAAATACTTGATGTAATATTTGTTTTATTCGAATAATGCGAAATAGCTGCTTTTCACTCTAAGTCGACGATATGTATACATTGAATACAGTCAGCGTTCTGAAAAAAGGACTTCACCATTTAAAAGTTGTTTTCAGTTTTTTTCTTAATTTTGTAATTAATTCGTTTTATTTGTTTTAACAGAAATAATTATTGCAGTGCAACGGTTCGTGTTTTTTGCTGTCGTGCATGTGTTAATTTCATTCAAATTAATTACTGATCAACTGATCAACACAAATAAGTGATGATAGGTTCGTGAGATATTTTTTTTTCAAAATTAGTATATTTTTCGTTTATAATAAAAATGTTTAACAGTTTGGATTATAAGCACCACACTTAAATTAACTTCAATTGCATGATTGCCAGACTCTTTTTATGCCAAATACAAAATTTAGATTCGTTAAAAATTTTATAAAATATTGAATTTTATAAAACTAAACTAGATGTACAGATTATTTTGAGGTAGATGTAGATGTATTTTAAAAATGAGATTACCTTCACAAATAACCCCGCATATTACAACAACTTGATCTCAAGCAAAAATACAAAATTTCATAAAAAAAAAAAACAACACAAAACCATACATTTTATGATTTCGTTATCTAGCATATTATAACAAAACCTTCTGCAGAGTAACGATTGTGAAAGCAAATAGTGGTGTCAGCCTGTCAGCAAATAACTTGATACAATAATTGAGTTGAGTCGATACAATTGAACACAGCTTATTTCAATTTTGGTTCAATCACATAGAAACAATCGACTGAACCAAATTAGGAAATACATTTTTTCCATTGTATCGAAAATACTCGTTCGGTCTCTATTAAATATTTTTCTTCGATTTTAAGACCTTAACCTTGATGATCAAGAATGAAGTTATTAACCTTGAAAGGGAACCCTATCAACGTTTATGGGACTTTGACCACTGGCAGCACAGAAAACAATAAAGCTGATTTTTATTGATTTTTCTATTGAATTGCAATAAAGTTAATGAAGCTTTTACATATTTCTATATAGCACGTACGAGTTACGTGCGGTATATAAAAAAAAACAGTAACTTACTTCGTCTTGCAAATAAAAAAAAAATATATTCACACCACTAAAGACCTATTTAAGACCCTAAGGCGTTTTAAATGCAACAATAATTAGACGGTACTAGATGTTTAAAAAAAAATGGTTATAAATGATACCTGTCAAAGAACCATTTTTTACCAGACAACAATCAAACATGACATTACGATGATAGAGAACACCAAAAAAAAGGGTGGCACAATTCTGTCTGTGTGTTCGTCTACAGCCTAAACGGCTCGATCGATTTTCTTCAAATTTGGTACATGGTGGTTTTTGGTAATTATGCCCACAGGTTTTTTTCATTTTTTTTTAGAACCAAAAAAAACGGTACCTGCTATACATTTTTTTAGCAATTTTACATAATCGTATTTTTCTCAAAAACGGCTCCAAAACTTTTCTTAAACAAAAATTCAATAAATTACTTTTAGTAAAGGCTTCCTTTGTGTGGAAAACCATTTTTCAAAAAATGGTTATTAATGCTATCTCCCAAAGAACCATTTTTAATTTTCTCAGAAAATTTAAATAGTTTTGTGTACCAACATTTTTGAAAAAATATTTTTCGGATTTTTAAGAAATGTTTCAAAATTTTTTTTTTTTGAAAATCAAATACATATTTCGAAAACGATATGATGGATTTTTTTGAAACTCGATAAAGAGTTTTTAGAAGGTACTCTCTAAAATATTTTTGGAAAAAAAATTTAATTTATGAAAAAATAACGGTAACTTCTATACAAAAGTTAAAAAACCGCAAAGGAAAATATTTTTTTCTCAAAAATGACTCCAGCGATTTTGATTAAACTTTTTTCATATACTAAAATTAGTACGATCTTCTACCAGAAATTATAAACTTTTACACTTATCAACTATTTATAGTATCTGTCATAGAATGTTTTTTTTTATTTTGAATTTTCTCGTTATCAGCTTAACGGATTTAAATGAATTTTTTTATATACAAATTTCAGATAAGATTAAATAATATTGCATATCAAATTTTTCAAAAAAAAGTTTTTGAATTTAAAAAAAAAACCAGGTGACAATTTTTTTTTTGTCTATACAAAAATATATACTTTAGATTTGCATTTCAAAATTTGTCCTTAAAAATGTTTTAAAAATTTTATATATCGTCGGTTCAAAAGTAAAACTCACTAACTACCTACCATATTACACTTTTGAAGGAAATTAGATTGAAACATACTTTTTGAAGTTGAAAAGTCAAGTTCCGCAAATTTTTAAATAAAGTGGCCGGGCATACCTTTCAATATGCCATTATAAAAACCGTGCTAAATGAGGCTTTTTGGATTAAAAACATGCATTTCATTCTTATTTTCTTGAACATTTTTGTCTGCACTTAGTGAGTTTTACCTTTGGTTTATTTAAAAAAAAACCGCTCCAACGATTTTAAACTTTTTTTTCCATGCATTCATATTCAATCAAAATTTAAGATGGCATGCTTTTTTTTCACCTCAAGCAGTCAAAGGAGTTGTTTTATCTTAAATATCGTATGCTTCATGCTTCTCTACATTTTTTTCTCTCATAATTTCCATGTTTTTATACACAATTATAATAACAATATAACAATATTAAAGCCGCAGTGTCTTGAACATAAGAGCAAGTACGTGAGACCCAGTCGTGCATTTTATTTGTTTTCCATTATCTTCAAAACGGTACTTATTATTTCAATAATTTTTTTATACAGAAGCTTCTAAGAAATATAAACAGCTTTTGTTACCAAAATTTTCAAAAAATTATTTTTTGATTTTTTAAAATTGTTCAAATCTTTTTTTTAAGTTAAAAAACGGTTGAGGAAAATATTTTTGTTCTCAAAAGTGGCTCCAAGGATTTTGATTAAACTTTTTTCGTAGTGCGATTTACTACAAAAAAAATATATACAATTCGACACTTAGCAATTTTGGTGCCGTGACATAAGGCCAAATTTTAAAGTTTGGCCTTAAGTCACTTTCTAAAAGCGATTTAATGCCAAGTTTTAAGAGTTGGCGTAATGTCGCTTTTACAAAGTGACATAAGGCCAAATTTGTTTGTGACTTAAGGCCAAACGTAAAATGTTTTGTAAAAAAAAACAGTAATTTTTGGGAAAAGAAACTTCGCATATTCAAATTTGGCCTTATGTTACTTGGCCTTATGTCACGGCACCAGCAATTATTAGTAGTTTTTTTATTTAGAGTTTTCTCATTAGCAGCTGAACGGATTTAGATACATTTTTTAAATTTTCAAAAATGAAGTTTTTGAATTTTTAAAAAAAGTTTCCAATTATTTTTTTCAAAATTTGATTTCTCCAAAACGGGTTAACAATATTTTTTGAAATCTTATTTTTACAGGTTATTTTTAAACAAATTACAATTTTTCCGAAAGTTGCAAGGAGGTGCGGTACACAGTTAAACACTTGGTTATTATTAATAGTAACCTCTTCCGTAACCTTCTTTTTATTTTGAGTTTTCTCATTTTGGCAGTCAAATAAAATTGTATGTTTCTGCACGAATAGCCCAGGAAAATAAGAAATGGAAAACCTTTGAAAAAATTCCGACAAAGCTGAATTTTGGTGGAGAGCTTTGTTTGGACGCCTTCAGCATTTTCTAAAAAGTTCCGTACTTTTGGGTCGGTGCAAATTTTTTAAGTGGGGGTTAAAGGGTGTGAAACTCAGTTTTTTTTTTATTTAATTTTAATCTGTACATTAAAAAATTTTTAAAATTTACATACCAACATTTTTCTATAAAAATGTATATCTGTGGTATGTGGTAGAAACATGATAACTCTGTTCTAAAATTTGCGTGTTTACGTCCACCTTACATCAAACTAGAGCCTAAAAGTAGAAGATGCAAATTTTAATATGGAGTTTTAATGTTTCTACCAAACATCACTGATATTATTATAAAAAATAAAGATTTATAAATTTTGTCTGTACTTAATG
The DNA here is from genome assembly GCA_963921185.1 of Dasysyrphus tricinctus. Classification (NCBI taxonomy): domain Eukaryota; kingdom Metazoa; phylum Arthropoda; class Insecta; order Diptera; family Syrphidae; genus Dasysyrphus; species Dasysyrphus tricinctus. The sequence goes on from OY992533.1 coordinate 111,726,823, forward strand.
TAGGTATAGCTTTCTCATATTAAAAAAAAAATCATCGATCAAATAATTATCTGTCTCAATTTCGAAAATAAATGTCCAATTATGTAAACTGCACATTTACACTCCTTTAGCCTTTTTGATTTAAAAAAAAAAACGTTTCTAAACATCTTGGAAAAGTTGTTTAAACAAGTTTTATTTAATTTGGTGTAATAGAGGACTTTCTTGTAGGGTCGAAATTGCTATTTTTATGAAACACTTTTTCCTAATTCGTTTTGCTAAATTCGATTTTATATTTAGTCAAAAATTAAAAAAAAAACAGTACGGTGAAAAGTTATTGCATTTCTAAATGATAATTTAACAGACTACTAAGCAGAGGTCTATTTTGTAAATTTTCCTGGAATTCAATAATTTCTGTTTTGGTGTTGTAAGTATTTGCTTCTGAAGAATTTCACTTAACTGTTATATTTATACAACCAACTTAAATGTCTGTGTGTTGTGATACATTATTTTAATTAGTTTTTTGCCTTTCCAAAATCAAAACAAAAAAAAAACAAAAAATTACATACTTTTAGCTTGACACCTATGTGAATCTCTCTATGTCTGTTTTTTTTTTCGAATAAATTGCACATCAAAAAAAAAAACAACCAAAAAGGTAAACGTTAACTTCGAACGCTCATTTTTATTATTGTTATTTTGTTTTAAATTAGCATATTGAATAAATAAATTACTTCCAAACCGGTTGCTTACCGGCAACAATAAATTGTTACATTTCCTATTTTTAAGTGATATCGTAAATTGATGTATGTATAAAAGTGCACGACTTTTCAAAAAACGTTAAGTTAAAAGCTACGAACGTATATTGATGTTTTTAATTGTTTTTATTTTTTGTCAATTTAATTTAAAATTTATGATCTAACATAAAGTCAGTTCGATATCAGCGGAGATGACAAACAAATAGATTTCTTTCGTTAAAAGCAAGAGACACAAACATTTTATTTATTATTCAACAATAATTTTTATCACTTTTGGTCTTTAATTAAATTAGCAGTTGATGATCTTATCCCTTGATCTGGGAATTCGAAAAAAAAAACAGATAATGTTTCACAATCTTTATTTCGAAAAGCAAAAATCCACCCCACAGCCAAATATCAGAACATAATTTGAAACACACATGTTACCGATAAGTCATCTAACAGATGGCTTTGAAGAACTTAAGTGTTGTCATATTAAAAGCCTTAAAGTTTCAATTTATTATTCTGACAATGGAAATAATAATTATTATGTATGGTGGTTTTATGTTGAAACAATAATAAATTCTTTGCCACTCTTTTTGAATAAAAATAATTTCTTTTTTTATTTCTTAATAATAAATCGGACTCGCATAACAAAACTAAAAGAAGGCTTAGTTTCCGGATTGGGAATTCTTAATAACAGACATGACGATCCCACAACAAAAGAAGACATTATACTAAGTTTGTTTTGGGAGAGGCAGGCATCCAGTCAGAAAAAAAAATAAATAACTCTAAAGATTGGTAACAGCTTCAAGTGCGTTCGATGCATTTAAAGTCCAATCACGTTGAAGGTTTGACTTAAGCCATACGGAATCGTTAAGAGCACACGCGAAAATGTTCTTTTGTAACAGGGTGGCTTGATTTTTTTTTTGTCTTATTTTTTTTTTATTAAAACTTTTCTTTTTATTTGCTCTACAAAATAAAATTCTGTAGTGTTTAGTAGAAACATGATAACTCTTTTTACGTCCACTGGAGCTAGAGCTTAAAAGAGTGAACGGATTTTCTTCAAATTTTTCAAATAACAGACCCAAGAAAAGAGATGAAATCTTTTGAACCTGCGACGTGAGCCACCCAAGCTTCATTCTGTTGCCCAAGAAAACAGTTGGCATTGACACCTGTCTGGGGGTGTTTAGCTTCCTTAATATTACTTGGATACTATTCCTTAGAGAATTATTTACTTAAAGATCTCTGGAAATTTTGAGAAATATCAAATTTATATTCCCGTACACAAAGAACAATAATCTTGTAGAAATATCTTGATTCGTTTAAGTTATTCTAATTTTCGTATCTATATTTATCAACACGTCTACTATGGCGTATGTGTAACCTTTTTTGTATGCAATACTTTCATTAAATTGTTTAATTTATTTTTAATTACAAAATGTAATCGCATTATGAATTTATTTATTTGAAGTCCTATTATCAATTGTTTTTTAATTTAAACAAATTTTTCTTTTTAAAAATTTTCCACAAATCTGTGAAGCTCTTTTTATTTCTCTACGTGTTTTTTTTTCGATAGCTAAGCAAAGCGGAAAATTATTCTAATAGTTATTGGGAAACGTTCACTTTTCTTTCGTGTGATTGCAATTAATACTAGCCCTGTTTCATTGGAGTGTTAAACAAATTTTAAACAAAGGCAACAATAAAATAAAAAGCGAGGATTAATTAGTCAGCAGCTATTAAAGTGACTATAAAGTATTGAAATATTGAATTGTTTTGATGGCCCTGTTGGGCAGTTATTGAACAAAATTTATTGCTTGAAGATAAGTGACGCACGGTACATGTTCATACATGTACACACAAACAGAGAATTCGAACACCCGTAGAATCTAACAAATTGGTAATTATGAAATATTTTGGCATCATTACCAACGGGAGTATTTTATTTTTATATTTACAGTCAAACTTCTTTATAACGAACCCTCAAGGGGCCAAAAAATTAGTTCGTTATAGAGAAGTTTAAGGCAAAATTCGCTATAAGGAAAATTTCTTAAATTATTGAAAATATTATTTTTTCACATCAGATACTGAATAGGCAATGTATGTTTATGTAAATGATGAACAACAAACATTTTTTTATTTTTATAAATGTACAATTTTTTTTAATACAATTTTAATGAAAGTGAAAGATATAACGTATAACGCAGGAACTATTCCCTCTTGTTTTACAGTTATTGAATCAGAACTTGGGCTGTTATTACGAGTGTCTGGCTTACGATTACAACTAATCTTTCTTAACCAAATTTTTCGTTAACAGTTCACAACGAGAAATTACGTCCACTATAGGTAATTAAGATTTTCAACATAAAAATTATTTTCTTCGTTGATCGATTTCGACAAAAGTCGTTTATAGAAAGCAAACGACCAACGTAAAAGGCCCTTGGTGAAGACAAAAACCGCTCGTTGTTTTCGAAACTGACGTTTGATGAAAAAACCGAATTTAATTTTTGGATTGTTACCACACATTTCCTATTCTATCCAAGAAGGTAGAGCGGTGCACTTACCAGCAAAGATCTTCTACAAAATCGGGAATTCCCTAATACCGAAATGATTTTATTTGCAGAAAGTTGAAAAAACATTGTGGCGTTCCATTTTTTTAGGAGCGAGAAATTTGACAAAAAATTTGTATAGAAATTTCGTTATAAAGAAACAGAAATGATGATGGGTTCCAAGAATTATTTCTCTATAAAGAGAATTTCGTTATAGAGAAATTCGTTATATGGAGACAAATTTGTATAGAATATTTTCTTTGGGGACGGGGACAGAGTGGCAGTTCGCAATATAAAAATATTCGTTATAGGGAAGTTCGTTATAAAGAAGTTTAACTGTAATTGCAAACTGCATTTTACTCCCGTTTTTAATACACTGAAAATAAAATTTGAGCACTTCGAATAGTTTTTGTTTGATAGTTCGAAAAAATTTGGTAGGCTTTTACTGATTAAGTTTTATACTTAAAATATTTTATATGTATTAAACTTTCATAAAGTAATAGTCTCAGAGTTGGTAGCAAATGTTGTGGGTGAACGCATAACCAAAATATGAGAGCATGAGGGCTTATAGGTGCATGCATCTTGATATCGAATACACCCGTAGTGGGATCGAGGGATTGAAAATAGCGGTTTTTCCATTTGTTGTGTCATAGGAACATGGACAAATCTCGAAAGACAGTAGAAGGAACGTGTACAGGGTGGTCCAAAAGTTATTGTCCTATGTAAAAAATTAATACATTTTTTATTTACTAATATTTTTGAATAATTTGTTTTTTGACAAGGCTTCGGAGATTTATCATTTCTGATACAGTGAACTTGTTACGAGAACAATTTTCAAGCCATGTCAATTCCGAAACGGCAATTTCGAGATTACCTGATGTGTCAACTTCTTTTTACCGTGGGGCTGCCGAAAATAGGAGGTCTAAATCAACTAATTAAGGGCTAAAACCTAGTACACTGCTGATGTAAAACGAAATTTTTAGTTGGTCTCCAACAAGACAACGAAATGCTTACAAAAACGAAGCGGAAAAAATATTCATTGACAGTTGCACTGTCGTTTAGTCATTTTTGCATGGGATTTTTCTTTTCGCATCAGCAGCGTACTAGGCTTGAAGAAAAAATGTTCATTCTTATTTTTAAAAAATTTATGAAATAAATTTGCAATTAATTTGATTTGTTTTACATTTTCTTCAAAATGTCAAATCGTACAGGTTGTATTACTTTAAAAGATTTTTGTTGAAATTGATCTTTTAGTTTTCAACTCATACGTACCTACATATGTATTTTTTTAACCAAATAAAATGTCCAAAATCTCAGAATGGAAAAATGCTTAATAGCATGGAATTGGTACTTTTAATTTCTAAAACAACTCTTTTAATATTGTAAGCTAAAGAAATAAAATGCACGACTGGGTCGCACGTACTTGCTCTTATATTCAAGACACTGCGGATTTAAGAAAATTGTGTATAAAAACATGGAAATTATGAGAGAAAAATGTAGAGAAGCATGAAATACGACATTAAAATTGGCAAAAACAATTCTTTTGAGGTGAAAAAAAAGAATGCTATCTTAATTCTTGATTGAATATGATTGTATGAGAACAAAATTTTAAATCGTTGGAGCGGTTTTTTTAAAAAAATAAGAACAAATTTTGGAATGCAAATATAAAGTATATATTTATGTGCATATAAAAACAAAATTTGAAAAAAAAAAAATTGTCAACCCGTTTTTGAGATACCGAATTTTCAAAAACAAAATTGAAACTTTTTTTAAAAATCCAAAAACTTTATTTTTGAAAATTTTGATTATGCAATATAAATCCGTTTAGCCGATAACGAGAAAATTCAAAATAAAAAAATACCTTCTATGACAGGTACTATTAATAGTTGCTGAGTGTAAATTTTTATAATTTTTGCTAGTAAATCGTACTAATTTTAGTATAAAGGAAAAGTTTAATCAAAATCGAAGGAGTCGTTTTTGAGAAAAAAATATTTTCCTTTGCGGCTTTTTAACTTTTGTATGGAAGGTACCGTTATTTTTTCATAAATGTAAAATTTTTTCTAAAAATATTTTAGAGAGTACTAAAAAACTCTAAGTATCGAGTTTCAAAAAAATCTATAATGTCATTTTAAAAATATTTGATTTGCCAAAAAAAAAAATTGAAACATTTTTTAAAAATCAAAAAAATATTTTTTCAAAAATTTGGTACACCAAACTATTTATAGTTTTTGGAAGCTTCTCTATAAGAAAAATAATTGAAATCGGTCCTACCATTTTAAAAAAAATCAAAAATTAAAAAAATGGTTTATTGGGAGGTACCATTAATAACCATTTTTGAAAAATGGGTTTCCACCTAAGAAAAGTTGTCAAGCCGTTTCTGAGAAAAAAGCGATTATGTCAAATTGATAAAAATAAAATGCACGACTGGATCGCACGTACTTGCTCTTATGTTCAAGTTGTGTGGGATTTAAGAACTTTAAAAAATATTCAAGTAATTATAGAAAAAGTATAAAAAGCGTTTCAATCGTTCTTTTTATTGTATAAACAGTCTGATAAATAACTTAGAGCTCAAAAACAAGTATGCCATTTGATTACTTGAACAAATATGAATATATGCAAAACAAAAATTTAAAATCGTTGGAGCCGTTTTCTTAAAAATTAATTTTTTATATATAAAATTTTTCTAACATTTTTCAAAAAAAAATTTGGTATGCCAATTTTGAGTATATATTAATATACATTTAAAACTGAAATTTCAAAACAATTCATCAACCCGTTTTTGAAATATTGAATTTTCAAAAAAAAAATTTGAATCTTTTTTTAAAAATCCAAAATTTATTTTTTCAAAAATTTTGGTATGCAGTATTATTTATATTCTAACAAAGCTTTTGTGCAAAAAATTTTATTGAAATCGGATGAGCATTTAATGAGAAAATCAAAAATCAAAAAAACCGTTATATGGCAGGTACCGTTAATAAATGTTTTTGGTGATTTTTTTTCTTACTAAAAGGTACCTCATATTTACAATAATACACTGATTTTTTTTAATCAAAATCGTTGGAGCCGTTTTTGAGATAAATAAGCTTTTCCTTAACGGTTGTATGGCAAGTACCGTTATTTTTTGAGCTAAAAAAAAATTTCAATTTCCCCTCTGGAGAGTTACAAAAAACCTTAAGTTCAAAATTTGAAGAAAATCGCTTCAGTGGATTAGGTTGTAGGTTGAGGTACGGACAGACAGACAGTAGATATGATATACCTTTTAGTAAGAAAAAAAATCACCAAAAACATTTATTAACGGTACCTGTCATATAACGGTTTTTTTGATTTTTGATTTTCTCATTAACCGCTCATCCGATTTCAATGAATTTTTTTGCACAAAAGCTTTGTTAGAATATAAATAATACTGCATACCAAAATTTTTGAAAAAATAAATTTTGGATTTTTAAAAAAAGATTCAAAATTTTTTTTTGAAAATTCAATATTTCAAAAACGGGTTGATGAATTGTTTTGAAATTTCAGTTTTAAATGTATATTAATATATACTCAAAATTGGCATACCAAATTTTTTTTTTTTAAATGTTACAAAAATTTTATATATAAAAAATTATTTTTTAAGAAAACGGCTCCAACGATTTTAATTTTTTTTTTTGCATATATTGATATTTTTTTAGGTAATCAAATGGCATACTTTTTTGGCGCTCTAAGTTATTTATCAGGCTGTTTAAACAATTAAAAGAACGATTTAAATGCTTTTTTATACTTTTTCTGTAATTACTTGAATATTTTTTAAAGTTCTTAAGTTCCACACAACTTGAACATAAGAGCAAGTACGTGCGATCCAGTCGTGCATTTTATTTTTTTTGCACGAATCCAAAACTTGCCTTGTATTATCTATATCGCAAGTAAAAATGCCATCTGAAATATTTATGCGAATCAAATTTTGAAAATCGTGGAGCGATTTATATATTTTATACATACATATATAAAATGTTCAAGGAAAAATTTTGGTATGCAAATTTTTAATTTTAATTAATATGCAGAGAAAAATTCAATAAAAAAAATACCCTATTTTGAAATACCGAATTTACAAAAAAATATTTTTATTTTTTTTTAAATAGAATATTTTATGAAAATTTTGATATGTAATATTATTTAAACTTTTTGGAAGTTTTTGAATAAGAAAATTTTGAGGACAATTCTAAGTAGACCGTTCTAATTTTAGCAAACAGACCACATTTTATCAAAATCGTAGTTGTCGTTTTCGAGAACAATGACATTTTCTTCAACGGTTATTTAACCTTTGTATGGAAGGTTTTGTTATTTTAACATAAAGTAAAATAGCTTTTTTTTAATAATCTAAAAACTGTTTGAAAAATGCTAAGTACCTAGTTTCATAAAAATCGAGTGGGTCGTTTTCAAAATATATGTGCATTGAGTTTTGAAAAATATTTTTTTTATTTTTTTTGTAATCCAAAATATATTTTTTAAATTGGTACACAATGCTATGTAATTAATTTTTCTGAAAGCTTCTACATACATATGTATATACAAAATTGAAAATCAAAATTCAAAAATATATATGTAGATACCGTTCATAACAATTTTTTGAAAAATGTTTTTCCACCCAAAGGTAGCCTTCATTAAATGTAATTTATTAAATTTTTAATTAAAGTTATTAGATTTTTAAGGTTCCATTAGTTTTGGTTCTAACAACAATTTAAAAACGTGCGGGATTATTATCAAAAACTACTAATGTACCAAGTTTGAAGAAAATCAATCCAGTCGTTTAGGCTATAGCCAAAGAGACAGAAATGTGAGACCTACGTTTTTCGTCTTCCATATCATCATTATGACAAGTCTGATCAAAATCACGAGTTAAATTTTGTTTACGAATGCATAACTTGCCATATATGTATGTTGTACTTATACATATATCACAATTAAAATATGTGTTCAATAGAATAGCTTCAGTTGAACACATTGTTAGTTTTATTGTATTATTATTGACAATATATTTTTTAACAATGACTCTTCAGACATTCAGTACAATAAAATGTATTTACGTAGTTTATTTAAGAAATATATATTTTGTTTTGTTTTTTTTTATTGCTTCTTTTAAATTAAGATTTCGGTAAGATAATTTTGTTCCGATTTTTTATTTTAATCAATTTTAATTTGATTTGTTATCGACTGGCTTCTATCATTTCATTAGAAAACGATAGGAAGATATAAAGTGCTACACATTTTTTAAAGGAAATATGTAATGCTGTGTCATTCGACTCAAAATAGTTTAGAGTTCTTATGGAATTTAACAATTTATTAAGAAAAATAAATAAACAAATAAAAGGTCATATCTGACAAAAATAAAACTTTTGGATAAAATCTTTTTCTGTACAACCGAAAGCAGTTTAATTTCATATGAATTAAATCAACTAAGATATGAGCTAAGGTTTTTAACAGTTTTTTAAGATGCGACTAATTCTTGGTTATGAATTTTTACTATTTCTAAGCAAAATACTATTTTCTTACTCAAACATTTAGTTTCAGGTAGCTCACAGACTTAACAAAATATTAAAAGAAATAACACAAAAATTAAACAAATGGAGTAACAACTTTTTCGCATAGGAGGCCAGGAAAGACTATACCAAATAAATAAATTTGGTGACATGACAGCTCGTGAGTACCAGTGTTTAGTTGTTCGACACGTTAAAAATAAAAAAAAAACTCTCTCCCGATTTATAAACCCATATTGATTTAAATTGCTTATAATTTTTTGAATAACTTATACCTACTATGCATCAAGAATCAATTGTTTTACTATTGATTGAACCTTAAATAGTACAATTATTTTGAACAACAACTGTTTAAACAAAACAGTAAAGCCTATAAGTGGTTAAAGCTTAATTTTTGAAAATGGAACTCGATTCACTATTTTTTTTATTTATCTCAGTAAATGCAAATCTTACTAAAATTGTTTAAATAAGATGAAAAAGTTTAGTTCGATTAAAATATTAATTATAGAATTCTAAAACTATAAATTATCAATAGAAAGTTTTGCTAATGTACAATACTTCCAGTCAGATCTGTTAAGTGTCACATTAAGATTGCGGGACGATATTTGTATTGGAAAACAAAACATGTACAACTATCTGGGTACCATCAAACCACCTAGAACAAGTATTTCTGCAAGTTAAATACTCTGAGTTTATTTTTTTGTATAGTAGTACCTCGTGGCAAAATGGTTAGTGCGTTGGACTGTCAAGCCCAAGTTTCGGGTTCGATTCCCAGCCGCTGCCACCTCGAGGTACTGCCTCTTGCGAGGTACTGACTTTTCATGAATAAGTGCTTCTCATCTAGCCCTTCAGAATCAGTAAACAATTATAGGTCCACTCCATTCCTGCAACTAACACGCACACATGAATGGTTGAGAGTTGTAACTCACTAGGCCCTGGTTCTCCAGGAGCTATTGCGCCACCAATTTTTTTTTATTATATTATTCGTTTATATCAACTTGGTACAGGATGACTCCAAAGTTCGTTTGCACTGCAGTTCCTACTGTGCATATGCCCAATACCTCTATTTGTGCTTTCATACCAGGTGACTGCCTCATACAGTATCATGTACATAGGTAGGTTCTTATCAAAAACTTTTTAAATCCAAGTTTTTGATTGATTTAAAAGTAAATGCTCTGCAGAGACAATTCGCAAAGATTTAGTTTGGAAATCGTTCAACATGAGGATTTTGATTTTCGAGACGGTCTATTAGAGCTCCTGCAAATGATCACACGCATATTGAAAACAAGAAATTTTGTTTTCGTTTTTTTAAATGCGCATGTTAAAAAGACGAAACATTAACAACTCATCAGCAATTATTCTGTAACATTTATTATTTTTTAAAACACATCATATAACACCATTAAGTCAAATATAACTCGTTTAAGATGTGTCTTTATTACCTTCACAAATTTCTTATCACAATTTGTATGAATTTTTGCAAACATTTTATTGCAAAACGTACCTATCAGCTCAATTAGCAACTTTTTTTTTGACAATGAATCGAAGTCTAACTAAATAAAATACTTAATTACTATTACAGAAAACATCCCACAAAAATATATTCCTATTTCTCTAAACAAAAAAAAAAAACTTCCCTATCAACCATTCAAGGCCTATCCACCTAACGACCTATCCACCCACTCAAAAAATCAAAACTATAACAGTGTAATAAACACTAATTATGGGCACTTGTTGTTGATCAAACACTAGCCGACATCACTTTGTCGTCTTTAATATCTCATCAAGAGTCTCAAAATTACTTTATATTCACAATCTTTGTTTACCTGTAAATAACGGTATCATTATTTGAATCAGCATCATCGTCGTTATTCAAAAGAACATATCCAGATTTTTTCTTTCGATTCGATGACATATTGGTGAAATTTTCTGTTTTAAATCAATGACAAATCACTAAGCGAATCCACACTATCCCCGTTATCAGGGGAATTTCTTTGAAATAACTTTTTGTTGTTAGTGACCAATAATTACAATCACATCACAGATAAATATATACAAATAAAAATAATATTTGGAAATTTTTGTTTTGAATAAATAAAAAGAACACAAATTCTACTTAAAAGAAATACCGACGATCTCCATTCGGTGCGGTCATTAGACCAAATACAGTATAGCGGGTAACACGAATTGTTTAGAGGTTTAGAGATTTAGACAACTAAACAAGTCAGAAGCAAGCTAAAAACTAATTCAAAGCTTGATTGTCAAATACATCCGGAGCTCAACAGTTGTTGTTTGCTGAGAGTGAATTAATGCGACGTCACAAAATGTGTAAACTCCGAAAAGCTTTCACTTATTTGCTGTGTGTCGACAATCCAGATTTGGGTAGTAGTAAATTTGAATTTGACAGCAAAAAAAAGCTCGATAAGGCTTCGCAGTTTAGAATGACTTCGTTTTATTGTGCTTTGTGCTTTGATGGAGATTATTATGTATTTGAATGTACACAGGGTGTTCCTATACAAAATTGTTTTATTTTAACTTTCGTAGCAATTGAACTGAAAACATGTTTATTTTACTATTTATTATTATTATTGGCCGAGCGTTAACCCAAATTACAATAATATGAAATAAACGTGATTTAAGAAGTTTAAAAAAATCTAAGTAAACAAAGGAGAATAGGACAAAACGGTCTACAAGACCAATAACGACGAGTCATATGTCGTTGAAAAGGTATTTTTATGTACTACAATAGTTACTATGGACGCTTACTTCAAATCGCTGTGTGAAAAAAGTTATTCGCTAAATAGAATTGTGTTCTGGTGCATTCTAGTACGAATAAAATATTTTTAGTATGGGCAAAATTTATGAAAACTGATCTAACCAATAACGACAATATATATGTCATTGGAAAGGTATTTTTATTACCTACAATATCTTCCATAGCAGTTCAATTCAAATCAATATGTGAAGAAAGTTATTCGTAGACTAATGAAATAGTGTGGTTCATTTTACTGTGAAAAAACTGTTATTTCCTAGTATGGGCAAAAAACCGTGAGTTCAACTTCCACCAATAACAACGGGACGTATGTCGTTGGAAAGGTAACTTTATGTACTACAATAGTCAGTGAGGCAGCTTATTTCAAATCACTGTGTGAAAAAAGTTATTCGATAATTATTACCCATGCTCCATTAATTTTATATGTACCAAAATTCCCTAAAACAGCGAATAACTTTTTCCTCACAGTGATTTTATAAAAGTTGTTAGAGTAACTATTACTGTTCATAAAAATACCTTTTCAACGATATACATCTTATTGGTATTGATTAGACCAGTTTGTATACATTTTTTCCACACTAAAATGCACTAAAACAAAACCTAGGTTGGCGAATAACTTTTTTCACACAGGGATTTGAAATGAGCTGCCATAGTGAATATTGTAGGGCATGAAATTACCTTTCCAACGACATACGTCTCGTTCTTATTGGTTCCTAGACCACCTACCATACATTTTTGCCGATTGTCCTTTATATTAATATTATTTTATTTTTCATCATGAATCATGATAGTGAAATAAAATTAATATAAATACAAATTAGGGTTACGCCAATACTGCTCTCAATGCCTGAAATAAAGTTTATGTTTTTATTGGAATTTTTTTATTGCATCTTTTAAGTGAAATGATTTTGTATGGGATTAAAAGTTTTGGTTTTGCATGCTCTTCACAAAACAGTTAGGTTAGTGATAGTATTTTATGATTTAAAGGAGTTTTTTGGTGTGATGACGTTGCTTAGGCCCGTTGTCCTTATTTTTTTTTGTATTCTATATGGAACTGCAAAAACAAAACGATTACAAATGAAACATCCTACACAGTGCTAAGTCTAACACAATTTAACATTAGTTAACTGCTACCTACTCTTTTTTTTTGTTGTAAATTGAATTCTCAAAAGGAAACCTTTAGGGTGAATTTAAGAGAAATTAAGAACAATGACGTGTTGACATTTACATAACAAACAAGACAACAGAAAAATTACTGTGAATGTGGGTGGTTTATTTTGTATATAAGATGTGCTTACTATAATAGTTCTTTGATAAGGAACAAAGTTCAAGGGTAATCTTTTTATAGAATCAAGATTTTCCATTTCAAAAAGGTAGCTGGAGGATTGGGTATATTTCCATTATTAATCGTTATCTTTACATGTAATTATTATTATGATTTCACTATGTTCACTTGAGATAATAGATAGACGTAGACACCTACGAAACAATAATTAGTTTCGAGGCATACTTTATTGATATTGTTTGTAAAGTGGCAATCAAAATTATGTAACCATTAATATCTCTGAAGAAGTAACTTTACGATTGGATAAAAATAACTCTACTCAAGTTATTCATTTTATGGTCAATTTGATGGTTAAATTAAATTTCATTACTTTTTCGAGAAATTTGATTTAGGGGCTTGGCGCCCTTCGTAAAACAGTAGAAACCTAGTTTTTAGTAGTTTTGAATTGACAATTGAAACTCCATATTATTGCGTTGAAAAAAACTAATTCATTCGCTCCACTTAAACAGAAGAATATTGTTTTCCAATTTTCTTCAAATTTAAAATTCAAGTTTAAAAAGTATTTCAAATAGAAAAAGAAAAATTCGTCTTCAAGGATACAGACGCGAAAAATGGTTTTCCATTCAAAGATAGTTGATTTTTACTTGCGATATACACATGTATGTACATATGGGTATTTGACAGGTTATGCATTCGTAAGAAAAATTAACTCGAGATTTTGATCAGACTTGTCATTACCGTCATAGGGAAGACAAAAAAGTGGGTCTTACAATTCTGTCTGTCTCTCTGTTTATCTGTTTGTCTGTCTGTCTCTGTGTAATCTACAGCCTAAACGGCTAGATAGATTTTCTAAAAACTTTATACATTGGTGATTCTGCCCACACGTTTTTTTTTCATTTTGTTTCGAACCAAACATAACGGTACCTGCCGTACAATTTTTGTGCGCAATTTTACTAGATCTCATTTTTCTCAAAAACGGCTCCACAACTGTTCTTAAAAAAAAAAATTCTTTTAGTAGAGGTTTAAATGGTTCTAACGGCAACTATTGATACTTTGATAGTACCTCTTATAGAATGTTTTTTTTATTTTTAATTTTCTCGTTATCTGCTGAACGAATTTAGATACAAATTTCAAATAGGTTCAAATAATATTACATTAAATTTTTTTTAATTTTTATTTTTTTTTTTGAAAATTCGATATCTCAAAAACTTGTCACACCCGTAACAATTTTGAATTTCAATCTGAGAAATTTGTTCATTATTGGCAAGCTGGGATCGAAGAATTTTAGTTAATTTTTAGAAAAAGAATGGGAAAGTTATAAGGCCGTACCCGCAACGCAACTGTATTGCATTCTATAGTTTAAACATTTATGTAGGTATATCAAATTGGGTATACTCATCTATTTAAAGGAAATGATGCGCTGTAAAATTACTCAAATTAGTTAATTTAGAACAATATAGAATTTTCTTTTAATAAAGTCATGAGAATCTGTGTCACACCCGTAACCCCATAACAACGGATATGCTTCTTTCTATTTAATGAGAAAAATGGTTTCTTTTGTCTGCAAGATGTGACAAAAAACAACGGATACGTAAAAATATCCATGAATAATCGGTTATTCTAGTAAAAATAAAATTAAGTCGTTTTTTTAAGACAACTAAAAAATTTAAACAATCTTAATTAAACAACATGTTTAAAATCTAATAAATACGGATTTGATGGTAATCACCCAATGCAGTTCCGTATATGTCTCGGCACTTCACTATTCTTCTTAGGTTAGCTTGTAGATTATTACAAAGAAAATGTGCCAATTTATAATAGATTTGTTTATAAAGGTAATGTTTATGCAGCCTCACAGGGTAAGGGTCCTTCGCCGGTGGCTATACTCATAGTCTAAGAACCGACAGCAAACTTTGTGGGTGAACGCATAACTAAAATATGAGTATGAGGGTTTGTAGGTGCATCCATCTTTATATCGAATACAAAAGTCTGGCATGATTTTTTTTTGGCGCCTATAGTGGGGACGAGATATTGAAAATAGTGTCATGAGTACGACCAGTTCAATTCATTTATTTAAAATGATAAATGATGCTTGGTCATTTTTTCCAAGGTCCAAAAACTTTAATTTTAACGATCTCATTACTAGAACTCCAGATATGAACTTTTGAGGCGAACCTTTTTTGTTGATGTTTTTCAAATCTCCATATATCTTTTAATATGACTTAAATGGTTATATCTGGAGTATATTCAATCGGATCGTTGAAAATAAAATCTCTGGACTTAGCAAACATAATTGAAAAATGGTTTTCGGTTAGGATATTTTGATAAAAAGGATTGATATTGACTTCCGGATGGATTTTGTTTTGTAAACAATGCTTTAGCTAATAGACCAAGAGGCAACAGCTATTATCTTGAGTTTGGTTATTCAAATCGTCAAAAGTAAAGTTTGTAGACTTAAAGAAAAATAAAAGAGAATCATTTTCTATTTTTAAATTTAAAAGTATGAATTTTAGTGGTTGTACTGACAATAAAATGGAAAAACTACTGTTTTTGACCCATCCTCTCCACCATGGGCGTCAAAATAGAGTTTTGTATTTTATATCAAGATGCATGTACCTACAGACCCTCATAGTTATAATTTTAGTTATGCGTTATTGGTGGATAACGAAAGAAAAATTTGTAAAAATGCCATCATAAACATTAAAATACATACAAATAAAACCACTACTTTGTTTTGTTTTGTTATTGAAGGTAAATGAACTTCTCGCTTACGATTGCGGGGTTTTTATGAAAATAAGAATCATTGTTTACTTTTCGCTTCATTATTGAAAGAAATTTAACTTTTGCAACTCTCATCTAAGCCCAGTTGAAGGAGAATGACTGTTGTTGGGCATATAAACAGAATTCAGCGCTAATATTCAATAGCACTTTCTAATGAACTCACAACACTAGGAATTCATTTAATTACTTTCAATTGATTATACCTAAAACGATTAAAAGCATAAATAAGAGGGTATCTTTCCACAGCGACATAATTATGACCATAAACACTTAGAGACCCATCAGTAGACCTTGAGATTGGCTGTTTCCGAGGCTTAATTTACCTAAAATTGATATGCATTTGAATTGAAATGTAATTTCATATTAAAAGGCGGCAGCAATAAAAAAAAACTCAGACTTTACCCAATGCTTTGTGAGTCTACACAGTCTAGAGGGTACCTACACCTTTAATAAACTTCTTATCTAGACAACTTAATTAATTATGATTCTTTACTTTCTTATCGCTAAAAAAAGGCTTAGAAAACTACTTTCTACAGGCGCACTCACCGTTCTCCATTTTGCACACAACTTGTTACTAATGGTATCAATTCCTTTGTTGTAGCGGGGATTTGTGTTTTATCATCTGGGTTGCTTAATGATGCTGCATCCGTATCTGATAAGAAGTTTTGTATGTTGTAATTCAGAAAAATACAATAAATTGTGATGTAAAAATACGAACCTTTGTCTCCCTTTGGGGTTGTTGGCCCATTTAATTCGATTTCCATGGTCGTTTGATTTGCTAAAGGACCTAAGTACAAAGATTAGTTAATTAATTCAATTTTTTTTTAATAAGGGCTAAAGTATCATCGAATACGAACTGCAAACAGAAAAAGAAACAGAAAAAAAATACTTTTTCTTCTTACCTAGGATACACACTTGAAATCTTTTAGTTAATTCATTTAATTGTTATGGAGTAAGAAAGTTTATTTACCGTTAAATTATTTTAATAACGAATTTATTTAAAATTCATTTGGAATTTATTTTATAAAAATAGAATTTTAGTAGAAAAAAGAGGGAGCATTTAAGTTTTCCTTTTTGCACAATAATTTTATTTAACACACGAACCAGCAGTTTCTAATTTGATTTTCAAGGCGGGGGTGTGCAAAAGTAAAAGAAGTGAAATGTCAAACTCCAAACAGCTGGCCCACCCAGGGGCGTTTGATTACACAAGATTTGTTTGATTCGATATTTCAATGGGCGCATTCACCGCAAGATCTGAAAATTCAGATATGAAAATTCAGAAATTTGATTACGTTGAATGCAAGAAAATCTGAATTTTCAGTCGAAAGTCAGCTGTTTTAGTTTTGTCAAAATATTGAATTTACTTTTGATTTTTACATTGGAAAGAGTTAAATTAGAACTTTTTTTTTTATTCGAAAATTAAAAATTCAGGATGAATGAAGTTATCAGTAACTTAAATAAGTAAAACGTAACTTCACCAGTAAATGTTGAGTAATATTCTTCCCATAACAGTCCAAAGTAGCACTCTTCACATAAAATAATTTGTTGATTAGTTCGAATCTTCCAGCGAAACACATATAACACTTACAATTTAAATTTGAATAGCTTTTCAGTTAATAAATTTCACTTTTCGCAGTATGTGCCCACTTCCATCATTTAAAAAATAGTAAAGTTCAATTCTCATTTGAATATGTTCGCGCTTTTTTTTGGCAGAACGCATTTTCCATCTCTTTCATCTGAATTTTCAGATGAAAATTCTCATCTGAAAATTCAGAGTAAAACGTAAGCAAACGTAACCAAAAGTCATCTGAATTTTCAGATATTTTTTGACAGTTTACCAATCAGAAGCCTGATATCTGAAACTTTGAATGCCCCAAATATGGATATGAAGTTCTCCATAGGTGTGTTTGGTAATATGTATTGAACTTTCTTCAAATTTTCAAAAGTTCTAAAAATTGTAATTTTTCTTATGAATTGGAAGTGAGATAGATCGTTTTATTTGTGTCAAATGAAGAACTGAAATCAGCCTCAAATGAATCCTTCAGTGTCATACAAGAATAAGGGTATTCATAAAGTTTTAAACTTCGTAAATCTGTCAAATTTTCCATACAAATAGTGACAGAAATGCGAAGTTTTAAACTTTACAACGTTAACGTAGGCTTTGCGCTGCTGTGTGAATACCCTTAATATGTTTGTTTGATTTTAAAAAGTATTTGGCCTAACCTTGAAGCTATCTATATACGAGCGAGTATACATTAAAGGCTCTCCCAAACCAACGCGAAATCATAGCGAATCATTTGCAAAAACAGTTTTTGTTGTTGCTAAGCATTGTGTATCTTTCACATTTTGTATTATTGTGAATGATTTCGCGTCGTCGTTTGAAAGATACACAATGCTAAACAAAAACAAAAAATCGCCTTTGCGAATGATTCGCTACGAATTCGCGTTGGTTTGGGAGAGCCTTTAAAGGCTCTCGGTTGAAAACTTTTGATATTTCAAGGTGTTGGAACAAGATTTAATGAAAATTTCAACGAAATCTCAATGAAAACCCTAGATTTCAACGAAATCTTAATGAAATCCCACTCCACCAACTCAAGATCTCCAAATTTTTCAGCTGAAATCTCAGATTTCGTTTTGGTGGGAACAAGGTATAACACAACTTCGTCAGCTGTTTTCAATTTCTTTTAAAAGCATCCCATCAGTTTCTTTTTTGACACATCAATAGACACTGAACGTTTTAAAAGGTATGTTTGCGTTGTTCATCTCATGAATTCCTATAATTGTTTAACTGGTCTTATCATAGACATAATAGATAGTATGTCTATGGGGGTTATGTAAACTTGGGTTTTATGAAAACATGAAATTACAAAAGATTTATGAGAAAACTTGTGTTTTCTAATAGAATTTTCTCCAAAACCGATATTTTCGCGAAAATCACCGCGGTGTGAAAAGGCTATAAAATATAAAAAGCTTTCAGCTGAAATTTCGAATTTCCTTGTATTGGTATTGGCCACGATATACAGAAACAAAGGTATGCTCATTGAAAAAACCCAATTCGCCATCTTGATAAGGCGTGACGTCACTATCATCTGCGAGTTTGACATGTTGTTGTTGTATTTAACATGTAAATTGTTTTGCTTTGTTGTCGTTTTTTTCACACAGTTTTATTTGGACATGCAAAAAACTACAGCTAATATGTCTTATGTAAACTTGGGTTTTATGAAAACATGAAATTACAAAAGATGTATGAGAATACTTGTGTTTTCTAATAGTTTTTTCTCCAAAACCAATATTTTCGCGAAAGTCTCCGCGGTGTGAAAAGGCTATAAAATATAAAAAGCTTTCAGCTGAAACTTTGAATTTCCTTGTATTGGTAATGGCAATATACCATTTTAGTAGATAAGAAGAACGCAACGTAAATTATTTTATTTTCTCCTTCACAGGGCCTTAAATATTCATAAAACAAACAAACCTTTTTGTCAGCGATTTGTTTTTCATCTATTCCCCGTATGGAGCAGTGCCATCAGATAAAAGAAAAGGACCATATTCCATTTTTTGACAGTCAAATGTCAATAAATTTTTCATTTGTTTTGTATTTATTTTCCAAATTTGTTGGACTTGGACTTTTTTGCTTGCGTTGTTGCTGGTTGCTGTGTCCTCGTCTAGGTTATCCACCCGCAAAAAAAAATAGAAAAAAAAAAATAAAAATTCCAAACAAAATTGTTTATGAATTCAAAACCAATAAATAAATTTGTATAAACACATTCCATTTGCAAAAAAAGAAAAAAGAAAAGAAATGGGTTCTGAAGAAGTGTCACCGGGAACTAAAATCCAAAAGGGTTTCCAAATGTATGTACATAATCGAAGAGCTCATTTTACGTAAAAGGAACAAAAAAAAAACACCTATAATAATTTTCACCTCTATTCTTCCAGCAATTACATGATTCTTCGTGATGCAGACACAGGTCAAATAATTTGGCAAGAGAACAAGGACTTTGCGTCGCCAGATCACGAACACGAAGCTAAGGTGCCGGTGAAGATTCTCGACTTGCGGGCGGTTTCGCGAGAAATAAACTTTAGCACAATCGAATCAATGGAAAACTTCCGTTTGGACCAGAAAGTCTTATTCAAGGGGAGAATCATGGAAGAGTGGTTCTTCGAGATGGGCTGGGTCGGGCCGAACACCACAAATACATGGCAATCGACGATCGAAGCTGCACCCGAATCACAAATGATGCCTGCTAAAATTCTAAAGTAAGTTCACTTTTCTTATTGCTTTTTTTTAAATCAATTTTGTGGCCAAAACAAATGAGAAGGACTTCATAATTTTGTATTAATCCGTTGCTAAGGAAGCCAAGTCCAGTTCTATTGAATATTATCGAGGTCAAGTGCGTAGGTTTCTTTCTTGTCAATCTTTTTGTCTTGACAAACTTGTTTTTTTTTTTCAAATTTCTGTTCGTTTTTTGTTTCTCAAAGTTATGGAGGAACATGACGCATTGAAAACTATTGGCCTAGTGCTGGATGCAAAATCCATACAAATAAGGCGACTGAATGTGTGTGCCAGTTTGGAATGTTTATTTTTGGTTTGGCGATGACTTTCGAGGTGAGGGAAACAGACTATGACTGTGAAATATGCTTTGTTTGGAAAGTTGTTCCATGAGTAAGTAAAAGCCACGTAAAGACCATCTGCTACAATAAATCGAAGTTTTGTATTGAATTTTGTTGGCAATTGGCCAACCTTTAATGGGTATATTGGAATTGTGATATAAATGAGTCCTATTGGAATTTGTTCTTTCAATTTTAAATAGTTTCCCACTTCTCAACTCATATTAAAAATACCTAAAATCTTTTGAATCTTGTTTTCTATTGTCAAACTACATACATGATGTCATGCATCATTGATGAGTTTGCCAATTTGGCTTAATCAGGTTTTCTTATTGTTCGATCTGTTGCATATGTCTTACTTTTTAAATAATATTTGGAATATGAAACCCTCGGGTTTTCTCTTTAACACGTTTCTTCCAAGAGTACAAATGTTAGTACCGGTACATGTCCTCAAATCAGTATTTTTATTCATACTTGTGTGTAGAGGGAATGCTAGAGATTTGAATACTAAATTTAGTACTAGTACCGGTAATAACTAAGCTCGCGCAGCCTTCGGTTCTCTCTCCCAAATTTGGAAATCCTACCAAATCTAGCGCACAAAGTTGAGATTCTTCGAATCCAATGTCAAATCCGTGCTGTTATATGCTTGTGAAACCTGGAAAGTCACGTCTATCATTTCGAAGAAATTGCAGGCTTTTGTGAATCGCTGTCTTCGCCACATCCTAAAGATTCGATGGCCACAAATAATATCAAATGAGGAATTGTGGCGCAGGACAAGTCAAGAGCGGCTGGACGTCGACATAAGAAAGCGTAAATGGCGTTGGATTGGTCACACACTGAGGAAACCAAACGATGAAATTGCAAAGCAGTCCTTTGAATGAAATCCTCAGGATGCACGGCGGGTTGGAAGACCAAGAACAACATGGAAATCAACAGTTCTAGCAGAAGCAGACTCCCAGAGAAAGACGTGGCCACAGTTAAAATATCTATCTGCAGACCGTGAAGGATGGAAAGGATTTGTTTGCGCCCTATGCCCCAACCGGGGTTACAGGACTTGATGATGATGATGACCGGTACTAACGTAAGGACTCTGTGAAGAAACTAGCTGGTAAGAGTTTCCAGTCAGTATGATTTTGTGCCTGAATTTGTGATCGACTTGCCCATAATTCTTGGAAGGAAAACTGTAAAGGTAGGCATCTCGGAAATTGTATCTCCCAAGCTTGCCACCAAGGCAGTTCCCTTCCAATTGCTGTACTTGGAAGCCTTCTGCCGCAGCCAGTCGGCGACAGGCAATCTTGTTCTATAGTGTACGCCATAGAACTAAAGTTTTTTTGTTAACCAATTGAGCACCTCCTCAATTATGACTTCATTCAGTACCGTGAATTCTTCGGGACTAAAAAGAAATAAATGAAAACGATGCTTTGTGCTGTAGCTGTTTATTAGTTCTGACAACTTGTTTCCGCCATAGATTTTGCCACCATTTAGCTTGTTTTTGCCTCTTGCCTCAGGGGAATAAAATGATTGCTCTTCTCCTTTCTCTGATTTTGGCTTTTGCTGCATATATATTTGTATTACGTTTTAAATAATAATTTATTAATTGTATTTTCTCTCTTCCAGTGGAAACGTTACCATTGAAACGAGCTTCTTTGACAGGGATACGCTCATTACTAAATCTATTGTTCGCCTTTACTACATATAAAATATTTTACAACAATTTTTTTTTTAATAAAATAAATAACAATCTACCTTAACAACAATATAAATAGAAAAAAAAATAGAAAACAAAGCAAATATCCGTCTCTTGTTGTATACTCGCTAAGTAAGCATTTAATCTTTAAACAAAACAAAAGATAAAATGTAGTTTAAAATGGAATAAAATAATAATTTATTATTATTAATCTATTCATAGCTGCTAGTGTTTTGTAATAAAAAAAAACGATACAAAAAGCAAAACAAGAAACACAAAAATGAAATTGTAAAACTAATCAATCCCAAAAACAAAAAAAATCTTAACACAGCAATAAAACAAAATTCAATTGTGTCTTTCTATATTAAAATCTTGATACTTTTGAAACTCTTTATTTATTTATTTTCGTCATTTTCAGTCAGTGCACTTGTTGTGAATTATTAGAATTTTTCTTTTTGCACATTTTTTAGATAATATAATTAATGTTAAAATTAGTGTAATATTTATTGAAGATAAAATATAAATTTAGTACAACGAAATTTAAATTTTATAAAATAAATAAAAAAAAAACTTTAAAATTAGTTATGTAGTTAATTAAACAAAAAAACAGCACTGAAACACTTTTTGTTATAAAATGATATTTAATGTAATTGCCATTAAAACTTAAAAAAAATATTAATTGCATTTTTTGCGCTATTGCAAAAATAAAAAAATAATTTTTAGAATTAATAATAAAAAAAAATATTTATATAAATTCATTAAATGAATTTATTTTTCTTATTTTGCTCTCATAATCTAACAATAACTACTTTAATTAAACTATTATCTAAGAATTTATTCTTCTCATTATATTGCTGTTCTTATAATCAAAGATACAATTTTTTTCATAAAAAATGTTATCTAAATATTTATTTATTTTTATTGAATTGTTTGCCGTGTTCTTTTAATCTATTTTTATTTAAGTTCTCTGCAAAGATTTGGATTAAAATGCCTTTCTACGAAGTGGTAAAACATGAATGTAGAAAGCTTGCAATGCTGCCGCATTTTGTTATGGTTTTGAGAACTATATAAAAATGTCTCAAGTTTTTAATTTTTATGAATTTATTTTGTTGTTTCTAATAAAAGAATATTTAAACAAACTTACTAAAACATTGATTTTATTTAAAACGCTGTTAGAAAACGGCATCGACCTGGAAAAGTGAAAAAACTACAAGAAAAATAAGCCGCAAAAACGAATTTAATCAAACATCGCAGAACCAATTTTTGAATCAAGTTGTGTTATCATATCAATTATTTAGGGATGATTTATTGTATCCTCATTTGATCAAAATTCCTGGTTTAGTTAGTCTGTTTCCTCTATGGCATAACGATATAAGTTGCATGTAGTTGGTACTCGGCACAGTATGCCAAAGAAGTCCATTACCTACCGAAAAATCTTATGAAGTTACCTACAATAATTTATGTACGTGAAAAAAATAGTACGAGTATGCATTAACTGTTCTTAGACCTTGTGCTACATAAAATTTTCTGTAGAAATAAATAGGTACAAGTATAAAAGAAAAAAAACGAAAAGTTTATCGAAATGTGGGTAAATTTTAAGAAATTTCCAGTTTGTGATTAAAAAAAAATAATATGAGCTAGCTATGAAAAAAAATTGTGAAGAACTCTTGGCGTGAAGAAAGAAATAAAGTTTCTATGTCGATGTTAGAGGCGGTATTAAAGTTTTCGCGCATGATAATTTTCTCGTGTGATATATTTATCGTTTCATAAATATCTCACATGATAGTTTCCTCACTTACGTTTTTGTGTTTTAAGCCTAGTTTATACTTCAAAGCGAAGTGAAATTAAATTTGAAATGAAACATCAATAATTAATCAACCAAAAAGTTTTCAAAAAAATAGTTTTATTCATAATATTTGGTTACAAAAAGCCCATCGAGTTGCATTTGTTTCGAGACAAATTTGTTCCACCTTGTCGCTAAAATAATTGCATTTAGTTTTTGACAATTTTTCACGCCTAGGAAAAAAAGTATTTTTTTCTTGAAAACTACACTTCGCATTGATGTATAAACCAGGCTTTAAGTACAAAATAAACTGTTTTAGCAAATCAAATTATTTTGTCCAAATCATGGTCTCGCTGCCGCCATCTATAGGTAAAGGGTGTCCAGCGGAATACTTTCAACTTTAAAATTCAAAATTGGGCACCAGTAGGTATCGCATATTTTGTTTGTTAACATATCCATCGGTATGGAAATGTGCTTCGTCACCGAATAAAAAGTTTTCAAGCTTAAATGCTGTCCGAAAACGTTCAGGCATTGTTCTTGCGAAGGATTCTCGCAAAGAATAGTCACTTTCGTTGAGGTACTGAACAATTTGAATTTTGTGCGGGTTGGAGCTTTAATTTCTTTTTCAAAATAACGTACTTTTAATTTTTAATTCCTGAGGAGGCCGCAATCTTCCTTATCGATTTACGTGAATTTCGAATAATTTCATTTCGAACTTGAGACACCTGCCCTCTGGTGTTGTTCCTGACGTTGATGGTTTATTGATCAGTGTGCCTTCTTGCCTGAATCTTTGTACCCATGACAAGATAAGTTGCTCGGCCCATCACTTGGTCGTCGAATATTAAAATGAGTACAAAAAGACGCGACGCTCACGTACCAATGATTCACCGCACTTCAAATATTGCTCTACCTCAAACGCGCGGTGCGCTCCCGACTCATGGCGACTAACTGGCTGAACAGAATGCAAGACGCAACTGGAATAGATGTCAAAAAAGCTGCAGTAGATGTCAAAAATGCTGCAGTAAAAGTTAAAAATTGTTCAACTCTTGCAGCTCCGGCTGCACCATTTTTGACATCTATTCCAGCTCCGTTTTGCATTCTGTTCAGCCAGTAAAAGTTCCGCAAATCCTGTGCTTTGAATGATACCCCTCCTGCTTACCTCAACCTGCTAGTATTTCGATAATCAGAATTTAAAGTTGAAAAATTGTATACCAACTTCAACTACAATATGATTTACGCACAAACGCAATTTGCTATCAAAAAGCACTCATACATGTACCTCTGTTTCATCGCAGCCTAAATTTGGAACCAAATTATTCAACGTAGGTATATAACGAATTTATGAGATATCAAAGTTAATTTGACGAATCGAAGAATGGGTTGGGGGGATAATATACCGTTAATTAGTTGGGATAGTTTCGAATTTGTCGTTCAATGTTTTCTATGTTATTTTGGGTGCTTCGCTAAGGCTTGTTTCACACATATTCGGTTTCAATCGGTTCTGTCTCTATTCGGTTCATTTTCGGTCGGACCTGATAAGTGTGAACCGATGAAAACGGCAAGAATAAAAACCGAATAGCACCGAACGTCCCCTCGACACGAATCGGTTTCATTCGGTTTCAAGGGCACACAAACTTATCGTAGCGTTCACACATATTCGGTTCTATAAGTTTTTTTTGTTCGTTTTTATTTGGAATTGGGCACGTTCCGCTGGCTATTCTCAGTTATCCGGATAGCTTTGTGTTGTTGTAATCCCTTGTTAAAAAAGAGCTGATAACAGCTGACGCAACAACAACTCAAGTTATCTCAAAATTTTTGGGATAGCTAGATAGCATAGCGAATAAACATTGGAACGCGAGGATTGACAACTAGTGCTGAAGTATGTACATATGTTGATATTTTTGGAATTAAAAATTGATATTTGAATACAAACCTTATAGGAACCGTATATATGTGTGAAAATACAAAATTGAAACCGAAAACGAACCGAATAGAGACCGAACAGAATGAAACCGAATATGAGTGAAACAAACCTAACTTGACTCTCACATAATTTGTCGTTAACTAGTTGTGACAATTTCGAATTTGTCGTTCTATGTTTTTTTTGAAAAGTGGTAAGAGCTTCTTAGATTTAATAATTAATAATTAATTTGCCGTTAATTAGTCGTTAATTAGTTGTGACAGTTTCGAATTTGTCGTTCAATGTTTTCTATGTTATTTTGGGTGCTTTGCTAATTTGACTCTCACGGATCGAAAGTTGATTTGTACATAATTTTTCGAAAAGCGGTACAAACTTATTTATTATACATTATACTTAATGTCTTATGGCTTAATAATTTGCCATTAGTAAGTCTTTAATTAGTTGTGAAAAGATAAATTCAATCATGCAATGATTTCTATGTTCTTTGGGTCTTTACTAGCTTTGATATCAAGTAAGCGAAGCACCGCCTTAAAAGGGGCACACATTGCTAATACCAAATAGTTTATGGCTTATTTGTCGTTAACTAGCCTTTAATTAAATGTGACAGTTTCGAATTTATCGTGCAATGTTTTTTTTTTACGTTTTTTTGGGTTCCTTGCTTACTTGACATCGAGTTTGCATAGCACAACCTCGAAAAGGGGTAAAAACTGCTTGAGCTGAATGGTTTATGGCTAAATTCGTTAGAAATTTTTGTTAGTTTAGAATTTTTGTGCTATGTTTTTTTTAAAGGGGTTAAAACTTCTAAAAATTAACATTTTATTGCTTAGTAATTTACTGTTAGTTAGTCATTAATTAGTTGTGACAAATTCAATTTTTTTCGTGCGATGTTTTCTATGTATTTTTCAACGAAATTATTTCATTTGACGCAATAAAGCAATAAACAGTTCAACATTTGTAATTTTAAACTCTTTTTGAATGTTACTGCATATGAGTAAATTAATTAAAGCAAAAAGTATAGAAAACATTTCACGACAATCTTAAAATTCTCACATACAATCAATGGCTAGTTAAAGACAAATTATTAATCACTTAAAATTTTAATATGATAGGTTCTAAGAACTTGTCCGGAGCTCTTTGCTTATTACATAATGAATTAAGGAAAACAAAGAAAACATCGCACGAAAAAAAAAAATGAATTTATCACAATTAATTAATGACTAATTAATGGTAAATTACTAAGCAGTAAAATGTTGCTGTGTACCAAAATTTCAAAAAAAAAATGTTTGTTTAAGCCTAGTTTACAGTTCCCGTGCGCAAAAAAAATCTATGGAAATATTATCGCATGTCAAAAATAATTGAGGTGAAATGTAAAATTAATTGTTTGCATGATTGGTTTACAGTTTCATGCAAAAAGAAAAACTATGCTGTCATGGAATGTCATGCAAAACAATGGACCGGCAATTGATGCGAAAAAAAGTCTGGTGAATAAAATATTTTTTTTTTGATGGTCGGCTTATACTTCCGAAAAAAAAAAATATATTCACCTCAAGGCATTATTTGCATGCAAATGGTTTTCGCATCCAAAAATAATTATTTTCCATTTTTAGGTCTATAGCTTGTCAATTAAGGGTTAATTAATGACTCAATGGGTGGTTTAGGCCAAAGCAAAGGTTTTCGCCTTGAATATTATTCAACTTGGTGCGCAGAATAGGTGGAAAATCGATTTGAAAATTTTGATTTTTTTTTCGCATCGGAACTGTTAACAATGCTTAATGCACGATTTTGCCTTGCTTATGATTGATACACATGTCAGCTACGAAAACACCAAAACTTCTTCTCTAGTGTTTGCTTTCGCTGTAGAATTTCACCTATAAGTTTGTGTGTTTGAGCTTTTATGCACTTTTGCTTCTTGTAAATAAAAACGAAGAAAGAACTGAAATCACCTGTCACATCAAATTTTGATAATTTTGATATTTCTAATAAAAAAAAGTGGAACTTCTACACGTGCTCAGAAGTGGAGATATTTCGTTGTTTTTCTATTGTGAATTTCAGAATTGTCTTTTACTGTGCCCGATACGTTGTTGGTCGCCCTTAAAGATTGACATCCTTTTTGCACGGTTCCCGGCGCTGCCTTGCAGAGAAACCTCTCAATATTGAGACATTTTGTCATAATTGTTTCTATTATTGAACCACTTTTGACTTCATTAAGTAAATGGTCTTTAGTCTGTTAAAGTTAACAAGAGCAACTGGTATACAATTTTGCTCCATTACAGGCACTGTGTAAATATTGTGTTAGTCATTTTGCATATTATGAAAAAATACAAGGCAAATAATCAATTCCCTCGTTCGAGGGTTGTGGCAGAAATTCGTCAAATTTGACAGTCGAGTCGTGTAAATTCAGCATAAGGCTTAAAACACACCGGAACCGTCAAAACGTTTTTGATTCGCAAGCAATGTGTGAAAACATTTGCTTTGTTTTGATGTTTACCGATTATATCCGATTTTGTGTAGGAAAGAGGAATACATTTGTATTAAACGTTCAATAGCTGCACAACACGCAAAGGAGATATCCACAATTCCAAATAAAAGACAAAAAAATTACTATTTATATATTTTTTTTTTGAAAATTTATCACTTATTTAAGTATTTATTTATTTATCTCTAAATATGTATCTACAGTTAGTCAACTTTTATATAGTATTGTATAACATTACATTAAGTTAAATAAAAATTAATTTTTATATTATATTATTATATATATTTATTCTATTTATTTATAATTATTTTAGTCTATTTCATACACAGAATTAATTAATTTAAATAATATGTATTTTATTTTGTTAAGATTTTAATTTTTAAAAAATATAATAAAATTAACAAATATAATTTAGCTTATATGTGTTAACATAATAGTATAAAATTAAATGTAATGATATGATTCTACACAATTCACTTTTTATTTTTTTTTAATTTTGTTGGTGATTTAATTTAATTTTTCATTTCGAAGATTTTTTCATTTTATGTAAAGTTTTTGGACCTATTCTATTTGTTTTTTTTTTTTTAAATAAATATTTTCATTTATTATTCTTTTAATAGGTTGTATGCTTGTTTTAATTTTTGTTAATTTATTTCTATGACATTGATCCAGTTTGCTTTTTTTTATATTTCATTTTATGGCATTGTTTTGAAAAAGGATGAGGGGCGTTTATACTAGCTTTAAAGCTGTAAATAGTTTGTTAATTTTAAAAACTTAGGCTTCATTTAAAAGTATAGGAAATAGAAGCGTTTTAGTTTTGTCTATTCTCAGACAATTTTTGTTGAGTTTTGAAAACAAACAAATATATGAAGTTTAATTTTTCAAGAACCAATTAATGTTTTCAAACAGCAATTTCAAAAGCCAAGAACTGAAATATTCCTAAACAAATAGACAGAGGCTTAAAGGTTAAGTTTTGATGTGAATTAAGGTCCGATCTTTTTCCGATGTTAAAAAATACAGGAATTTCTTTTAAATATTGTAATTTTTCAAGTTAAAGAATAAAAGTATTTTTAAATTTCTTCAAAAACTAAGACCCTCTTGCATTATTTTCTTTAAACAGCAGTTTTTTTTGTACCATATTTACTGATTTATTCCATTTTGAGATACAAAAATCTATTGATCAGGCACTACTGCTTTCGTGCAAATGGGCCTAAAGTATAAAAATCTTTACAAAAAATTAAGATGATATTTTTGTTTGTATCATAAGACTCAAATTTCTCTCTGTCTCTACTAAATGTACCCCTAAGCCAATCATAAATTATGGTGATTTCTGTGAATCTACATTTATAAGCTTGTTTTTTTTTTTATTTAAGTGGTTCGGATTTGTTTCGAATAATTGTTTTTACACATTTAATTTTTTTATTTTTCATAAATCATTTTTCATATTAAAAATAAATATTCAAAATGATTAGTTTCTTTTTCAGTTTTCATATTTTCATTTTAACACTCATTATATAAGTCTTTATGGGTCGAGTTTGTGCGAATGATATCGATCCATATGTTCATATTTTGTTTTTCTATTTTTACACTTAGCATTTTATTTAAATATTTGTTTTCTTAATTTTAAGCCATAAAAATCCTTACGTATATTTTTGTTTATTTATTTTTTACATAGATATATAATTTTTTTTATATGTATATTACAACCATATTAATTAATATAGTTTTCTTTTTAAATTATATATTTTTTTTAATTAGTTTTCATAAGTTATCATTGACTAATTTATGTTTTTTTTTAAGTTTTTATATATACAGGCCTAGGGTATTAATTTTTTAAATTTATATTTTTAGGTCAGCTTGTTTTTTTATTCGTTAATACTTTTTATGAGATGAGAATTTTCATTATCCCTAGCTTTTGTCATTTTACTAACTCATTACAAATGGTATGAACCTTTTTACAGTATTTTGATTTTTTATTGGAGGTACAAGGGTTAAGACTAGAAAAAAAGATTCTAAATTTAAATGAAGATTTTATAAATGTTTGAACCCATATAAAATGGCTCTAAAAAAAAACACAAAGCATTATGTACTTTAAATAAAAATAAAATGCATGATTGTATCGCACGGCTGGCGTATCGCACAGTGGGGCCAAATATGCAATTTAGGGAACAAATTTCTAAGTGGTATTATTTCATATGTATTATTTGCACCTGCTTAATTGAATGGTATCATCGGCCAAATTCCTAAACGCAAGATTTGCGTAAATTTTGTCAAATAACTAGATATCAAGTTAGCAATGCACCCAAAAATCAGTAAAATCTTCTTGTACCTGATGGTTTATGGCTTAATAATTTGCCGTTAACTAGTCGTTAATTAGTTGTGACAAATTCAATTTGATCGTGCAATGTTTTCTATGTTTTTTTGGCTGCAACTCTTAAATGGGTGGGTGCATAACTTGTCGTTAATTAGTTGTGACAATTTCGAATTTGTCGTTCTATGTTTTTTGTTTTTAAAAGTGGTAAAAACTTCTAGAATTTAATATTTTGATGCTTAATAATTTGCCGTTAATTAGTTGTGAAAAAAACCAGTTTTGTCGTGCGATGTTTTCTATGTGTTTTTGGGTTATTTCTATTCTATGAGTGTCAAGTTAGCAAAGCAACTTTAACGAATCGAAAAATGGTTAGTTGGATAATTTGCCATTAGTTAGTCGTTAATTAGTTGTGACAATTTCAAATTTGTCGTTCAATGTTTTCTATGTTTTTTTTGGGTGCTTTGCTAACTTGACACTACTCGAAAAGCGTGAAAACTTCTTATACTTAATGTTTTATGGCTTAATAATTTGCCGTTAATTAGTCATTAATTAGTTGTGAAAAATTGAATTCAATCGTGCAATGTGTTCTATGTTTTTTTTATTCTTCGCTAGCTTCATATCAAGTTAGCAAAGCTCCACCTAAAAAAGGGATTGAAACTGCTAATACCCAACTGTTTATGGCTTAATAGTTTGCCACTAATTAGTCTTTAATTAGTTGTGACAATTTTGAGATTGTCGTGCAATGTTTTCTATGTTTTTTTGGGGTTCTTTGGAAGCTTGACATTAAGTTGGCAAAGGACTACCTGAAAATTGGGTAAAAACTAGTATACCTGATGGTTTATGCTTTAATAATTTATCAGTAATGGACGTTTATTATTTGTTATAATTTTGAATTTGTTGTTCTATGTTTTCTATGTTTTTATTTGAAAAGTGGTAAAAACTTTCAAAACTTAATATCTTATTCCTTGATAATTTGCCATTAGTTAGTCGTTAATTAGTTGTGAAAAATTCAATTTTGCCATGACGGTTCAACACTTGCAAAGGCAATAATTGATATGACTTACAGTTTACTTCTCGAAAAGAAAAAGCACCCCAACGTGGCATGTGTCTAATCATTAATGTGTGACACCAATTGAGTATAATATGCAACTGATCGATTAGCGATTTGTTGATAGCAATTTTTGATACTTAAAAGGGTTGATTCAAGATTTTTGTATATCAATAATCTTCATAATTTTCAGTTTTACAAATGCAAACAAATATATAGTAGTTGTAAATTACTAAATCCCGAACCAAGGCATAAATCAGTATTTATTTTTCGTGATTTGCAGCTAATTTTTCGTGATTTGATCCAATAATTCTTCCCATGTGTGCAAAAACTGGCTCTTAATTGCAATTAAAATCTTAAATTATTCATTTCACTTAACTTAGCACTTCACTATTTTCAGGGCCGCAAGCCCTGAACCCTTCGACTGAAAGCCCCCTCTCAGTGGATCAATAATCACCCTTATTACGATAGTCGTTTAATGCTATGTATGTTTCCACCAAAGGCTTATCTTAGCTCAGATTTAATAAATCTATTTGGTGTTTCCACCGCACAAAAAGATTTACTTTGACAGCACCTTTTAAAATGCAAATAGTGTTTCATTTTTTTCATGAAGAGTAACTGAGATAGAGTGTTTCATTTTTGAAGAACTGAATTCAGATAAGAAAAGGTTAGTTCGATTTGTAAAAGTATTTGTCCTAGGAAGATTTAACAAGATTAATTTCTAGTCTTCAGGATTTACGAAATAAATTTGTATGGGAAATCTTCGAGATTTAAAGAAGATTAGCGTTAGGTGAAAATGTAGCTTTACTAAAATGCCAGTAAAACGACACGGCTCTAAAAGCGACATTTGGCGTTTCAGTAAATCAACTAACGTAAAATTCGTGAGAATAGTGAAAAGCGTGAGAGAACGCTTAACTTTTAATTTCTTTCAAACACAACTATTGTCGTTTCTGGAGCCTTGTCGTTTTTCTGGCGTTTCAGTAAAACGGCTATCGTAATAAGGGTGAATGAGATTGGCTATAGACCAAGAGCCCACAGTAATTTTTGCGTGTGAACGATAACACAAAAAAATTGTTCTTATTCGATAGTATTTATAATTTTATTTTCAAATGTTGCAGTTTGTGGTTGGGGCAGTTATGAGTAATCCTGCATCCAAAACGCATTTTTTTCGGCAGATTAAATAATTGTGATAACACCTAAGATAATATTTAATTATATAGAACTTAATGCCCTGATATCAAATATGGTGGTCCAAGACGTTTTGCAGGCGGCCTTCTCCATGACAGACGCTCCTGAAATATGCGAAAAATCGGTTTTTCAAATAATTGTGATAGCAAAAAAATTTTGATTCCTACATGTAGAGGAAGCTAGCGTTATTACGAAAATGCTGGTCCAAGACGTTTTGCAAGCGGCCTTCTGCCTGACAGACGCTTTCGAAGATGGCCAAAAATCGATTTTTTAAATAATTGTGATAACACAACTTTTTTTCGTTTGTGTAGAAAAAGCTCACCTGAATACAAAAATAGTGGTCCAAGACGTTTTGCAGGCGGCCTTCTGCCTGACAGACGCTTTTAAAGTATTATTTCATTCAATTTTCCTTTTAGTCACAACACTAAATAATTGTAATAGTCCAGTCAATTTGTGCTTAAAAAGGCTCTTTGCGAGCAAATTGTAGGGTAGTTTTGATTTTGTCCCTCCCTTATGTTTTCGGGGATGCTGAAACCGAATCTGAGGTTTGCCAACAAAATTTCGTGAAGCAACATGGAAAAAAACGCAAAAAATGATGCAAAAAAGCATTTCTTGTTTTCACTAATGGCTCGAAAACTACCAAGTATTCGAAAATAACATCAAAGTACCATTGAAAGTATACACGATTTCGAATAAATCTCTATTAAAGATTTTTTTCTACGACAACCTATTTGGACTCAAGCGCTAGTAAAAAATACATTTTTTTTTTAATTTTTAGATTCGAATATCTCAAAAACGTGACGTGATAGAGTAATTTCAAGGGCAGATTCGAACTCAGCGCATTAAAGAGCATCAGAAAAGTACATCTTGATTCATGTTATAGACAAAAATTCAAATTTTGTCACACAAAGTAATTTCTTAGAGCTTTCGAGTGGATTTTCGAAAACAGTAAAAATACGTCAATTTCCGACTAGCGCTTGAGTCCAAATAGGTTGTCGTAGAAAAAAATCTTTAATAGAGATTTATTCGAAATCGTGTATACTTTCAATGGTACTTTGATGTTATTTTCGAATACTTGGTAGTTTTCGAGCCATTAGTGAAAACAAGAAATGCTTTTTTGCATCATTTTTTGCGTTTTTTTCCATGTTGCTTCTATTACAATTATTTAGTGTTGTGACTAAAAGGAAAATTGAATGAAATAATACTTTAAAAGCGTCTGTCAGGCAGAAGGCCGCCTGCAAAACGTCTTGGACCACTATTTTTGTAATCAGGTGAGCTTTTTCTACACAAACGAAAAAAAAAGTTGTGTTATCACAATTATTTAAAAAATCGATTTTTGGCCATCTTCGAAAGCGTCTGTCAGGCAGAAGGCCACTTGCAAAACGTCTTGGACCAGCATTTTGTTAATCAGATGAGCTTCCTCTACACATACGAAAAAAAATTTTTGTGTTATCACAATTATTTAAAAAATCGATTTTTGGCTAACTTCGAAAGCGTCTGTCAGGCAGAAGGCCGCCCGCAAAACGTCTTGGACCATCATTTTCGTAATAACGCTAGCTTCCTCTACATGTAGGAATCAAAATTTTTTTGCTATCACAATTATTTGAAAAACCGATTTTTCGCATATTTCAGGAGCGTCTGTCATGGAGAAGGCCGCCTGCAAAACGTCTTGGACCACCATATTTGATATCAGGGCATTAAGTTCTATATAATTAAATGTTATCTTAGGTGTTATCACAATTATTTAATCTGCCGAAAAAAATGCGTTTTGGATGCAGGATTACTCATAACTGCCCCAACCACAAACTGCAAGACGCTTACATTTGAAAATAAAATTATAAATACTATCGAATAAGAACAATTTTTTTGTGTTATCGTTCACACGCAAAAATTACTGTGGGCTCTTAGTCTACTACTCCACTATTCTGAATTCATTCGGATCATTTCTAAATACCACTGACTACACAAACATATACACAATCCTTTTATAGCATTTCGACAAAAAACTTGGAAGTAGGTACCATGCCTTCGAGATCTACCTCGGAGGATGTGGAAAGCTTAGAAAATGAATCAATTAAACCTTACGCCGACTAATTTGATGGACTAAATTTTAAGTATCACTCATTCTTTCTTCCTGATCACTGTATCAAGTTTCAGGTGGCAATTCTAGTGAAACAAAAGTCCTATCTGGGCTCTAACAAAACGTGGTATCAACTTCGGTTATCCACACTTTCTTTTATGGTCAAGCTCCTATTCAGTCTCTGAACTCTGCCTCTTAAACCCTTGAATAGCCTTAACTGTCGAACATCTCTATTGGAGATAGCGCAATAAATTCATCTTTGTTAGGTATCGGGCCATATAGTGACATTCCAGGAAATTTTAAAGCTTAAGAACTCGCTAGAAGTGAAGCAATACCTATCCATTTTACCTGAAAAGCGAAATATTGGTATACCCATCGTTACGTGTAAGCATTTGCTGAAGTAAGTAGTCTAAAGGAGGGTTCCCACTATGCCGATCAACATTGTTGGTTAATATTGTTGGTCAACATGCTAGTGTGTACAATAAAAACTCTTTTAGCAACAATTTGTGTGGATTGGAATTTTCTGATCGATGTGTCAGGATCTAACCGAAGGGTTCAAGGTTCGAATCCTGGGGGTACCCAACTTTTTTTTTTTTTTTTTTTTGCGAACAATAAAGTTAAAACGATATTATTAACAATAAATACTTATTCACAACTAATATTGCGATTTTCATCTAATAAAAATTGATTAATAATTAATTAAA
Organism: Dasysyrphus tricinctus; assembly: GCA_963921185.1. Classification (NCBI taxonomy): domain Eukaryota; kingdom Metazoa; phylum Arthropoda; class Insecta; order Diptera; family Syrphidae; genus Dasysyrphus; species Dasysyrphus tricinctus. The sequence continues at coordinate 111,762,237 of OY992533.1, forward strand.
ACCCTACAAATGTTTTAATAAAATGGAATTTGTTGAATAACTTTGCTATTCATTTGAATCGGGTTGCGTTCGGGTCAACAAATGTTGATTGATATTGTCGACCAACAAGTCTACACTAACTCAACACTGTTGATAAACGATTTTGATCTACACAATTCAACATACATTTTGGAAGTGGATGTATAAACAAAATCTGAGTATAAGAGTCGCAGCTTTTTTTCTCAGGCTTTGGAAGGAGTGGGGGTTAAAATCAGCTTGGTTTCCTATTTTAGTGTTGGGTAAAACACTTTAATCCATTTGGAAAAAAATCAGAAAGCATAAACTGAAACACCCAAGTCTTGACGAGCCAATTAATAGATCTAAAGATATAACCATTTTATGCGAGCCTTTTCATTGGAGATTTTATACAAAACAAAAATTCATCAAAAGTCTCCAAAAAAGGCCGACAAGGTGTGCTTAGATAAAATAGCTAAAATCATGGACCCTGTTAACCAGGGGCCTATTTCTGCGCTACCACATCAATTACATCAACTACATTTTACAGCTTCATCCTACAACTACACCAGTTACATTTGTAATTTATTAAACTTTTTTATCTTTTATTTCTTAAATCCAGTTGTATGTTTAAATCAGACAAATATAAAAGATGTAGTTAAAGGATTTTAATGTACGATGTAGTTGATGTGGCTCTGTTGTAGTAGCGCTGAAATAGGCCCCAGATCGTCAAAATAAAAGCGACTAAGCATGACTGAGCATCATTTCCTTTTTTAAAAGTGAATTGAAGTGGTAATGACCGTAACACACAAACAATAAACCAAGCTTTTTTTTACCCCTTTGTTTGGTGACAGAACAAATCTTGCCAAATCTGTACTTAAATCGGTCTAAGTGCCCTGCAGACCCAATATATGGGATAAATCCGTGAGTTTTCGAGTAATCATGCTTACAAAAGATATTATTTAAATTATGTGAATTTGTATCCAAAACCCATGCGTAAATGTTATTTGTTTCACCATCGCATATACAAAGTTTAATGAAAAGTGTTTAAGCCGGTTTTGATAAAACTTAATACAAGTAAAACTGACACTGTAGATGGATGTTATACTCGCTTAATTTTTAAAAAATATTTCTATGTTGATCTGCATTTAAGGTTTAAGCAAGTAGGTAAGTATACAAATCAAATTTTCTGACTGTATCCCTTGACCTTCAATTGTTATAATTTTTGTATCGAATTTTCTCTCAAAAATGTATTTTCTAATTTTTCTTGAATGTTTTTTTTTTTTAAAGTTACACTAATTATATTTACACTTAAAAACTAATAAATCTTATTTTTTAGTTACGTGTCCGTTGGGCTGTCTAATTACACATTCCATCATTATATTAAAATTTAATAATGTACATTTCTATTTTTTTTTAGCTTACAAATCATTTGTTTTTTTTTGTATATAACTTAATTATAAATAAATCTAGTTAAAACATAATTAAAACAAAAAACAAAGTAAATAAAAAATTAGATTTACATAGTTTACAGAAATTTAAGGCACATTTTCTGAAATATTAAAATAATATTCCCAGAAAAACAAAAAAATGCAAAATCAGATATTTATGTATATAAAAATATTTACTATCAGAGCATAGAATTACATTTTTCCCATAAGAAAAATATATATATTAAATCAATTTTTTTTTAAATAAAAATAAATACAAAACACAAAATGAAAACAATATTATACAATTAAATCAGGTACAACAAAAATAAAAAATAAATAAAAAAAACAAGGAGACAACTGTTTTACTGATGGCATCGTTGTTGTTAAAATGTTGTCAGTCCAATGATAAAAAATGCAATTAGACCCGTCAGATATTCAGTCACTAGACGATGACAGCTAAGGTGGCTTCCCGCAGAGGCTGATATTCCCATTTTATATTCCATATCGATATCTAGGAGCATATCATGATTTTTCGTGTAAAATTGATGGATGTCACTTATCTGGAAAAAAATAAATGAGAAAAGAAAAATATTGCATCAGGCAAACATGTTGAAAAAACATTGCATATTATTAACTAACTGATAGATGGAAATTGTATATGTTTTTATATTTTTGTTTTTTATTTAACACAATTTTTTGTTTGACTGAAATAATATTGAGCAATTTCCGATGAAATGGGGGTGCATTTTATTACCATAAATTTATATGTATCTTGTAGTCATCGACGGATAGGGTATAGTGTATAGGGGAGGGGCATCAGGAAATATTGTATTGCAAGAGCAATTATAGCAAGCATGGTCTCCAGAGGGAGTTTCTCTTTTTTGTTTTTATTTTTGGGTAATTTATTTTTATTTGTATTTATATTTTTACCCGAACTTCAATTTGTAATATTGTTGAAGTTAAAAATTGAAATCGATTCGATTGGATATGTACATCAATGTTGATGTTGAACATAATTAAAAATAATGTTTTCGCTAATGGACGTATATACACTGTAGGTACAGTGCAGTCAAATTGGCTGACTTGCAGCAGCCTTTCGGCCAAATGATGAGGTTCTCTCGATCTGGCTATACAAAGCTCTAGAAGAGATGCTGGTTTGGGGATTGTATGTATAATATTGGATACGAATATTATGAATTTTATTTTTCTTCTTCGCACTCTGGTTGCCAAATGCCAATTGGCAACTGATGACTTCGCCAAATGGGTCAACTTAATTGCTTCCATCACGGGCAGCGCACACGTAACGCCATGTGTGATGAAATGTTCTCATCATCATCATCATCATCAACATCATTGCTGAGCTGGTTTTTTGTGATTATTGTTTTTATGGAATGCCAAAAAGGTGTTTCGTACGTGTCCTCCAGCCAGAAGGTGTCTTATCATATACGATGGAGTCAAAAAGGATTTAACAGAAAATCGTTGTTTACACTTCGAGAAATTTTATAAAAAAATAATGTCAAAGAAATAAAATGCCCCACTGAGTTTTGGGAATTTTCGCGCTTCGTTGTGGTTAAATATATTTTTTATTTTTGTGGAATTTTTAAATGAAAAAACTTACAAAATTATAAATTTAAAAATTTAATATTATAATACATGAGAAAAATTAAGAGGCAGACAAATTTTCATCTGAATGCATATGAGATATTTTTTATCTGCGATTTATATGAGGGCAGGACAAGTTATGTGTTTTACCTATTCTTAATTACTTTTTAACTATGGCAAAAGATGTAATTTTTCAGATTCAATTCCAAATTATGTATCTCATTTCCTTTAAGCTACATTGTACAATGTACATATGTATACGTATATGTGCATCAGTGCATGTGCCTTACATAAGCGAATTCAATTTTTGACTTAAAAAAATGTTAAAAATGTTGACAAAAAACAAAAGATGAAACAACAAGAAGGAGCAATAAAAGTGACAATGCAAATTCAATATTCCTATAAAGTTCGGAAATTTTAGATGAAAACACTTTTTATGCGAGTTTGGAATCACCTGACTTCGGCTCTAACCAAAACTAAGTGTAGCTATATTTACAATTGGTTGAGAGGGGGGCAAGAAGGACCCACCTTAGCTTCAAACCTTCGTAGCTTCTTAAATATTTCTCAAAATTCTTTTAAAAAATTTGAGTTTTTCCGTTTTCAATGTTTCATGATTTACACTGGGCATAACTTCACTCTTGCTATGAAACTTAGGGGTGCGTTCGCAAAGTAGATTTAAAAAAAAGTTCTTATCATTAAAAATGAGATTGAGATGAAACTGAGCCTAAAATCGGTTTGGACTTCCTTACTCCGAGGTCCGTATTGCCCTCTCTTCCCTACATTATGTGTGGTTCACGAATATAGTTTTCATCAATGAACCAGAACAAGAACCACGCATTGACTTCTAATGGCACAATAAGAATAGACTTTTTCAAGAAAAAAATTAGTTAAAGGCTGATTTTTGCACTTTGGGATTGAGGTCACTTATAATCTGAGAAGAGTTTTCAACTACCCGCTAGGTCAGTTAAAGGGGTAAAAGGTCACGAAAATGGTTAAATGCCAAATATTTCAAAAACGGTAAGTTTAAGGAAAAAAATATTACTCTACAAACATATGTATAGCTGAGGTAATTTTCCATAAAAAAAGTTTATAAAAGATTGTTTATAACATCATCCGTTAAGAAGTTATAGCACTTCAAACTAAACGGATCTGGTACTAGATCTATAATAGAAGGGACGTTATTGCACGATATAAGGACATACCTGTCATTTCAACCTGACGGGTTGAGCTTTTGTATACTAACAAACATTTCATGTAGGGTAAATGTGTCAACAGTGAATCAGGGTTCACAGTGAATCATTTACTCTCACAATATCTTTTTTTTTTAATTAATCTGAAAAAGAGAAAAGAACACATTTTTACTTCCTCTCGCATAAAACCATCGGTTTCCGTGATCCCGTTGTCGAAGTCCGTTGTCTTCATGTGTTTGTGTTTTTTGCATAGGTAAGTAATTTTTTTCAAATTAGTTTTTGATCTTATTGTGTGTGTTGTGACTTTACTTAAGTATAGTATTTGTACTTGTGGTTACATAGACTTAAAAATTGTTGCTGATTTGTTTACTTTGATGAAATTTCCTAGGAATTATCAACATGTTTTCCTAAAATGACAACTGATTCTGGAACAGTTTTACCAAAAATTCTAATTGTTCACTTCATGTAAATTTTTCAAATATAGATAATCGCTAGAAGCTTATAGCAATGGTTATTGGCGGAATTGCTAGTTTTATTTTTCAATTGTGCAAAAAAAATGTATGTAGTATGGAAAAAAACTAATGTTTTTACTCAATAGACTGATTTGAAATCCCTGATTCACTGTGTACCATGTACTGATTCACAGTGTACACTTCCGGTACACACTGAATCACATTGAAAGGTTAATTTTTAATAATTTTTTTAGTACCTCAACTGTAATAAGGCTTTGAAATTTTGTAAATTAAGTTTAAAACATTGAAAAAGCTGGGGGAACAAAATTCTTGGCTACTAAAGGGTGTTTATTTCCAGCCGAGAGGCCCAATTTTCGACCACCAATTTTCCACCGCCAATTTTCGATGCAATGCTGGATGGACCCATTCGGGTCCTATTCGATACAACTACGCGAATAATATTTTTTGGATTAAGAACATTTGAAAACATAGAACTTTTTTATAGCATGAATATTTCTCTAAATTTTCAAATTGATTCACTGAACCCTTTTTCTTCACCAAATTTCCAAATTCTTATAAACCAATAAAGGAACAAATTGTGTTGTTCCTAAACATTGCGTAGTCGTCATTAGAATTAATATAAAAAAAAACAATTCCCGTCGATTTTTTTTCACAGGTTTGCATTGATTAGACAATTTTACATAATCGCTTTTTTTCTCAAAAACGACTCCTACGATTTTGATCAAACTTTTTCTATATACTAAAATTAGTACGATGTACTATCAAAAACTATAAAATTTTACACTTAGCAACTATTAATAGTACCTTTCATAGAACGTATTGTTTTATTTTGAATTTTCTCGTTATAGGTTGATCGGATTGAGATGAATTTTTTTAAATACAAATTTCAGATAAGATTAAATAATATTGCATATCAAAGTTAAAAAAAAAAGTTTTTGGATTTTTAAAAAAAGTTTCAAATTTTTTTTTGAAAATTCGATTTCTCCAAAACGAGTTGACAATTTTTTTTCAAAATTTGTTTTTATGCACATAAATATATACTTTAGATTTGCATATCAAAATTTGTTCTTAAAAATGTTTTAAGGATTTTATAAATAAAAAAATAATTTTTTAAAAAAACCGCTTCAACGATTTTTTTTCCCATACAATCATATTCAATAAAGAATTAAGATGGCATTCCTTTTTTCCACCTCAAACTGTCGAAAGAGTTGTTTTAGCCAGTTTAAATGTCGTATTTCATGCTTTTTACATTTGTCTCTCATTATTTCCATGTTTTTAAATATAATTTTCTTAAGCCCTCAGTGTCTTGAACATAAGAGCAAGTACGTGCGACCCAGTCGTGCATTTTATTTTATTTCCATCCCATTTCACCCTATTTATGAAGATACATTTTGAAAAATATTTAGCAGTTAGGCCAAATTTTAAGTCCATCCATAAGGATAACCTTGAGAACGAGAAAAAATTCTAAAATCGAATTTTCTTTTTACCAATTTCACCCTATAGACATAAAGCAAAATTTTGAAAAAAAACTAGCCTTTAAGCCAAGTTCTAAATATAACCTTTAAAACATACAAATATTTTTTGAAATCAGAAAAGATTAATAATATTATTAAGCCAGTGATTTAGAAGTCTTTCCAACTTTCCAAACACAAAAATTGTATTTAAAATCGGATACTGTATTTTTGTTTTACCCCATTTCACCTCTTAATATACATATGTTTAGTTCATGAAAAATGTCTAGCCTTTAAGTATGTATAAGTATATGCATCAATACTTTAATTATTACTTTTCAAACAGATTTTTTTTTAAATTGTATTCCCTTTTTTGATTTTTACCCCATTTTACCCTCTAATAATGGAGCTTAAATTGGAAAAATATTTAACATTAAACTCCTTCCTATAAATATTACTCTTTAACACAAAAAGAAATTCAAATTGGATACTTTTTACCCTATTTCACCCTATAGATATGAAGATTAATCTCCAAACATGTCAAGCCTTTAACCCATCCTCTAAGTCCATCCTATTAGTAAACCCTTTCAATGAGAAAAAAAATATTTTTGAAATCTAGTACCAGTTTTTTGTTTACCCCATCTCACCCTATACATACATTTTTTTTTCAAACTTTTAACACTAAAGTCTTTCCCTAAGAATATTCTTTCAAGATCCAAGAGAATTTTTGAAATCTGTAGGTTTCTATTAGTTAATCAATTATTAGGATTGGTTCAGTAATTTCAGATATTACCCCCTACATAGCCAAAAACAAACAAATGTTTCATCTTTATAATGTAAAGTATATTATATACATAAGTACATAATATATAAGTATTGTAAAGTATAGATATAGATATAAATTTGAAATTAATTTTCTTTCAAGTAAATTTTTGTATCAAAAAAGATAAAACAAAATCCTATTAAAATCTCAATGACTGCATAAGACACACATTAAACTCCCAACTAGCCATGTTATAACTTCTCAATTTGTTTCTAATCCATCAGAAGTATCTCATGAACACGCTGTCAGGATTCATCAGTCTCTTATGTCTGGAAACAAATTTATCGAAAAATCACATACATAACATTGTTGTTTCTCTGGAAACACAATAAATCCTCTTTCTTTTGTTTTGTTAGATCAAAAGAATCCTCCTATTTTCTCACAAATAGACGTTTTTATTTTTCCTATACAAAAAATACATATTCATATCCCACATATACGTAGGAGTAGATGTGTGTACAATTCTGTATAGAACATCAATCAGTGTGTGTGTCATTTGCTTTACGGAATCCACACATGACCTGAAATCCAGACAAGCTGTCAATCGTTTTACCTCCCTAAATAAAACAAAACAAAACAAAACATATACACAAATATAAAACAACACGTGGCTTAACTAATCCTCCTATTTTATCTGGTCCCCAAGGATGGAAAAGTAGAATTAAAAAAAAAAAGATCGAAAAAAATAACAAAAATCTGAAAAAGGATATCAAAATGTTTCCCATGAAAACCTACATATTCCCAACTGGACATTTAATCATACCTATAAAGGTATATTTCCTTTTTTTCATTTATAAAAATAGGAACACTACTGCACACACTGCTCTTTAGGTTTATTCCCATCAAGGATTTTCCAGGAAGCAAAGAAAAAAAATTAAAACAAACAACAACCGATCCATACAGCAAGCGGAAACATGCACCCACTCCGAATATAAATGGAAAATCCGCATGTTATCTGGTCACTGGGGCGTATGAGTGACTATAACCCGAGCGCACATACATATTATTCTTTTGAGGATATTTTAGCTTCTGTTTTTTTTTTTAATAGGTTGAGCTTTTTTTAATCTGGTCATATATAACCATTGATTGTAACCACAAACACAAGAAAAAAGTAAAACCTAAACCAATCTCTTGAAGTATAAATTTATTGAAACAGCCTGGCTAACAAAGATTTAAATGGAGTGCTTCATTTTACTAGCGGGTCGTAAAGGACTAGCTTTTGATTTGTGAAAAAACCAAGATTTTAATCAAACTTAACGTTACAATAATGGAAGGGAAAAAAAGTTCACGCCTATGCTCTACTTTTCGGCTAAACTTGACAAATATAGCGATTTTTACATTTTTCAGATTAATTTTTGAGATTTGTCAAAACAAAAAATTTGAACTTTGTATTCAATTTAAAGTGATTTTATTCTAATAGACTCATGGGTCTCAAAATTCATCTATCTTGCCTGCATACAAATTAAAATTGTAATGTTCAGTTGATACGCCAAACAGTGGTCCCTAATGACTTTTTTTGTTGCAAAAATAAATAAAATAAATTCTGAACGCAAAAATATGTCACGATATTAAATTTTGTCTGCTTAAAGGAACTTTCCAAGGCCATACAAATGGTAAATTTTACGAAAATTGGTGTATAGGATATTTTTGAAACTTTGGCTGCAGTAAGATTTTTTGAAGAAAAGCAATTAACAGAAACGGGATTAAAGTAAAAACTTCAAACAGTCACTCTTTTGCTGATTTAATATTTACTCAATTTTTTTTTGAAATAAAATATGTATATGACAGCAGTGGGTGCATAAAGTTTACGAACCAATTTTTGAAATGTTTTCAGCGGGTGTTTGTGGCGGGTTAGTATATAATAGTATAAACTGCTTCAGTAATAAAAAAGAAGTTTAAAAAAAAAGTAAGGGATAGGAACAATATCTCACAAACAAAAAAATATCTAATAACGAAATCTCTAAAATTGAAACTCGCACAAAATCTTGCTTTTAACAATCTCGCACCGCAAAATCTCGCAAATTTCAATCATAATCTCGCAAGTTCAACTTTCGCAGCAATGAATCGCACGTGGCTTTTGAGAAAGCACCTCAAATGATAACTATACCCGGCGATAAAAAGTGTTTACTACCTTAATTACTGTTAACAACCTCTTTATTCATTTTAAGTTCCTAGTTGTCAAAATGTCAGTACCGTGGCATGTCCCTTCCTTCTTTTTCTAAAGAAATCTACTATTTTCTAATAAAATACTTCATTGAATAGAAATATGTTCTTAAAAAAAGTTTGAGTGAGCCGCCATTTTGTTTTAGTTTTAAGACGTTTGTATGGTGGTATTCTAAAAAAGAAACTAATTATTTATAGCTAACAACTGGAAAAAAAGTAAGCCACAAATTTCCTTGTCAGTACCGTGGTAGTATTTTCTAAGCATGTTATAACATGTTTTGGATGGATTATCAGAATTTTACCCATTTTAACGGCATAAGTACAAATTTTCTTTGAAATTATTTTTCTCATAGCATTGAAAAGTGAGGTTAAATAGTCTAAATGTCAGTACCGTGGATGTCATTATCGTGGCATTTAAATCCTTATTGAACTTTAATTGAATAATTTTTGGCAATAATGTGCACTTTCTGCCAAATTTTCCTTATAAGAATGGTAGCACTACCTCGTATAAGCTAAACAAAAATGATTCCGTATACAAAATTAGTAATAAGCCAGCACAATGAAAAGGATTACCATCCATAAAAACAGACTACAAAACAAAGAAAAATATATTTTTTTAAAAGAAAAATGGGAAGTAGGCATTTCAAGAGGTCTAAACATAACAGACAAGCAAGAATAACAACAAAAATATTGTTAAAAGTAAGCCAAAAGAGTGTTATTAAGAGTGTTCCGGACTGAAATGATGATTTCATGAAAAAGATTGTGAAGCGTGTACTTGTCCGATCAAAACGAATAAGGTGTTTATGGACAGATAAACTGTTTTCTAGGACATCATTGGAAATTTTTTTTATTTTGTGCTCTTGTTTTTGGTAAAACTCTAAGAAAACGAGAAAATGGCAAAAATGGCTGTTTTTCAAAGCAAATGTAGCTTACACTATAGCATTTTTTGCAAGACAATATTTAATAACATAAAATTCCATAATTTTACTATGCCACTATTGGAGAAAATTTTTAATTTTGAACCTCATAAAAATGTTAATAATACAAAATAAAAATGCTTGTAAATTAAAAAAAAAAACGCATTTTTGACAGTCAATTTTTTATACCTAACGGCATTTTTTTGACAAATTTGTTTGCAGTAGATATAAATTCTATTTATTTTCACAATTTTCATTAATTATATAATCATAATTGTATCATATAATATTGAAATTTTTAATTCTTTTTGACAGAAAATGTATGTAAATTTGGAAGTTAAAATCCGTTACTTTTACAAAATGCTTTTTTAAGTACAATGAAACACCCACTAGTGACCAATTAGTAAAAATAAAAAGTTTTATATAGCAAAGTATCTGATGAAAATGAAAGAAAACCGGTCTTATATACGTTTTTAAAAAAATTAATTTTCTATATGTAAAATTCTTAAAACATTTTTAAGAACAAATTTTGGTATGCAAATCTAAAGTATATATTTATGTGCATATAAAAAAAATTAAAAAAAAACTGTCAACACGTTTTAGAGATATCGAATTTTCAAAAAAAAAATTGAAACTCTTTCCAAAAACTTTTTTCTTGAACATTTTGATATGCAATATTATTTAATATTATTTGAAATTTGTATATAAGAAAATTCATCTAAATCCGTTTAACGAGAAAATTCGAAATAAAAAAATAAAAACGAACCAATAAACTAAAGTTCCATTTTCCTCCAGATAAATTTTAAAAGCAAGTTTAAACGAACATATCTAACTACCTACAAACAAAATAATTCAATTTTTTTGACGGAATATTGTTAATTCCAAATTAAAATAACGAAAACAACAGGTGAAGGCATTTTGTTTCCTATTTATAATTCACTACTAAAATAAATAAATTATTCCAGAAAAATTATAGACTGGGCATCGTGTGTTCATCTGATAACGAACTAAACCTAAAAATGGCGAGAAGTCGAAGAGTTGTTCAGGTTCACAGAGAAATCCATTTTCTGAATTCGATGACGTCACTTTAAAATATTTGTTCATAATTCCCAAGAGTGTGTCGAAAAAATATTAGTGTTAGTTGGTATCTATTTCAATAGTTTCATAATTTCTCTGGAAAAAAAAGAAAATAATAAATAATAATAAAAAAAAAAACAAGATGGCGCATTGGCTGTATCTAATGAGAATACCTTGTTTCTGTTTATTGTGTACTCACATTTTCCTTATTGCTATCTCACTTGCACTGGTTAAATTGTTTCGTTCAGTTTAATAAACATATGATAAAATCCAGGGGTGGTTCATGAACTGCATTTTAGCTAAAAATGCACGAAAGAGATTGGTGCAACCCAAATAAATTTATCAGTCCGATAAATTTTAACTCTATTTTACCAAAAACCGCTTTAGTGAATTTTGGTGCAACTGGGCATTAGGCGGACAAAAATTTTTTTAATATGAAAGGAGATGGCCAAAAATGTATGGACAAAAAACCCAGAATCGACAAGAACGAAATGTTAGCCAATGGGTACCTTATCATAAGCAATTGACGTCACCAAAAGGGCAACCCCGAAATCCATCTAGTATAGGAGTTATGAGCCACCAAATACGACTAGATATATGAAAATCCTCCTCATAATTTTGTTTGTACATATAAAAGATAGCTAATAAAATGGTATAAAGGAAGTTGTGTGTGGAATATCAACGATTTTTCTGTTTCAGACAATGGTCATTTTTATCCATTTAAACAAAACAAAAAAGAAAATGATTGTTTCTCAAAAAAAAAATGGTAGTCAAGATGCAAAAACCGAGGTCAAGTTAAAAAAAAGTCCAAAAACCAACGAAGCTTTAAGATCACAATGAAAAGAAACAAAAAAGACAAATTCAATAAATAACATTAAAAATAATTTAAAAAATTAACCTACTAAGACTAAAATTATTTGTCCCTACTTCCCATAGCTAATAATACAAGTATCTAGATATAGCTCGAAATCGTAGATTTTTGCTATAATTATAATAGTTTTTGCTAACTCCATTTCATTGTTTGGTTTTCTGTTTATATTTAACAATAAATACCAAACTTTCTTAAACATTATCTCCTACAAACTATTCATAAAAAACTGTTTTGAAAAGATTGTGCATTAATGTAAATTCGAACTATTAATCTGCAAATATAAATGATCCCTGATGGTTTTTCGATCTAACGTACTTATTCAGCCTTCAAAAACTGTATATGAATTTTTTCTGTCGACTCTGTTTTTTTTTTTGCCATCTCCTTTCTAATGAGCAATGACATAAAATATTTTTTTCTGCAGCTGTGGTCTGTTATTGCATCTTCTTTTTCATTTATTTCTCGTTTGTTAATGAATTGTATGGCACCATTTTTTAAATTCCTTATCCAAATTACTATTTTTTTATTTATCATTGTTTATTTTGTTGAATGTCTTAGGGACAGTTAATATAATTTAATTTTTGCTATTTTTTGGAGCTACAAATATTTTCTTAATAAAAAAAATTATTTTTGGATTCTTCTCTTGGACGGCCAACTCCCTTAGACGGACAAAAGTGTTGCAACCATCGCTGTCCGCCCAAGGGAGGTTTCACTGTAGTACCTACATATATCGCAAGTAACAAAGTTTGCAAATTACTGGTTTTGTTCAGTTCAGAACACTCTTAACGTCTACGGCAATTTTAGTACATTACATTACAAAATATTTTTTGTTCTTTAAAAGTTGTAGCAAAATGCTTTTACAGACTTGATACTCCTTCTAAATATAGCCACAAAAATAAAACGAAAATTGTTTCCACTAAGTTTAAATTTTTAAAAATAATCACAGTTGTCAGAGAATCACCCATATCTCGAAAAATGTTATTGCATTGCAACATATACATTTTTAAGTCAAAATCTAGCAAATTTGAATCCCCCGCGAGATTTTAATTTGTGAGAATTTGATTAAAAAATGCATTTGTTGGAATGCAATTTAGTTATGTGAGATTTTAGAAAAAAGGGATTTTTTTATTTATGGAAAGCGGGTGTTTCTAATTCCGAGATTTCGTTAAACAAGATTTCGATTGCGTGACTTTAATGTGCCCCGATACAAAAAGAAATGTGGATGGAAATATTGATGGAATTAAACCAAATGGAATAAAAATTTAATATACAGATTTTTTTGCATAAGGTATGACAAAAAAGTAGACTAAGCTCAGACAAGAAAAAAACTATATCGAAAGGGGGGGTTTTTTCCTCTGATTTAGCCGTCTGGGTAGTTTTATAAAAAATTGTTTTCAAGTAGAAAACAAAATATGTATTCAAATTGTACATATTAAAAAACAACGGAAACACTTACAATGTCCTCCAATAATTTTTTTTAAAGCCAATTAAAATCAATTCTCTAGTTTCCTTTTTAAATAAAGTTGTCTTCAAAGCTAGTTGTTTTGAAAAATAATTACAAGAAATATTAAGCTTGCAATTTGAACAATTGTTGTCATAGGTCCATCTCTCTGTATTGAATCCCTAAGAAGAAAGAGAACCACGAAGTTTCCAAACAGCACTTGTTTACCTGAATATTTTTTGGAAATTTTGCCGCTTTCTATCTTTTAAGGGAAAAACAGAGAGTATGACAACAATAATTGTTCAAAATTGCAAGCAAATTATTTCTTGTATGCACACTTTTTCGATCCGACCAATAGACATTGGAATAAATCGATGTAAGAAATGAACGTTAAATTTTACACCTGATGTTTAACACGTGTCTAGGTAGACAGACAAACGGCTAATGGTTCAACACCGCAAATAAGGCTATTAATGATACAACTTACAACTTGACGCAAATGACTTTAATTTTTATGTCGTTAGATCTTAGACTAAAACGAACCATCAGAAATGTATTTCGTGTAGTGTATTTGAAGCTCTGTTTATGTTTCGATAATAAATCGAAAAGAACGAAAAAAAGAGAACATCGATATACATATTTTTGCAACGATTTTTGGAACCACTGTGCACCGACAAATTTTTTTGAGGAATATATATTTTTTTGAGGAATATTTACCTGCAAGGCCTAGTTAACCAGAGCGGGGACTTTCTCTTGTAAAGCTTTTTGGAAAAAAGTACAGTTTGCCCGTGACGTTTTTTCTTGGCCGTCTTCAGGTGGGAAAGCGGACAGCACAGTATGATTCTGAACAACAAAGAGAAACCAACCGGCAGAATTTTAGTCCGTACCGCAAGCCCACAATCTGTTTGACCAGGCCTTAGGAGTCGTAACTTTTATATGCAGATTTTAAACGAGCTTTGGTGCTTGGCAACACAAATTGTGAACAAAACGACACAACACAGTTTTTAAGAAACAATTAAAAAATATCAAAGTAATTTCATAAATTATTTTTGGGCTGTAAAAGTAGAAAATACAATATTTTATCTTATCTTCACCGCATGGCAGTACAAAATGAGCACAAAAAAAAAAACAACTTTTGTTTTTAAACAAATCCAAAGAAAATGGCAGCAATACAGCACAAGCACAACTTTCTGTTTTGAAAATCGAAAAAGGCGTAAAAGTTGCAAATATATACAAGATTTTTGTTATGACTTCGGCAACGGCAACCACAGCACAATCTAAGCACATAATAGAAAATTTAAACAAATTAATAGAATTTTATCGGCACATGACGGAACGGATAGTTTGGACACAATAGAGCACAACTCTTTTTGTTTGAAAATCCAAAATTGTGGTACCTAAATTCACGGTACAAAAAATAGTAACCCTTTAAAAATGATATCCTTACTATCAACGATTGTTTTTTAAATACCGCACATGGCAGCGCAAGTTGGCAAATTGCTTGACGTAAGGAAGTAGAGCCCAAGGAAAAAGCGCCCACATCAATTTGGAAATAACGCCCAAAACACTGAACAAATTGGGGAGCGCTACGATATCCCGCAAGCCAAAATCTCGAATAACAAAATCTCGCATTTTTTTTAAATCTCAAATAACGAAATCACGCAAATTAAAAATCTTGTTTTTCATAATCTCGCAATTACAAATCTCGCTTTTTACAATCTCGCATTTACACCTCGAACCTAAAAATCTCCCAAATTTCAACCAAAATCTCGCAACTTCGAATTTCACAGCAACGAATCGCACACGGCTTTTAGATTTTTTTTTTTTGAGAATATACCTACCCAAGAGCACTTTCCATAATTTTTGTGTCCAACTTATAACTATACCCGCCAATAAAAATTATTTGTATATCTTTTATTACTGTTAATAACCTCTATAATCATTTTGGCTGTCTTTTACGTGTACTAAAAGTATTTTCTAGTTCAAGGCCAACAACTGGATATACCATCTCTATGTTCTCTCTCTCTCTTTCTTGTTCTTTTGACAACAATAACATTAAAAAATTAACAGTTCAAATTAATAAATAACAGTGTGGTCTAAAAGAACTCAGACACTGGATTATATGTTTTACAGTAGGAAGGATATCTCGCAAAATTGAATTGCATTGCAACAAACACATTTTTTTAATCAAAATGTCGTAAATTAAAATCTCGCGCGAGATTTTAAATTGGGAGATTTTGATTAAAAAAAAGTATTTGTTGCAATGCAATTCAATTTTGCGAGATTTTAGTTTGCGCGATTTAGTTATTGCGAAGTTATGAAAAGCGGGATTTTTTAAATTGCGGGATTATGAAAAGCGAGATTCTGTAGATTTCGTTATGCGAGATTTCGAATGCGAGATTTTGATTTGCGAGATTTCGTAGCAAACCCAACAAATTGTTGTTATATTTTTTTTCTCGTTTTGGGTTATATTTTCTTATTTCGCTTTCTTTTATAAAATAAAACAATGCCCAAATAGATAAATTAGAAAAGCCAAATGGGAAATGAAGCCCAAAATAGGAAAAATTACCAGAAAAATTTAAGAAACACCAAATAAATCCAGATTCTTTAAATGCAAAAGAAACTTTGCACATACCCAACCTCGCACCCACCCCAAATCCTAAAGTGAGCCCAAGCAGTGGGGTTGCAGAGGGGCAGCATGTCCCACATAGAAACGTCACTGTTTTCTCGCGAATTTTGAAATGATACAAATTTTTTTGGGCGATGTTTCTAAATCAATTCGGGCGCTATTTCCTTAAGCGTTGTTTCCTTAATCATTATTTATGTAAATTCGAAATTTGATGAACAATTTTAGAATACAAAAAAATAGTATGAGCTAAAATTGTTACCAGAACCCTTTTATAAAAACTAAAATTCAATAAGCGTTTGTGAAGCGATTATTTCTATTTCCACTGAAAAACGAATAGATCTCACTTGAACTTTCAATTGAATTATATTAATTTTCTTTATACAAAGCCATTTATTCCATAATTCATTTGAGAATGGCAAATCAGTTTATTTTTAAACTACGTTTGTTCTTAGCATTAAATTTTAAATTAATTGCATATTTGTAGTTTTTATTGCCAAAATGTGTAGTAAAACAATTATTAAGGTTCGTGAAAAAAAGCAGGATTTTATTTCAAATATCTAAAATCTCCTATTAACACACATGGGAAATAAAAACAAAAAAATAGAAACACTGAATCAAATGGTTTTTTAATTGAATTGCTCCAATCCAGCGTGCAAGCTTTAAATTTTCATTAATTCCATTGGTATTATATCCAACTAAAACCTTCAAACCGCTTGTCAAAATCTCTTTTTAACAAATTCACACAAAAAAACTAAAAAAAAAAACTAAAACTAACAAAAACTTCCTTCAATGACATAATCCACACGTAATCATTTAAAATTCCCCAAAAAATAGCATCCCGCATTTGACGTTATCCCCAAAAAGGTTGTACAAACTGGTAGCTTATGAATAATTAAAAACACAAAAAAAACACCAGGCTATTCCCCGTTAGACACAAAACATCTAAATTTCCATCCAAATTGCATGGACGAAATCAGTAAAAAAAAAGTAAACAAAATAATCAAGATGAGAAAAAAAGCAAATTCAAATAACCTGCTTTGGACACACTCGCATAGCTGGACAACACCAACTCTACTCCTCTCTACTTCAAATGACTTTTCAACAAACACCTTTCATGTGTTGTTTTCGGGTTTGAGTTGGCTCTACAATAGTGTTGAGAGCTTCGATTAAAATAAAAATAAAATAAATAAAGGACAACAAAAAAATAAAAATAAAAAAACAGGAAAAAAACACAATTCTGATCAAATATTTAAATGCGCAAAAAGGTACGTCTCTATTTACTCACCTCATTCCATCCATATCGATTTTTCGCCTGCACAATCGTCTCGTACACAGCATTATGTTCTAAATTTTTTATGACATACGACATTATAAAATGGCTGGCATCGGTCCTTATTGGTATCGGTTTGATGTGGAACTCGTGCCACTTGCCAGGATGCTGATACGTTTCGTTCATCTATTGAAAGACAGAACAAATAAGAAAAAAAAAAAAAAAAATGATTCAGTTTCATAGGATTTGCAAAAAAAAAAAAAAAGAGGACACTCTCGATGATAAAAATGTAAATGCTTTTGCTTCATTCAAGGATCCACTCAATGATGCTTTATGCGAGAAGTGTTTGATATGCAATTGCAATGTTTGGCCGCGTTGTATGCACAGGATATATCTATTGTCCCAGAATAGCTGGTTAACTGCAGTAAGTGCTATATACATATATACTACTCTCTCACATACGAGTACATACACACAAAAGACCCATCCTTTAAAACAGGAGAATATTATATTGTTTGAAGAATGATGAATTCGCATTTTTATATTTGGTAGATTACTTTCAGGACAATGTAATATTATTCATATTTAAGGATTATACAAAAAACAAAAATAATAATGCTCATAAAATAGTTAATGTATTGAGGTATACACCCTATTTTGTTATTTGTAAGCCTAAGCACTTGAGCATTTTGAAGTCTGTTTAAATCTGGGTTTAAATTGCGCCAGTTTATTACAGAAGTAATGGTTGTGTTGGTTCTTATGTTATTCCGGTTATTCCGAAAGTCAGGCATGATTGTTTCTAAACATGTTAGAACTATCCTCTTACCCATGTCAATGGTTGTTACGACTCTTTACTGATCGTTCCTATCTAAATTTTTCACAGTATACACTTAACCAGTTTATATTTCTAGAGCGCTCAGTAATTTTCATCCGTTCATTGACAGAGCAGAAGAATAAAGTATAAACAGAATTCCTCAAATAGAAGTAAAAACAACTCTTTTTTTCTTAAAATTTACTGCGACAAAAAATAATTGAGCAAATTTCAGTCTCAGTTCTTAAGTGGGGAATTTATGAGAGGAATCCTGTTTATTTCTGAGCCCTCTGAGATCTCAGAAATATGAACTGAGCCTTCTGAGATCTCAGAAATATAAACTGGCTAACTGTTTCGTCATTTCTTAAACACTGCTTTGCTCTTTTACCAACACAAAATGAGTGATATTTCTATCATCAGAAGATCTTTCAGAGAACGTACGCCAATAACGTCTGTGAAGTAAGCAGGGCAGCATTCACATACGCAAATGGGACCTTGGTAGGAATTTGCAAATTTTTGCATTTTTTTTTGCATTTCTATTCTTGATTTTGCAGTTCACCGAATACTTCACAGTGAAGTTAGCAAGTCACTTCGTGAATTTCAGGAACCGGGCTTGCTAGGAACTTGCAGTATGGCTCCAGATATGTAGTTCATTTGCATTTCAAGAATAGGCTAGGTAAAAATTTGAAGTCCTCAGTTTAAAAATTTTCCAAATTCGACTTCAATATTATTAAGAGGATGTGTTAAAAAAGCCGCATGCATCAACCAAGTTTGGATAGAAGGAAGTATGCTTGATGACTGGTCTATTTAGGTCCATATGTCCCGTTTACAAAAAAGGTGATCCTTTGTCCTGCCAGAACTATCGAGGCATATAGGCTTAGACCAAATATTCAATCTCAGGCAAATCCTGGAAGCGACCAACGAGTTTCAAGCAGAGACTCGCCATCTATTCATCGACTTCAAAGCTTCATATGATTGCATTCAACGTCAGCACCTCGAGCTCTTATTCAGTTGTGTCGCGTGATATTAGAAAATTCACGATGCAATGCGAAACCAATGAAAAGATCTTCCGAACTATTTCAGACATGCACAAAGTTTCAGGAAGGAGATATGCGCAATTTCTTCAATCTATTTCTGGAGAAAACAGTGCTCAGGGCAGGCGTTAACACTGATGGCAATATTTTTAAAGGATCTGTCCAACTTCTAGGGTATGCCGATGATATCGACATCATCAGCAACTTCCAACAGGAAAGACGAAGTGCACACTCTATAAAACCTTTGCTCGCCAGTCCTGCCTTATGGCACCAAGTGTTTGGCTTTAAGCATATTAGGAGAGTTGATATTGGGGTCCCTGGAAAGAAAAATTCTTCAACGGATATTTGGTTCCGTGTGTGAGGTGGGCGAGAGGAGGAGATAATACAACCCCAAACTCTATGAGTTGTATAAAAATATGGAATGGACAATAACGTTTCAGCCAAGAGAGAGTCTTTAAATCCAAGCCCACAGGTTTTCGAGAACGAAGAAGACCGAACGTCCAGTTTAAAGACCAAGCCATCGCAAATACCAGAAAGCTTGGTTTAGATGACTGGAAGCAGCGTGCTCGGGATTGTAAAGGATGGAAGGCTGTCGTGTATCAGGCTGTGACCCTTCATAGATTGGGAGCCGGATAAGTAAGTAGGAATGACCCACCAGAAAATGACATCTATTCTAATCGATGCTGCTAAGTTAAGGCACGTATCAAACACCTTAGAAGTTAACAAATTTCAATGAGCAAACGTCGACCTATTTGTGACCTTTTGCTTGTTGCGAAACAAATTCAGAGCTTGGCTGTGAAACTAAATGAAATGAAGAACCATCTTTATTTGACGATAAATTGACGTTTAACAAACCAGTAACGTTATCAGAATCTATAGATAGAGGTCCGTTAAGCTGCTAGTTTGATGCAAGCTTAGTGCTACAATCTGAACTGAGCCATAAATTCCCTTCCACTTCAAACTTTTGGGGGATCCAGTTTAACATCAATTGACATCCACCACACTTTCCAATAAGAAATTTCAAAAATCTTATGATGAAGATGTTTGATGTTAATTATGGACTCTCTAAATAGTGAACTTCCAAAAGACTTATTTTTATCCTTCCCACTTTAAGCTTGTGACGGACCTAGGTTGACGTTAAAGAAGCATCCACCACAATGAAAATTCAAAAACCTAATGATGCAGAGATCAGAGCCCTAGTGCTACTTTTGGGCTAGTTTAGTGCCTCAATTTAAAATGAATAGCTCCATGGTTTGACTTTCAAATTATATGATGCTGGATATAAAAAAACATGTAGACTTTCTATACTTTACCTAAAACAAAAAGAACAAAATTCTGACTAGGCTAAGAACTAGCTGATTTGAAAAAAAAATAAGTTTTGCTTTTCTAGTCATCGATGCACAAGGTATAGTAGATTTATTCAAGCAGCAATTGTAGGAGCATTTTGAAGTCGAAACTCACCATTTATTCATTGACTTTTAACGGCATATGTAAGCATTCACCGTCAGTAGCTCTAAAATGGCAATTTCCAGGAAAACTGATCCAGCTGTATCGTCTGATCCAGCTGTATCGTCTGTCATTATCCTTTGATAGTGACGTGAGAAACCGTCCATGATGCCAATATTGCCCACATACCATAAGTCCATTACTCATCTAAGACAAGCGTGTTGCCAGCAAATTTTAGTTTCTCCAAGTTGCTCCCGAAAACAACTATAAGTAGCTTAACTTCACTCAGTGAGAAAGTTTTGTTGTCGCCAACCAGTGATGGGACTTCTACCACTTAAGTGGTATTTCTACCACCTTTTTTTGTTTTTAAAATTCTACCACCTCCAACTCAAAATCTACCACCTTTTACCATTTTGCTGCTAGTAATAATAATTTTTCATTTCTATCATTAGGCGTGTTTTATTGGAGAAAACTATAGCTAGCACAGTAAAATTTCCCTCGGTAAACAACAACAACCCCAAAGTTGAGATAAAGTTTCGTAAAGTTGAAACCAAGGCGGCGCTGAACTAAGTTATATGTAAAGATAAGTTCGAATTTTTAATGGCGAATAGTTTTGACATTAAGTGGCTGTCTGCCAACCTTCAGAAAAAATACAAAGTGAATATAAAAGTGAGTATAGCGTTTTATTGGTGCTGCATTGCGGCGCTAGCTATAAATACCAAAAAAACGCACCTATTGTTTTTTTGTATTTGATATTTATGTACATTCTTAATAATAATTATTATTATTTGAACTAAATAATATTACGAGTAAAATTCGGAGACCACTGACATTTCTTCAAAAAATGTCTCGTTGTAGTGTTAAGGTACTCTGTGGCTAATTCTGTTAAGAACAAATTCTTAGGCTTATTTGAATTAGAAGAGTCTACAGCAAAGTTAAAGAAACGCTGGCGTCTTTTAGTATTCCCCTTGACAATATGATTGGCCTTTCATCAGACAATGCTGCTGTTATGACGGGTACACTGACTGGCGTTAACACACGGTTGAAAAATGTGAATCCTAATGTCTTAACGATTTTATGTAGCTGGCATAATGTAAGTTCGTGCTCCACCTATGCTGCAAAGTATTTACCAGGACACATTGGAACTTCTTTCATAGCATAGCTCAAAAAAACAAAAAGATTTCATAACTTTTCAGAAAGCACTTGATGTCGATGAACATCAAATTTTGAAAGTTTGTCAAACTCTGTGGCCGTCTTTAGAAATTGTCGTCAAAAGAATCATAGAGAAGTGGAATCCCTTATTTTATTTTTTATATCACATTCATTTGAAGAGCCTAACTTAAAAGCTATGAGCATTTTCAATTTTCAGAAAAATAAAGAAAATTTAGTTTTTTTTTTTTTAATTTTATTGCATTCAATTTAAAAATAATTAACGACTTAAATGGAAAATTTCAATCTGAGACGACAAAAATCCACCTCTTAGTCGAAAGTATGGAATATTTTAAGTCAAATATAATGAAAAATTCTATAAAACAGGAAAATATTGACGGATGTAAAAAATTCTGAAAACTATTTGCCATACAGTTAAATGTATTTTGGTTTATATTTTGAAGCATATTATGTACTAGAAAATGAAATACATGAAAATAAAACCATGGAGCTACGAAAAGTTATGTGTAGCTATTATGCTGAGTTATGTGTACAAATTCAAGAACGATTTACTTTTTTTGATGATAAAATTAAAGTATTCAAATATTTAGATCTGAAAAAAGTCATTGCTGGAACAATACCAACAGTCATTGGACTTTAAAAATATTTTCCGCCAAACGCTACAACCATTGAAACGCTCAATCTTGGGTGGAAAAAACTTATCGGCGAATTTAAAATAGTAGAAAGTTTGACATTGTACTACAGTGGATTTTTATTAAAAATTTGAAAGACGTAATGGGAGATTTAATGTTTGAAAACCTGTCATCATACATGTAACAACTTTGTTGTTTACCCCACAGTAGCGCAGCAGCTGAACGTAAATTTTCACAGCTCAAAAATATAAAAAATAATAAAAGAAATAAATTAAACGCAGCAACTGTTCACAACATTTTAGCTGTGAAAGAACTTTTGGGAAACGGGGAACATTTTGATTCCCCAGAGTTGTTGGTTAAATATGCTTCTAAATACAAATTCAAAAGAGGATGCTTTAAAAAATAATAATTTTATCGATTGTGAACTACATGTGATTTATAATTTTTAGTTTGAATGGACCGATTTCGTTTTTTTTTAATTTAATTGTTATAAAGAAATGATTTATTTACCATTAAAACATTTTTTTTCTACTACCTTTCTACCACCTTTTTTTTGGGCTATCCACCACCACTTTAGTTTTCCTAAGCCCCATCACTGTCGCCAACTTTATCTGTCAAAAATATGATGCCAAAATTGTGTTTGCGTATGCATTTTTTTTAACTAGCTGATGCCCGTAATACGGAGCCCTTAAAGTATCTTTCCCTTGCTCACAAGGTAGCTTCAAAGAAATTTTAAGGAGCTTATCGGTGTAGTAAATTTTGTTTTTCCGGTGTTGTCTGTTTGTCTGGTTGTTCTTCAGTAGAATTGTAAGCGGTAAATAGTTAATAAATGCAAACTGGAATGCCATTTTTACATCCCGTTTTTGGGCTAATTTAAAAACCCACAACAAAAGTTGTTCCATGGGTGAGTGCTTTGTTTTCCGAGCAACAAAGTTCCTTGAACCGTGAGCAACTCGGAGCAACTAAAAATTGTCGGCAACTTAAATAATTGCCTTGGAAGCTGCAGTTTTTTGTTTTTCTTTAATAGCGTCACACTAACTTCTGGGGTCTAAAACACAGAACAACAAGTCAAATAATCAATAATTACTTGTTCAACTGTGTTTGTTCAACAATTAAAAATCATTTCTGTAATAGATTAAAAACTTTAACCCTTGTCATCTGAAAAATAGTTCCTCGACTTCTTGCACTAGTTCAACAAGTAATTCTTACACGATGAGTCATAAAGTTTCCAAAAAAAAAAAGGATTTTATCTAAACTCAGCGCTTTGCTGATGAATCTTGGACGAACGTTATTTGTGGGAGGGACTTTCAGTAAAATCACTCACTTTATAAACACTACTGAAAATTTTGACTTCGAACAAGTTCGCAGCGATTTTGTCGGTTGAAATTTATCAACTATTCGAAAAGTTTATTCTCTTTTTTTTAAACACTTGTTATTTCTAGTTACAGAAACAGTGGATTTATGAAATTTCTCAACTGTGAAAAGATGCCAAAACAATTGTTTTAATTATCATAGACTTGTTATTCCATGTTGTGTGAATGTGAATTTAATTTTTTCCACAAGCACTTTACCATGTATTGTGTTATAGGATGTTGTTTTTTGGCAAAATATCTTCACGCTTGTGGAAAATCTGAGTTGGGTATGAAATCTCGAAAATTGAAATCTCGCATTCGAAATCTTACAATTAGAAACCTCACAATTAGAAAATCTCACTTTTAATAATTTCGCAATTCAAAAGTCCCACTTTTAACAATTTCGCAATTACAAAATCTTGCAAATTAAAAACTCGCAAATTAAAATTGCAACAAATAAATTTTTGAAATCAAAATTTCTCCAAAAAAATAATATTTTGCAATAGAATTAAATTTTACGAGATTTCATAACTTCTGCAAAACGAATCGAGAGCCTTCCTTCTTTAAGACAATATTGTTATTTATAATTGTTATTGTTTATATTTCAATTGTTGTTAAGAGAACAAAAAAGAAAATTTTTTTATTGTAAAATTGTTTTATTTTTTGGTTCGCAGGATTTTTGTTTTTCAGTGCAAAACTTAGAGCGATATGTACATAACTGTGAGATTTAGATTTGCAAAATTTTAATTTGTGAGATTTCAGTAGGTATGTGAGATTTAAAATTTCGTCACTTTGGTTGATACTTGCGAGATTTTTTGGTGCGAGATTATTAAAAGAGAGATTTTGTGTTTGGAAATTATAAGAAGCAAAATAATTTATTTTCGAGATTTCGTTTTTCGAGACTTTTTAAAAATTGCCAGATTTGGCTATGCGATATTTTGGTTTGCGAGATTTCGTTCCACTCCCAACAAAAAAAGAGAGATTAATAGCTTTTTGCACAATTATAAAAAGCAGGATTTGTTAATTTGCGAAATTTCGTTTTCTCGAGATTCTTAAAAATTTGCTAGATTTTCTTATGTGAGATTTTGGTTCGCGGGATTTCGTACCGCTTCCAACAAAAACACGGATGTAATCTTCTTCATCAATCTGTCTCATCAGTTTTTTACGGGCCTAGGTACTCCATATCGAGGATTCATATTAAAGAGAAAACTTAATCAAAGGACACGGTAGTGCCCACCCAAGTTCGCGGCACTACACCCTTTTTACAGGAACAAACTCAGGCGGTTTTCAACCCCCCTCTAACTTCAGTACCAATTAAGTCAGAAACTTCAAATTCGGAGTATTTGCTGAACTGATCAAACACAGGTGGCTCACCAAATTTCAACTCCTTAGCATTAGTAGTTTCCAAGATATAGGACTTCAAAAATCGCAAAAACCGTAACTGACTGACTGATTCACTGACTCACTGACAGATCATCAAAATTATGGAGCACTTCCCGACATCGTAGAAACTTGAAATTTCGCCCAACGGTAGGCCTTGTGATACATACAAAGGAAAAAATCGAAAATCTGCAATTTTCTATTCAGGGGGCGTGGCATCCACCCACTTTCTTAAATATTTTATAAATTATATGGAGCCTTTCCGATTGTTGTAGAACAATGAAAATTGGTAAGTTGGTAGGGTTTGAGGTACTTAGAAAGAAAAAAATTGAAAAATTGGAATTTTCCATACAGGGGGCGTGGCATCCACCCACATTCTTAAAAATTCTTATAAACTATATGAAGCACTTCCGATTGTTGTAGAACGATGAAAATTGGTAGGTCGGTAGGACTTAAAGTACTTAGAAAGAAAAAATTAAAAAATTGGAATTCTGCATTCAGGGGGCGTGGCATCCACCCACATTCTTAAAAATTCTTATAAATTATATGGAGCACTTTCGATTGTTGTAGAACGATGAAAATTGGTAGGTCGCTAGGACTTGAAGTACTTAGGAAGGAAAAGAAACGAAAATTTGGAATTGTCCATACAGGGTGGGTGCCATCCACCCACTTTATCAGAATTGCTATTATTTGTATGGAGCACTTTCGGTCGTCGTAGAATTATGAAACTTTGTAGAGCGGTAGGGCTTGACTTTCACCTGGCAAAATAAATCTTTGCAAAAAGGAGTGAAATCACAACAAAAACATAAATGTTAAAAAAGGAGCCAAGTTCTTATGTGTACAAGAAACCTGTGCGTAAAAAGTCAGTCAAAAAAAGTAATGAGATCTAAAATATATGCCAAGTTTTAAGTTCATGAAGTTTAACATCAAATAACTTAAGTAGAGTAATATCGAAACAATTCCAAATCGTGACAGAAATTTGGTAATTAATGATTACTGATTAAAATTTGGTGGATTTACTTGGCAAGCTTTCTCTTAAATACTTACTTAATCACAAATTTAAAATGTATGATAACTTGACCAGTGAACCCACCAAATTTTAATCAGTTATCATTAATTACCAAATTTCTGTCATGATTTGGAATTGTTTCGATATTACTCTACTTAAGTTATTTGATGTTAAACTTCATGAACTTAAAACTTGGCATATATTTTAGATCTCATTACTTTTTTTGGCTGACTTTTTACGCACAGGTTTCTTGTACCCATAAGAACTTGGCTCCTTTTTTAACATTTATGTTTTTGTTGTGATAAGAAATCAACTGATGGAGCTTCTCATTGACAAACTAAACATTAAAAAAAAATCTCATTAGAAATCTGTTAGAGGTAAATTTTTTTCATCTTCCATTCAATACTTTTGAGTTGTTAAATTTTTCAATTTACAATCTCCCCTTTGTTAAAACCTAAGTTTTGTCTTTGAAGAAAATCCAGTTTTTAAAGTATCCACACCAAGTTCGTTCATCTCACAGGATCTCAAATGTATACTCATTTAACCCACTTCAACACAGAGAATTAGCTCTATTACTTCTATGTGTTTCAAAGAAACTGTCTATACTAAATTACCCTACAGCAATAAAAAAAAAACTACCTTTAAAGCTATAGTTTTACCTTGGTTACAAGGATTGCTATTTATTTTGAAAAAATGAAATCCACTCACATGTAGTTGCAATAAAAAATAGCAGGACTATAGCAACTGTTTCCTTATCTCTCATACACTCAAAGTATATTACGGTAAAGGTACACACTACAATATTCTCTTTTGTTTAAAAATAGCAGTGAGAAAAGCTACAATATGCTGAGAGTAAAATATTGTTCATCTATAAGATATTCTTCAATGATAAAAAAAGCCTGGGAAAACCCATTACAAAAAAAAAACTAAAAAGATAAATATTGTAAAATGTTGCTTTGAGGATAGTAGCCGAGATAGAATCCTTTTTTATTTTGTTCCATTTGCCCTTTTCCCAGAGAATTTTTCCTAGAATTTTAGGATAAGGATTAAAGTTGAAGCTAGGAGTGGAATTGTGAGTGAATGAGAGTATGTGTTTTGTGTATAAGGTGGTTTTCTTGGATATTTTTTATATTTTTTTTTTAAGAAACTAAGACAAATGGTCATCCCTTTTGGTTTATTTAGTGGTCTCTCTGAGGCATGCTTGGAATTTTTAAAAATATTATTGAATTACATTTTGGATTTGTTATATTTCCAGGCAGAAGCAGTAGCCAGCAGAAGACGAAAAAAAAGCCTTTTCTTTATCAGAAAGAGACATATATTTTATATGACACCCTAGGGGATAGTTTGTAGTAGGTAACTAGTTTTATATTTTTTTCTTGTTTTCGATCGTTCTATGAGGACTATCTATACCCTTTATATTATAAGAATGGCATCTCTAAGTCGACTTTGTTCTATAAGAAATGAGTTTTGCATGTTATCTGATTTACTTATTATTATTACTTTTTTTTTTGCTTTTTACAAAAGAGGTGAATATAGCTAGAGTCGTATTATTATTTGTTTTGTAAAAGGAAAATGAAAATGAATGTCTTTAGGGTATGATGGGGATGATGTAGGTTTTTTTGGGAATTATAGATTAGATTGCACTTTA
The DNA here is from genome assembly GCA_963921185.1 of Dasysyrphus tricinctus. NCBI lineage: Eukaryota > Metazoa > Arthropoda > Insecta > Diptera > Syrphidae > Dasysyrphus > Dasysyrphus tricinctus. Next base: position 111,790,050 of record OY992533.1, read on the forward strand.
GGGAATATAGGCTTTGTAAATGGAAAAGTTACAAGGATTTAAATTAGAACAGAAAGATATATTGGTTCGAATGAATTATGATGGGAATATTAAAAAGGGGGATTACATACAGTAGAGAAGGAAGTTTAAATGGACTTACATATATTTCGATAAATGCAGAAAGGATCAACTGAACGAATTTTTTTTTTTTAATTCAAGAAGATAAAGTCGTAAGATAACTGGGTTTTTGTGGAATATTTTGGATAATTAACTGGGTTTTAAAGATAAGAGTAGAGGATAATGGGTGGGGAACGTTTTCAAAGTATTTTATGGTCAGAACAGTGTCTGAGAAAAGTCGAGACAAAATATTTCAGGGAAACGAAGGGGGAATTGTAAAAAAATCTGCTCAGCTTTTGATCTGCCTACATTTTATGATGAGAACACTTTAGGCTGTTCTGAGAAAAAAATCCGCGGGTGATTTTTGGTCTTGTTTACATTGATGGGAAACAGAGAAGGACATATTATGTTTATAGTTGTTCTATAAAGAACTGCACGCATACGCGACACCAACTTAGTCGAAAAAGTGAAAATCCAATGAGCTAGGGCGGTGCACCTTGAGCAAAAGGACATCAATGCTATTATGGCTTGGAAAGATTATGAATTCAGAACGGTGTGACAGTGCAGTAGGAGTCCAGTGGTTGAGCATTCAAGTGGAAGAGAACCTCAACTAACAACGTATCAAAACTGGAGACAGCTAGCTCAAGGGCGAGTCAGGTCAAAAAATCTTGTTGACTAAGGTCCACCCGGGTGTAGATTTTAGGTCTGTTTGTTATCGTGAAATTTCTTGCAAATTTTCACAAATTTTTACAAATTCTTACAAATTGTCACAAATTCCTGTTTGTGAGCATCTAAAGAGCGCAATGAGAGAGCAAATAATTTCCCCTCCGTTGGAAAACTTGCAAATTTCTGATACACAAATTTCTGTGAACACGAAGTGTTACAACTACTGTCAAAAATGGTGGTGGTCAGTTTCTGTCACAGCGTTGCCACTAATCTTAAAATTTTCCGAAGAATTTTTAAAAAGAAAGCAGTTTATTCAGTTTTCTTACAGAAGATCTGCATATTCCAGTTTTGACTTCTATTTTCAAAATAGAAGAACAAAACAAATTAAAAATAACATAATATAGCTAATTAATTATGATGTTAGGATTGTTATCAAAGCAAGCCAATAGTCGGAAGCCGTAATAATAGAATTGAAAGGTTAGGGGACTGAATTTTGATCGATAATAATTTTCTTTTCTGAAAAATAAAAGATCAGTAGATTCGATTTAAAAGCAGTAGATTTGTTTTGAGAAAAAAATGCATTAGATCTTTTGAAATCATGGCAAAGTGGCAACGCCATTTATACACAAAAATGACGTTTCTAACGAAAAGTAATGCAGTTCATGGTTCAATGCGTTTGTTAACTTTTTCAAATTTCCCCGAATCTTATAAAATTGTCCCCTCTTTTCAAAATTTGGCAGTTTTTACACATTTTTTTTTGGAAAACAAATCTTTCAAGGAAACAAAGACCTCCCCCATCACCTATGACATACCATGACAGACACAACAGAAACAAACTTTAATCTGGAGGGCTATGGGGATATTCGCAACACTTTCAGCAGAAGTCACGGCTGCCAGCGAGGGATTCGCTTCGAAAGAAGCTAATTCACCATTGATAAAAACATTCACAACGATAACAACAAAGATATAACACAAATAACACACGAGGACAAAACAGTGACAATGACGGACGAATAAAGGAAGGACGGACCTACTCCTCAACCCCTTTGGCAATCCCGAAGTGGGGGAATGGACAGTTGACAGTGATGATGTCGTTGACTGGTGTTCCGTTGCCAGCTTTAATCTCTCGGGACTGTCAACTTCCTGACTGACACAAAACATGAACTAACTACCGGACTATCGAACTCACCTACCAGAAGTTGCATGGACCATTCCACCCCTAATTTTATCGACATTTAAAATTCGTTTTGTTGAAGAAAAGCAACTCAAAATCTCCGATCACGCCAAATATCTCGGTGTGATCTTGGACAAGAAGTTGAACTGGATTCTCAACATAAAAGAGAGAACGAATAAAGCCAGCAACATGATAATTTGGTAAAACTTGGGGTGTGAGGCCAATTACACTGTGCTAGTTCAAAAAACCGACAGATGGCGCACATATCTACTAAAGATAATTCTGATATGCTGAACACGATGGCATACTTAGTTTTTCGAGATTAGGTCAAATAAGAAAGATTTTCGATTTTAAAAATTTGCTTACAAGCCTGAAATAAACGATACAAATCTTGATGTATTTGATATGTTTTGATTATAAATAAATGTTAATTGATCAAATATGTATTTTTTTTAGTTAAATTATAAATTGCAAAATTTATAAAGTCAAAAAAACTTACAATTCCACACTTTAAAACATGTTTTTTGACAGAAAAAGCATAATTTTTTTTTCAATTTTACCTACAATTTTAAATTAAATGAAGTTTGTTCAATTTATTTGGCCTATATTACTTTATATTTATTGTTGAAATATAGGACAGCATTCATAAGAACCTACACATATAATATACTACACCATCGATTGGTTAGGTGTTTAAAACACTTTTTTCGTAGAAGCAACAAATTTTGAGAAAAACGGGCACAAACCTACTCATTACCTATTTTACCCAAGCAAGATGATGACAAAAATTACATTACGGTAAAAAGTTCTGATTAAAACGTTTCTGCACGTTTTTCGCGAAATCTGTTGCTCCTACGAAAAAAAGTATTATAATCTCTTTTGTGGAGAATTACATAAGCTACAATTTGTACCTTCACCTTTTTCCAAATAAACTGATAGTTTTCGAGTAATTAAGACAAAAATTAATTTCACCCCCCCTAAAAAATTTAGCCCTTTCCCGAATTTACGGAACTTTTTAGAAAATGCGTTAGACGTCCAAACAAAGCTCTCAACCAAAATTCAGCTTTTTCGGAATTTTTACGAAGTTTCGCCATTTTTTTGTCTAATTTTCCTGGGCTATTATTTTGAAGACAAATTGATATAACACCTAACCAATTGATGGTGTAGTATGTATGTGTAGGTTCTTATGAATGCTGTCCTATATTTCAACAATAAATATAAAGTAATATAGGCCAAATAAATTGAACAAACTTCATTTAATTTAAAATTGTAGGTAAAATTAAAAAAAAAAATATGCTTTTTCTGTCAAAAAACATGTTTTAAAGTGTGGAATTGTAAGTTTTTTTGACTTTATAAATTTTGCAATTTATAATTTAACTAAAAAAATACCTATTTGATCAATTAACATCGATTTATAATCAAAACATTAAATACATCAAGATTTGTATCGTTTATTTCAGGCTTGTAGGCAAATTTTTAAGATCAAAAATCTTTCTTATTTGACCCTATCTCGAAAAACTAAGTATGCCATCTTGTTCAGCATATCCGAATTATCTTTAGTAGATATGTGCGCCATCTGTCGAAGAAAAAAAGTTCCATTTTCAAGCACAGTGTTATTATGAAGGAAATGCAGTCTGGTGGAATGCACTGGACAAAGTTACCAACCTTAAAATCATGGCCAAGGTACAAATGGTGGCATGTATTGGTATCACTGGGGCAATGAGGTCCACCCTCATAGCGGGTGTTGGAAGCTATACTCAACTTAAAACCCATTAATCTTTTTATACACGAATCAGCAGCCAATAGCGCACTTCGGCTTTGCCAAACTGGTAGCTGGAGACCGAGTGCTACAGACCACCCACAGATTCTACAGAAATACACGGGGAATTTGGTATGCACTAACTACATTACACACCGTTTAGACTTCCACAAGCCGTTAATGACCGTTTGTTAGGAGAGAGGACTAGCTTATGAACGAGCCGTCAACCTGCGAACCGATGACCGATGACGGTTCCTAGATGGATACTTGTGTTGGTGCAGGCTTCTTTTCAGAAAACCTCGGACTAACCAGCTCATTCAGACTTTCTTATTACAGCACTTTCTTCCAAGCTGAGATCCTGGCAGTGACAAAAGATGCTAAAAACAACTCTCAATGATGGCAATACCACACGCAGATATCACCCTTTTCATTCATAGCCAAGCGGTAATAAAAGCGATTTCTCTACGTTGAAATCAAATCGAAGATTGAAACTTGCTGTCAACAAGAGCGAAAGGTTCTTGGTACATAGCACAACATAAGGCTCTACTGGGACCCTGGTCACAATTGTGTCCCACGAAATGAAAGCAGTGACGAGCTGGCAAGAATAGGATCAACTCTTGATCTTCATCAGGCAGAAACAATAGTTCAGGTCTCACCCTGCAATCTTAAGCAGGTAATCGAGAGTAAAGTTCTAGCTACGACAAACAAGCGAAGGAGCTCGTTCGTCACCTGTGTTATAACCAGAAAATGATGGCCTTCTTTCAACAAACAAAAGCCCGATAGCATCATTGAACTGAATAAAAAGTCACCTGGATTACCAACAGAAAAAGATGATACTCAGTTTGGACAACTTATGCAGGGGATGTGGTTACGTAGAGATACACGAGGATACTCCTCACTACCTGTGTCACCACCCTGCGCTATACCATCTGAGAAACAAGCTCCTAGGGAGACACTTCTTCAACGACTTGGAAAAACTCTCTGACATTACAAGCAAACATCTCATGAAATTTATTAACGCTACCAAAAGGCTTGAAAATTCTTATGCTCTATCAACCAGCCAACTACAAGATTGGAAATTTCTCCAACCACAGTCAAAGAAACAAAAAGGGTCCAGGACGACAGTGATATAACGAACGGAAACTGAAAGTCACGCGTGTTTCTTGTAGGAACGGCAGTAAACGGAGAATGGGCACCTCGCCTATACACCAGCTATTGCACCTCTGCGGTGAACATGAACATCAGTGGGATGGGGCCACCTCTCCCTTATAGATTCATAAAATCCTCTTGACGATAGAGACAGCTATGACTCATTCAGCAATCCTGACCAAATAAGCGGGCATGTGCGCCAACTGCTTACCTATTAAACTCATCTACCAGTAGTTGCAAGGAGCCACGTGCTCCTACGGATGCTCCCATTGACTTTTCAGGCTATATATATCGGGCTTACGGTATGGTTTGGTACCGGCGGAAAATAGGTTTTAATTTATTATTATTAATTTATTACAAGCAAACAGTTCTGGAAAGTGGTGTCTCGGAAACGGCTCCTATACGATTTGGATGAAATTTTAAGAGTTGGTTCTTTTTATCTGGAGGATACGGCTTAGATAGTGATTTTAATAAAATCCATTCATTGCAAGGCCCTTTCTTCTCATATCATGGAATTTGGTCTAACGATTTTTGTAACAATTTAACTAAAGCTATTATAAATTTTGACAATCAGAACCATCCATAGAACCGTTTTTCTTTTTTTGTTGGATTTACTCATTCAGTGCTTGGCTGTTATGGATCAAACTTTTAGTACGGCATAGGGCCTGTTTCAATAATATCCGAATAAAGTTCTAATTATATGACACATATATTTCGAGGCAGGGTCATAAGTTCATATTCACAAAATTATTTTTGTCTCATTACTTCCTGAGACTCAGGTGGGTCAAAAAATATTTATGACCTTCATCTAAGAGACCCAGAATGAAACGGAGACTGATACTGAGACGATACTTACTACAAAAGTAGCGTTTGGTTTTTTATCGTGGCCAGCCCTAACCAGAAACCATGAATTTATCGACTTATTATTAAAAAATTATTATTATTTCCTCCAAGATACTGATTCTTGCGAGGAACTGACAAATCCTCCAAGAGTATCTGTTATCATGAATAAGTGCTTCTCATCTAGCTGTTAGGACTCAGCAAAAAATTGTAGGTCCCCTCCAATCCTGCCAACAACATGAACCCAAGAATGGTTGAGGGGTGTGAGTCACTTGGCCTTGTTTCACCATGAGCTGTCGTGCCATCAAATTTAATTTATTAAAAATTATTATATAAAAATTGAAAACATTATTCGAGCCATTAAAAATACAAAACAAGTAGTCCCCATGTTGAAAATAAAAATCATCAAAATAATCATCGTCAACAAAACAAACTTAAAAAATAAAAACAAAAAAAAAACATTTTTAAATTAAAATATGTTTGTATTGTGTACATATTTTGGCATTACATATTTAATTTTTATTTATGAATTAACACACCCAATACTCTTACAAAACAAACAAAATGTCCTTATTTTATTTTGTTTACCTTTCTTTTCGGGAAGAAAATAAAAAAAAAGAAACAAAAAAAAAAAAAACAATAGATACCTATTCAATGTACCCTCGAAAAAACTCTGACAACAAAAAAAAAATATATAAATCCTGGCCAATAATAAATCACTTGATTCAATGAAGGGACCACAATGTAAATTTTCACAAACAACGTTAAATAACAAATTTCAGCAAAAGAAAAAGTAAAAAAAAAATTATAATCAAACAGAAAGCATTCGTGATTTTCTGCCCGAAAATGTAGAAAAAAAAATAAAAATAAGGGACAAACAGGCGGACAGGACACCCTTATGATTTTCAATAAATTTATTGATAAACAACTGCTGTTATAGTAAATTCCCAATACCTATACTAATAGGGAGCAGCACAAAACCTATATAGTTGACAAAAAAAAGGATATTATGGGTAGGTACAGGAGGTTCCGTTCAATTTAATTTCCAAAAACTTTTTTCAAGGATGAACGTATAAAAGATAACAAAAAAAAAACATCGATTGATATTATTTCAGGGCCGTACGTGACAGTGCATTAGAGTAGCTAGGGGGTCAGGTAGGTATCGAAGGATAGGAAGGATATTCATATTATACGGCCATTCCAAAGTAACGGAGAAGACAATCGGACGCTTGTAGTAAGGTTTATCTTGTTAAGAAATTAATATTTTTTTATGAAACTCAGTGGTTTTTAAGAATTTATCACAAAGTACACGACACAGAAGTTTCACCAAAAAATTATGAAATTTAGTAAGTTTATTGAAAGAAATAGACGGTAACGGAGAAGACACGTACGATTTAGAGATTTCCGACCATTGCCTTGAAGTTTAAAATTCTGCGCCGTCCATTAAGATATGAAGTTGATTTTTTTTGCACACTTTCATAAAACCAACATTTATCAAAAACCATCCTTGGTTTAATGCCAAGTTTTATTTTACTAACAGAACAAAATATGAAAGATGGTAACGGAGAAGACAGCTAATGGTAACGGAGAAGACACGTACGATTAAAGATTTCTTTTTTGTTCAGTTATATTGGAATTCGTATTTTTAAATTATTCTCATCAATGATAAAAGTGATTCAGGCAATTGAAAAAATGTGTGTAAAATTTCATTTAAATCGGTTAACGTTAACACGTGCTAGCGAGCACTTGAAATTTGTCATTCAAAACACATGGGGTTTTCACAGTTTTTACTCAAAATATCAGCAAAATTGTAAAAGTTGATGGAAAATCTTTAAACTTGGCACATAAATTAACTACTGTTAGGAGTATCAAAAAAAAAATATTTTCAATAGTTTTGCATAATATTAACCCCTTCAAAAAATTTAATTAAAAATCGTTGTTTTTGTGCATTTGTTGCTATTTTAAATGGAGTAACTGTTGTTTACAAAAATAAAAAAAATATATTTGTATACTCCTTATGGTATTTAGCATATATGCCAAGTTTGAAGTTTTTCCATCAACGTTTACACTTTTACGGGCCCTTTGAGTAAAAGACTGTCAAAACACCATGTTTTTTATATGAAAAACTTCAAGTGCTCGTTAGCACGTGTAAACGTCAACCGATTTCAATGAAATTTAACACATATTTTTTTTTTAGTTACCTTGATGCATTTTAAGCAAGGGGATCAAAGAAATTCAGACTTAAAAAAAAAAAGTGCCTGTGAGTCGTTGAAATTTGGATGAGAAAGTGCAATTTTGTCTTCTCCGTTACCCTGTTTTAGACAGTAAGACATGATTTAAAAATCTATAAAAAATCCACCATAATCCTTTTTCCAGTCTTGCTTTGTATGCGGAATAATTTTACAAACACTAATATAGTCCACCATTTATACCAACTTTAGTCGTTTTTCGGTAACGGAGGAGACATGAAATGTTCAGTCATTTTGAGGCGTAATACTATTTTTACAGCACTCCTATCAGAAAAATAGTTCCGAATTTAAGTAGTGTATTGAAAACATTTATAAAAACTTAACTGCACATTGCCATTTGCATCACATTTTATAGAGAACTGATAGCGGCAAAAATGCCGAAAAATGCCCAGATACGAAAGATAAAGTATGAGCTTTTTTGATCACTTGCCTATTTTACAACAACAAGTAAAATTTTATATTTACAATTTTTTCGTTAACTCTAATATATATTGTAAATATTGGCATATTTAAATATATTTTTTCCCTTAATTTGAAATTGAGTTGCTTGGTTTCGAAATTTTTGAATGGCCGTATATAAAAAAAAGATAATTAATAAGGTAGATATGTACATATTTTGATTATTGGTAGGATAGCAAGAGCAAAAGGTTCTAATGGTAAATGAGAGTGAGACTTGAGATTTAAACCTGGAACATGTGCTGAATTCTTGAATTTGAAGATTGCTTAGATGCAATTGAACTAGGTATTATTTTTCTTAAAGTGAGTGCAAAAGTTATATAACCCTTTTTTTTAGGAAACATGTCTTTTGTCTCGAATTCTAGATTCTTAAATATCTAAGCTTCCGAAAAATGTGACTTGTTCTCCTTGAACCAATAATTTTGAAGATCGATGAAAGATGAATAAATGAGTTGAAGTGGAAATTCTGGCAAGGTCAGAATTCTTTTTGCAAAATTCTGCTTTCAAAAATTTTGCTTGTCAAAATTCTGATTTTCTAAATTCTTTTTTACAAAACCTTACTAAAAAAAAAGAAGCGCGTGATTTTTATCATTTTTCCAAATTTTAAGTGAAGCACTTTTGTCTTGCGATAAATTATACGGAAAATTTCTTTTAAGTAAGTATTTTTAAGTCTGCTCTTTTGTCTAAGAAAAAAATTAAAGCAATAAGTGCAAAAGTGGTCTAACCCATTTTTTTTTTGCAAATTCGATTTTTCTGGATACTTTTTTACATTTATTTGGCAAAATCTATCTAAGATACATTTTACATATCTTAGCTTTGCAAAAACTTGACTTAACTCAATTGAATTTTTAATTTAGTAACAGCTGCGTTTTATTATTTACAGGTTTGGCTTCAGGTTACATTTTAACAAGTATTACAAAAACAACATGAAACTAGGTTTCTATCAAGGTTTATTTCAATAGCCCAGATACAAATTTTCACTCTGACTGGCAGGTGGCTATTAACCATGGTGAATTATGTCAGCGTTTTATCAGAAGTGTTAGGAAAAGAGACAGGCCTTACATAAAAAAAGTAAACATAAGGGAAAAAGAGACGGTTTATAGCACTGTTTTCGCACTCGCATCGATTTAAAAACAGAATAAACAGAACTTACTGTCTGAAATTTTATGTCAGAATTTCAAAAACCAGAATTTTGAAAAGCAGACTTTCAACAGACAGAACTGAAAAAATCAGAATTTTGAAAAACAGAATTTTCAATAAAAAAAAAACAGAATTTTGAAACACAGAATTTTGAAACGCAGAATTCTGACCTGCTCTCTGAAAAATCAGCTCAAACTTAAACTGGGGTATACCATTCTTGCCCTCATGTCATATAGGGTTAATATTTGAGTGGGTCTTATACACCAATAAATAACAACTATCTACATACAGCTTCGCACATTGTTTGAAATCCTCTTCCATTGTGGAGGTGTGGCGTTCCGCTTCTGCACGGGTTTGACCATTTCCCGGGATTTTTTTTCCAAAAACGTTCTAAAGCTTGAAAGCATTTTCACATCATCTTCGAAAGTAAGGATGTCAATTTAAAGTAAACTCTATGCATACCGATACAGAACATACATTATTGAAAGTTTAAGTAAACAAAAGTATTCTAAGGTAACTACCCTGGGGAACTCCTAATTTGACATGAAAAGTTTAGGGAAAGGATTTATGATTTAACTTGGTAAGATCCATTTTGAAAATAGGAAGTGGTGAATCCAGAAGTGAACCCAAATACCTTTTATATAAAAGTTATGAAAAATGATGAGAAAGTCGATTATCGAAAATATTAATTTTGATGTTGAAAATTTTAATCTTTTGGACCAAATTTTTCGTAAACAAGTCAAAACAAAAAAATTCACAATAATAATTAAGATTTTCAAAACCAACATTAATTTTTTCGATTATCGACCTTCGACAAAAGTTTATCCAAAGAAAACGACACTCGCAATAAGGGCCTTTATTTCGAAATCTGTGAAACATGACTTTTCAGCTTCGAAAAGTGATATGTTTCAATCTAATTTCCTTCAATATCAATAGTGTTATTCTGTTAGTTAGTGAGTTTAACTTTTGAACCAACGAAATTTTAGGAGGGATACCATCTGATCATAAGTTGTTTTCATGATCTAAAGACAAAAGTTATCAACCAATTTTGATAAATTGTTTAGGGTTAGAAAGCCATTGTCGCAGTGCTGTGCAGAATCATACACTTATACGTATACTGTGAGTGGGTAATTTTTGTTAAGTTCTCTTTTATATGGCCGATCACTGTGCACATGAAAAAGAAATTGAGTTCTAAAACCAAAAAAAAGTATTGCAACGACTTTCACATTTGTACTATTACGACTCTCGAAGAAACTATAGCGACTCTCTAATGAAGAAGCGCCATCTTCCGGATTAAGCCTGATACAAGCCAACCTATGGAGAGCTTTCGTGAGCTTTAGAGCTTTGGTGCCAAATGTCAAAATAAAAGCTATAGAAAGTTAAATTATGGGAAATTGCTTCTAGAGCCTAGAAGCAGATACCAGAACTTTCCAGCAATATCCAGAGCTGGTCAAAGAAGTACAAAAGCAAATGTTACACCTGCAGTGGACACAGTTAGTTTTTAATAGCGAATTCATAAAGTTGGTTGTAATAATAGTGAAAAGTAAAGTTGGGGAATTAATTTCAGTATAGTTGAGTGGTGAACAGTAAATTGTTTGTAGTAAGAAAAGTAAAATGTTTTATTTTGTTATTTCACGTTTAAAATAACCATGAGGCCACACGAGCGAGTAAACTGGCAAGCGAGTTGTACACACACTAATTGTCAAATCACTCACATCTCTACTCGAAAAAGGTAAGCCAGTCGACTAGCGAGTAGCAGAAACAGTTCACATACTAAAGGTAATATCATTAGCGTTTTCTTTTTTGTTCAGTTCTGCGCATCCATCAAAATCAGTGGAAAATGGCGAATCCCGTGACCCCAACTCGTTAAACATCAAAATTTGTTGTGTGTTGTGTGTTATGTGTTCATTTGTTACTTATTTATTAGCAAATACAATTATTTCAAGCTTTTTAGTGATTATTAATATTATTTTGTCATGCAAACAACATTCCTTCCTGGTTTTTAGTGTTATTTAAATTATCATTTTGTGTTTGTTTTCTTCGTTGTTGCTGTAATGCAGCGGACGGTGTCACGTAAGGCTGCCATCTTGAATTCCTTTGACAGTTCTCATTTCGGACAACATGCGCAAGATAATACCTTAGATATGTGTACTGTGAGTTGCAAATTTTTGGAAACAGCCAATATTTTAATGAGAGAATGGAAGTAAATTGGGAGCGGCATGGAATTATTTGGAATTTAAATGAGAAAACTGGAATTATTTGGAATTCAAATGAGAAAACATGGAAGGATCGTTTTCTTTCATTTTCGCTTTTAGGAATAACCCAAAACAAAGACGGTCGAAATTGAGGTACTGCTTTCAATTCGATCCACCGTGCTTTTCAAAATAGGCCCCAGGTTCTATAGTAAAACTGATTTACTTTACCCGGCAGCCAGACGAGCGAGTACTCGCTAGCGAGTTGGGTATGAGTACATACATTAATTGTCAAATCACTCGCTCAACTGGCTTCGAAAAAGGCAAGCCAGTTCACTAGCGGGTAGGAAAAGTTTCGATGTATAAGAAATTCGTTAGCGATTACTCACTCGTGTGTCCTCAGGGTAAGTGCCCTATTACACGATGACTTTTGATGCACGACTTTTTTCGAAAAAAGTCATGAGTCATGACTAAGGTGACTATACGTCCCGATTTCGGCGGGTTAGTCCCGCTTTGGAGCTCCGTGTCCCGCTGTCCCTAAATAAAGCAAAATGTCCCGCTTTGAATTCCGAAGTTGAAGTTTTTGATCAGGCGAAATGCAATCAAGATACAGGTGTTTTCGATGAGTTTTTACTCAAATATAATTTTGATAGATTATGCAAATAATATCAACATTTCTGCAAAATCAGAATTGGAGATGAAAAAATCTTTGGAAGCTCTACATATATATTTGTCAGCAAAAGGCATGACATAGAAATTGAAAATTAAGAATTTTGCTAGGTATGAGAAAAACACATGTTACCCTAAAAGATTTCCAATATTTGGGATTATATCTGAGCAGCACAGGTTCTTGGAATGAAGTCATAAACATCTTCAAAACCAAGAGAGAAAAGCTGCTACAGAAGTTTCTTGGTCTCGCTAATTGGATCTCTTCCATTGGTATAAGAAACTGCTAAAAGTGCTTTGAATTTTTTAATGAAACTTTTACAGGTCTTATAATGAAATTTTGACAGTCCAATCCAACACTCAACGACCAATCTGGGCAACAAAATTCAAGAATCTTTCAATGAATAATAATTTGTTTGTGATATGGGTACAGCAAAACTTAGGTATTGTGCGAGAATCGTACGTTAACATTCCCGAAGATAAGAAGAGTCTTGTCGAACATATACTTCCAAGCTGTTCGTTCATTGTGCTAACAGGCCAATATGATCACTGAATTTCGAACGGTTATAGACACACTTTCGACCCAATTAACATTTGTACGATTTGTAATATGAATTTGATACCATTGAACATTTTTTCTTAAGATGTCCTACTTTCAATGCAATGAGAAACAATTTCCTATTTTCCAACAACTACATCATAGAAGACCAATCTTAATATCATAATATTATTTAAAGCATAAATACAAATTTTAAAATATTGTGTCTTACCGAAATAATTAAAAAAGTCCCGCTTTGAGGTGACAAGATTATATGGTGACCTTAGTCATGACTCAAACTTCGTTGTGTAATAGGGCACTAAGCTGGAGTTAAAAAGTTTTTTTTACTAAAGTTAGTGGTATCAAATTTCGACAAAGGGTGAGGCTATTCAAATTATTAGTGGAGTTAATATAAAGGTTTTATTAGGAACAAAAAGCGCAGTTTCGATTTTTATATTAATTTTGATAACAATGTAGGTACATACATAATCAAGGGCCACGGGAAAGAACGATCTTTCGAAAATGAGATTATCTTCATCTTCTAAGTCTCTTAGAAACGAATTGAAATATGGAACGATTTGAAAAAGAATAATAACAGTTAGGGTAAAAATTTGATTTTTAACAAGAATATCTCTACAACGAGAAGTGATCGAATATTTCTGACTTCAGACTCGAGTTAGGCACACCAAAAACCTATAGTTTTTGTTTCTGTAACAAAATTTTGTTGAACCTTATAATTATTTAACCTGAGCTCAAAATGTTAGACTTGAAAGTTTAAAATTTGAACTCTGCAAAATCGCAAAAATGTGACTATGATCGTTACTCCCCGCACCCCTTCGTATGTATTTGTTCTTTTTATTCAAACGCAAACAAATTCTGTATTAGAGTAAGGTCCTAGGGCCGTCAGACATGCGTTATTTTATCAAAACAGACGTTTTTTTTAATTTCTTTTCCTTTGAAAGATTCGCAATGATTTAAAACAGAATTAAGGAATGATTTCTGGCTTTTAAGCTGCTTAATGGTACCTTGTGTATGACATTTTGTTTTTTTTTAATATTATTATTTTAGATAGAAAATTGAAACTCCTGCCTCAACAAGAGGGAATTGACCTCCTACCGCTTTCTTTGTTATTTTTAACCTACCAATGGGCGAATCACCTTGTTTATTTCTTCTTTGTGACATGATTTCCAACTGTCCCCTTACTATACTTTTTATTTTTTTTTTTATTTAAAGTAGAAAGTCTTAGGTACAGCTAAATAGGTATTTATGGCTGCTTTCATATGACGCGTTCGTGATGCTGATGCGTAAGCAACTGACACCTAACGCAACTCTGTAAAACATCCATTAAAATTTCAATCAGAGTTGTGAAAAACTATAAGGTAAATAAGTAGAAATGATTGATGAAAATGAGCAACATAACTTTTTTCTTTCTACACCCCAACCTCCACATGCCTCAATGACAAACATTCTAACTACGCCACTGACTCCCACAAAAAAAATTGATAACTAGAAGCGTGGCACGGGTGGTACAGAGATAATCTTTGTAAACTGCGGGCATGTGTCTCAAAAAAAAAAAACATAGAATAGAATAAATAATGGGAGTACTAGTATAAGTAAATAATTGTTTCTTTTTGAAATTTTTTAACATAGGGCAGCAGCAAAACTCGTGTGTTTTTCTTCTCATTTGAATTAAAGAAAAAAAAAATAACGATAAGACCTCCTATAGTGCATTAGAAAATACAACGAACAAAATAATAAAGTTTCGTCCTTTTTTGTGTTTAATCCTCCCTTTACAGTGGAGATACACGCACTGACACTGTGTGTTTAGTTCAGTTCCCACACAAACAAATATTTTCTTCTAAAGAAGCAAGCAGAGAGGAATACTTACACACAAACACCACAATTGAATCAAAAAGAACCTAAACAACAACAACAAAACATCCTTTTAAGGAGATGATGAGAAAAGGAGCATTCATTCATCCTCCTTCTGGATAAGAAAATCGAGGCCGGGGCAAGTCTGGAGGTTTCTCGAACTTAAAACACGACCTGGCTTTTCTTATCTTTTTCCCAATCAAATATTCCCTTGGGTCAACCCCATCTTTGTTCGGTTTTATTTTGTTCTTGTTGTTGTTGTTTTGTCTTAACAAATTATCTCAACAACAATTCCAACTTTTGTCAGTGAGTATTTTTTTTTGTTGTTTTGTTTTTATTTGTGTGTTTTCGTCGTCGTCGTCGTTGGTAACTCGAATCCTTGGTGTTCAAACTTTAAAGCAGCTTCAGGGTGATTTTAATGAATCCTTGCTACTTTTTCTTATTTTTAGATCCTAGAACTAAACATCCAGGTAGAGATAGAGTACCTACACTCGCATATATAGAAAAGAGATGTTTATCAATCGATCTATACCCTTGCAGGTAAAGAGTAGGAATAAAAAGAATTCATCCAGGAATCCTGGATGATGTCCTCGTCCTTGCAAAATGAAAATCACAGCGAATAAAGATACGAAAGGATGTCGTAAGCTTTATCGGAATCAAATTATAAAATTGAACAGTTTCCGGTTTCTATAGGTACATAGTGCGCTATATTCGTATAGCAAAATGGCAGAATGTCTTCTTTCGCAATCAGGATACCTATAACGAATGGAGAAAAAAAAAGTAGATAGACAAAACAAAAAGACAACAAACAAAAAAATGAGAGAGAAAAGAACGATAAGCGTGCACACATTGCGGAGCGGAGTTCAGTTAGCAAAGAGGAGCAATGTTCGTTCTCCTTGATTTTGTAATGAAAATAAAATTGGTGGAATAATTAAAAGTCAATTAAAACTGCTGAAGGGTAAAAAAGATACTCGTTATAGGATGTAGCTATGTCATGTTGGATTCCTGCTCTACTCACTTCACTATACGCGAATAAGAAACCGTGTGTGTGTTCTTGTATCTCCCAAATAAGGGATATATGTGCATGTGAATGTGGGGAACATATATTTTGATGTTAAGATAATATACAAAGTAATTTTGTGTCAGTAATTGGAATTAGATTGTGTGCACCCTCTTTTTGTGTGAGTCCTGCTCTTTCTCTAAAAGGGAAAGTTATTAGTTTACGAAATTTTAATGCGGGATAATAAAGATACACACTTTTATTATTTTATGTGTGTGTAACTTGGGGCAAAATGTTGTTAATTGGATTCTGGAATACTACTTTGTTGTTGGCAAAGAAGTAAATTGAAATGTTTTTCTTTTTATTTTGTTTTTTTCTGATAAAATAAAATGAAAATATTACATTTCTTTCTTTAATATTTTGTTTGCTAACGAGATTACTTCTGTAAGGATCTTAAATTTCAGTTGTCATGAAACTGCACGTGTAACAATTTTCATCCGGTTTTTTTTTGTCTTTATTAACAACACAAAAGAATTTTGTGGAAGTTTTTCCTTGATTTTTCTTTTAATGAAATCATAATATTGTTGAAATTGTTTTTTTTTTTTTAAAGAATTTTCAACTCTTCTCAACCAAGTATTGGATGATTTCTCTGAATTCCAAGAAATATTCCATGATTTGAGTTCCTTCCACTTTGCAACATCTTTAACCATCTCAACTAAGTATATTCGTTGAATTCCGTAATTTCTTAGAATTTAACTTATCTAAAAACTTGCGTACATTGCTTTCATCATTGATCAGAATTTCTTGAATTTTACAACTTCTTTTACCTTCTCAACCAAGTACTGGATAAATTCTCTAATTTCTTAGAAATTAATTACTTGCTCAAACCTAGTCCACATTCCGCTGTTATGGAGAGAGTCAAGGTTGTGTTTATACCCAAAGTTGGAAAATGCTCTCAACTAAACTCGAAAGATCTCAGACTTATTAGTCTGCGTTATATACTTTAGTAAGAAATATCAAATATTCCCTTTACCATAAGCAATATACCATGGTCACGTTCTAGGACATAGAGGGCGCTTTTAACAACGTAGACACATCTGCTCATCTTCACTGACATTACTGAAAATAGATTGTTTACTTGGTGAATTGATAATCAAATTCTGACTAACAGAGTTATCAATTCAAAACTGCGCTTTGCTGCTAGAAGATTTGTTAGTAAAGGTAAGCTGTCACAAGGTGGTGTCCTATTTCCCCTTCTCTTAGGAACTTGGTAGTAAATGAGCTGTACCATGCCTGGAAGCAGAGAGTTACAGAAAGATTGCCTATGGAGACGATGTTGCTATAGCATGAAGTGCGATGGAATGGAGAGAGCATACGATGGATAAAATCGTGTGACATCTACTACGGAAAGTGCTACAAGGAGGATCAGTGGCTATTAGGTTGTGGGTTTGTGATAACAGGAATACTTAGGCAAGAAGTATTAGCTTTGAAAGTGTAAGCGAGTGCCTGGTAACAATCCACATCAAAGCCAAATTCAAGAACATCACGCTGATCTGCATCAACGACCCCAAGGGAAAGAGGGAAGAGTCAATCAAAGAAGCATTTTACGATCCCCTGGAGAACACGTATGATATGTGTCCGAAGTATGACGTCAATATTATTCTGCTAGATTTTGACGCTAGATTAAGAAAGAAGAGCATTTTCGGTTTGACAGTCAGAGGACACAGCCTGCCCGACGAAACTTTCAATAACGGACACTGAATTGTGGACTTCGCGATGGGGTGAAATGTCATCATAGCACTTGGTTCCCTCCCACATCACCTTCAATCTTGTCACCAAAAAGCTGTCAACCAAATTGATCACATCTCAATAGACGCTAGACATGCTTCCAGTATCTCGGATGTCCGAATGTTCTGAGGGGAAAACAACTCCGGCAACTACTTGGTAGCGTCTCAAGTACGTATGCGGATATCCATCACGCCACAATGCCAAACAGATGCTGAAAAAATTTGATGTCGAAAAGCTAAAGTTGCAAGAGATTGCCAGAACTTTTGGCAACCACGTCTCGCTTAAGTTTTCAGCAAGCTCGCCACCAGCATCGAGTACAGAGGACCAGCGGAGACATTATCAACAAGCTATCAGAAGTGGCACCACTGATGTGCTGGGTTTACCTAGGTGACCACAACGAAACTCCTGGTTCGACGAAGAGTGCTGACTGGCACATGCAGCTAAGAATGAGTTCTACCAAGCAATGCTGCAGAAAAGAACTAAAGCTATTGATAGAACAAAAAAGGGGGAGCAGTGCTGACTTCACAGAAGGAAAAAGAGAGAGAATGCAAAGCGGCAGGTTGGAGGCATCTCGGCATCCTTACCAAACTCGTCCGCTGGTGCAGGATGAAGATAAAGAAATCTCACTGCTCTGTCAAAGTTGGTAAGAACACCACTGCTTGATGTTGAGAAAGATCTCAGGCAGGGTGACACGCTATGGTATAATCTATTTAACATCGTTCTTGAAGCAATTGTTCGCAAATCGCAAGTCAATACTGCTTGCATTGGAAGATGACATTGATATCATCGACGGAAATAAGCGGAACGTATAGACAGCAACTTGCTGTACATAACTGGAGGCAGCAAGCTAGGGACAGAGCTGGCAGGAGAGGCTTGCTGGTGGAGGCCGCAGTCCATCCTGGGCTGTAAGCGCCGTCCAAAGTAAGTAAAATAAGTAACCAAGTATTGAGGGAATGGATGAATTCCGTAATTTCTTAGAAATTAACTTATCTCAACACCCGTGCACATTGCAATCATCATTGACTTGAATTCATCTTTAAAACATCTTTAACCTTCTCAACCAAGTATTGGATGATTTCCAGATTTCTTTGAAATAAACTTATTTCAAGACTCGTGTAAAATGCATCTTTCATTGATTTGAATTCCTTCGATTTAACAACATTTTTCACCTACTCAACCAAGTACTCTTGGATGTTTTCGTAATTTCAAAGAAACAAAATTTTCTCAAAGTCCAAGTATATTGCATCAATCATTGATTTCAATTCCTCCGACATTACAATATTTTGTACCTTCTCAACCAAGTATTGGATGATTTCCGTAATATCTTAGAAATAAAATTATTTCAAAGCCCACTTGTATTGCATCTATCATTGATTTGAATTCCTTTGACATTACAATATTTTTACCTTCTCAACCAAGTATTGGATGATTTCCGCAATTCCTTATAAATAAACTTAACTCCAAGCCCGCATGTATTGCATCATTTATTCATTTTATTTCTTTGGACCTAACAACATCTTTTATCTGTCTCAACAAAGTATTGGATAGTTTCTGTATTTTTAGGAAATAAAGTTATCTCAAAACCCGTTTATATAACATCCACCATCATTGATATGAATTCCCTAGACCTTAAAACATTTTGTACTGTCTTAACCAAGTACTGGATAGATTCCGTAATTTTTCAGAAATCAACTTATTTCAAAACACGTGTATATCATCCATCATTGATTTGATTTTCATGGGTTTCTAAACATCTTTTACCTTCTCAACCAAGTATTGATTGAATTCCGCAAGTTCTTAAACATTTAAGTATCAAAAAATTTGTTTTCAATTATGAATATTGCATTCATAATTGATTTGAGCTCCTTGAACTTAACAACAACCTTCTCAACCAAGTATTTGATAAATTCCGTAATATTTCATCCATTTTTGATTTGAGTTCCTTACCCCCAATTTCACAGTGCGAGCTTAAGCTCCACTTTTGGTTTAAACTTAAATTCAGCAGAGCAATTGATCTCAGTTCAAGCTTCAAACGAGTCTTTACAACATCTCTTACCTTCTCAAACAAGTATTGGAAGAATTCCACATTTTTTTAGAAATGAACGTATCAAAACCCGTGTACTTCTTGCATTCATCATTGATTTGAATTCCTTAGACTTTAAAACAACATCTTTGACGCTCTATACTTACCAACAATCTCCTGTAAAGCAGTTTGATTTCTTCTAAATTAGGTATCGACTCAATTATCCACGTCAAATTATAATGATCTAACGCTCCACTCAAAGCCGGCGATATAAAGTCCGCCGGTCCCGGTCTACCCGAAACTTCTATATATTTTTTCGTCCTTCCTAACGCATTATCAGCCACACAACTATAATTGCCAAAGTCTGATTGTTGAAAATTCCGTATAAACAAACTGTAACGGTCATCTCGTGGATGCATTGACCTACGATCAGTTGGATCCAATAAAAATGAATTCTGATACCAAAGCATCTGAAAAGAAAAAAACAAAAAAAAAGAATTAAATATAAATCCAAATGAGATTTTTCATTCAAAGTGGAATGTCGACGACAATTCGATATAATCCCTTCGAGCACAAAAAAAATCATTCTGTGTGACAAAAAAAAAATCGTATAAAAGGATATGATTTAAGGATATGATATTAAGCATCGAAAAGCCATACATAAATTTTTCTGCAGGATATTTTTTCTTGTGTCGAAATATGTAAACAAATTTTACATGAGTGATGATATGATAACGTATTTTTACTATATATATATGTAGGTATGTAAGTATTCATATATTATATGAATATCCTTTGAGGCTATAGCCAAATAAAACCACAAGTCCTTTTATTCGCCTTATCCTTTCTTTTTTCTTTTCGTCGTCAGTGTATGAAGAGAGTGATATATTACAAAAAAATAAATCGAAATACAAGAAAGGAAATGGCAACAAGGATGCACCCCCAATGCATATCATGATGAATTGAAACTTACCTCGGAATTAACATCCCCGTGGACAATGCACACCAATTCAATATCGTATCCTTCCGCTGCATGCACCCAGGACTTTTCCACTGTGATTTCTGGTGGAGCTGAAAGTACACATACAGAAAAAGAAAGTAAACAGTTAGTTCGTTTGGTACTCCTGGAATATACATATAGGAGCAGTGGGTATGTGAATGTGTTGAACTGCCAAACATGATTCACTTCCCTAGATCGGGTCGGCTCTTCAGGAGAAGAAGGATTCATGCAGTTTTATTATCTTCCCATGAACCAGCAAACGGAGAGAAGTGTACAACCCTAAGGCCATCTTTTTTTGTTATTCGAGAGGGGGGGGAGGGGGTTGCAACTGACTTTGTAGAAGGTTTGAAAACCCTTTTCGAAATGCGAAATGAAATTTCAAAAACCAAATTGTGCATAATATAATCCTTTCCTTGTGATTGTACGTAAAGAAAGACGAAGTAATACAGTCAGTTAACTCACACATAGTAAGTTTTACTCCTTTGCTCGGGGGGTGATTCTTTGAGTCCAATTGATAGCATTTTTATAGGGAGCGCTTCCCGATATCTGGATTTTTATTTTTTTTTTTTTTATTTTTTGATAATGTTGCCTCTTTTCGAGGGGAGTTAAATTCAATTATTTTGAAATTGCACACTCTTCATCTTTTACGTTAAGCCTTTTATGCTGCTAGAGCAAGGAAACCCCTATACCAATCTACAAAAAAAAAGGATTCTTCTCTTCTCTGATAAGATCCGCCTGGCTATTGTGTTGTTGTGCTCCACATCAACTGGGATGCAGTTCTGATGCTGAAGAAGAGGAACATGAATATTATTCAAATTGGATTTGCTTAAATTCTTTCTTTTTTCCACCTTTTTTATTTTTTTGTATTTCATTCGGTTGCTCTCTTTTGTTGAATGATTTGGACTTTTTTAAAATATTTTGAATTTCGAATGAAGAAGAAGACGACAAAAAAAAATGGTAGGCAAAAGCAATTATGGCCGGAATTAGGAGTAAACAGGATTAGATTGTTACCTGTACCCTGATGTCTGATGTGATTTATATGAAGATAAATTGATAGAAATTTTGTCTTTTTTTTTTTTTTTTTGATTTTTGTTTTCCATTGTTATGGAAGACATTTAATTCTAGACAGAAAGTTAAAGGCTTTTGAAATAGAATAATCAAATTATGATAAAATTGGCAGAGAAGAAGATTCAGACTGTCTGATCCTATTAAGGGTATTTTTGTTCAATGAAATTTTATGTCTTAAGGTAAGTGGTAGGGGTCTCTAATATGGAAAGATATTTGTATGCGTTAAAGTTATTCAAGGTCAAAGAGGATATTTTTATTTAGATTGTTTTGATTTCAAAGAGGTTGCCTATAGTTATGGTTAAATATTGAAGATTGTATAATGGAATTTTTATAAGGTGGAATAGATTTATATATAAATTGGATATATTTTGGGATATGAAGGTAAAATGACTGACAATGACAACAGAAGAATAAAATTATTAACGTTTTGAATTATTTAAGCTTAGTTACTTTAATATTATTTATACATGTGGAATAATGGACTTTCAACCCAACTTTCCACTATCTAATTTGTGGTGTCCAATCCTGCCAATAACACGCAGACAGGAATAGAGGAAAGTTCTCAGTCACTAGGCCCTGGTTCTCCACGAGCTGTTTTGCCACAATAGTCTGCCTCGTTCTCTATCATTCCGAACCGGCTACTTTCAGCTATCTCTCCCCCAATGAAGGGCGTTAAACCGGAGGAGCTTAGGCTTTTAGGAAAATTAGACAACAAAATGGCAAAACTTCGAACAAATTCCGAAAAAGCTAAATATTGGTGGAGAGCATTGTTTTGACGCCTTAAACATTTCCTAAAAACATCCGTAAATTTGAGTCAGAGCAAAATTTTTTTAGAAAGGGTAAAAGGGGGTAAAATTCAGGGCTAAATTATAGTTATTTGTAAATATCTCAACATTTGTAAATTTTTTTAAAAATTAATAAATTTATATTATTGCTCATTAAATTCTACACAAATAAAATTGTAACACTTTTCTTCGTAGGAGCAAGAAAATTTGAGTAAAATTTGCACAAACCCACTCATAACCTATTTTACCCAAGCAAAATGATGAACAAATTTCATTACAGTAAAAAGCTGTTATTATAACGCTTCTGCACGTTTTTCTGATAATCTGTTGCTCCTATGAAAAAAAGTGTTAATTTATTAATTTTTTGAAAAAAATCTTATATGCTGAGATATTAACAAATAACTGTACCTAATTTATCCCTTTTACAGTACAAAATCAAAAGTGTAACTTTAATACGTTATAACTTCAAGACAAATAAACTTACAAAGGTTGTGAATAGCTCATTCCTTAGATAATTTTATTGACTAAATGTTATTTTCTCTTGATTTTGTTGAAAAATTAAATTCTATCAAGTTGTTGAATAAAACCAAATCACTTTCTTTTTCAAGATGGCGGCCTGCTCCTTACCCCAGGCACCCCAAAAACTTGGTTTTATAATGAGTAGATGTAGCCAACCAGATCGTACAAAAACGTTTGCCTATCGGTTTATGAAATTTCAATAAATTTTTGACAACAATTGCTCCACCATGAAGTTCTTGCACGATTTACTCTGAGTCTATTGATTGTATGAAAAAAGTGTGTTTATCTTTTTTGTGTAGAATTACACAAGCTACAATTTGTTTCTTCACCTTTTTCCAAAAATAGTTTTCGATAGAGAAAGAAGAAATTTAATCTTACCCCCTTTTACCCGCCCAAACAAATTAAGCCCCTGCCCAAATTTACGGAACTTTTTAGGAAATTCTGAAGACGTCTAAACAAAGCTCTTTACCCAAATTCAGCTTTGTCGGAGTTTTTTTCGAAGTGAATGAAAGTCTTATTTTCCTGGGCTATTTTCTTGTTATCTCTAACCTATGGGAACTGAAATAGTTTCATGAGGACGATTTGTCCAAACAAAAATTTGTTTTTATTTTTACTGATGCAGGTACTTGATCTTCTTCTTCTTATCTGGCTCCCAATCCATGAAGTGTCATAGCCTGAGACATGCCAGCCTTCCATCCTCTACGATTCCCAATCCAATTACTGGCCCAAGCCTTCTCGCATCCTTAATGGCTTCGTCCTTGGTTTTCTTCGTTCTCTTGAACCTGTGGACTGGGATTCAAAGACTCTCTTTACTGGAGCATTATTGTCCATTCGCTCAATGTGGCCAAGCAAATGTATAGTTGACGTGTTTTGATTTTCCGTACCACGTCCACAACTTTGACAGCTCATAGAGTTTGCGGTTGTATTTTCTTCTCCATTCGCCCACCTCGCACATCCGTGGAAGAATTTTTCTTTCGAAGAAGCCCAGTACCAGCGCTCCTTTTTGCTTATCACTCAAAGCTCGGCGCCATAAGGCTGAAGTGGCAGTATAATGGTTTTAAAGAGCGTGCACTTCGTCTTTCATGTCAGCAGGTTTGAACCCATCTGTTGCGCCAAAATGATATGGCACCGGTTTGGAAAGGTAATTCATCGTCGATCTTCACTAAGATTTCGTTCGTGGAACTCATTTTTACTCCGAGGCAGATGAAATCCTTAACTACTTCGAAATTGTTGCTATCAACAGTGACTTTTTGTCCTAGCTGGTTGACAGATCTTTCATTACTTGTTGATAACATATGTTTTAAGTCTCGTCAACTTGAAGACCAACAAGTTTCGCCTGATTATGACGATATCATAAGCATATACCCTAGAAGTTGGACAGATCTGTTGAAAATAGTGCTATCAGTGTTAGGGCCTACCCTGCGCAATTTTAGCTCGAGAAAGAGAAGGAATCAGATACTAGCGCATCTCCTTGCCGGAACCCTGTGCTTTTCCCTTGTTGCAAAATGATTCACGTATATTCAAATGTCACGCAACATAACTGGATCAATTTTTTTCGGGATTCCAAGCTCAGCAATCGCCATATAGAGCTCTTGACGACAAATGCTATCTTATGTGGCTTTGAAGTAAATGAATGTAGATGTAGATTTGCATGAGGGTGAATACTTGGTCTGCCAGGCTGGAAACCACACTGGTACTTGCCGATTATAGTATTGCAGAACGGCTTAAGTCGCTCCCCAGTTCTTTGCATAGGATCTTGTTTGTATGCGACGTTTATCAGGAATATGCCTCCATAGTTCTTGCAGGACAGAGTATCGCCTTTTTGTAGGTGGGGAATATGGAGCTGCTAGACCAGTCATCGAGTATGATTCCTCCCAACCATAATTGGTTGATTAGTTGATGCATGGACCCTTTCAACACATCCCCGCCTTGCATGAAGACCTCCACTGTTAAACCATAAGATCCGGCTTGAGCTTTTTTATAGTTGCGTCTATACCTATTCTATTATGGGTGGTGGTACCGAGTCTTCATTGACTGGATTCGGTTTCGTTTTCCTATCCTATTTCTCACTCTACCTGATGCCCATACAGCAGCTGCTGGAAATACTTCTAGAATACATCTACTATTACCTGTGCTTCGGTGATTACAGGTTACCTTCGCTGTTTCAAAGAGCCTGCATTCCAGTATCAAGGCCAGCAGCCAGTTGCTAGACTTTTTTTTTATAAAACTTCAGGGTACTGTTTCCATTACGAGACTCTTCGATCTCCATGAGCTGGAAGGCTGGATATGCCCTCTATTTTCTACGCAGGGTTTTCTTCTCCTCTCTTCTCCTTGCTCAATATTCTCCTCTCACTGCTCTTGTTTTCCACTGCAGCATATTTTTTTTATGTGCACCTTCATGGCACCCTCTTCAGCTGTACGCATTCATCATCATACCACGCGTTCTATTTGGGGAGTGGGTGGTAGCCTAGAGTGGTTTTTGCTGCCTCTATGATGATATCACCAACTGGTCGTTGGCGTCTGCGGCAAGTGAATGCACAGCGGAGAGCTTCTCCCTCCGATGCTCACTGCAGCAGAGAACATCAAATAAAGAAGCCAATCCTTCGTACGTTTCACCCTCTTAGATCCATTTGTTTACATTGTTGTATTTGTAATTTCATTTCGTGTCGAAGAATAGATGTGAATTGCAACAACAAAAAGACATGTGCCGAATGATGTGCTGATGCTGAATGACTAGTTGATTCTATGTGTGCGTTTTGCGCTGCTTTTCACTAATACTTTGCAAATCTAATCATCGTTTCAGCTCGTAGGTAAATCAAATTGACAGCTGAGGATTGGGTTCTTTATATGATATTCTCTGCACTGCAGGCTGTGGCGGTTTCAGGTATGCTAATGTGACCAACGTCGGAATCCTTCTTTTCATTTGACACCCTATCATTTAACCTTGCCGCAACAAGGAAATGGTCAGAGATGACGTTTGCCCTCGAAAAGTACACACGTCTGAGTTGTTAGAAGCGTGTCTTTCGTTAGTTAGCACATAGTCGATCAGTGTGCTCAAGTAGCACACTGATGAATAATTTGGTAAAAGTTCATACATTTTGGTGTAAAATTGGGAAAAAAAATTAAAATTTTGGTGTATTTGTCAATATTTCCGTAGAAAAACTACACCATCGTCTTTTCGGTGCAAAATTTCAACATTTCTTTTTCGTGGCCATAAGAACCTTTGTGCTACGTACTAGCGTATTAATAGCTTCTGAAAAGTCTATTAGTGGGAGGCTCTTACCATTTGTCTCTTCGTGGGGACTGGAGGCTGTGTCGACCATCTTACCCACCAAAAGTTTTTTCCTTTCCAATTTGAGCATTGAGAAATTTTTTTACATCGTCCTCCAGGCAGGCTCCGAAAGTTCTATCCAAGAGGTAATAAAACGCATCTTTTTAAGAGCTTTCAACTCCATTATGAGGGGCTTGTTCACTTATTAAGCTTATATTTTGGAACGTTTGTGGATGTGGATCACAGCCTTGTAATCACTTATCGGTTTAAATTCGATTACTGTGCGGACAGACTCAAGTTTTTGAGTCGCACCTGGGGTAGAAAGGGTTGTCTCATTCTAAGTACCTACATATTCTCAATTCGTTATCCGTTGACCTGCTGGGTTTTGCTATTTTGAGGGTTATCATACCAAATACGATTGGAGAGAAACTGATAAAATTGAATTACGATGCGATGCTAAGTGAACAATTTTTGAAATTCATCTTTCTTATCTAGAATTGACAAAATGTAAGATACGTTGAAGACCAGCTTCTAAATGAGATCAAACAATCTCTTTATTGGGGTATACAATATTATGAATTCATTGATGTGCCTCAATGTTGTCAGTTCCTGGTCTTCGTAAGAGTTTTTGATATAAATTTTGATACAATCAAACTAGAGCTGTCATTTTTATGGGACTTAAAAAAAAACAACTTCCAAGGCAAAGGACTTTTCAATGACTACCTTGAACAAATTCCATGAGCATGTCTGGCTCGTGCTTTTATTGATATCCTTCTATGGTTGGCTGTCAAACTGGTGCAACAACCCTTATCAAGCAAAAATGAATCTGTGATAGATTCATCCAAAGTCTAATGGTTAAAGGCCAGTTTTATTTCTTTTGCGAGTATATTAAAGGTATTGGACTGGTCTAAAAAGCAATCCTACTTTAACTTACTACATATTATTGTTTCGAATAACTCTGCAAAACATCAAGTTCTTTATTCTAAATAACAAACAAGAACTTAAAAAATAATTCAATACTCCTAAGTGCTTTAAAAGACACTCAATAAAATTGAATGTGAAATTTTCAGTCAAATACTCCTATGTGTGTATCGAAATGTACAATATAAATTCTAATTCGAAAATATTACTTTTTCTTAAGAACCCTCAAAACAAATGTTTCTTTCTCATATAAGAATTCATACACACACCACCACCTCTGTTAGGTACTGCTTGAATGAACTCCATGTAATATAGAATTTGCATGCTTTGTAAATTTCCATTATATTCTTTCACTAAGCTCAGTAAGATTCCAATAAAACATGACCATATTTCCTTTTTCTCAGAATATCAAATAAAAAGCAAAAAAAAAAAAATATATAAAATTTAAATCCTCTTTCCTCACGTTCGATAAATCCCCAAAACATCCTTATTTGGTTTTGCTCCCATAGATACAGCTGCATACAATAGAAAGGTATAGATCCCATCATCATCATCACCATCACCATCATCATCGGTTAGCTCTTCAATCGATATAAATTTTCTCATAGGTTTTATAAAATTTACTCCCATCATTCCCTAAGAAAAAAAAGTGTAGGTAAATCCTCATTCATATTTCTTTTGGAGCTATGCCACAGTCAGCTCAGTTCACAACGCGCACCCACCATCACCTGCCATCTATCAAAAAAGTAAAGGAGTTCCCATCAGTATTCGTGAGGATCTCGCCTCTTCATCGGTATTTCAAGAGCTGATTTGCGCTGGTGCCATCACCAACAGAAAATATTCGGTGTTGTACGTAGTCTTAGATACGATACGATAGAAATATTCAAATACAAATTTGCAATTTAAAATGAAATTCATGAGTTCTTTAAGCTATACTCAGATCCCAGATCTATAACAGATCCACCATCACCACCACCGCCACCATCATATACAACATCCGAATCGAATAATGGTTTTTCAATAAAATAATTTTCAAATGTTGAAGGCTCTCTTCTCACTTTCTCTCTCCCCGTCAATTCTCAATGCTAATGATTATCATCAACATAATAAAACTTTTTTTCTTCCCTCTCTCTCTCTTTTACTATAGAAGTTTGTTCAAGATACAAGGAAGAAGCATCATCATCATTATCGAATATATATCCTGGTATAGACTTTTTACATAAATATCCTTCCTTGGCTCGTGAGTTTGAAGTATCTATGAATTTTATCTTCTTCGATTTTATCTGGCAATGAATTTCAATTCGATAAATGAGTAGAGAATGTTGCTTCTGATGGAGGTCCTTTATTTTTTTGGTGTTGTTTTTGGGGAGTGAAAATTTAGGTTTTTATTGGCAGTAGATCAAAAAACTAGCCACACATCTGGTTGCTTTAATGAGAAGTACCGCTCTTGTTGTGTTTTTTTGTATACTTAATTTTCGTTTTTCAAGTTTCACTCCCTTTTTTCTTAGGTTGTTATAACAACCGCATTTGGAGGAAGTCCTGTTTTCTTCAGGATACCTACAAATTGCTGATAAAGTTTTTTAAAAGTCTCATTTAACCGCAGGAGGTATGTCTTGCAACAGTAAGTTGGAAATTTTATATAATTACCAGCATTGCTTCTCAAAAAGTGGGTGGCAGATAGGGTGACCATCTGCTATGAATGAAATAAAATGCAAGCATCCCTTAAAACTTGACTTCTGAAATATTTGAAAAATAATTTTTTTTACTGAACCAAACGAATCCACTGACTGAGACTGCCGGTCATTCTCTTTGGCCCATCTGCGAAACTTGTATATTTAAGTAGAACATAAGCTCTTATTTGACAGTTTACGCAGAGGAAAAAGTAGAACTTAAGCATTTAAGCTGAACATAAATACTAAGCTTCGTATCAGCAAACGGGTCTAAGACACAAAAATTATGAATTCAATTTTCAAAAGGATTGTATAAAAGGCAAATATTAATAATTTAAAAATGATATAACAGTTTTTAAGAATATATAATATTTTCTATGTTTCTTAATATGTAAACATTTTTTTCTTATTTTAGATATTTGGTCACCTTAAGGATAGAAGACGAATATTTCTTTCTATTCGACGAGCAATCAATTTTATTTTATTTTTTTTTGACTTGTTTCTTTTTTGTTTCTTCCTTCTTGGTCCTTTTTTTTATTCCCTCCTTCGTTCTAAGGATTCTTCTTTATGTATATTTTTTTTTTTGTTTTGGCCAATAAGATAGAATGAACTTTTCTATACTAAATTGTATGACTTCGAGGGTAAAATTTGTACATCTGTCTTCACTTTAAATATATGTAGTAGGTAGTTGCAGTATTTTGGATTGGTGCCTTTAGGCTTAATGTCTTTAGATAGATATTGGGATGTGAGTTGAACTTTGTGGTTTTTGTTTAGTTTGTAAGATAAAAAATAGGTTTTTTTTTCAAATTTTACTTCAGCCGCAGTAATAAAACTAAATTTTTGTAGTAAAAGTTGTGGGTGTTTTCGGATGAATTGGTTTACAAAAATGAGTTTTAGGAATATGAATATTGATTTAAGCTGACGTAACTAAACTAATGATGAAGTAGGTAGAAGAATTTATGTTTTATATGTTTTTGGTTATTTTAAGATAAATTACAAAATTCTGAACATTACATGGAATTCATAATTTATATTTATTTTATAACTTTATTCTGGGAAATGTGAATTATATTTCAAATATTTCCTTGAATTTTTTACATTTAAGCTGTGAAGAAGGATAATGTAAGTATTTTTACTTGCGATTATAGGTACTATAAGGCAAGTTTTGGATTCGTGCAAAAAAAAAATTTTGAGATAACAATCAAACATGATATTACGATGATAGAGAACACCAAAAAAGTGGGTGGCAAAATTCTGTCTGTCTGTCTGTCTGTCTGTCTGTCTGTTCGTCTACAGCCTAAACGGCTCGATCGATTTTCTTCAAACTTGATACTTAGTGGTTTTTGGTGATTCTGCCGACACGTTTTTTTCATTTTTTTTTTAGAACCAAAAATAACGGTACCTGTCATACATTTTTTTTGGCAAATTTAAATAATCGTATTTTTCTCAAAAACGGCTCGACAACTTTTCTTAAAAAAAATTCAATAAATTTATTTTAGTAAAGGCTTTCTTTGAGTGGAAAACCATTTTTCAAAAATGGTTATTAATGGTACCTCCCAAGGAACCATTTTTTTAATTTTTGATTTTCTTCAAAATGATATGACCGATTTCAATTATTTTTTTTATACAGAAGCTTCCAAAAAATGTTATTAGTTTTGTGTGCCAACATTTTTGAAAAAATATTTTTTGGATTTTTAAAAAATATTTCAAAATTTTTTTTGGAAAATCAAATATTTCGAAAACGGCATCATAGATTTTTTTGAAACTCGATATTTAAGACTTTTTTAGTACTTTCTAAAATATTTTTAGAAAAAATTTTACATTTATGAAAAAATAACGGTACCTTCCATACAAAAGTGAAAAAACCGCAAAGGAAAATATTTTTTTGCTTGAAAACGACTCCTACGATTTTGATTAAACTTTTTTCATATACTAAAATTAGTACGATCTACCATCAAAAATTATAAAATTTTACACATAGCAACTATTTGTAGTACCTGTCATAGAACGTATTTTTTTATTTTGAGTTTTCTCGTTTTCAGCTTAACGGATTTAAATGAATTTTTTTATATACGAATTTCAGATAAGATTAAATAATATTGCATATCAAAATTTTCAAAAAAAAGTTTTTGGATTTTTAAAAAAAGTTTCAATTTTTTTTTTTGAAAATTCGATATCTCAAAAACGGGTTGACAATTTTTTTTCAAATTTTGTTTTTATATACACATAAATATATAATTTAAATCTGCATACCAAAATTTGTTCTTAAAAATGTTTTAAGAATTTTATATATAAAAAATTAATTTAAAAAAAAACAGCTCCAACGATTTTAAAACTTTTTTTCCCATGCAATCATATTCCATCATGAATTAAGATGGCATACTTTTTTTTCACCTCAAACTGTCAAAAGAGTTGTTTTAGCTAATTTAAGTGTCGTATTTCATGCTTCTCTACATTTTTCTCTCATAATTTCCATGTTTGTATATACAATTTTCTTAAACTCGCAGTGTCTTGAACATAAGAGCAAGTACGTGCGACCCAGTCGTGCATTTTATTTTTTTTACACTGCGTTCATTAAAGGGTGCATAACAGCGCCACATAAATTGAATATTCGCAAAAACAGAAAAACAGTAGGTATGCCATCTAAAAGGTCAGTTTGTGATAGCAATTGGTCAGCCAAAAAAAAAATGGAATAAATTGTTAAAGTTTTTCAAGGCTACTAGTGATTTTTGGCACCTCGTATGTGAGATTTTTGAAAAAAAGACATGTCATCTAAAAGCCCACTTCATCATCATATTAAAGGTTATCTAGTTTCAGTAATAGTTCATCCATAGATTTTTATTTTCATGAATTTTTAAAGTTTGTTTAAATGTCACAGTGCTGATTGTTAGCACGTAATACTTTAACCTTGAAGCAAACTTTTAAAATTTATGAAAACAATAATTCTATGGTCGATCAATCATCGGATATGACGATTAAGTAGCTTATCAGATATAGTTATTTTTTTTTGAAAATTAGATAAATAAGGTGCTTAAAATCTTTATAACCTTGAAAAAAAACTTTAAAATTCATAAAAATCGGTGGTGACTAATTAACGATTTATTTACCTTGCAGGTGATTTTTTCGAATATCCCACAAATGAGGTGTCAAAAATCAATCGTGTTGTTGAAAACTTAAACTTTTGACAAATAACCAGCATGTTTGATGGTACACTTTTTTTTTTTGTGAATATCAGACATTATGAAGTGCTGTAAGATTCAGTCTGTCATGACTATACGCTCAAAATGATTAACACAAAACGAGCATATAAAAACTAGACCTTGTTGACTTTTAACTTTAAGCTTAACCAATTCAAATTTAATTTTGTATGCAAATGTTTTAAAAGTTTAAATATTATTAGGCCAGGAAAAATGCGTTCTGAGGTTGAAAAAATTAATTCATGAAATTTTAAAATTGGAATCGACGCAGAATTGCAATCTCTATAACATATCCAAAGTCCCCCAAAATCCCCGCATTGGCTTTTTGTGTAGATACATTTGAAGAGGTGCAGGCGGGGAGAATTTGGAGGTCTATCTGACTACAATATTTGTTTGAGTAAAACCCAATCATATGATACATGCTTTAAGGGTAGTTTTTAACGCTGAATCTAATGAAACAAAATTCAAAATGATACAACCACCGAAAAAAAGTTATAGTACTTTTTATGTAATGATGACTTTTTTTCAGGTACAACAGGTAAAATATTACCGAAAACCCTTTGAAAATAAAGGTATGTTAATGAAACTTGGAATAAATGTTCCATTTGTCATACGAACTAAGAAACAAGAGAGGCTCTAAAAATGTCCATGGTTAAAGGGTGTTTTTTTAAGGGGGCAAGTGTAAATTGTTGACCATAACACCCACGAAAAAACTCTTACACTCATGAAACTCGCCAAAAATATTGAATTTGTCATGGCAACCAAGAATCAAAATAGTCCACATAAATATATTTGTTTTTGGGGCTTTTTTATTACAGAGAGGGAAAATCTGGGAAGAAGGTGGAAGATTTGAGCCAAAATTCCCATTTGGTGTAATTGAGGTATATACACAAAGTATGGTATATGATTTAAGGGTATTTTCTTAACGCTGAATCTAATAAAAGTGAAACTAAAATGATATAAGCACCCTTAGTTATGGTCCCTTTCAAGCAAACATTAATTTTTGAAATCGTATTTTCCGTAAAACAGGTCAAAATTTAACCGTCAAAAAAACACTATTAGAACAAAGCTATTTGTATGGACTGTTTTGGCCCTTGGTTGCCATGACAAATTCAATATTTTTGACGAGTTTCATTAATGTAAGAGTTTTTTGGTGGGTGTTATGGATAACATTCTACTGTTGCCCCTCCCCCTTAAAAAAACACCCTTTCACCATGGGCATTTCTAGGGACTCTCTTGGTTCTTAATTCGTATGACAAATGGAACATTTATTCCAAGTTTTATTAACATACCTTTATATTCAAAGGGTTTTCGGTAATATTTTACCTGTTGTACCTGAAAAAAGTCATCATTACATAAAAAGTCCTATAACTTTTTTTTTGGTAGTTGTATCATTTTGAATTTTGTTACATTAGATTTAGCGTTAAAAACTACCCTTAAAGCATGTATCATATGATTGGGTTTTACTCAAACAAATATTTTAGTCTGATAGGCCTCCAAATTCTCCCCGCCTGCACCTCTTCAAATGCATCTACACAAAAAGCCAATGCGGGGATTTTGGGGGACTTTGGATATGTTATAGAGGTTGCAATTCTGCATCGATTCCAGTTTTAATATTTCATGAATTAATTTTTTCAAGGTTCCCCATACGATTTGTGCTATTTTTCCTGGTCTATATATTGCATATCCAAACTTTCAAAAAATATTTTTTGAATTAGGTTACAAAAATGTTGAGCTATCGGTAACGGAAGATTTGAAACATTGAAACTATTTTGTAAAGAAAATATAATTGAAACGAAATATTCAAATTTAATTTAAAGAAAAGAAAGAATATTCTTTATTTAAAAAGCTGCGAACAAAAATTCACAAGTTACATCAAAAAAATAGTTCGTATACGCCCGAGTGTACCATTGTTAGTAGTAGGAGGAGTATTTATAATTTCTTCAACAATATTAAAAAAATATTTTTGAAAAGATTCCGAGAATTTAAGACTTATTATTAATTTTAATTTGTAGTGCTTTTAGTACAAGCGGATTTGATTGCAAACTTTAAAAGCAAGGGCCAGCAGCGCATGTGTAAACACAAACGCCCTAATTCCTTGTACTAGATTTTACATTTCTGTGAATGAATGAATACGAGATAACGACAATTTTTCGGAGTGAGTGTAAGTGACAATGATCTATTTTTTCCTACTTCATTGTACAAAAATGTAAGCAAAACTTTTTCTCCTTTCGTCAAATTTTTTAAGTGAGTGCAAATGATGAGAAATACATTTCCTTTTGACATACGCGTAAAAATATTTCATCTTTTCGTTGCACATTTTTGACTTTACCCGCTGCATTAAATGTTTCACATCAATTTATTAAAGTTTCACATTAAAAAAGGTGCGTATACGTCCGAGTGTACCATTGTTGACCAAAGTACATATATATGAGCAAGCTTCAGGTTTTGATCAGGAATACTTAAAATTTCTTTGGCACTAGTTTTAAAAATTTACAGTTGAAGAGATTCGTAAAATATAAGACTTCTAATTATTAATCTATGTTTTTAGTGAAAGTCAACTAATAAACCGAGAGCCTACAGCAATTTTTTTTTGAATGATAGCAAAAAATGACTGTGTATTTTATGATGGATCTTAACATTTTACATACAAAAACAAAGTCTTTCATATCGTGGTTGGGGCCTTCGTAGGTAATGCAGCAATAAAAATGCGGCTTTTTCGAAAGTCCAGATAATAGGTAAATCTTCTAAAACATCACATTTAATGAAAATACTGAGTGCCCTAGACAAGAATATCGGGGTCCAGGATCTCTTGGGTAGGGTGAGTGGTGCCTTTAGCATACAAAACCAGTCAAAAAAACAGCAAAAAACGATTTCTAAATAATATGTGATAGCTTCTTTAGAAATTTGTTCTCACTGAATGAATCTTCCAATCTGATGGCAAATATGAGGTGAGAGTCCAAGAGCTTTACTGTGACACATGGCACATTCGAGAAAACACAAGAAATCGATTATGCGATTTATTGTGAAAGCGAAATAGTTCTTGTCTCCGATGATGGAGTTCTTCCTCCCCATTACTAAAATTTGGGTTCAAGACCTTTCACGTGGGACCGTCTGTTTGCAAGACGCACTCGAGACCTTAAAAAATCGATTTTAGAAAAAATTGTGATGGCAATATAATTCTTGTTCCTGATGATAGAGTACCCACTGAAACTTAAATGAAGGTCTAAGACCTTTCACGTAGAGCCACCTGTGTCTGCAAGGTGCACTCAAGGAATGCCCACGTTTTGGTGATGAGGAGGTTCTACTCCATCACCGGGAACAAGAATTATTAAGCTATCACAAATATTATAGTAAAATCGATTTGTTTGCATTATGAGCCAATTCTTTTAAAAGCCCGTAGATAAGATTACAATTATTGTGACGAGAATCGTATTTCCCAGAACTTGAGAATGTTCCCTTAAAGGAGAATGGGCAAAAATAATGTATAGGGATTGGTTGAAATTTCCTCCACGAACAAGACCAATGCAGTTGAAAAGTCCGATTAATATGGAGTAATTTTACTATGGTGCCAAAGAAAAACACTAAGGGAGTTAAAAGTTACGGCCAAAAATAGTTTTCATTTAAACAGTACTGGAGAAAAAAGTTTTATTGGTACTAATTTTAGTTGATATATTCAATTTTTTTAGTTTTTTGACTGTAACTTTTGACTCCCATTGTTTTTTTATTTGCCGCCATAGTGAAAATGACTCCTTATTTTAGCGGGCTTTCCAACTACATGAGTCCCGTACGTGGTGAATATTTTGGACCGATTTTCCCATTATCATTTTTGCTTAAACGGATTTAAATTAAAAGTATGTTTTATATACGATTATATGTAAAATTTCAAAACATCTTTAGGGAAACATGTTAATTTTGAGTATTTAGATGCAGATAAAAATTAAATAACAAAAAAAATTAGCAACCCGATTTTGAGATATAGAATTTTCAAAACATATTTTTATTTTTTTTTTAACATTTTAAATAGTTTGAAAAAAAAATTAGAATCCCTTTAGCCCATAAATGCTCAACGTAAAATATTTACATATTTTATAGAAGACCAAACAAGTTTTAGAAAACAAAAATAAACTATCCAAATCGAAGGAGTCGTTTTCGAGAGAAATATGATTTTCCTCAACGGTTTTTTGACATTGGTATGTGAGATACTCCTATTATTTTTGCATAAAAGTAAACAATTTTTTAAAAATATTCTTGAAAGTGTTAAAAAACCGATAAGAACCAAGTTTTAAGAAAATCGGCAGGGTTTGGTTGAGTTAAAAAAAAACAGAAATATATATGTATTTCTTAAAAATCCGAAAAATGCATTTTTTGAAAATTTTCAAATACAATACTATTTAAAATATTTGAGAGCTCCTATACATAAGAAAAATGATGAAAATAAGTTACATCATTTCCAAGAGAATGGAAAATCAAAAAATTGAGTGTAAAGCGGCTAATTCCACATTTTTTTTGTGATTATAGACCACTTCAAAAATTGCTTAAAAATACAAAAATCTATCAAATATTTTCAATTTCAGTGAATTTAGCAAAAATGAATGCTGAAAAATAATTAACATAATTTTGGTTTCATTCAAATAATGCGAACATTTTTATTTAAATCATTTTTTGTAAAAAAA
Source organism: Dasysyrphus tricinctus (assembly GCA_963921185.1). Lineage (NCBI taxonomy): Eukaryota > Metazoa > Arthropoda > Insecta > Diptera > Syrphidae > Dasysyrphus > Dasysyrphus tricinctus. The sequence goes on from OY992533.1 coordinate 111,826,765, forward strand.
TGCTAAAGGAGTTAGCTGCTTTTCACTCTAAGCCGACGAAATGGTATCTCACTTAACTTCTCACATGAAGCTAAATATCTAGGTCTGATTTTAGACAAAAAGTTGAGCTGGAAACCAAATATACAAGAAAGTGTCAGACAGGCCACAGTGGCATTTTTATCCTGTACAAAAGCTTTTGGAACCAAATGGGGCTTGTCCCCACATATCACCCACTGGCTATACACGGCGGTCATCAGACCGATACTCACTTATGGGGTGGCAGTATGGTGGACTGCTTTAGATAAAATAACTTATCGTGATAAGCAAGCAAAGTGCAGAGATCAGCTTGCATGTGTATCAGCGGAGCTCTTCGTTCGACACATTCCGCTCCAACAACTCCACTTGGGATGATGAGGAATTCTTGAGAGATGAAGCAATTCATTTCTACACGGATGGCTCAAAAGCTGAAGAGGGGGTGGGTGGTGGCTTGTACTCAAAACGACTAAACATTAGTCTCTCTCTCCGTCTCCCTGATCATTGTAGCGTGTTCCAAGTGGAAATCCTGGCGATGAAAGAAGTTTTATCTTGGCTCAAAGAAAACGTAATATATACTTTAAATATCCGTATCTTATCAGATAGCCAAGCTGCCCTTAAATCACTAGGCTCTGTTTCTACAAACTCCGTAACTGCTCGATGTCGATCATCTCTAATGGAGATGGCAGAACAGTTCAACATTCACCTTTTCTGGGTGCCGGGACACAGAGATATTCCAGGAAACTGTAAAGCCGATGAACTCGCCAGGATGGGAATATTGGAATACCAATCGCTACTTGTAAATTTATACTTAAGCAAGATTCCATGATTCCAAAACGGATCTGGCCAACACTGGATCCAAAGCGATTGAAATGTTTGTTATCTCTAAGTAGATTGCATATTAGCTCCACAATTGGTGTCATTACTGAACACTGCCTTATTGGCAAACACGCCAATAGACTCGGTGTTTTTTCAAATGATTTCTGCAGAAGCTGTATGGACGAGTAGGAGGAAGAAACTATCTCACACCTTCTTTGCTCATGCCCTGCTCTTTCTCAAAGACGTAAAATACACTAAGGAATTTTTTTCTTTGACGATCCCAGTTATTTAAATAAAATCGACATTCACAGTTTCCATCGCTTAATTAAAAGCTCCAATTAGTTTATAATTAGCGAGGATCATCTTGCAGTCTTTATGTGGTATCACAATGGGACTATTCTGGCCTAGGTGTGTCAGCAGTTTTCCTGGCAGCCACCTTAACCTAACCTAACCTTAAGTATGGTCTGAACTAAAAGAATTTTTTTTTGGAAAAAAGTGTATTGACCAAAAAGTCAAATTGTCTAAGAAGAAAATTAAAGTTATCCTTTGATGTTATCAAGAGCTGCAGGACATTTAATCATATGACTTTTAGCGTTTGATTAGAAATTAATAAAAGCATGAAGGTCTTGTCGAATCTGTCTGTATGCAAAACAGGCAATTGCCTCGGGTCGCATTTTGACAGTGTGGTACTTGGTAAACGCATAACAAAAAATTTAAATTTGTTTTGTCAGCAGCTATTTAGAATCAGTTTGTTTACAAAATAAATATTCTTTCGGAGATTCGTCAATTAAAATCAATGGACTTTTAAGCCTGTTTGGATTCGATGAATAATTTCTTGACAAAATTATTCCTACATTAGAATTTAGAGATGATTTCTTTTCTAACGTATCGATATGAACGTTCTAACGAAGAGCGTTTTGCACAGTATTAATTTCTCAGCAAACAAATTTCAGATGGGAGCAAACCAAAATCTCGAACAACGAAATCTAGCATTTTTTAAATCTCGAAAAACGACATTTCACAAATTAATAATCCTTTTTTTCATAATCTCACAATAACAAAATCTCGCTTTTGACAATTTGACACCAAAAATCTCGCAAAGAACAACCAAAATCTCGCAATTTGAAATATTTTCATATCAAAATTTCACTAATTCACATCTGACAGTTTCGCATTAAAAAAAAAACACCTGCGAACCAAAAAAAGAAACTCGAAAACGAAAAACCTTTTCTTTGGCTTTCATATTTTTCCAAAACGTATTCTTAACAATAAAAAAATTACCGGAACTTACAACTGGATATACAATTGTAATACATATTAGTAATAACAATTATTTATAACAATTTGGTCTACAAGCAGGTAGACACTCGATTTATTTAGCAGAAAATTATTTGTTTAATCAAAATCTCGCAAAATTAAATCTCGCACGATATTGCAATTAAATTATGTGAAATTTCAATCTGACATTTTTAAGTTAGGAGGATTTGGTAATTGCGATTGCGGTATATTGTTATAGTGAGATTACGGAAAACATTTTTTTTTTTATTTTTTAAATATATTGGGTGTCAAAATAACAATTTGCCAAGGGTTGCAAAAAAAAAGGTTCAACACCATGTAGGTAATACTAAAAACCCAAATTGTACAGAATAACGTTAACTTTTTAAAACAAAATACTTTTTTTATTTGTTTTTTAATTTCCATTTTCATTTTTTCAAATAAAGAAACAGCAAAAAACACTTTCATTAAAAAAGAAACTAGAGAATGAATTTTTGGATTTTAATAAGCTTTAGCATGGCATTATAGTGTTTGCTGTTGTTTTTAATTTTAATATTTTTTTTTCGTAGAAAATTTCCTCTTCCACCTTAATTGGAAGTCCTTTACCTTCCTATATGATTTTTTCTTGTCTTGTCTGTTTCCTCAAGTAATAAGCTAGAATTCTTGTTGTTGAGCTCTAAGTAATTTGATGAAACTTTAATCGAATCTTACATTAAGATGATGGAGTTATCAAAGTATGTAAGTTTCATCATGACGTTAGACAGTGTGTGCGTTAACAATGCGTTAACTACACATCTATACCTTCCTAGAGCCTTAAAGGTTGAACTGGATTTGCTTCAACTTTGGTAAAAAAATAGTTTTATTTATTGCCCAAAGGAAAATTTTGATTTTTTTTAAGTTAATTTAGAGCGGGTAGCTGCCATTCAAAAGTTTTGATTTTTTCAGTTTTTCTCAAAAATGGCTCAAACAAATATGCACATACAATTTTCCAGCTTTTTTTTATATAGTTTTATTTTTAGGTTATTTGGCTGAAGCCTTACACACCAATAGTTCTTATAAAAAAATAAAAATTCTATAAATTAAATTGAAAAATAAATATTTTGACACTCTTCTTGATCAAAAAAAAAAAATATTTTCAATAATAATAACATTTTAGCCAAAAGCCAAAAGAAAAATGTCATTGGGTGCAGTTGTTGCATTCGCCTGAATGGGCAAATTTTAAGAAGGCATACCTACATATAATTTAAAATTTTAAATTGCCTACTATACACATGTACATTGTAAATATTATGGATATTAATAGGGTTTTAAAATAAATCCCTTAAAAATCCAACAAAAAATGAATTAACCGTTCATCCCTTCAGTGTCCTAATTTCCACCAAAAGTTATTACTATCATTATAGTTCATCTATCATAATAAATGATTATTAAACAAAATCCGTATATCCCTTCATTAGCACAGGCTTAGCGACTAAAAAAGTCCTTTTACCAATTTCCCATACACAAAAAAAAGACTAAAAGCATACAGACAGAGTGAGTTACCAAAACGAACAAAAAAAAATTGTAGGTATACTTAACCTCATATTTTTAGTTTGTAGATACATAAGCCAAATGGGATAGTTACTGCTCAACATGGCTTAAAAATATCGATGTATATGTCTACACACACACAAGTGTAAAATATTTCTTCCCACAGGATGCAGTCGAGCTGCAAAAATAGCTCAGTTAATTAAAATTTTGCAAAATATTGAAACATTTGTATAAAACTGACTATGTAGTATAAATGGATGGATAAATTGTTGGTGGTGTCAGAGTGAACTCTACTAAACGAGGAGTCTAACGACTCCTAAACGACACGACAACGACAACGACGACGAAGAGAACTAACAAAATGATGATGATGACGATGATGTTTCAGTTCAGAAAGTGTATGGAGGAAACCACAAAAACGACTTAAAACTCAATTTGCAAAATTGGGAATAAATAAAAGTGCAATTTCAAAAACACCCCCGCAAACTATATACATATAGCCAGTTTCTTCCAACCAATATTTATCCTCCTACGCACACATAGAGTAAAATTTTTGAGAGAGAAATGCAGAAATGAAGATAATATTGGGACTTTGAAATTCCATGCGAAAAGGCTTTCCAGCTTCGAAATCTAAGCCCTTTCCTGACAATTTCTTTACAATTCATCGTCGTCGTTGGTCGGTTTGGTTGTGCCAATGCCAACTGTGTTGTGGTTCTCTGGGCTAAAATTTTGATATTTATACTTTTTTTGTTGTTTTGTTTTTGCTTTTAGCCAGTTTTAGTGGAGTGGAAGCGGTCTTCGGTAGCAAAGTCCCATTTACTGAAATTCTATAACCACCGGGGCTAACGAAACGAACAAATGTGCATTGAACCGAATTGTAAGTGTGTGTTCTTAGTTCTCATAAAGTCCATGTCCATGAAAACCAGAGAGGACCATTTGGGCTTAAAATATCCTGATTACACAAACTATACTCCGTGTGGCAGAAGCACAAGTGAATTTTGTGTAAAGAGCAGGCGGGCTGGGCGGTTAAATGTGGTGGTCTGGCCGGCGTCATAGTCATCCTCGTCGTTGTCGTTGTCGTCCACGTCGTCGACGTCCTGGATTCGAAGTTCCAAGTGGTTGTCACGTTGTCACAATCAACGGAAAGAGGCAATAACAAAAGTTAATACATGAGGATACTGTTATGTGGCCGAAACTAGGATGTTACAACGATTAATGGCAGAGTCTTGTTTATACTCTCACACACCGTACACCGACGACGACCAACCGAGCACAGAGAACATAAAGAGGACATATTCAATGAGGGGATATCCTTGTTACAATGGAACAATGAATGTCATGTTGTATATGGAACTATGATTAGGGAAAAAAAAAATAAAAAAAAAGAACTTCGTGAAGTTGTTGTGGCTAAAGAGTGGTTTGTTTAATTTCATTTAAAGAAGGATATTTTTGAATGATTTAAGGACTATCTTTTTTCTTCTTCTTCTTCTGCACCATCCTCAACACTAGGTACACCTTACATAAAGATTTAATTAAAAATGTTTAAGAATGAAGAGGGTTCGAGGAACATAATTTTTGGTGTTTTTTTTTTAATTAAAAAAACTTCCAGACAGAAATAGGTCAAGGACTAAAATTCTTTGAGTTGGGTTGAGAGGAAGGAAATTATTTTAGGTTACATATATGTGTCAGGCTGCTCCTGTCAGAAAACCCTTAACAAGATACTTTTACTTGAGCTTCAGTTTCAGTTTCAGTATAGTAAAAGGCAGGTACCCACACAATCCGCTCGATATACCAACATACATAGATATAGGAGCGTTCTCGCTTTTAACCAACTTTGAAGAAAATACTGCTTTTAGTGCTTGAAGTTGTTCGAGGACATTTTCATTTCAACTAAAAGGTAGAACCTCATAAGCATTAAGATTAATTAAAAATGATGTTACTAGAAAACCAGGACACTATGATGGGTGTCTTATAGCACCCAGATACTGAGTGATTTGCTGTAAATGGAAGAAGTTGTGCAGCCCAGATGGGGTGTTTATCCATTTCAAAGTAGATATAGTAATTTAAGCCGTTTAACGACCAAGTTCATAGCAATGTTAACAACTCTACACGAATCGCATTAAGTATAGGATATTTTATGAAAAAAAGTGTAATAGTCACAAATGTATGCAAAGTAAATACGTTTTATAGCGCGTGTTTATAGTTTTAAAAGCATAAACGCAGTTAAACTTAAGTATATTATTGTGTTTGTTTCTTGTATAGGTTTAGTTTTCAAAATAATTTTATCCCTAAATTAAAGGTTTTAGTAAATGAGTCGAGAGAATAATAAAATAACTTTTTAACATTAAATTTTATATATTATTTGCTTTTAAGGATTACAAATTCATAAATGATATATTTTACATAAAATATGGATAAAACTTTTGGAAAGTGGCAACCCTATTAAACCTACATTAAAATTTTACCATCGAAGTTCAAATTACTCAGGTATATAGCTATTGTAGGAAATAGCAAATTTGTTGAATGCAGACTCAGCCTTTATATTCTTAATCGGCCAGATTCTAAGTTAAGAATGTTTGCAAATTTGGTAGCTTATATTGACAAAACTACAGGGCCTTCCAACAAGATATTTCATTTTAAATTTCACGCTAGTCTTTAATTGTCAAAATAAATGAAGGGTCCAGGGGAAAAACGGCTCAAGTCCACTTTTTGAAAAAATTGAACTAATGATGACATCTTATAGATTTGTATGAGTACTATCTGATGTAGTATAGCTCTCTTCACATAGGATTTTGAAAACTCGCAAAATAGTACACTTTTTAAAAAAGATTTTTTCCAAAAGTATCTTTTCTGCTCCAAAAATTAAACAAAGCTATATTTAAAAAAAAGAAAAACTTGTGAATAGACCTAACGAAACGTCAGGTAAATAATAAAAAAAAAAAAAAAAATAGATATTCTAACTATACCCGGTCGAGGTCCTGTTTAACAAATTGAATTGCAAAAACGGTCCAATGTCACGCTTTTAAAAATTATTTGAGTTTCAAACTCTATATTGAAAATCTAGAGGTGTCTGAATAAAAAGCAAAAACCCGTTTCCAATTATCATTTCCGGTTCTTTCAGAAGAAAATTTCAAATACAAAAATTCAAAACTTTGGTTAAAACGTCAAAGGTCCTTTTGACTCATGTCAGCTTATCATGCAAAAAATTCAAGATGTTAAAATTAATGTATGTTTGCTTACTTGAGTACTTCGTGTTCAACAAAAAAAAATTGTTAGTTTTATTTATTTTTCTTTAAATTAGCCATTATTTTAGTAATACATTTACAACTTCGTTTTTCTCGGAATCAATTCAAGTGGACTTAAGTCGTTTTTCCCCTGGACCCTTCAAATCATTCATTGCGATCATTTTCGATTAGTATGAATTAAGCTGTTATTAATTTTCGATCAATATTTTTACCTCAACAACGTTTAATGAAATGGTAGAAATTTACTACAAATATGGTGAAAATATCACGGAATCGTTTCGTAAAGTTTGTATTTCTTTTGGTCAACCACACCGTCTCGCACAGCTATCGATAATTAAATCAATATACTTGAAAAACTCGGGGAGGTTATATATGTAGGTATATCTGATGTGAAGGCTCAAATTTGTGTTTATTCAGCAAGGTCAGGGGAAAATACCGCCGCTATAGCTGAGAGTGTGACTGAAAATCCAGAATTGTTCATTTGTAGACGGTCGATCTGAGCTGAAGAATTGCGGAGCTATCAAACACCATTTTAAATTTGTACAGTTTTGTTTGCCTAAAATTGATCCTTAGACGACAGCGATGTATACTTTCAGCCAGATAGTGCATCGCACAAAATAATTTTTTCGACTGTTAAATATTTTGATTTTTGACATTGCAGTTTTATTAAGTAGTAGTTGAGGCATTAGGATCAAGTTTTTTTCTTATAAAATCAGTTTCTAAATTTAAAATTTTGGACTCCAAAGTTGATAAATGAAATGTTAGTGATTTTGAAGCAAAAAAAGAGCATAGTTCAAAACGGATTATTTTTAGTTAGGTATATGATTATTTTGACTTTTTTGTTATTTTTCCTCTATTAAGCATGTATACACAATTTTCTTAGAAAAAAATTTGAATAGCTGGAAAATTTGTTTGTGCGAATTTTTAAAAATGGTTCTTTTTTTAAAGTCAGATTCAAAATTCATCTAAGAAAAAGTAAAAAGCTCTCTGGTTTTCCCCGGTCGTACTTAAATTACATATTTTTCACTGAACCATAATATACAAACAAAAATAGTTACTAATACTTGCGAAGCTTAAAGAGCACAAAGCTTATGTCGCTCAACACCCCGAAAACAAAAATTCTTGAACGAAAATTTCTTATGAGATTTCAAATACTTGCTCTAAATATGGAAAAAGCCTATATGAATGTTATTTTTGGAGCTAGATCTTCGCATTAGTACCCAACATTTTCAATACACCTTGTTAAGAAAACTTTTTGAGGTTACATAAAAATCCAATTTATGACTTCCTTAGCACCTTAGTGCCTAGACTATCGCTTACACAATAGTTAATGTTTATTTTTTTTTTAAGTTTTAGTAGATATAACTTTCCTCCGATGTCTCTTAAAAGTGGATGTGGCAGGAAAAACTTTGCATGACCAAATTTTACAAAACGGCATTTTCTACGACTTTTATTTTAGGTATCTTTTTCATATTTGTTAAGGAAACGATTAAAAAAAGAATTTTTTTTCAAAAAACGCAGTCAAATGTGGGCAAGTTAAACATTTTGCATCAGTTTTTCTTCTTAACCTGTTATTTATTAGGCCTATACGTTTTTTTTTCATAGAAATAAGTCATAAAAGAAATTTTTTTTCAAAAACACCCCAAAAAGAGGGCGTGGTAAAAAGATTTGTATGGAAGAATTATTGCAAACTACATCTTCTATATTACTTCATTAAGGAACACACCCCTCATTTATATCCACTTTCGACGATTAGATGCCCTATTTTAAAAAGTAGGCGTGTCAGCAGGCGGAAATTTTTTGATGATGTTTTATGATATCCTTTACAATGTCTGAAAACTTCATCTCAATCGGTTGATTTCTTCACATTTTATAGATTTAAGGCCGTCTTTTCATATTACATACTTGAATCATTGCGGACTTTTTATCCAAAAATGCTCTAGAAACTAATTTTTTTCGGTGGGCTTAGTGTACCAAACTTTTAAATTTACTGAATTATTAAATGTTTGGAGCTCTAGTAATCGGTTAAACTGTCAAAAGAAAAGAACGCAATGACTGACCGTTTAGGTATATCAAAACAGAAAAATGTTGATTTTTGTCACAAATGCATCATACAACATAATCACGATTCTAAAAATCGTCAGAAACTTTCTATTTGGACGAAAAAATGTGAAAATTATATCTAAATGCTTTTCTTGTATTTACATAACACAAAACTTAAAAAATTTAAGTGAATGAAAAGGTTTTATTTTGGTAATTATTATGTTATACAAAGCCGTAACAAAAAAAATGCATCAAAGTAATCGTTATCGTTCCAGATACATAAACGTAACAGTATATATTTTCACTTTATGTAATAAAATTAATATAAACTTATTTGCACCACTGTTTAAATAATAAATAGCTAGTATCCAAATCTTGCAATGTTTAACAAAAAACCATAAACAACATACTCACAGAACTCATAAGAACGAAAAATTGCAAAAAAAAAAAATAAACAAAATCACACAATTGGCTCTCCTGGAAGGTGTTCATACCACTTTCACGTGAGGCGACTCATTTTAACGTTTCTCTTTTTGGCGATCTCCAGATGGTCGAACCGCCAACCAAATCGACCACGTGCTAATTGGCGCAAGGTATGCATCGAACATCCTGGACGTGCGAACTTTCCGAGGTGCAAACGTGGACTCTGACCACTTTCTTGTTGTGACAAAGTTCAGAGCCCGACTGTCCAACAAAAAGAAAACGAAGACCGCCCAAAGGAAGAAATTCAACATTGCATACCTTAGCACATCTGAGAAAGTCAGAGACTACAGTGAGCAATTGACCGGGAAACTCTCTGCCGCAAACCCAGCCACAAGCGTCAACAACCAGTGGAACCAATATCGCGACATCATTAAGGAGACAGCCGAGACCACCATAGGCTATCAACCTCCCAGAAAAAAGAACCCGTGGTATGACGATGAATGCGCGGTATTGAAGCAGGAGACGGAAAATGCACGAATGCAAATGCTGCAACGGAAAACAAGAGCAGCAAGAGAGGAGTACCGAGAAAAGAGAAGGAAAGAGAAAAAAACCCTGCGTAGAAAGAAAAGAGCATCCGCAGCCTCTCAGCTCAAGTATCTTGAAGAGTCTAGCACCGCCACCAACACCCGCCAGTTCTACAAAACAGCCAAGCAACTGGCATCTGGTTATAGGACTGGCACGCAAGCTCTTCGAAACAGCGAAGGTAACCTAGTCACCGAAGCACAGGGAATTGTAGACGTGTTTAAGCAGCATTTCCAGCAGCTGCTTAATGGGCATTATGTAGAGGAGGCAACAGAGGAACAAAGAAGCATAAGACCAGTCAATGAAGATCCATTCCCAGCGCCCAGTACCGAAGAGGTTAAGAAAGCCATCCACAAGCTTAAGAACAACAAATCCGCCGGCTCGGATGGCCTACCTGCGGAACTCTTTAAGTATGGAGGAGATGTCCTGGTAGGGTGCATGCACCAGCTCATCAACCAAGTTTGGGAGGAGGGAAGTATGCCCGACGACTGGTCAAATAGCTCCATATGCCCAATCTACAAAAAAGGCGATCCTATGTCCTGCAAGAATTACAGAGGCATATCCCTGCTTAATGTTGCCTACAAGATCCTATCCAACGTTCTATGTGAGCGTCTAAAACCTTTCTACAACACTATGATCGGCACGTACCAGTGTGGCTTCAGGCCAGACAGATCGACGATAGACCAAATCTTCACATTGAGGCAAATCCTGGAAAAGAGCAACGAATTTCAAGTCGAGACCCACCACCTATTCATCGACTTTAAAGCCGCATATGATAGCATAAGTCGTCAAGAGCTTCTATTGGCGATGTCGGAACTCGGGATCCCGAAAAAACTGATCCAGCTATGCTGCATGACGTTACAAAATACGCGGTGCAACGTGCAAATGGGTAACAGCTCATCCGAGTCATTCCAGACGTGTACAGGGTTCAGACAAGGAGATACGCAATCATGTGATTTCTTCAACTTAGTCCTGGAGCAGATAGTGCGCAAGAGTGGTGTTAACATGGAAGGCACTATCTTCAACAGGTCTTCTCAACTGCTTGGCTATGCGGACGACATCGACATCATCGGCCGCTCCAAGAGAGCTGTACTTGAAGCATTCACAGCTATTGATGAACAGGCGAAACGCGTTGGTCTTGAAGTGAATGAGGACAAAACAAAGTATATGCTATCAACAAACAAAGCCGCATCTGTCCATCGCCTAGGACAAAACGTCACTGTTGGTAGCAGTAGTTTCGAGGTAGTCAAGGAGTTCACCTACCTTGGAACAAACATCAATTCCACGAACGACACCTTAGTGGAAATCCGACGAAGAATTACCCTAGCGAACCGCTGCTACTTCGGTTTGGCCAAACAAATGGGTTCAAAACTCCTTTCCCGAAAGACAAAGTGCACGCTATACAAAACGCTAATTTTACCAGTTCTACTCTACGGCGCCGAGTGCTGGACGATAAGTAAAAAAGGGGAATTGATACTGGGCACTTTCGAGAGAAAAATTCTTCGGCGGATATTTGGTCCTATATGCGAAGAGGGCGATTGGAGGAGAAGATTCAATCGTGAACTGTACGAGCTGTACCAAGATGTGGATGTAGTCCAAAGAGCTAAAACATGTCGACTACACTGGCTCGGCCACATCGAGCGAATGGACAACAACGCTCCAGCCAAGAAAATCTTTGAATCCCAGCCCCCAGGTTTGAGACGACCAGGAAGACCGAACCTCCGCTATAGGGACCAGGTGGTCACAGACGCGAGAGCGCTTGGTCTCGACGACTGGAGGGAGCGTGTGAGGGACCGCAACCGATGGAAGACCGCAATATCTCAGGCAGAGACCCTTCATGGATCGGGAGCCGGATAAGTAAGTAAGCTTTTTTATTTCATTCCTTTTTATTGCAAGGAAAGAGATGGGGAGGTAAGGCAGAAATTATCAAAAAATTAAAAAACTTCAGCCTCACTTGGCCATCTCTTTCTTTCCAAGAGATGAGAGTGAGTGGCAAATAAGAGACGTCAAAATGAATCCCCTCACGTGAAGCTGGTATGAAAACCATCCTGAAAAGTAGAAAATTGTGAAATATGTTCTGGTATCACTTAGGTGAAAAACTTTTCTTAAAAAAAAACAGTAAATTAATTGAAGTAAAAGCAACCTCTGAGTGAGAAACCATTTTTCAAAAAATGGTTATTAATGATACCTCCCAAAGAACCATTTTTGTACTTTCGATGTTCTTCAAAACTGTGTAACGGATTTCAATAATAAACCGAAGCTTATAAAGATATAAAATGTATTGTGTAGCAAAATATTCAAAAAAAAAAAATATTTTTTGCATTTTAAAAAATGCTCCAATTTTTTTTTTTTTTTAAATTTTGAAATACATATATTTTGATTGATTTTTTGAAACTCTTAACTTAAGGCTTTTATCTTAGCCCATTTTAGAATATTTAAAAAAATATTCATTTTTATGAAAAAATGTCCCTTCCATACATCTGTTAAAAAACGGTTAAAGAAAATAGTTGTTTTCTCCTACGGCTCCTACGATTTTGATGAAACCTTTGGTGTATACGAAACCTAGTGCGATCAGCAACTATTAATCTCATAGAACTGTTTTTGTTTTTTTTTAATATCATTATCACTGACTGAACGGATTTAGATTAGTTTTTATTTTAAATAAAATAATATTGATAATAACAATAATGCATGTCAAATCTTTCGAAGAAGAAATTTTTGAAAAAAGTTTAATTTTTTTTTTAACTCGATATCAAAAAAGTTTTTTTTTTTTAATTTTATTTTTATTTGTACATAAATAAATACTTAAGATTTGCATACCAAAATATTTCCAATTTTATTTTTAAGAATTTGATACAGGTATACAAAATTTATTTAAAGAAAAATGGCTCCAATTTTCCTTATTTTAAATATTTGTTTTCCATACAATCATATTTGATCAAGAATTAAGATGGCATTCTGTTTTTTCACCTCAAACTATTAAAGAAGTTGTTTTAGCTTATTTTAATTTTTTATATATTTTTATATATTTTATTTTAATTTCTCTCATGATTTTCATGTCTTTATATAAAATTTTCTTAGGTCCTCAGCCTCTTGAACATAGTAACAAATACGTGCTTCCCAGTCGTCCATTTTATTTTCTTGGAGACTCATGTAAAAAATAAGTTCTACGCCAATACTTTACCCACGATAAGCACTAAAAGAAAAAATTAGAATTTTCATTTGCGAAATACATCAGCAACAAATATGCGAAAACGTGATGCAAAATTTCACTAAACGAAATCGATGTGCGGTCGGGAGCGCTCCTCACTTCCGTAACCAAAGTTGAACGAAACTTGACGAAACGCTCCACTCCGCAATTATAGTCACCGTCATATGCTTCCCGTGTATTCGCTTGTTTTCTTCCGACCACTTAAGTGCCCCTCCGAGCATTATAGTTCTAGCTTAAGTCTAGTACGCTGCTGATGCGAAACGAAAAATCCCTTACAAAAATGACACAACGAAATCATAAACTAAAAATTTAGTTCTACTTTTCGTTCTACAGTACGCTGTTCGATGGGCGAAATTGATAATTGTAGCCGATTGTTTGGAGAAATCTACACTCTTTTTTTCGGGTCACCATTGCTTGGCAAAATTCATTTGGCATTTTATTTTTTCGCCTTAGTCGTTAAATATTTCTTTTAATTCGCAATTTTTAAGTGGCAATTTACGTTTTCTTTTTTATTCATAATGTTTTTAAATCATTTTGCAATCCATATTTGGCGTTTTTACCTTTCGCTTCTATTTGAAATTATTTTCAACCATTTCGCAAAATTCATTTGGCAATTTGTCGTTTCACTTTTGTTTGATAGATTGTTTGCTATTTGGCCAAGAGTTTTTTTCGTCAATTAACGTTTCGCCGTTTTATTATTTCGCAAAATATCGCTTTGCCGTGCTATTATTTCGCTGATAGATCGTTTCACCGTTTAGTTGTTTTGATCGTTTGACTATTCATTAGCATCGTATTTTTAAAGATTTACCGTTTTTTTCTCTGTACAGTTGTTTAATTCATTCTGCAAGTTAAGGTGTATTACTTTAGTTGTGGGTCTATTTTTAAAGTAATCATTGTATCGATGTCGGGTTAATAAGTTCACTTTAATTTTTGCTTAGTTTTGATAATGGAAAATTTTGGCAAAACCTTTGAGACATTTAAGTCCAATTGAGGGAAATATAAACTGAGTATTGACGGATATTCTTTCGATTTTGAAACACTAAATCAAAATAATTATCTTGTTTGGTACTGTGAGCTTCGAAAAATAGCATGAGTAAATACAGTTAAAAATAGTGATGAAACTCATTCAATAGTATTTTTAAAATGGGAACATGACCACGAACCAAATGCGGTTAGAAAACGCGTGGCAGATGCAATGTCTGATCTCAAGAATTCTGCGAAAACCTCTGCCGATAAAAATAGAACTAGAAATATTTTTTTGTTGTTTAGCTTTTTTTTAATTCGGCACTCAATTGTTTTGCGATTTTTTGGCTTCCATTAAGTTACATGCCTTAAAATTTCGCGCGAAATTTTAACGCATGTAACTTAATGGAAGCCAAAAAATCGCAAAACAATTGAGTGCCGAATTAAAAAAAAGCTAAACAACAAAATGCCAAATAAAAAGAAGCAAAACAGCAAAATGCCAAATGAAAAAAAGCAAAAGAACAAAATGCCACATAAGAAATTGCCTATTTTCAAAAAGCCTAAATAATATTAAACTAAATGAAAATTGCGAAATGAAAAATGCGAAATAAGGATTTAGCAAATCGTTTAAAAAACAAAACATAAATTGCCGAAAGTGAAATGCGAAATTTCTTAATGCTAAATAAATAAAATGCGAAACAAAAATCCGCGAAATGAACCCCCGCGAAACGTCAATTCGCCAAACAATTCTGGCAAAACATATCATACCCCTTTTTTTCGCACACATTTTATTACCCAGACCATTTATTGTGTGCGAAAAAATGACATTTGTGTTTTTTTTTGTGTTAATTTTTGTTATTTCTTATTCATTACTGCATGGATGCTTGTGATTTTTTTGCATTTGCATTTGTTTTAATTTTTTGAATTTGTGGAACTGTCAATTAATACTTTTTCGCTTCGTTTTCGTAAGCCTTTCGTTGTCTTGTTGGAGACCAACTAAAAATTTCGTTTCGCATTAGCAGCGTACTATAGGCTTTAGATATAAACAAAAAATCACGCTGAACGAAAAAAGGGTGTAGACTTCTCCAAGTAATCTGCCACAATAATTAATTTTGCTTAACGAACAGTATAGGAACTTCAGAATGAAAAGTAGAACAAAATATTTCGTTTATGATTTCGTTGTATAATTTTTGTATGTAATTTTTCGTTTTGCATCAGCGTTCAAGGCCTAAAGTACGGAATCATAAAAAAGAAACTGCAGCAAAGTATGGTTGTTCGCTAAAATTAGATTAAGGTATATCACAAAAGGATATTGAATATACTCTACTTATGTAATATTACCTCAAAGGATTGCCAGCAACGTCAAAATACTATCTCAACAACTAAAAATCCAATCCCCTTTCGATTTCTTAAATCCATATTCCTGTAAAAGAAAGCTTTTGCCATGTGGTCGTATACACCCAACTAACATACTCTTCAGAGTTAAGCTCCCGAAATCTACAAATCCTCTCTCATAAGGTTCTTTTAGATCCCTTAGCTATACTTAATAATTAACATCTTGTTATGAAACTTTAATTACTCTCATAGTAATTTTATAATAAGACTGCGTCTCTTTTCAAATTCAAATTCAAATTCCCAACGCTTAAGTCTATTATGAAATCAGTTTTTTCTCCCTTAGTAGGAGTGCATAAACTTTAAGTCTTATAATAATCTTATTATGAAATTTGATCTCTGTTAACCATATTGTAATGCTTATAATCCTATAGTAAAACACTTAAAAGCGGCTATGCGCGGCGGCTATGCTATACTCTACTAAAAATCTACTAAAAAGCTTTTATAGGATCTTTTTAGTAAAATAGTATAAAAAGAAAATGCACACAATAAAAAAATGTCTGCGTTGTAAAACAAAAACAAACAATTAAAAAAAAAAAAAATGATAATAATCAATGGAACAAATGAAATATTGAGTATTTTACATGGGGAGAGTTCAAAGTTCTGCGTAAAGATACTCTATTGCCAAAAAAGGGAACATGAGAAAAAAAAAAGATAAGAAAAAATAACAAAAAAATAATTGAAATATGCATTATTTTGAAAGCGCTTTGTTTTTTTTGGAGGTAAAATGTAAATATTAGTTAGTAAATTTTAAACCGCAATCAAATTTTGGTCCAATTGTGTGAAAAACAACTAATTATAATGTCCATATTAGGTACAAGTCAAACATAATATTATTGATTTCCTCATAAGATAAATACTCTTACAAAAATAAATAGTTTTTTGACGTGATAAAAATAAAAATCTGTTAACGAAATATCAAATCTCATATAAAATCTTTTACTCTTGTTATGAGATAGAAAATTGCCTCTAGTAACTAGGCCGTTTAACGCTCATAACTATCGTATAAGAATCTTGTAGTAGACTAACAGAGAATATTTTACTCCCATAAAATAATCTACTAAGAAGCTGGCAGAGTTTTATGAGAGGAAAAATGTTACTTGGGCAGTGTGTAGGTAACTTCCTTTACACGCCACAGACAACCCAACAGAAAGGAATACAAATCAAAAAAAAGTTTGATGAAAGTCTTATAATCAAATGAAGTAGAATAAGTTTTTCATTTTTTTTTTCTATATTCTTCGTATCTGTAGTGCAGAGAAAAATGAAGAAAAAGAAAAGGATTTCCCAGAAAGAAATCCATTTGACGAGGTTTTTTTATGATTTCGCTGGTTTATTGGGCTATATGTGGCGAGATGGAGAGCTCGTAGAAGTGATGCGCTGATGAAATGACGAGGAGGAGGAAAATACGTTGAAAACAAACGAGTATGAAGGATTTACTTATGGAGAAATCGAATTCGAATCGACATCATGAGGTTTCATCTTTTCGTTAAACCTACATACGTTGGTTGGTTTTTTTTATATCCTTCAACGGTATTGCGGTTTTATCCTTCGAATGTCGAATTTTGTTTGCTCTCTTGGAATCTTCCTTTTTGCTCATCACCATCATCAATATATAGGTAAGAGGTAAGAGATCGCGTAAGAGCTCAAGCAGCAAGGGCAGCCAGTAGTTCCTTTATTTGGTACAGTTGAAGTAGTTAAAGGAATCGTTGTGGTTATATATGCTTAAGAGGGTTTATCCCAAAAAACCTCCTCTGCCATCAAAAATAAGTTCACCATTTGATTGAATGAAACGATATGAGTTTTGGTCCTTTTATACATACTTTTGTTGTGAGGGGTTATTTGTTTGGAAATGTTTTGGCTTATAAAACCACACACGCATACAGTTTTCTTCTCATTCGTTTGGTTCATTCTTTTTCAGAATGTCTATGCAAGGACTAGATGTTTTTTTTTTGTTGTGGTTGTTGTTGTTGAAGCTCTTACTCTCTTACAACTTTTAGTGGATTGTGCATTTGATTGGCAATGCTTTGTCCATTTTTTTCTCTTGATGTAGGGATACGTGCTACTACTACTTGTTGTGCTTTGTTAATCTTGAGATGGCTAGCTAGTCGACTACTCTGTAGGTTGAGTTTCCTTAATATGGATTGTAAAGGAAGTGAAAGTAGAGATAGAAATCTAAGGATGTTACTTTGATATTTTTTTTTTTTGTTTGCAATTGACAGCCGGAAGAATCTTTTTCTGGTGTAGTAATCAAAGTTTTATAATTTTGTTGATAAGAGTCTTATCATAACATAACAATATACGTAACTACATACATTATTGTATAGATGTTAGACGTGATTTTCTTTTATGTGAGATTGTTCAGTTTGGATGGACAACTAAATAATGGCACAAAACATTTGTAGAAATATACCTACATGTTGCTTTGAGGGCTAAATATCGATTAAATAATCATTTAGAAAGCAACAAAGGATCTCCAGGCCTATTTTGTATCTGCAATGCTAGACACAGGGGAAGGTTTTAATGGCTTTCAACTACCTTAAAGGCACTCAATTTGGCCTCTTACGTCTTTGAGAAGTCTTCTAGCAATTCAATCAACTCTATCACATATTTTCAATGTTGTTTCCAAAGAAAGCCTTAGCCGGGTATTGATTTCCGTAATTTCAAGGGAAATTTCATATGACAAATGCAAGTCTTGCAAGGTCAAATGTCAAAAATTGTTTTTCCCATATAACTTTTGATAGGTAAACGCTATTGCAAAATATTCGAGCAAATTATTTTTATAATTAATGCAAACTCAAGGCGTCTTGGTTACCTTTAAAATATTTCGACACAGTGTAAGCGTTTAGAAAAAAGAAGAAGAATAGAGAAGGAAAAAACGTTTTGTGTGGTGCGGACGGTACGACCTCAGTCAGGTTCAAGCTCAAGGGTATATGATGAGAGGGTATTACACTGAAATTGTTTAAGAGGAGGAATGTAGTTGGCTATTTCAACAACAACGTTTGAAAAAGTAGCGCAATAAAACAGTGATAAGCTAAAAAATACTTCGATGAAACAAATGTTTCTGAAATTGTTTATTTAAAGCTCTATTTTGTATTCTATCCAGTAGGTGGAGTACTATTTTGGGTTAGCCAGACCAGATATGAGAGTTATACACTAGCTCAATATATGCTTTATTACGTTGATGCCATATCAGAAGAGGAGCAAAAGTTCTTAAATATCTAAGAAAACCTAAGTTAGGTATCTCACGTCAGCATTTTAAGGAATGTCTAGTATGTGGACGTTCAACAACAGTTGATCAGAAATGCACATACTAAAAATAGAAAGTTTATCAGTTTCCCCGATTCATGTTCCATTCATGTATAATAATAAAGGGCATACATTCTGCATTGACGACTTAAAACAGCGTTAAGTTTTACACGATTATTAGTACTCTATTAAACAATGCTGTTTAAATCTATGAATTCAATGAGCTCAACATATTCTGCTGTTGCAGCTCCATAATTTAAGAACAAGAAGGTAAAACTAGAAAGTAGTATGAAATACAAGAGGTGCTGTCATCAGCGAAACAGTTAAGTGGATTCGTAATTTCAGACAATAGATCAGTTTTGAAAATAGTGTCAGAGACAATATGGAGCCTTGGGGCACACCAGCATTTTTTGAAACTAAAATATTATATAAGGATTTACGAAGTTTTGACAGAAAGCGGATGATTTTTATTTTGTGGATTTTAGACTTGAAACACCCCAAAACAACTTGCGAAAAAGTGATTCTGCAGTCAAACCAAGAGTTTTCTTTAGGTTTGATACTCTTTGTTCTGTGAGGATCAAGGAATTTCAAACCTTTTAAGACTACATTAGTTAATGTCTATGCACAAACATCAACGTCTACATTTAAAAAGCCAGTTATAAACATGAATAAAAAGTTACTGCTCTTTTCGGGATTTTTCTTTAAGTGTGTGGATTTGAGCACGAAAAACAAGACAATACTAAACAATGGTAAGAAGTGCCGAGGGGAGCTTATGCACTCCGAAAAATATAGTTCGGAGTGCAACCTGAGGAACAAGTCGAGGGTGTTAGGGGTTTGACTTGCAACATCAGATATTCTAGGAGGCTTATCCACCAGCTGACTTAGATGGTTAAATTCTGAAAAGAAATTTGTAGATCAAGCGGTTTTCAACAAAAAAGGTGCAAACGCCACTTTTCTTCTTCTGCGACTGAACGCTCACTTTTTCAAAAAAAACATAAAATGAAAAAAAATTTTACGAAAGCTCATAAGCTTTGTGTGCAATCGGAAACGACTTTATACAAAGGGTGTGCTCTTTGTACCTTACAATTTGAAATCGGCGTACCTTATAACTGTTTTATCTTGGCCTCAAAAAATATACGGTTAAAATTTTCAAAAAAATCGATTTTGAATAGTGACAAAAAAAAATGGCAAAACGAACGCCGGCCCTACAAAAATCTATTGTTTGATTTAATTATGCTTCCAATAATCGTCAGCCATCAATAGCACACTCCGACTTAGCCAAACTGGTAGCTGGAGACACAGTGTCATAGGTCATGCGCAGATTCTACAGAAATGCAGAGGAAATAGGGTGTTAGCTGACTACATAACCCGTTTAAGCTTTCGGAAGACGTTCACGACCGTATTTCCTAGAAGAGATGACTGGCAAATGAACAAGCCATTTATAAATGACAACAATATATGGTTCCAAGGATGGATACTGGTGTTGGTGCAAGGTTCTTTTCACAAACACTTGGACTAGACAGCTTATTCTGACTTCCTGATTACAACAGTGTCTTCCAAGTTCCAACCTTAGGTCCGGACAGTGATGAAAGAAATAATGGCAATACCACAAGTTGATATCTTTTTCATTGATATCCAAGTGGCAACAAAAACGATTTCTGCCATTGAAATCAAAAGGAAGCTTATAACTTGCTGTCACGGATAGCTTAGGGTTTTTGGTACACAGCACAATATAGAATAGGATCAACTCTTGATATTACTCATTTAGGAACAACGGTTCCGGCCCGCCTTGTTATCTTAAAAAGGTAATCGAGAGCAAAATTCTAGCTACCACAAACATCATATGGAGTCCGATCGATACTTGTGTTATAACCAGAAAACTAGGCTGTAGTTTTCTGGTTATAGCACAAGTTCAACAAACGAAAAACTGACAACATTATCAAATTAAGAAAAGTTGTTTTTCTCTTCTCATGAGCATCACCACCACCGATCAAAGCCAACTGGGTTACCACAGTCAAAAGGTACAGAAAGGGTCCAGGGCAACAATGATAGACTGCGAACGACGCAGAAACAAACGGAGAATGGGCAACTTGCCTATACACCAGCGATTGCCACTTTTATGGTGAACAGCGAGCCTCAGTGAGATTGGTAAAACCCTCTTGAGGAAAGGGACATCCCCTTTGACTTATTCAGCAACTCTGACCAAACAAACAGAAACATACACCAATCACTGTCAATCACTGTGCTATTAAACTCATCTGCCAGATGTTGCCAGGAGCCACATGCTCCCACGGACTTAAAAGGCTTCAATAACTAAGAAGTAGGTACCCTCCGACGTTCCAGGCTTAAGCTTAGGTTTTAATAGGCTGACATTGATCTAATAATCATAATAATCTACCCCAACCTAAATTAGCCGCGGTGTTTGAACATTTCTGACCTTAAATTAAATTTTTACTCCTAAAATATTGGGACAAAATATTAAGGACAAAATCAAACTTCACCAATTATGAGCTATCAGACAATTGCGATCGTTAAGCTTAGGATCTCGGAAATACTGATCCAGCTATGTCGTGTGACATGGCTCCGTGAAATAACTCCCAAAAAAAAAATGAAATAACTCCCCAAAGTTTGTATGAAGTTGGGATGTTCTTTCAAATGAAAGAAGTCCCCAAAATTGGGGATTTATTTCATCGATTTTTGCGGGCACTTCAGTCATTTTCAAGTTGGAGTTAATTTCACAATGAATGAAATCCCCAAAAGTATGCAATGAAACAAGTCCCCAATCGTGGCAATCGTGGAAACCAGGCGTTATTAATTGGATGGAACTTATTGCAAAATGAAATAAGGCCCCAATTTGGGGAATTATTTCATTTTCACTTTGGGGAGTTATTTCATTGGGGAGTTATTTCACGGAGCCGTGTGACATTCAAAAATACGCGATGCAATGTGCAACTAAGGAAAAGATGCTCAAAGCATATTTCGACAAAGATTTCTGATTTCTCCAGTCTCGTTCTTGAGCAAATAGAGCGCAAAGCAGGCATTCATACTGAAGGCACTTTTTTCAATAGATCTGTCCAACTTCTACGGTATGCCGATGATATTGACATCATTGGGACAGACTCGTCTGGGATTAACGAGGACGAGACCAAATAGCCCAGCACACCGGTTTTGCTTCGGTTTGTCACACACGTAAGACAAAGTGCACGGTTTTTAAAGCGCTTATACTGCCAGTCCTGCTTTATGGCGGCAGCACCGAGTGTTGGGTTATAAGCAGAAAGGGAGAGCTGATACAGGGCTTTTAAGAAAGAATATTTGGTCTTGCGTGCGGGGAGGGTGAATGTAGGAGAAAATACAATCGCAAACTTTATGAGCTCTATCAAGATTTGGATATAGTCCCAAAAATCAAAACGCGTCGGCTACAAAGGCTCGGCCACATTGAAACAAGGAAGACTGGACCTCCTCTTGTTAAAGGACAAGGTGGATATTCCAGAGAGCTTGGTCTAGATGATTGGAATCGTAGAAGATACAAGACTGCCTTTACTCAGGCTGCGACACTTCAAGGATTCGGAAACAGATAAGTATAAGCTAGTGAGAAGTAGTAACACACACAAACATAGCCTTCTCAATTCTGAAGCACTCTTGATTGAAAGAAAATTTAAACATTATCAGTTAACATCCAAAAAAAAAAAAAGGAATAAAATCCAATCCAATTCAATCCTTCAAAATAAATATAATATGTACGACAGTAGGTACAGTGTACACATATTTTCCTCAATAGATGTCATCTGCATGATTTCTGTTCGTTTCATTACTACAAAACACCCGCGCTAAAGACTCATCTGAATGGAGTTTCCCTTCACATATTATAAAAGCAAAAAAAAAAAAATATAATCGAAAAACAACCTTCACAACATTTGAACATAATCATGACAACAGCTGACGTGTCAAAAAGCCCCTATATAGTAGATATACGCAAATTTTACAAAAAAAAAAATATAAAAAAATCCTTGCCTGACATCCCAAGGACCAAAAAAAAATTAAGTAAAAAATACTCAACAAAACAAATTGCAATCTCATCTGTATGGTACAAAAATATCATACAGTACATCAGTAACTTGTGGATATGTAGGTATATAGAAGCGAGCGAAAAACGAATCAGATTTTAGTATTCAAGCAGCAAGACGAAAGGACGATACAGAAATAATCATAATTTAAATGTTTTTCTCTCGCCTGCATGTGCCAAAGTCATATCAGACAGGACCCCGGCAGCGGAACGACATAAAACGTAGTGAGATTATGACAATAAAAGATTTTTAATAATAAAAAAAAAAAAACAGCATACATCTCCCAAGAGAGATAGAGAAAGAGCGAGAAAGTGCTATATGAGAGACTCAGCAATAGTAAACACGATATATCCTTTATGGCACAGCATCTCGTAAAAAAAGCAATATCATCATCATTCTCATCATCACCAGCGCCCAGCATAATAATGGTGCAACAATAAAATAGAGACGACACACCGTTGTAGTCGTAGTCGACGAATCCTTGAATTAATACAAAAAATGAAGAAGCAAAAGAGAGAAGAGAGTGATGCTTCTGCAAAGGATGGTTTCAGATCAGAGCCATATAACAATACACGAAAATTCAAACTGATGAAATCAGCAATTTTCCCTCTATCGCACTTATCCTGGAATATATATTCTCCTCGACCGATTTATAGGGGAACCCTTTTTTTTTCTTTCAAATGAGAAGGAAGCCCCCTCCTCATTCACAAATAAATATCCTTGCACTTCGAAAAATTTCAGATGCTGACAAAAACCGATAAAAAATATCTTCACTCCCCTCTCTCTATCATCGCCCTCTTCTTTCACTCTCGTTTGTCGGACAAAAATACTGAAAGGAAATTTCTTCAACTGGAACAAACATCTTTTCGGAATAGAAGATACACAACCTTTTACACACAACAACACCTCTTCCATGAGTGTATGTATAGACAAGTTGTAGTCAAGACCAACCCGACCATCAGGAACGTACATATAACGTCAAGTTGTCCTTGGTCCTTCTATCCGTCTATCAGCAGAGCAGCTCCTTTGGAACACATCACACTGCCATCCAAGTTTATCATCATTTCCGCAATATAAATGTCATTCGGGAATTCGAGTGGGTAACACTCGATGAGGTTCGGTTGATGAGGTCAAAAAATCCATCTCGATTTTAGCCTTTCAGGACACTCTATATTGATGGCATTAAGGGAACTCAAACCCACATCAGACTCCGAGTGTATAACTGAAGCTTGAATAAGATACCTGTTTGTGTGGATGTAAGAGGATGTATGTGTATGTGTGTATGGGTATAGAATTGAAAGAGTGATGAAAGTCTCAAAGGACTCATCAAAGTGCAGAATCTTTGGCTCATTCATTTTTGGATCACAGTTGGACGTCATCATCATCGTCGTCATCCTCATCCTCTTTATCATCATCATCATCGTGTTCGTCATCCTCATCATCAACTCTTGCCTTTTTTTGTCTTCTCCTTATTTCGATTTTTTTTTTGTTTTAATTTTTGAGCTTTGAATAGATGGATAGTCGAAATAAGGGTTTAACTTGGAAAGAATTGAGTTACGACTTGTGGGATTTTGTGATTGATGCGTGGGAGCTGCTGAAAGGGTTATCTCTTTTGTTTTTTTTTTGTTCTCATATGATGAAGATGATTTTGGGAAGATACTTTTTTAAACGAAGAAAAAAAATGTAGTATTCTTTTTAGGGAAACAAATCATATCAACTAAAAAGTTATGGGTTTATATTTTTTAGACTTTTATTTTAGTTAAAATATTGTTTAGTACTTTCACGCAGTAAAGGCATAATTTTTAATATAAAATTGATATGGGTTATATTTTTAAGGCCTTGAACTTTTTTTTTGTTGTTGTTATTTATATTTAGGTGGTATTTTATTGCAAATTCATTTTTTATAATTTTCAAGCACCAGATGTTTAGTATCTTTATACGGACAATAATGGAAGATTTAAAATTCTATGAAGTAGAAGGTAAGAGGTTCTTGTCAGAATTTATATTATATTCAGTTTAAGAACTTTTTTGTAGGTGGTAATGGACAATGGGCAATGGACGTATGCATGACTTTACTGCTTTCTTAGTGATGTGCTCTCTTCTATAGGAAGCTTTCCTTTTTACTATTTCCACAGCTTCAACTAAACGCCACTTGTTACATTAACGGCCAGGTTTTCAGTGCGAGATCATCCCCTTCTCTGGGTTCAACCAGAGTAAGCTCCAGGAACGTGTTTTTCAGTCAATCTAAATCTTTACTAAACTCCGAACTAAATCACCTAATTTGGTGAGTTACCTCCAGAGACCAAACTGAGGGTCGTTTCTGTTGTGCTGGGCGCCATCTCGATTTCTATAACAAAAGTTGTTGAAATCTTTCTAAAATAGCAATTTTCGCAGGTGTACCATCTTGATTTAAATACTTAAAGGCGTATTAGGGTGATATGCATATGTAGTATTGCACATCGATTTTAAAATATTTTTGACAACTAAGGGCCAGTTTTTCAGTTCAGGGTTAACTCTGAGTTAAATCAGAGTTAATATGAAAATAAATTAACCCCAAGTTAACTCAGGAATAGTTTTTCAGTTGATGATTAACTTCTTTATTCAGTTTTCAAAAAACTAGGGCCATCGATGTGCGACACTATGGATATCACTCTTTTACGCCATTTACACATAGGAATAGAGATGGCACCACAATGCAATTGCACTGACAACATTTTTCACAGTCAAAATGGCACCACAGCGGAAAAGGCCATCTATTTTTGGAGTTAACAAAGGGCCAATTTTTCAGTTCAGGGTTAGCTCTGAGTTAAATCAAAGTTAGCTAATCCTGAAAATAAATTAGCCCCGAGTTAACTCGGGAACTGTTTTTCAGTAGAGGACTAACTCTATCTTTCAGTTGTCAAAAATCTGGGGCCAACGATGTGCGACACTATGGATACCATCCTTCTACGCCTTTCACGCATCGGAATAGAGATGGCGCCACAACGAAATTACACTGACAATAACTGTCCTTATCGAAATCGAGATGGAGCCACAACTGAAAAGGCCCTCAATTTGGTCCCTGAGTTAACTCACCAAATTAGACGAGTTAATTTGGGTTTTCAAATGACTGAAAAACACGTTTATGGAGTTAACTCAGGTTTAAACATGAGACCAGGATGATTTTGCGCTGAAAAACTGTCCCTAAAAGATTAAGTTAACCCTGTCAACTGAAAAAACAGTTTCTGAGTTAGATTGGGTTTAATTTATTTTCACGATTAGCTAACTCGGACTTAACTCAGAGTTAACTCTGTACTGAAAAACTGGCCCTAGTAAGTACTGGTAAAATAGTAAGAACCTTATTCTTTGGTATCAATCCACAAGTAGTGCCGTGCAATTCAGGCCTAAAGTCTCACAGGAATATTTTTGTATTCTTATTTATTTGCCTCCCTATATTAACGAAGGGTCGCTTTCTGAGGCAAGGCTGCCTTTCATCCTCTACGATCCTAGGCATGCTGCTTCAAGTTCCAGTCATCCATACAAAACGGTCTGACATCCACGATGGCTCTTGTTCTTTATACCGGTGTACCGGTGAGAAGATTCGTTCCTTTTGTTGCCTCAAATGTTCCATTTTTTGTTAGTATTTGTGGCTTATCACAGTCAAAATTAGTTCGGTTCGGCATGAAATCCCATATTGCATTCCAAAATATCGCAAATAAAAATTGCAATAACAAAATCCCACTGTTAGTAACCTCGCATTTACAAAATCCCGCAAAATTAAAGTCTCGCAAAATGGAATAATTGCATTGTAACAAAAAAATTGTAAATTTAAATCACCCATGAGATTTGAATTTGCTAGAGTGATTACAAAACAAATTTGTTGCAATGCAATTGAATTTTGCGAAATGTTCCAACTAATGCAAAATAAATCGAGTGCCTGTCTATCTTCTTTGAAGGCATATGTTATACATAATTGTTTTTATTTATATTTCAACTATTGTTAAACGGACAATAAAGAGAACATAGAAATTGTGTATCTAGTTTTAATTTCGGGTAAATGTTTTAAATAATATCTAGTTAATAATAAGTTTTGGAAAACAATAAAGTCCAAAGAAGAAGTTTTACATTTCCGAGTTTTTTTTGGTTCGCAGAATTTTGTGAGAATGGAGTTTGCGAAATTTAGATTTCCAAGATTTTAATGTACCAGAATTTTAATTGTAAGATTTTGGTTGATATTTGCAAAATTTTTCAGTGCGGGATTGTTAAAAGCAACATTTTGTGGGTTGAGTACGAAATCTTACAAATTAAAATTCCGCATTCGAAATCTTGCAACTAGAAAATCTCGGTTTTACATAATCTTGCAATAACAAAATAATACTTTTCATAGTCTCGCAATAATGTAATCCCGCAAACTTAAATCTCGCACAAGATTTTAAATGCGAGATTTTGGTTTATATTTTTGAGATTTCGGTTAAAATTTGCGAGATTATTCGATGCAGAATTGTTAAAAGCATCATTTGGTGAGTTGGGTACGAAATCTAACAAATTAAAATCTCGCAATTATAAAATCCCGCTTTTCATAATCTGGCAGTAACAAAATATCGCTTTTCGTAGTCTGGCAATAATGAAATCCCGCAAACTAAAATCTCGCAAGTCAAAATCCCGCACGAGATTTAAGCTTGCGAGATTTTGAAAAATGTATTTTTGAGATATCCTACCTTCTACCAAATATGTGTACCCAGTGCCTATTTACTTTTAGACCACACTTTTATTTATCAATTTGTTCCTGCATATATTTTCAAGAAAAAAAAAGAACATAGAGAATGTTTATCCATTTGTAATGTATCATGTTGATTGCATTGGTGGTATTTTTCCTTGAACTAGAAAATATTTTAAGTTCTATAAATACATTTTTGGAAAATAATTTTAACAAAAGACTTCACATGTCAAAAATTTAATACTTTGCTAAGCATTGCTAAATATATTTCACTTGCTTAAAAATAAAATTGATTTTACATTATTGTTACCTAGATACATTTTTAAGTGTTATAAATAATGGTTAAAAATAAAAGTTGAAAAAAGGTTTTTCGTTTTTGAGTTTTTTTATATTTCATTTGGAGGATTTTTTCAGTACAAACCCAGAGATAACTCCGAAGATTTGAATTTGTGAGATTTTAAATTGCGAGATTTTTTGGTGCGAGATGAAGATGCGAGATTATTAAAAAGCGAGATTAAAAATTTGTCAGATTTCGTTAATCAAGATTTAAAAAAGAAACCGACATTTCGTTATTCGTGATTTCGGTTTGCGGGATATCGTATCTACCGCTCCCACATTTTGTAGGAAATTGCGAGATTATGATTAGCAGGACTATTATTTTGTGAGATTTTTCTTTTCGAGATTTAAAAAAATGCGAAACCTCATTTTTCGAGGCTTTGGTCTGCGGAAATCCGTACAGCTCCCAAAATTATTTGCCTAGTTGAGAAGAGAACCCGAAGAGACAGCCACCAACCATAAGCCCAGGTCCTTTTTTTCCCAGGATAGCAGGTCAGGTATTCCGAATGCTAGTAATACACTTTGGGTATGTGAGAGCTGCCGTTGTCCACCTGGTAGACTCCACTATATCTATTTTTTCGGTCCGGAAGAAAAACAGAAATGTTTTATTCGAGGTACTGCCTCTTGGGAGGAACTGACAAATCCTCCAAGGGTATACCTGTCATGAAAAAGTGCTTCTCATTAAGCCGTTCGAACTCGGCAAAAAACTGTAGGACCCCTCCATTCCTGCCAACAAACACGCAAACAGGAATGGTTGTGAGTTGTAAGTCACTAGGTTCTCCACGAGCTGTTGCGCCACCCAATTTATTTATTTTTTTATTTTAGTCCTGGAGAAACCTTTTTGACCTCAGTTCTAAGCTAGTCAGAGTATATCACTTATGTGTTTCGTCTAACTAGAACAAAAGACACCACCGCTTTTTCTATCAACGATCTTAAGCCATCTACCCTCAGTGAAGCTGAAGAAGATTCTTCAGCTGCACTGTCTTTTCTAGAGGATGTTCACTAAAATACCTTTTAGAAGCAGGGTTATTAACAGTGATATCCTACTCCTCTACTACCTGTTGAACCTTCTATAAAACCGAGTTCCATGAATACGCATAGCGTTAAGACTAGGTTTCATGGAAAGTTAGGTTAGAACGAGGCAAGAAAAAATCTTATGGGAGAGGATGTCTATTAACCCCCGTTTAGGCAGTAGGGGCAATTTCTTTTAGAATAGGTACTTATACTTAAGTACTTAAAATATCATTGCCAGAAAGGTAAACATTTTTTACTTAGGCAGGTATATGAAAATCTATTTATCTTAAAAAAAAAAACAAAAGCCATAACGATGATGTCCATTTGGGATTCAAAATAATAACAAAGAAAAATCTCAAAATTCCGCAAAATAATGTAGCTACTGGGAGTTTCTAGTGGTATCTATACAATAAAATGGTTTCATGAAAGTCTTCCAGAATACATACCTACACACAAAAAATATATATAACCCTGTTCATCTACTCTATATTATTTCTGTTGAAAGGTTAAAGTCAAGATAGAATTATTGACCTCATCTACTATAAAGCTTCTTGTGCAGAGAATTACCCACTTGAATTCCCAAATGTCATTCACATTGCAGAAATGATGATAAACTCGATGATGTTTCAAGTTGATTGGCAAGATATCTATATGTATGTGTATGTGTATAGAATTGTATGTAATGTATGTTTGTGTCTGAAATGGTAAAACGAGGTAAATGGTAGATATATAGGTACTGCACTATCAGCAGGAAAAAGAAGCCAGGACGAAACTGCTTGAGGAAATTTTATAACAACGGAGGTGCCATCTTGTGGTTTAGCTTCAGTTCTTCCTTTTTAGCTTTCAAGTATAGATGCTTGATAGCATACTCGTATATAAACCTACCTATTGTTGCAGTTGAAGCAATTTATTTTCTTTTGGTTGTATCTTTAAAAATGTATGTATAGTCGACTTACGGTACACCTACATTATGTATTTACTTTTTGTAGTAGATTTTTTCGTTTAATATTTGCTATAAAAATAACGCTTTTGTTGATACATCTATTACTTGCATAATTATTGTCAGCATCAGCAAATAACAGATGTAGGTATTATTTATCATCAATACAAGACTTTTTCTTGTTGGGTTCTCTGAAATCAGAGGTCTATGCCAATAAGCCGATCGACCGATGCCATTAAGGTCAAAATAATTCAGGCTATGTTCTGTAAGGTGAAATATTTCGATCTTTTAAAGCTGATCCTTCTTTAAGGCCTGTATTTAGCTTGCGCATCGAAGTCACAAATTTCCGTAGGATACAGCTTACATATTTTATGGAATTTGATTTTTAAAACAAATCTTAATATAAACAATTTCGTTAATTTTTCGAAATGGCTTTTAGAAATTAGTTCTTAGAATCATAGGAGATAATAGAAAAGAAAGAACTTCCATCCTTACAAGAAGTTCTTGTATGATGCTTGCCACAAAAGCCTTAACGAGCAACTTATTATTAATCAAGTGACATAATGTTGAGTTTCGATAAGTTTTGTGAAAGGAAGTCTCATGATAATTGCAATGAGTTTTTCGGGTCGAATATTTATTGAATATTTTGTTCTCATTAAAAATTATGCACACAAGCATGATAGAAGTTCAATTTTGTACTTTGCCAAAGAGTTTACCCGAAGAAAGAGAAAGAAATATTGTTTTTATAATTTTGTGTTAAGAAGGTTATGCCAAATGCCAAATTTTTTGTGCTGCCGGGAAAAGGTGCAAGCTGCATTTTTTTTATTATTATTTTAGTCTTAGCGAGGTGGTGTTAACTAATTTTGCTTTTATTAGTCCTGTAAGCACGAGCTAGTTAGTTTCATTTTGGTAATACTTCTACTGTGCTTCTATTGGGCTTCAACAAGCCTTGTATAAGATTGGTAGATATTATAATCGAATCAACATCTTGAAATGAATTGTAAGTGCAATAGCCATAAGCCATTAGAGGAAAGTCTTAATCTGCTCTCTCAGTGCTTATTGATAAAAAGCGAGTCGGAAAAGCTTGTAAATAGCTTCTCTGGGAACCTAATTTCCACATTTACAATAACTGTTGAAGGTGTATAATGAGTACTCCTGATTAATTCTAATTTGACTGTTCAAAAGCTGATCAAGTTTCTCAGGTGGCCCAAATTTTAACATAAACTAAAACGTTTAGTTGAACTTTGTTCATTCATTCCATCTTTACAGAATTTTATTCAAATTCATAATTGAAAGATAAAAAGTTACTTAATTGTCATTTTCTAGAGGTTTTTTTCAAATATCCCTTCCTCAACACTTAACACCAAATGGCTCGACAGATAGAAGACGAATGAGGAATCATATATTGACATAAATAGAATATCTGAAGTGCTTGGCAGAAATATGATAACTCCATTAAACTATTTGCTTCTTTACTTCCACTAACCCCGAGGCCACACGAGCAAGTACTTGCAAGCAAGTTGCAATACATACAAATTTGTTTACTAACAGAAACAAACCCAAGCAATTTGCTTATCAACTGGCATGCAAGTTTTGAAACCAGTAGTGAAGCAAGTTGAGAAGCAAGTTGGGAGACAAGCAAGTGGAATGCAAGTGGAAAGCAAGTGGGAGGCAAGTGGAATGCAAATTACGAATTTGACAGGCAGTGTATGTAGCCAACTTGCTTGCAAGTACTTGCACGTGTGGCCTCAGGGTAAACAAATGTGTATGTATTGCAACTTGCTTGCAAGTACTTGCTCGTGTGGCCTCGGGGTAAACATCGAACTAGAGCCTAAAACTTGGAATAGTTCTTTGAAAAATTATGTTCCAAGTTTGAAGAAAATCTGTCTACCCGTTTAGGCTCTTGCTTAATCTAAAGTGCCGTCTTAGGTTCACAAATAAGTTCACGGAGTTATTATGTTTCTACCAAAGTTTTAGTTAAAACTTTCAACGGATTTTGCTAAGATTATGGTTGTGATACTTTTTTTTTTATCGAGGCTGAGGTAATCCTAGTCGAAGGTATTCTCAAAGAATACCTTCGACTACAATCACCAGCTTTAAAATTTTTAATGTTGAATTTTAGCAGTAGACAAAGAGGTTTTGTTTTTGATCTTACAGTTTTGTTTAATATGATCATAAATAACACGGTATTTCATATAAATAAGTCTTAATTTAGTATTGTAGAACTACTAGGGTAGACTTGGCCTACAAAATTCACTCAGAAAAAATGAACCAGATATAACACGGTAGGAATCTGATTTCTATCCAAGGTAAATCCGAAGGAGATCAACTTTACTTGGCCCTGAACCCACTCAAAAGGAGCCAGCAGCTGTTAAATTAACAAGGTGCACTGATCCCATATAATGTTAGAGAAATTTACCTGTTTTGAATAACCTTATATTCAGAGTAAAATGAACCTGGTGGCCTTTCTTACCATATTCAAGTTTTTTTAAGAAGATATCCTGTTATATTAACCCTAAATTCCTGTAAATACGAAATTTTGACAAAACACAGTGTTTATTTTAATCGATGTCGTGTTTTTAACACTATATTATGTTATTTAATTGTATTTAACCACAAATTAGGTTGAATTACGGTTTTTATGGTTATCTTTACAATTGTTACCAATTGAATTTAGCCTGTCTTCTTGTTAAAATAGCATTTTGCCAGTTCAGTTCATTTTAACGTGATATCAGTGTTAAAACACACATACAGGCCATCCAGATAAAATTAATTGAATTTAACCTGGCCTCATGTTAAAGTAGCACTGTACCAGTTCATTTCAACGTGACACGCACACTCAGGCAATCCAATGAGTTTTAACTTATTGATTTGCGGCATCAAGTTTTTGTGTAGAAAATTGACCCAGTGGGCGAGTGCTATCTCCGTGTATGGAAGGTTCCTAGTTCAAAACTAAAGTAAGTATCACAAAGTATTGTTGAATTAAAATAAATACATAAGCAAAGGCCTATACTTTCAGAATAATGTAAGACGAGTTGAGCGATAAGCAGCGTAAGATACGGCTCTAAGACGTATGAATTCATGACACAAATACAGGTTAGGTTAGGTTAGATTGAAGTGGCTGCCAGTCGTGAAGACTGGTACACTTAGACCATGAGTTGGTCCATTGTGACACCACATGAATCTAGGAAGCCCTTTTCCTCAGTCGGTGAACCAATTGGAGCTTCTCGTGAAGCGTAAAAGACTGCCTTTGTCTAAGTCTGATAGATCACTAGGATCATTGAAGTAAAAATCACCAAGGTGAAGTCTTCGTCTATGAGTTAGAGCAGGGCACGTGCATAGGAGGTGAGGGATTGATTCTACACTCAGAGAAAAAAGCAGGTATTATCAACCAATTTCTGGCCAATCATACCTGATTTTCAGGTTGTTATTTTTCAACTCGGTAGATCAGGTTAACTGTTTAACCTGATACCTGATTTGAAAATTTAACACTGTAATCCTGTAAATTTTACCTGCAAATATAGTTAATTTAACCTGACAAAATATTCAATGCCCTGTAATTTTAACATGCAAATCTGGTTAGTTTAACCTGACAACCTATAGTTAATTTAACAGGTTTCAATGTTATATCAACCCTGTATCTAATGCCGGATTTACACGACTTGAACGCTGCCACTATAATGACAAAAATAATTATTTTTTCCATTCTTTTTTTGTTGCTTTTGTCATTATACTGGCAGTTTTCCAATCGAGTAAATCCGGCATAATTCATGAATTTATACGTCTAAGAGCCGTCTGTTGCGCTGTCTATCGCTCAACTCAACTCGTAAGCATTATTCTGAAAGTACATATAGAAATTTAAAAATTATTTGTGATACTTACTTCAGTTTTGAACTGGGAACCTTTCACACACGGAGATAGCACTCATCCACTGGGCCAATTCACTACACAAAAAACTGGTGCCAAATATCAATACCTTAGTTGAAACTCATTGGATGGCTTGTGTGTGTGTTTTAGCACTAGTGTCACGTGTAAATGAACTGACAGAGTGCTACTTTAACAGGAGGCCAGGTAAGATTCAAATAATTTTATTTGAATGGCCTGTGTGTGTGCGTTTCAACGCTAATGTCACGTTTAAATGAACTGGCAGATTGCTTCTTTAACAGGAGACCAGGTTAAATTCAAATCGTTTTACTTAAATTGTCAGTGTGTGTGCGTTTCAGCACTTGGGTCACGCTGGAATGAACTGGCAGAGTGCTTTTTTAACATGAGGTCAGGTAAAATACAACAGGTAAAAAAACACATTAAATGTTAGTTCAACCTGATATGTAGTAAAACAGAAATTCATATCATACAGTGTTAGAAAAACAAGACCTTGGTTAAAATTGACACTATATTCTTGTTAAAATTTCTTATTTACAAGAAATTAGTGTTAAAATTACAGGTCATCTTCTTAAATCAACCTGAATATGGCAAGAAAGTCCACCAGGTTGATTTTGCACTGAATAAAAGGTTACTAAAATCAGGTAAATTTCTGAAATGTCAGTAACTTTGTATGGGATTGTGCACCTCGTGAATTCAACAAGGCCCAGGTTAATTATTTACCTGACGTTTTTCTCTGAGTGTATATCTCTTCCTCATCCAAACAGCTTCAGCAAAAATCATTAGAGAACACGCCAAGACGCGTTGTGTCCAATCACGGAGCTAATGTGCAATCTACTTAGAGATATCAAACACTTAGATCGCCTTAAGTCCATTACTGGCCAGATTTGTTTTGTTGCCAAACAAGTGGTGATATCGTTCCACCTAAGGTTTGCTTTCTCTAATGCATCTTGCCTCAGCAAAATTTTACAAGTAGCGATGGGTATACCTATATCTGCCTTAGTAGGTAGAAGAGATAGAGTTGTTCCACTTTTAGCGAGTTTATCGGCCTAACAATTACCTGGGATATCCCTATGCCCCGGCACCCAACACAGGTGAATCTTAAACTGCTGCCCAATCTCAAGCAGAGATGAACGGCAATTCAGGGCTGTTACAGAGTTAGTCGAGACCGATTCCAGGGCTTTGATAGCTGCTTGACTATCCGAGAAGATGCGGATATCTGTAGTTGATATCACGTTTTCTTTCAGCCAAGAAAAGGCTTCTTTAGTCGCCATAAGTTCCGCCTGGAACACGCTACAATGATAGGAAGACGGAATGAGAGACTTATGTCGTTTTCCATTGGTTTCACTCAAGAAGACACTCATTCCGAATCCAATGGAACAGTGCTTGTTACTTCTACTCAATTCTGAAGTTTTGTCTCTATATTGGTGAATCATTAAATAGAAACCTTTTGCTGGCACACAAAAAGTAAAACTGAAAACAATAACCCCTAACTAACAAATAGGTAATAATTTTTCTTTTTATTTTTCTTGATTTTTGTATTAAATTATATTAAATTCCTTGGTTTCAAGTGCACAATTAATTCAAATGAAATGTTAAAAAAATATGAAGTTGTACTGCAGTTTGTCTTGACGTTTGAGTGAATTTTTGTTGAAGTTTCGTGTTGCATGTATTAGTGCTTCTGAGTGTCTTCTGAATTCAAATCAAGAATCAATTTTCTCTCCTCAGAATCGTCAGAAGAGTATTTTTTGTGCCAATGAAATGGTTTCAGAAGCGTTCCGGACGATTCTGGACGCTTCCGGACGTCCAATGGAAAACAGCATTAATTTTAGTCTTTCTGAGTACACACCACCACCCACCCCCTCATCAGTTTTCGATTCGTCTGTGTAGATATAGACCGATTCATTATCCAAGAACGCCATATCCTCCCAGAGGGTTCTAAAAGAAATGGTGACTTGAAAGTTTGAACCGAATTGTGGTTTTGGGATGGTGTAGTCAATGTGACTAGGTAGTGATCTGAATGAATTTAGAATGGTGGAATGGCCAATACTATTGTTGGTTCATTGTGAGGAAGCTTGTAGGTGTATGGCCGTATTTGCACTTTTGCAGCCACCTGTTTGCTAAACATATCAAGGGGCGTCAGATATAGCAGAACGTCTAGAGCGGCAGAGAGTGTCGTACGAAGCGCACCATTTATATATAATCAAGCCGAGCGTTGTATTTTGCTAAGTTTGTCGCAGTTTACCGCTTTATATAGAGCAGTCCACCATACTGCAACATCATAAGTGAGAATCGGTCTAATCACCGAGGTATATAGCCAATGAGTAATACGAGGTTGAAGGCCCCATTTATTCCCAACGGCTTTTTTGCATGAGAAGAGTGCCCGCATAGGCAATCACTCTGTAGCCCTCCGCTTCCAGGCATGTTAGCAGCTCATTCACCACCAAGTTCCAGAGAAGAGGAGATAGGACCCCGCCTTGTGGCGTACCTCTACAGACTTTCTAGCAGAAAAGCTGCCCAGTTTTGAGTTGATGACCCTGCTAGTCAGCATTTGGTTAATCAGTTCACCAAGCGAACCATCTACCTTCAGGGATGTCAGTGCAGATGCGATTGCAGATGTGTTGACATTGTTAAAAGCGCCTTCTTTATCTAAGAAAGCAACCATGGTGTACTCTTTATGATGGAGGGAATATTCTATGGATCGTACTAGAGTATGTAAAGTAGTTTCCACCGATTTCCCTTTGCACTAAGCATGTTGAGCAGTAGATAATAGCTGCATGTCTATGCTAGTAAGTGAGTGGATATCAATCAGACGTTCAAAGGTTTTAAGAAGGAATGATGATAGACTGATGGGTCTGAGGTCTTTCGGGTTTACTTGGGAACATTTACCACTTTGGGTATGAACACAACCTTGACTTCTCTCCAAGACAGGGGAATATGGACTAGTGCTAAGCAACTGGTAAAGATAGACTCCAGAATAGAGATCTCTATTCATTTGGAGTTCGGCTGGTATTATACAAATACAGGACACACGGATGATTTAAAATTGAATTACATATGTAAAATTAGCTTGATTTACATTATAAGTTTACAGGATATTGATCATGTTAAAATAACAAGGTTTCCTGTAAAATGAACAAGATTACATGCAGATTTTACCTGCAACCTACGTTGATTTAACACGGCATTAAAATCAGGTATCTGTTTAAAAAGTCAACTTGATCAACCGTGTTAATGAAGAATAACAACCAGAAAATCAGGTTTAATTATCCAGAAATTGGTTACTTACTTGCTTACTTACTTGTTTTTCCTCTGAGTGTATAAATCTGATTCCTACCCAATTCAAGTCCGCGGGAGAACAACTTTATTTTACGGTGGAGGCCAAAAATATTATCCTTAAATGGTACACGGATACAACACGAAAATTAACTTGATCTATCAGAGTTTCTACAAACAAAGATCAGCCGGAATAATTTAGAATAGGCATTTAATTGAGAACTAACAGTAGTCGAAAAGCTTCGATTTGTTCTCCAATTCATACTTCGTCATGTTAATTTTTCAGCTACAAGATGATGTGAACTGACAGAGTGATGAATGAAATATTTTTTTTTTCTAATGATGACATTTGACTGTACCTAATTGTTCTGCACTACTGTTGTTTGCGATGACTAGGTGTATGGTGTGTGAATGGTATGTGTGGGTTGAATGGTGGTTTGTATTGATGTGATAATATTTCGGTCAGTGAAGGTGAAAGTGTAACACTTCGTTACAGGGTTTTAATACATTGATATTGTCGCCATCTTCAAATGTAATTTGACACTAAATGATTTAACTGTTGGTAAGTAAATTGCAATTTGACATCTTAAATATATATAATGTAATATATTTAGGTCAAACTGTTACTGGAAAGCTTGGGTGTTAAAGAAGAAAAACGCTTAAAATTTTAAATTAAATTTTTGAAGAGCCACATCTTTACTACATTATTGAAATGAGCTTGCTATAATCAAATTCAGCAGGAAAACATTCCCAAGAATGGAGATTGATGATCCAAAAAAATTTGCTGTTGAAAACTATTTAATTGTTAAACTAGCTACGCAACTAAATTAATAAAAATAGAAATTAAAAAAAATTAAAAACAAAAAATAATTAAAACTTAATAATAAAAAAAAAATCCTTTTGGATAATTTATCTGCATTTTGAAAAAGTTGTCCTGCTTGCAGGACAAACATTTTTCTGCAAACCAAAAAAGCAATTAATTTTTGTTTGCGTAACTATGTATGTAATTCGTAATTAATTAGAAAATAATAATTTTATTCCTTTTAATCTGAATTTCCAAAATTGTCCTACTAACTTCATACACATAAATAAATGGGGTGTTACCATTTGTGTGAATCCTTCCAAAACATAAAGCTGTATAATTTATCTATCTAATATGAATGGTATGTACTTGGAACTTTGGTTATATGTGTTTTTATTGCTGACCTCATTCTCCTTTTGAATGATTAATTCCTTCTATAGCTGTACGACACGTGTGTTAATTTTTTTATCTTCATAATCCTGTGAAAGCGTATTAATTTCATATAGTAAATCAAATTAATTCTTAAAATATGGCACTTAAAACTTTTTAAGGGACATTCTTTGACCTAAATATTTCTCTTCTGTATACGAAATCATTGAATTATTTTCTTTATTATATTAAAACAAATCAAGAATTTACTAACGAATGTTTGTGTAGGACACATTTAGCATCAGGACAATAAAAAAAACTCTCACACGTGTGTCACAGAATCAACGAGTATCTATCAGAAAAATTGCTAGTCAAGCAAATACCATTAAAAATTTTATTTTCATTAAATTTAATTTCATTTTAACATTTTTATGCTTAAAGAAAAAAATCTTTTTTTTTTCTCCCATAATCATAAAACTATATATTAAATTAACATAAATTTCAAATTACTTTTTTATGTAGTGTACCTATACCTTCTCTGTCTATAAAATTAGTTTTCCCTTTGCTTGCTGTCCTATTTTGAAATCCCAATTTCAACCTGTCCAAGGAAAAAAAAATTAAAAAGGTTATTAACAAAGCAAACACAACCCAAAAGTTGAACCCGAATTACAAATACAAAAAAAAAATAACCTCGTTATAAAATGGTCAACATGTACCAGTGGGTACCTATACAGTAGGTACCTCTACATTAGTCGTAAACGAAGTTTTGTCATGACTAATTCAAGGAATAACAACCATGAAAGTACCTCTATGCTTGAGTATATAAAACTAATTTTCTTTTAGAGTGAAAGACCCTTTTTTTTTGTGTATTTTGTGTTTGTTGCTTACACACAGTTTTACAGTCATTAAGTGCTGCTCTCCAAAACTAATTAAAATTCGTTTGAAAGCCACTAGGCTGTTTCCACTTCTGTGACTATTCAACTTTTACTATATACGAATTTGTATAGGTTAGGGTAGTTAGGTCTGCAATAGGTACTTAGGTAACACTCTCTTTCCCCAGATGCTGCCACTGCTGTTTCTGGTCGAAAATGGTTCATTTTTTGTCAAAGTTCCATTAATAGCCCCCGTTGCCGTCAGCCGACCCAACGCCAACAACGTCACTCTAAACTATCCTAAAAAAATGTCCAGTCCATCCGGTGCGGTGGTTGGGTTATTCTCCTTTTGAAACTATTCATTAAAATTTTCTTTCTGAACTTTTTTTTTTCTTTCAAGAAATCAGACAAAAAATTGAATATAATAAAATTTTTTATCCTCTAAGCTGGTGGCACAGATTTTTTCTAAGAATTTCCTTCTTTAAATTAGGGAAGAAGAAGTCTGAGCTAAGTTATAAATGCACCCACCTACCTACATATATAAAAACATTTAAATGGTATTGCAGGATCAGCAACCATTTGTCTCGCTTCTCTCTTTCAATAAATTGCCTTTACATGAATGGAAAAGCACACAAGCACAAGTTTGAAGAACATTTTGTCGAAATTGGGTCAATTTACTGGCTGAGATGAAAAGCGGCGGAAATGTGGATGTTTCCCGTGACAGTAGCCCACAGAAAGGAGACGAAAAAAAAGAAAGTGGTCCTCTTTCTCGTTGCTGGTAAGCTTGAGCTCACTCATTGCAAATGGTCAAATCAGGACCAAACAAAAAAATCTTCATTAACTCATGTCACAAGTCCTCGTCGTCGTCGCTCGTCGTTCATCGTTCGTCGTCTGACTAATTCGATTGCATTTGAATGAACACACAATCTAACAACAAAAGGATATACACACAGGAAAACAGAAAAAAATAAAGCATTGCATATGGACGGGCGCAATAATGTTGGCATTCAACCAAAACTTACTTCGCCAAGTCGACTGACGACTCGACGCGGTGCGATGGCCACCTATATACGGCAGGAACAGGATGTATGGAATTAGTACGAACATTGGTCATGATGATGACTATGATGAGAAAGAGGACGTAGTGGACGGACATAGATGGAATTCTTGGAATTTACCCGCAATGTCAAGCAGGCGTGTGAGAACTCGGATGTTGTGAATTGTGATTCCAAACGAGATGCAAAAGAAAATAAAAAAAAAAACACAGCAAAGTAGGAACTAAAAATCCACAACAAAAACAAACAAATGGACAAAAAAAATCTGAAAGAACAGGAGGAATTCACAATTGAAAATTCTATTCAAGCGTTCCAACGGTAGCTTGTGTTCACATTTGTGCCTGTCAAATACGTGTAGATCCCTATGGCATCTCGAGTTTCGAGTCTCGACCAATATACGAGGATACTGGAAATGAAGAATTTCACAGACGAATAAATTTCGAGGCAGGTAGGTAGGTATATAAAATTCTTCAGAACTGATTTGTTTCAATTTATCGCTGCAAATGGATGTAGGCACACACACAAATACAATTGTAATGGTACCTACTAGAGGACGTATTTTTTTTAAATAAAAGTCAGTATTTCGCAAGCCTTCAATCTTACATGTTTTAAAATAGTCTTGAACATAAACTTTAACCAGTAATCAATAGTTGGTAGCACTACTACAAATATCGAAGTAATCAACTGTCATCGATCCGGAAGTAACCGGTCACAAGTCACAACTCACTGCTCAAAACACAAATAGGTTTATTTTGTGGAGAATACCAATTTGACAGAAAAGAAGATAAAAAGAAACAACTAGGATTTGACTCCAATCGAAAGCACTTTCGTCGGTAGGCGTAGGATATTCTCAAAGTGTTTTATCGGATGTCCTTTTTCATTTAGTGTCAAAATTAGAGTTTTTTTTTGATCAGAAATGAGGAGCTATCAAATACAAATTCAATAAATAGGAAAGTATTTGAAATGTGATAGTATGAGACACTATGATTAGAGGTTAGTTTTAACGTATATAATTAAATATTTACTCCAAACAATATCCAATCCGGGTTTCAGGTATCAGGAATTTATCCTCTCAATGAAAAGGTACAACATTTTAACATGGTCAACTTACCCCATAACGCTAGTCAACTTACCCCGGTTCCGGGGCAAGTTGGCCCACTAGAGGTAATTTTGTAGAATAAAAAAAAAATGGTCTTAGCATAAGCTTATTCGAATGCCAATAGTTTTATTCAAAAGGTTAAATGATATTCTATTACAGGAAGGTTAATTTGTTTTGATATCTTTTTTAGTTTTTTTTTAATAAAAAGAAATACAAAAGTTGAGTCCACATGCCCCGGTCTCCCCTAACCCTTAGAAGTGCCAGGCGGAATATTATCAAAACCGTGTGGTATATGTACAATAGGGTGGTCGTCTTATGTTTTTTTTTTAGTTTTTATATTTAGACTGAAATCAGACAAGAAAAAAATTCTATGGGCGGGGGGTAATATCTCCCTCTGTTTGGACGGGAGGGGCATTTTAATAAAATAATTGCATAAAATAGCAAAAAATGTATTAAATAACAACGGCAACATTTACAGTATTGCTTTATAGCTTTTTGGAAAGCCAGAAGTCTATTTTTACGGTTTGTTTTCAAATTAAATTTTTTTTGATAAACAGTTTCAGCTTTCAAACTCACCATTTTGAAGAAAAAATACTTTTTTTTTCAAAATTTTAAGTTTGAAAACAGATTTTTTTCTTGTTTACTTCCTACTTATATGCTCTGAATTTTTTGGTAGATCTTACGTGAATTTCTATGTTTGCAAGGAAAAAAAGGGAAATTTAATCTATGCCTACAGTGACTATAGGGGATGAAAATAAAAATCTGAAAAAAAATAGGAAATTTTTGTTTCTTCAATCAAAGACGATTTAGGCCCATCCGCGATGACCTTTTTTTAACGACCTGGATGGTACATACACAGGTATATATGAACTTAAACTGTGCCAAAAATCGAAATGTTAATTTTTCATGATTGGTCTCAAAATATCGGTAGAAGCTCCTAAAATATTAACCGTCCTAAGATTTGAGATTTTTATATTGATATTTAGAGGTCACGCATCGCAATTTTCAGTTTATCATATAAAATGAATTTACTTAACATGCTGTTGCCTTTTCATGCTTTTTTGTATTTAGTATCTGTATCTCGAACTATCTAGTATCCATTAGAAAATAACTATAAAAGATTGATAGTTTCACGCTTTAAAAAAAAAAGTATTTAAGTAAATTAAAATTTAAAATCGAAATTCGATTTAATATAAAATTATAAAGTGAAGCACGTCCTTTACTTTGGTAGAATCAAATAATTTGTATACCTAAATTATTTTTTTTTTATGGATATCATTAAAGTGAATTTAATTTAAAAATAGAAAAACACAATACATTAAAATTACAAAATTCATTTTTGCGTAATAAATAAGCACTTCAAGCATATAGTTTACGGTTCCCATGCAAACAAAAAATCAAAATTTTCAAGAGGATTTTCCATCTATCTATTCACCAAATTGAATAATATTCAAAGCGAAAAACGTTTGCCTTGGCTTAGCCACCCATTGAGTCGTTAATTTACCCTTAATTAATAAACTAAAGGCCTAAAAATGGAAAATAATTATTTTTGGATGCAAAAACTATTTGCGTGCAAATAATGCTTTAAAGTGAATATATATTTTTTTTGGAAATGTAAACCAACAATCAAAAAAAAAAATATTTTATTCACCACACTTTTTTGCGCATGCAAAACAATGACCGTTCCATTGTTTTGCATGACATTCCATTACAGCAATGTAATTTTTGCATGAAACTGTAAACCAATCATGCAAACAAATCATTTTGCATTTCACCTTAATTATTTTTGACATGCGAGAATATTTGCATAGGTTTTTTTGCGCACGAGAACTGTAAACTAGACTACAAGCAGTTTACAGTTCTAATGCAAACAAAAAATCAAAAATTTCGACCTATTCTGTGTACTATATTGTATTCAAAGCGAAAAATGTTTGCCTTGGCCTAGGCTACCCAATGAGTCCTAAATATGCCCGTAATAAATAAAATATAGGCCTAAAAAGGAAAACAATTGTTTTTGAATGCAAAAACTATTTTCATGCAACAATCATATTTGCATGCAAATAATACCTTAAGGTAATTTTATTTTTTAAAGTATAAACCAACCATCCTAAAAAATCAATTTTATTCACCACACTTTTTTCGCATGCAAAAAATTGCTGGTCTATTGTTTTGCATGACATTTCCTGACAGCAATGATTTTTTCTTGCATGAACTTGTAAAGCAATTATGTTTACAAATTATTTTGTATTTTTCCTTAAGTTTTTAACATGCGAAAATATTTTCATATATTTTTCACACGGGAACATTAAACTAGGCCAACAAAGATAGGTGTATTTTGTACACTAAAAAAATCATATTTTCGTATATCGTAATCGTATTTTCCTTTTCCAATTTTTATCTTATTTAGCGAAAACTTTGAAGTGAATAAAGTTAGCTTTTAATTTGCTACAAATTTAGATGAAAAAAACCACTATTTTCGGAAAAAACGATGTTT
Source organism: Dasysyrphus tricinctus (assembly GCA_963921185.1). Lineage (NCBI taxonomy): Eukaryota > Metazoa > Arthropoda > Insecta > Diptera > Syrphidae > Dasysyrphus > Dasysyrphus tricinctus. The sequence goes on from OY992533.1 coordinate 111,870,405, forward strand.
TGTGGCCTTTCCGTAAATCTTTTGATAATATGCAAATATTAATTGCATGACTGCACATTGGTGTATTTATATTCCTTAAATTTTTTTCGTAGTAAATTTTTAAATTGATTCGCCGAACGATCAGAATCTTATAAACCAATTGAACGAACGAATAATTGTTGTGTTGTTCCTATATCTTGCATCATCAAAATGAAAATAAAAACAAAAATTCCCTTTGATTTTTTTTTAGAGTTTTGCATTGGAAATATATTTTTTGACTTGAAATGAAGTATAAAGTAAATTTTTAGAAAAATTTTAGTACAAAAATTCTGAACATTTTTTTGACATTTTTAGAAATTTATTTTAATTTCTTTTTTCAATTTCTCCTTTAAAGAATTACATAAACATATTATGTATGTGCATACAAATGTTGGTATTTGAAGCAAATTGGTCCGTCTGATTAGGTTCTTGCCCGATGTTTATTTTTACACAAATTTAATACTTTTCCTATAACTATGACATAAGTAAAAAGCAGACCAACTAAAAGTAAAGCAAACAAATGAAATTTTTGTGTTTTTTGCTGAATAACAATAAAAAACCACAAAGGGACATTCTTCTAAAATTTATTTTCAATTGAAAGAAATAATTAATTTGTTTTTTCTAAGAAAAAGAAAATTCAACTGAAAACCAAAACGAATCGGGTTTTTATCGTCAGATGCAAAGACCTTTAAAATAACTACAAATAAATTACGAAATCATTTTCTGTTTCAAGGTAATGCTTCACTTAACGTTTATGATTACGGCCAAAGGGACGATGAAAGACACATACATTCATTGTTCTGTATACTTTCCTTAGATGATGACCACTTTCCAAAAAAAACATTAAAAGTTAAAACCACACACAGTGGTAAAAGTACAGTACAAAATTCATAGGAAAGCACATGACATATATGTATACACCAATGTAGATTATATGGACATGATGAACATAGACCATGTAACCAAGGAAGTCTAGCATATCTGTGGTTAGAATGTTCAAAACTCTAAAGGTGTATCTCACCTTTTCTAATCGATTCACAAAATAGTCATCCATTTCAAGCTTGAATTTCCAAAAAAACCTCAAAAATAAGTCAAAGACACAAATATCCGTAACATTCCTGCACCCGGACTTAGTTATATATTTTCAATTCGATTTCCAAATTGGAAATGTGGGATAGCCAGAAAGAAATAAAACAAGACACACTTTGAATCCTCTTGCTCCCGGAAATACATTCGACTCCTTCCTTATCACCCCCCCTCCCAGTCCCCTTAAAAACTATAACAAAATTTAACAAATTGGAAAATAGTTTCACTTACACAATATGGTCAGCTGGATGTCCATGGAGACCCTTTCCTTGACACCGTTATCTGCTGAGCACTGATATATGCCGGCATGATGTCGGTCGACATTCTCCAAGATTAGTGTTGAACTATCCGAGAGATGTGTTGGCCCGGAGAAGACGTCCTTTTTAAACCAGAAAATCGTTGGCACCGGATTCCCAGATGCTTTGCATTCCAATGTTACCGTACTGCCCTTACGTGCTGTCACTTGTCCATTGTGTGGCAGGGCTCTTAAGGTGGGCGGTACTGATGTGGAGTAGTAGTAGTAGTTAGAGATGGAGGAGGTTTTGAGAGTTCGGTTTGGGTGGTTGATGGTTTTTTTTTTGTGTGTTGTTGTTTCGGTTCGTTTCACATCATTCAGAAAATCGAGGGTAATCCACCGGAAATGAAAATTTTAATACAAGAAAATATTTAAACAATTTTTCAATTCATCAGAGAGGGAGACAGCTAGGGGCTTAGGGCTTTTTCGTTTAGTTTCGTTTTGGATAAGGGATTTTAAAATATCCATAAACAATCTCCGGAAGGGCTTACTTAACGTAAAATACATACGTACCACTACAGTATACATAGTATAAAAGCAAAAAAATCTATAATAGATATTCATTGTATAATTTCCATATCAATCCTTACCTAAAATCTCGACTGTATGGACTTGGTCACGATTCTCTTGGTCTCCCAATTGGCAAATATAATCGCCGGCATCTTGAGTCTTTACACCATTTATCTGTAGATTATAGTCTCCGACAATTTTAAATCTAGAGTCCCGAGAGATTTTCAAATGTCCTGCAGTAAGGACAGACGATCCTTTTCGCCATAGCAGGACAAACGAGCCGAGATTCTGAACTTTACATGGCAGCTCGATGGTTTCACCGACAATCACTTTGTAAAGATGGCCTCGGGAGAGGAATTTCGGTGCTATTGTTGGATTGTCATTGTCCGACGATGGTAAATGAAATGATCCCACAGGTTGATTGTGTGCTGAAGTGGATACAGGAATAGAATAGAAAAAAAAATAATATAAAATAAAATAAAACGAAATTGTAGACATGTTAACGAGGAGATGATCAAATAGATTTGAATATTGATTTGGTCTTTCCACTTTTTTGTTTGATTCGTTTTTTGTATTTTTTCGTTTAAAAAGAGATTTGTTTTGTAAATTGGATGGGAGGACATATGTACATTTTATATAGAGTCTGATATCGGAAGTGGGAGCAAAATGTTTTGGTGCAGTAGTTGCTGTGATTATTTTTTTTTGCTGTTTTTAGATAAATTGAACTTTTATACTGAGGGTTGACAAAGTGCTAGAGTAGATTTTTTTTTGAATTTTGTAGGTCTTTAAAGTTTAAGCTTTTTCTTTTCGATAGCAATAACACTAACATTTTTTTTGGTAAACTTTTTGTAACAAGCTACTCGTATGTTTAAAAACGTCAGGAAAAACATTCTAATGTCATTAAACTAACAAACAGAAGGTAGGGGACACACTGGAAAAAGCTGGATTTCTCCAGAGAGTAATATCTATGCGAGTTTGATATAAAGCTTGAGTAAAAACAACACCAAACTTCCCAATCAGCTCCACACCTTAGCTTGAATCCTTTCCATATATTAATTTTGAATAACTTCACCATTTAAGAGTTAAAATAAAAAACACTATATTTTTAATTGATGGAAAATATTGTACAAACTTGAATTTGAATTTCTTCTTGCTTAAAGTCTAAGGAAGATAAGAAACCCAACTGCCCTCTTTATCCCCAGCTCTTCTCTTATCTTGTCAACATTCTCTGTGACTTATAGGCGTTCGAATAAAGCACTTTTGCTTTAGAAACACCAAATGTGTGGAAAGTGGATTCATCAATTAAATTAAGTATTTTATGTTTTCAATTGCACTGAAGAACAAAATCCAAAATCCAGTTCGCATCTTGATCCAAAAACAACGTTTAAACTTTTATATGAAATAAAAACACACATTCAATTGAGTTTTCAAATAAAAAATAAAATACAAACAAAAACAACGGTTTAAACATTCAAATACTAAAACAAAAAATTTTTGTAACAAAAATTTTTCGCATGATTAAAATTTTTTCAAAATTGTATACTATAAGGCAAGTTTTGGATTGGTGCAGAAAAAAATTTTCGAGTTAAAAATGAAACATTACGATGATAGAGAAGACCAAAAAAGTGGGTGGCACAATTCTGTCTGTCTGTCATTTGAGCTGCAGCCAAACGGCAGAATCGATTTTCTTCAAACTTGGTACATAATGGTTTTTGTGATTCTGCCAACAAGTTTTTTATTTTTGTTTTAAACCAAAAATAACGGTACCTGCCATACAATTTTTTATTTTAGCAATTTTATATAATCATTTTTTTTTGTCTCGAAAACGGCTGCACAACTTTTCTTAAAAAAAAATTTCTTTTAGTTAAGGCTACCTTTCGATGGGAAACCATTTTTCAAAAATGGCTTTTAATGGTACCTCCCAACGAACCAATTTTTTAATTTTCGTCTTCTTCAAAACGGTAAGACTAATTGAAATATTTTTTTTTTATACAGGAGCTTTCAAAAAATAAAAGTGGTACTGTGTACTAAAATTTAAAAAACAAATATATTTTGAAATTTTAAAAAATGTTTCAATTTTTTTTTTGAAAATTGAATATTACTTTGAGAAAAATGTTCACCAGCTCTCTGGTCTATAATCATGAAAATACCCACTTTAGAGAACAATAACTTTTGAACCACACTTCGTAGAATGAAAGTGTACATATGAACATTATTGGAATTAACATGTTCTACAACTTTGTTAAACACTTTTTTTTCGATAACAGCAACCATCAAGGATACATAAGGCAAAAACTAAAAAAAATATACTTTAAGGCGCTTTAACTCTGACAGTATTGATAGACATTCAAAACAAATGTTGCATACAGGAATAAAGAAAATTAAATTTCCTATAAACATTTTACATCGTAATTTTTGTACGATGAACCCTTGTCGAAGTATTGGCTTAAACGCGTTTTTCAAAATGGCGGCTGACGCACAACACTTACAAACTCTCCATTTTTTGTTTTACTCAAAAACGACCCATCCACCAATTCCAATCAAAAAATTTGATCCTTATAGTTTTGCAAAAAAAAAAAAAACCGCTCCCGTCTGGCCTAAATTATGTCGTTAAAAGCCACAAGGAGTTTGTGTTGGGCTTAGTTGTATGAGTCTTAGTTGAGTATTAACTGGGGTTAAGGCAGAAAATAGCCAGAGCTTTACGAGCCCAGTGTAAATTCGTCTGACTATATAATTAGTGTGGTTTTCAGATGAAAGTGGTTTAACTACCATACTACCAAAACCAATAACACAGTTGAAAATTCAAGCAGAGATTGAACTAGAAACATTATAGTTATAGATAGTAATGACGTATCGACTTGGTTTTTGGATATCGCGATAAGTTGAAACTCTACCGGATTAAACGTAATTTCGTTTTTTAGTAAGTAACCAATTGGATATTGCTCTAAGAATCCCATTTAATCTTCATACCAAATCTTCTTGCCAGCCAAGCGGTCGGGATATACATTTGTACATCATCAGCTTTAAGATGTAGCAGTATATTCGAAAATGCTTTTGGAAGGTCATTTATGTAAATATAGAACAATATGGGTCATAAAATAGAACTTTGCGGGACACTGATTTGCAATTTCAAAGACTGAGATTGTAGCTGTAATAAATATACCTAGTTGTTGTTGTCAATTACAGAGATTATTTTTAATGAGACATAGTTTGTTCTCTCGTGGAACCTTAAATAGTATTTCATCAATTTTTGTAAAGCACATCATAGTTTCCTCTGTCAAAAGCCTTTGAGAAATCTATTTAACAGATAACTGTTTCAATTGTCTTAGTCATATTGAATCCTTATTTCATCAAGAACCTTAATCATAGCAGTTTGACAACTAGTTAGAGAGAAGTCAATGTCATCGAACCGAAGGATTTTAGGCCTATCCTCTTTTCTCCTGAAGACATTAGAAAGGTTAATTGACATTCATATTCGCCTAAAACTGAATGATGGTGTGCTCTCCCAGGCCCAACATGCGTACATGAAGGGCGAATCGGTTGAGACAGTACTTCATGAAGTGGTTGCCACAATTATTGCAAATCGATCCGCTTCAAGGAATTCACTCTAGCAGCGCCAGTAGTTGTGTACTATATGTTAACCCACTGAATACAGAACTGGAGCTGCTTACAAGTAAATGTAATATTCCAAACATAAACCTGCCAACCATTAAATGAATTCCGTTACAGGTTTCGGGTACTGCCAAATATCTGGTCGTTATTCTTGATCGTAAACTAAAGGCATATACATTCAAACAGACTACGTTGCACAGCACATTGATTTCAACTAAGTTACCATAACAGACATCCCAACCAGGGAACTCTGGAATGAAAACAGGGTCATTAATGCAAATCATGTTTCGGTCTTTACTGACGGCTCCAGAACCTTGGAGGGGGTTGGGTCAGGCATCTACTAACATAACCCACCCACCCATTAATAGATCTATAAAGCTTTCAAACTTTTGCAGTGTATTCCAAGAGGAAGTGCTGATAGTTTGCGAAGCCGCAAAACATCATGCCTCCCGCAAATAAGTCAACAACAATATAAATATTTTCATAGATAGCCAGGTGGATATTAAAGCCAGTTCTTCAATCACCACAAAGTCCATACTGGTCGATCGTTGCCAGGATGAGCAGATGAAGATAGGTCCCAGAACATAGGGATATTCACGGGAATGAAATGGCGGATGAACTGGCCAAAAGTGGGTCATCTCTTGATCGGAGCCAAATCGAAGCCTCGGTGCTCACTGCTCATGCCACTGGAGCAAGAAAAAAGTAGAATACACCAGAGTTTCTTTGAAGCGGCAAATGTCAGATGGTTATCCATCGACACTTGTCGGGTTTCAAGAAATCTATGGCCAAATATTTTGAAGGAACAAAATGAATACTTACACTCAAGCTAAGTAGGCCACAGTTATCTCTCATGGTTGGCGTCCTAACGGGCCATAGCTTAATGTGAGCCTAAATGAGTAGAATGGGCATCAGCTCATCGGACTTATGTAGAGGGTATCCTGATGAAGAGGAGGCGGCGGAGTGCAATGTAGCCTGACCTTCAAGTCTTTACATCACCTACTCATCAAACTACGAATCATAAATAGCAAATATACAATAATCCCTCGCTTTAAGACGTCATCTACGCACATGCTCATTCTTTAACCTCACTTGCTATATGCATTATCTCTTCTTGAATTTATAATTATTATAAGTCTAATAAATCATTGTTGAATTAATAGTAAAGTTCAGACTATTATTTACACGGAGTAGGGCTCCACTCACTTCCTTTGCGAATGCCCCTGCCTATAGCTAGAACCAGAAAAGCGGCCCGTTGACCCTATTCGACGAACTGGGCGACATCTCTGTCTTGCCACTAAAGAACATCCAAAATGGTTCAGGGAGGCCCAAACATTTTAAACTTATTCCCCTTATCCCCCTTCCTATCCCTCCTCACTACCCACCTACACCCTGGGGAGCGCAATGGATACACCGAGATCTGAGTGATATGATGTCGTATTATCACCCCTTCTAACCTTACCTTACCTAATTATGGAATATTAATGACAGATCGTCCGAGTCTCACCGCGTCACTTGGAATACGGTCAAACAGTAGATGGGGCACCTTGTAGAAAAAGCAAATGCTAAGTTAGTGGTTTAAGAAATGTTTCTTTCATCATTGTTTTTCTTAAACGTTTCTTAAGCGTCAAAGTAACTGCAGAAGTTGCTTTCTAAAACCTTGCTAGTACTTCATTTCTAATTGCATTGCTCAAACATTTAAGGGCAACCCTCACAAAACGTCATCATTTTGCTGTTACTATGAGTTATCTAAAAACTGTGCCTTTCTATATAGGTGTAAGTATAGCTATGCATGTGCATTAATTTGATGTTTCAGTCCATGTCTGACTACTATGGGTATCATTTTAAAAATAAATTTTTATTTTTCATTTATTTTGTTGAAATACATATATAAAAACACGTCCCTGAGATCATTAAACAATCATCCCTCTACAAAAAAACTACGACACTCAAAAATAATATAAATGTACAAAAAAAAAATAACATAAAAACATAAATTCCTAAACAAACTCTCTAAAAACCCAACACGTTTTTCATTTTAACAATAATAATTCATCACTATAACCTCACATAACAACAACAACATTTTGAGTTGACCACTAGAATCTAAAATCCAATGTCCAAACCACTTCATTCATCAAATACAAATTATGTACATTTTTCATCCCTTTTTAAATGGGATAAATACCTAAAAACAAATTATACTCAAACATGGAGAAATGGACAACAAATAACAACACAAAAAATGCCTAAACTAAAACACACAAAAACAAAAAAAAAAAAACTAAAAATAACAAATAAATTGACAAAAAACCTCCTGATTAAACAAAGAAAAAAAAAAAAGAAATTACCACAAACCACAACAACACCAGAACTATGAAAAAAGGATGAAAACGAAGAAACACAAAATAGCTATAACATAAAAAAAAAAAAACAAAAACAGGATGAATCATCAACAACTGTCATAGGGATCAAACTCTGTATCTCTCTGTGGAGGAAGAAAAGAAACAAAAGAACTACCGAAGCATGAAATGATTTAAATTAATTACACAGGACATCAAACATTATGAAAATCCTTTATTTTAATTCAAACACTTTCACTAGCGCCACTATACCAACTCTAAGTGTGACGGTCAACACGGCAGCGTTGCGTGTGTATGTGTAGGTGGTACGGTATATCTAAAATGTTAACTCTTTATAATATTATGATGTCCTGGAAATATCAGCTGACTCATTCCTTTTTCATGGGATGCCGGATGCCCATGCCCATGCCCACTCAACTGTTATTGTCTTGGAATATAAATGGTGTGCAAAGTATCCGATTATCATAACGTAACATGCGGTTTTAGAAGAAGAAAAAGGATATTAAAGGAAGGTCCTTTGAGGAGAAAAAAAAGGAAAGAGAAAAACCTAATGAAAAAAGCAAAAGGTTATACCAATGCCAAATATGTATATCTCCTCCAATCTACATACGCCTTGAACCCATCTACCCTCAAAAAGGACAAAACTGTTTACTGCGAGAGATGTAATTAATTAACACCTTACCGCTAACACCAGGGATTTTTCCCTTACTTGGCTATGCCCTAGTCTTTCCAGTTCCATTCCATGAGCTGAGTAGGTAGGTAGTCCAAGTTTGTTGTTATTGCCTAGATAAGGACCGGGGTGTCCCCCAAAAGGGTTTATTCACCAACAATGTATGTATGTGTGTGTGTTTGTGTGTGGTGCGAGCCAATCCTTAGCTTGTCCTTGTCACCCAGGGCTCCAATTGCTTAAGCCCATCCGGTTGGTCTTTGTTGTTGTCGTGGACATGTACAAAAAAAAAAAAAGCTACACTACCTTCGTTGTTGTCGTGGTCGGTCGGTCGTCCTTTTGCTAAGGCGTGGAGGTTGATGGTGATAGTAATGTAAAAGCCCCCCCATTTTCCCATTTACCCATTTACCCTCTCTAACTCTCCGCCATCCTCGTTATCAACAGCTAAACCTTTTTTTACCACTCGCATTTTTGTAACGACCATCAGCTTTTGAAATGAGAAAATAAAATGAAACAAAACACGAAACGACAAAAAAAGGATAATAAAGGATCAACCAAGTTTAGGGCAAAGAGCCGAAGAGCTCTTCCAAGGAATTAACTCTTTCATGGATATTGATAATTTACGCCAGCTGATGCCGCACCATATCGTATTTAGCTGAACGAAAATCTTCCTTTTTTGGGTAGGTATACTCGTAGGTAGGTACATATATATACGCTATTATCCTGTGCTCAATTTGATTGCTGTAGAAATGTCCTTTAGGGCATCAGAGCAATTGTCATAAAATAAACGCCATAAGATACAAACTGACACAATAGGAGGATAGAAGACTCGAACTCGATTGATTTTTTTTTTTTTTGCTTTTTGTATTTTTATTTTATTTTATTTAGTGTCGCTTCAGTATGTTAACGCGAATTCTTTTGGCAAGGATATGTGCTATGCATGCGTTTTGCGTTTGCGTTTGCGACGTATATTGGTGGTTCACAAAAAGACGCAAAAGCTGGTAATGTTTATTTCATTTGGCCTTAATGAAAGTTAAGGAAACACACAGCTTAGAGAGACTTTTAGACGAGAAAATATCCTTGTATAGGTGGTAGGTATTAGGTATTAAAGGAATTGAGGAGAAGGACGAAAAGGAAAAGGAACTTATCTTCGGAATAGTGCTAAATGACTTTGCCTTAACTGTCTTCCCGGCCTTTTTATTACTATTATTTTATCCTGCCGAAAAGCAAATAGAATATAAAAGTGGGATATGCCAAATTCGTTGGGGCCATATTGACAGAGACACCATCAGGCATGTGATGGCTTTGGCTTTGGATTTGGCTTTACCATCGACATCGACATCGGCCTCGACTCCAATTCAACTTAATGATTCCAAATAATCATTAAGGGATGGTATTGGTGGTATGGTGGTGATGGTGATGTTGATGGTGATGGTGGTGGTATTAGATTGATATAGCAAAGGTTAAATGGCTCAAAAGGATGTTGATGAATTTCTTTGACAACAAAAAAAAAGAAAAGAAAGATGCGGAAAAGCTTAGTGGTTGTTAATTTGTTTTTCTATATCATGATGGTGCTTGAGGCCATTTAAATGTTAGTTTTTGAATTTTTATCTTTGGTAAATATATTTTTTTCTTATTTAGGAGAGTTCATTTGCAAACAACAAAAATGAAGGGATTACATGCGATTATAGGAAAGGGGAGGATTAGGATTCAGAGATTTTATTAAATCCGATTGATATAAATCAGATTGTGGGTTAGTAGAAGAAAATAGATTAATATACGTTTGAGAGGAAAAGTCTACTTAAAAAGTCGTTAATCTATTAAGAGTTAAATTGGTATTGTGACTTTTCTTTTATGTTGATTTTAACTACATCTCTGGTGGGATATTATGAAGATTATATAAGATTGAGAGCCAAAGAGAAATTAAATGAGTTCATATTAATTCAAGACATATCAGCAAGGATATCACATAGTTTTTATGTCTTTTATAGTTTACTTCAATGACGAATGAAAGTTTTATTATCTTTTTGGTATAGAAGATTTATAGCATATGAGATTATGTAGAATATGGTTATAGTGATATGTTTTTATCAAAATTATATGTAATGAGGTTAATGTCACAAACCATGATTTACTAAATCTACATAATAGACACAAGGCCAACTGAGTGCGGAATATAAAATTATTTTCTGTGAATTAGCAACGTTTTGCTGACGCAGCCGAAGAAACTTTGTTATGTAATTCTTGGTTGTGAAAGATTTAGAAACAAAATGAATGTGGTTAAATTTACTTTGTATAGAAAGTATTCTTCTTCTCCATCTGTCTAATTTGACAAATAAAAAAAGCACTGCTTATGAAGCAATTTTTGGGAATCCTTTTCATAATTTTTCAATCAAACGAGCTTTTAACGACTGATAGAGTGCATTTTTACTCGATTTTGAATGGAAAGCTATTGAAAAGGCCTAACTATAGAGTTTGTGGTTTGAAAACACAGATGTTTTATATACCAAAATATTTGTTGATTGACTAAGATTATGATAAAATATAAATATTAAAAATCGGTTGGAAAATTGAAATAAACTTGTCTAACTTGCCACAAAAGTTGTCTTACTATCTCTGTTAATCTTTTAATAATACAAATTGTATGAACGCCTTTTAAATTTATGTTTAGGTACAAGCGAGGCCCAACGAAAGCTGTATCGTTTTATACAAAATGTTTTTGGCAAATTTGATTTTGACCAAATTTCAAAGAAACATACCGACGAAAGAACACTCTACGAACATTTGTTGATTTTAATAGTTTACATATGTACTTATAGTAGACCGTGCTCAACCTGGTTTGTAATAGAATTAGAATACTTTTTAAAAGTGGGCTATATTTTTCTTTAAATTGGTCGCAGGAATACCTAGCACTTTACATTTTGATGAAACTTTTTGAAATTTTCAAAATTATTGACAAGCAAAACTTGGTTGGAAGAAGAAATAAAAGTAGGGGAAGTACGTACAAAATGACATATACGGACAAAATGACATACAAGCCATTTCTTAAAATCTGCTACACTTAAAGCACCCAATGCAATTTTATTGGTTGGTTTGGATGATTTTTGAAATCCTATAAAAATAATGAATCATTTGACGGCCGTGTCTCGTCACAAAAAATAAAAAACTATTTACGAATAAAATAATATTTATTTTGGACTTGACTATTTTTCGTGTTTTGGTAGTTTTTATAACTTTTTATTTTACTATTATTAATTTAATTTATAGTTTATGACAAAATCCGTAAAATAGCTTTATCGCTAGCCATATCATTCGAGTTTTGTGCAATTTATTGATAAAATTTTGTCATAGCTATGATAGGGGCAAAATGACATACCCTAACTATGGACAAAACGACATACCTTTATTGGGAACAATATTTAAATTTTAGTAGTAAAAATGTCTCGGAATTACAAAAGGTCAACATATCGTCAATCTTGGAGCATTAAAGCGAGGTAAATAGAAATTAAATAGGCTACACTGCATAATGTGCAACCATTGGGCTCGTGAATCCTGTGCTTACGTTTCAAAAAACACAAAGCAATTCATTTGCGAACTATGTATCTTATATGAACCCGAAGGCAAAATTTGAGGACAAAAGTGACAAGAAACAAATTAAAACTAATAAATTTATAAATTTAAGCAATGTGGTTTTCTTTCTAGCACTATGGAACTAGAAAATATATCCTATGTCATTTTGCCCATATGAAATATGTCATTTTGTCCATACTATATCAACGAAAAGAATTTTGGTGTAGTTTTGAAAATGTATTTTTTTATTTTATTTGTTTGTTTTTTAAACTTTATAATTATTGTTAAATGTTTGCAATGAATTAAAAAAAGAATAAATGTATTTTTCATTACGATATATTGTCTAAATAATTTTTTTTGATTCAAAAACTTTATAGTATGTCATTTTGGACGTACTTCCTCTACAGGTTTTTGTCTTTCAAAAAAGCTCGTTCGTTTGTTCGTATTTTTTTAAATTTTTTTTATTAATTTTAAGTTATTTTTTTTTTTTTCAAAACTGTCCCTCTTCCTCAGGGCCGGACAAGCTATACATGAAAACGGTGCAAATGCACAGGGCGCTGAACCCAAGGGGTGCCTTGAGCAGGCATTAACAAAGCCACTTCTCGTAACCACTTCCTATACCTACCTACTTTTTTAATTTTTATTTCTCACATCAAAAGTGATATCCAGTATATAACTATCAGTTTATTCTGAATTTAAGCACAAAAATAAGCCGATGTCTATCTTCCTATTCTCACCCACAGTAACAAAAAACTACATCACAAAATCTTTGAAAAGTGCACGATTTTGTTCCCCTTTCCCAACAGATACCTACCTACCTATTTGCTATTTTTCTCTTTTTCAAACTGTCGACGTTATTCTCAGCTCACTCACTATCGTGTGTGTGAGTGAAGGCATTTATTTTATTTTCATAACCCAAACCCACCCCTATGCTGTGCAACAGAAAACAAAATTCTTCAACTGCAAATACAGACAATTAACAGCCAGCATGGTGATAACATGCGCGCGATAACAGTTCTTCTATATGAAATCGAAGTCAGAAATGTTAATTTAACAGAAATTCTAAGGTGAAAAATTCATACCCATTGACATAACAGCGCGCAAATTAAAAACTTGCGTCTACGAATTAAGCTCTTCCGGTTGAGTGTTTTTTAAGTTTTATTTTGGCATTGACTTCTATCTATTGATGTAGCACTGTCTTATTGTGTGTTGAGACAAAGGATTGAAATATGGAAATAATGAATGCTGATGATGCGATGATTTATGATTATGATGATGTTTGTCGTTAATGAAGGAATCTTGTTTGTTCAATTTCTCCTTTTCTCTATTTTTTTGTTGTTGCCAGGCATTATTTTCATTAAGAAGAAAGGATTTTTTGACTTATCTAATTACAATATTTGTGTGCCAGTGTTCTTATTGTGGTCAAACTAAAAACTCAAAACAAAAGAAAGGAAAAAGAATCTATATTGAGAGTATATATCGTCACCTGATTGCAAGAACTAGGTAACTAAATTTAATTAATTTTGGAGTTAGCAACTTTTATAGAAACATAGCTACTGGAGAACGATGAAAAGTTTAATTTTTATGTTCCTGAGACTTCACAAATATCCTATATTTGTCTATGGTAGAAAAAGATTAGACAAAAAGTCTATAAAACTGTACAAAATAATACCGTTTTTGCCGATATATTATTAAAATAGAAAATTCAGTTACCTAGTTCTAGCAATCAGGGGACGATATGTAGATCTGCTATGCGTAGAGTCAGAGTCCAGTTGTCATTAGTTTATTATTACGTCTAGCGTGCTTACATTTTTGTTAGAGGCTGAATATAATTCTGAAGTATAAAATCTTTTTGTATATTTTAATGAACATTAAAGTGGTTCTTACATAGTTCGAACAAATTCAGTTTTTATTAGGTATGTATTTACAGAAGTGTCGTGTCCATTTACAACCTAGGTACCAACATAGTTAAGAAATTAGGTAGGCACAAAAAAGTATTAAATAAAAAAAAGCATTGCAAAGTCTACTACTTGGGTAAAATGAGGATCTGAATTATTCCACCATTGACCGCAATTGATGGGCGGTAATGATGAAGTAAGCGCAGGGCGCTAATTTCGATCGGGCCGGCCCGTCTTCCATTACAGTAATAAATATTTGTACTGTGTGCTGTGTCCGTCTACAAGTCTGCTAATATTTTTTAGCACCAAACGAATCATAATCTCCTCTAAAGAATAATTTGCTGGATGTTATGAACCTTGTAACGTTGTTTTTTGACAGTTTTTGTTTAGCATAAAATCTTAATACACTTGAATGAAGGAAATTAAATGTTCCTTTAGATGAACAAGAGGCAAAATAAATGCTAACAAATATTTTTTACTTTTTCGACAAAAAATTTTCATTGGGAAGAGATGTCAAATATGTTTATACTCGTAGACAAAAGTCTTACAAAATATTTTAAACTTAAAGATAAAACAAAGTTAATACTCTGCGTCCAATAGGATCCGATAATATCGTATTTACCTTTTTCAACATCTTTTGCCAAAATAGCGTGCAACAGATGTATATGTAGGTATTTTTTTTCGAAATTGTGAAATTAGACTCACCAAGTGATAACTTTTAAGGGCACACGAAGAAAATATAAACACAGTATTCTTTGTTGATATTTCGAATTACATTGGAAGTTCTAAAGGGTTTTTTTTTTTAGAGGTATACAACTTTAAGTTGGAAACACTATTTTAACTGCCGGCCATTTTGTCAGCTGTTTGTTAAGTGATTTATTTTTAGTTTTTTTGGCATTTCTACATGAATAGACTGACGCCTGAACAACGCTTCCAAATTGTGCAAATTTATTTTGAAAATCATGTTCTGTTCGAAATACGAAATAAGCTAATTTTGTTTAGCGATCATATAGTTTCAATTTTTTTTGTTGAATGCATAGCAAATCCCCAGAGCTTAGTAGGGGATTTATCGAGTAACTAAGTTAACGTTGTAAAGAGTGTATTTTTCTTATTTCCAATACCACGTCCCGGCATTACCTACATACATGTTTTTCCTAGCGTTGCAACCCAAACAAAATTGTCCGGGTCACATTTTCGAAAAATCGTTCCATTTATGCCAAATTAAAAAAAAACACAAGTTTAATACAACTATGCAGCAAAACATTTAAAACGTAATTTTTTGCTCTTTTCGTGTATTGATCAATAGCTAGATTTTGTGCGAATTTGTATGCTATTTGGGGAAATTTTCGTCTAATTTAATCAAAATTCACTTAAGTTTTAGTATAAATAATGTAAATGTATTTTTATGTTATGTATATAGATTTTTTCGTGCCACCGTGCCATGAGGAAATTTACGTGTTAAAAAACATGATCGTGCCACATTGGCAACGCTGGTTTTTCAACTCTTATTTTTCCAGTCATTTCATTTTGTTATGCCAAGAAAAGCAGGTTGCACGTTTACAACCTCTCTCATAACCGGACAATAACTAGGGGATGGTGAGTGTCCATTATTTGAGCTTTCACTGTATTTTGTTTAATTTTCTGGACAAGCTTTATTGTTTTTATATAAATGCTTGGAGAATTTTTTTCATTTTTATTTAATTCGTCATACATTTTGGGCCATATTTCATTATGAAAGAAGTTCTATTTCCTATTTGTTTTTTGAACCATTTTTCAACTAACCTACTAAATATTGGATTGGAACGTGTGATTTTTAGGTTTCGAAGTCTAGGGCTTTTGAATATACTGGAAAATTAGGGCAAGAAAGGAACAATTTCAATTAAGGGTTTTATTTATTTGTTTCGGGCATAGTCATGCTTTAACCACAAAATGTTAAATTCCATCTTGCGTTTCTTAATCAGCTGAATTTGATAATATAACTCATAATTTTTGTGTAAAGTTAAAATTTTTTTTAACGAAATGTATGATTTAAAAATTTAATAAAAGAAAAGTTAACAACAACAACTAAAATAAAATGCACGACTGGATCGCACGTACTTGCTCTTATGTTCAAGTTGTGTGGGGCTTAAGAACTTTAAAAAATATTCAAGTAATTATAGAAAAAGTATAAAAAGCATTTAAATCGTTCTTTTAATTGTATAAACAGCCTGATAAATAACTTAGAGCTCAAAAAGAAGTATGCCATTTGATTACATGAAAAAATATGAATATATGCAAAAACAAAATTTAAAATCGTTGGAGCCGTTTTCTTAAAAATTAATTTTTTATATATAATATTTTTGTAAAACTTGGTATGCCAATTTTAAGTATATATTAATATACATTTAAAACTGAAATTTCAAAACAATTCATCAACCCGTTTTTGAAATATTGAATTTTCAAAAAAAATTGTTGAATCTTTTTTTAAAAATCCAAAATTTATTTTTTCAAAAATTTTGGTAAGCAGTATTATTTATATTCTAACAAAGCTTTTGTGCAAAAAATTTCATTGAAATCGGATGAGCGGTTAAAGAGAAAATCAAAAATCAAAAAAACCGTTATATGGCAGGTACCGTTAATAAATGTTTTTGGTGATTTTTTTTCTTACTAAAAGAAAAATGATACCTACAATAATACACTGATTTTTTTTTATCAAAATCGTTGGAGCCGTTCTTGAGATAAATAAGCTTTTCTTTAACGGTTGTATGGCAAGTACCGTTATTTTTTGAGCTAAAAAAAAATTTCAATTTCCCCTCTGGAGAGTTACAAAAAAACCTTAAGTTCAAAATTTGAAGAAAATCGCTTCAGTGGTTTAGGCTGTAGGTTGAGGTACGGACAGACAGACAGACAGACAGACAGACAGACAGAATTTTGTCACCCACTTTTTTTGTGTTCTCTATCATCGTAATGTCATGTTTGATTGTTATCTCGAAATTTTTTTTTTGCACGAATCCAAAACTAGCCCTATAGTACCTATATCGCAAGTAAAAATATATGGAAACACTAAGGATTTTAAAATATTTTACCAAGTTTCGGATAACTTTTTTTTGGGAAAATATAGGCCCAAGTAATTCACGAACAAACAGAAATGTCGAGGCTCAAGTTTTTTTATTCAAAACGGATAGAGACATAAAAATGAAAAATATGCAGTACGAAATGGAAAATATGTAATTGAAACGATAATTTTTCTCAAAAAACAATAATGAAAAAAAAAAAAAATAGATTGTCAGTTTTTAAAAATTGAATTCAGTCTTATATTTAACAAAAATTACGAAACATTGAAAGTAAAACAAAATAAAAAAAATAAATATTTGCATAACAAAAGATTGAGTCCAAATTGAACTGGTGTACATAATGCAGTATCTTTTATTGAACCAACCTCTCGACCATCACAAGGTCACAAGGTCACAGGTCATCACAAATTTCAATTCGCCGGTTTCGTTTCTTGCAAAATATGCACGAAAAATATGAAAACAATTTGATCTAAAACTTCTGAATATTGTGAGAAAAAAATGCATTTGCATGAAAATCGTAGCCGTAGTAATCAGTTTTCACAGATTTTTCCCGAAAGAGGTATGGTGTTATTTTTAATATAAAACAGTTTTTGATGGACACTTATTAACTGAACCCCTAATCGAACGGTGGATTCTTATACTAATACAAAAAGTTCCATATAATAGTTTTATTTATTTAACATATTAAAATTAAAATCTAAAAATATATATTTTTTTGAGTTAAAAAAAAAATACTTAAATTATTTTTGTTTGAAAATTTGATATTTCAAAAACGGGTTGATGGTTTTGTTTTTTTTTTTTAATTTTATTTTTATTTACATATAAGGGTACTTCAGATTTGCATCCCAAAATGTTTGCTTAAAAATATATTTTTTTGTATAAATTCATATTTGTTCATGAATTCAGACATCTTTCTTTTTATCACCTCAAACTATGAAATGGGTTGTTTTAGCAATTTTAAGAACTAGTTTCATGCCTTTTAGCAAGTTTCTTTAATTCTTTATGGGAGAAAAATGTATGCATGGAACTCGTTTTTTAAAATGCCAAAACAACTCCTTTAAGAGGATTCCACCAAAAATGCCGAACTTAGATTTGAAAATCCGAGCTTCGAAAGAAAAATAATATTTTATATAGGTTACTACTTTTTTTTATGTTCCAACAAAAAAAAAATCTTGTGGCAAATAGGTAAATTAAAAACTGTTAGTAAAGTAAAGCAACGACTTTGTTTAAAAAAAAAAGACTTTTATGAAATGGTTTTAATTTACAATAATAAATAACTTTATGTCATTTTTTTTATTGAAACGATTTTAGAAAAAATAGTTTTTTCATTTGAGAACAATTATGTATATTGCCTTTCTCGTACATTCAAAAATGCATTAGAAAATGAGCAATTGGGATGTTTTTCAATGGATTGTTATTCAAAAATAGAGCCCAAACTCAAAAATCAATTCCGATGATTTTCAAGTTCTATCCAAAAATAATAATAATATGTTTTCTTCTCCAATTTTTCAAAAAGACTAAAATTCCTTTTGAGAAATTTCCGGTTGAAGATCACTGAAATACTAAAATCAAATACGTAAGGAAAAACAAACATTTCAAAAGTGGCCCACGATGTTTTTTTTGCGAAAATTTCATTCTTTGATAACAAGTTTTGTTTTGTAAATACGTATTTTATAAATTTCACAATTCTCGCAACCATTTCCCCAATTTCTCGTTTTTTCAAAATTATAAGAGAAGGCTTTTTATTAAGAGGCTATTAATAGTAACAAAAAAAGAATGCCATTTGAATTCTTGAACAATTATGATTTTATACAAAAAAAAAGTTTCCCAACGATAAGATTTTTCAATAAGATAATAACAATAACTGTGTATTTGCTTAAATTGTGCCTTTAAGTAGAGCCTAATACCATATTTTTTTGACATTTCTAACTGGAACGTTTGACGTTTCAAACAACAATGCCTTAACTGATTAGTAAGAAAATAAAAAAAAATACGAATCCAATTAGCTAAGGAACTTTTTGTAATTTTTCGATTCTCAAACACAAGCCAGAAACTATGCAAACTGCAACAAACTTTTTTTTTCTTTCCTGTACATTTTGCACAAGGATTGCTCGCGAACGAAAACTCTCCACTTGTTCTCCACACAGCTTCACGGGAACGTTCATGGTTGAACAAAAATGCAATATGCTAAATTTGACTCGATCCCCGCAAGGCCCTTTGCCACGATTGATTCGTTGGAGCCAATTTTCTACCACTTTTCCACACTTATTGGCCGGACTAAAAAATTTGGTGTTACAAATTTACAATACTATAAATAGAAGTTAAACGACGCAACGCAGAAGTTAATTCCCATGATCAGACCATTTCTCAAGATTTCGCGATTGAGATTACCTTACTTAATTTAATTTGTAATAATATTCAAATGTTACTCCCTTGGGAATATGAATATCTATTGGTAGATCCTTAATGGTGTTTTGACATTGACAGATCATACAAAAGTATTAAGGTGGTGTTTTTATTAAAAAACAAAAAATTATTGTGTCCTTATTTAAAAGCCCATTACTCATTCTTTATATTACAAAACACAATTAACATCATTAACAGTTAACAAATAAAACCTCACATTCATTTACTAAGCTATTTATATTTGCTCTAAAGAAATGTGTATTTTCATACCATTCAGTCTTATTGATGAATATAACTTCAATTCCAAAAAACCAAGTCAAGTTTATCGAATCAGAAAAGTAATAATAAAACATCACACGCAACGTAATGAACTCTTATCCTATCGATTAATACAATTTCCTCAAAATGTCCACTTCAGTAATAAATGTCCTTATATTACTGAGAAGTAAAGGTATAACTTTTTTTTTTTATTTTATTTTTATCTATTCAATGCGTGATGTGTTCCGTGTTTAGTCCTTATCGCTATCATGAACATTTTTCAAAAGTTATCCTCTCGACAGGTTAATAATAGAAAATAAATCCGCTCTCAAACTTCATGACTTCAATATCTAATAATAATGAAAAAAAATAAAAATAGAAAAAAAAAAATCAACATGAAAAATTAACACGGGTTAAATGTCAAACCCCCCACAAACCAAAAGAATAAACCCTTCACGTTTAGTTCGGGTTTTATACACAACATGACTTCTTTCCTCTTATAAACAAAAGTTTAGAAAACTTTGCAAGCCTCATCCTTCCTATTTTGTTTTTTTTTGTTGCTGTTGCTTTTTTTCTTCCCTTAATTATTTTTTTAAAGGAAGAATTATTATTTCTTCGCTCGATGATTAATAAATTGATAAATTGAAAACTCTCACGCAAACAATTAATTAAAAAATTCTAGTCGTTTGATACAAGTAAAAGATACAACCTAACATAACACAGATGCATTAAAAAAATACACACACACGACAGTGAATATAATATGATTTAAGTGTGTGTATTCGTGTGTTGGTGTAGAAAAGGAAAGGGAAGTTGTTCGAAGTGACGTCGCCTAGTTAATCTATGACCACTAATCTATTTGGTTATTTATATCGTCGTGGTGGCCAAGAGAAGGTGCGATATGTGGGCATAGCGTCACCCATCTAACAGCGACAAGGTGATTTTTCCCTTTAATACACTCGAATGGCAATCGTCGTTCATCATGCAGTCAGGGGTGCAATGAATATTAAATAAGGCGCAAAAAGTTAAAAGCACTTAAATATAAAAAAAAAAAATAATAATTACCTAAATTGCATTCAGTAATTTTAGGAAGCTAGAAAATTCTTATATTTGTTTAGTTGAACCAAAATCGGTTAAGCCAATCAAAAGAAATTCAGAATTGAACGAATTTGTTGTTACCGTATAAAGAGCCTTAAGGATCGCTTAGATACAAATAAGAATACAATAATTTGATCCCAAGAATGAATTCTGGGATTAATTGAGATCAAATTTATCACTATTATAATCCTTTCTAGACCCGACTTTTCAATGAAGACTACGGCATCTTGGAATCAATATTTGTAACAAATCGAGCAAAAGATTATAAGAAGGTTTTATAATACAAATTCTATATACTACTGAAATAAATCAGCCAAGTAGAAGACTTAGCAAAAGATTGTTTAAGACTTGGAATTCTATAAAAAAGACCATTGAAGAAGAACTTAAAACACAATGGAACAGTGAAGAGAAAAAATAAAACTTTCAATTTTATTTTTTATACCAATACCAGTTTATACCACATACAAAATAAATAATTGAATTTTTCTTCTCATTTGGTAATCACTATACGCGTCTGTGATCGTTTTACGACTAACTCCAGACAACGAAATACAAAAATATTCAAAATTCTGTTTATACCAGTGTATATCAGATTATAAATTTATTCTGTACCTTAAACAGACACATTTTTGAGTAGATGCAAACGATAATGTTTGAAATAAGTTCAAAAATAAATTTTTTTAAATCATACCAGTTTATACCAGATTGTAAACTTATTTAAAATCTGAAGTTTTCGTAAAATAATCACCATCCATAGATTCAAAATCTAATTTTTGTCTTTGCATGCTTATACCAGATAGCAAATAAATAATTGAGAATCACCATGACTATGACTGGTATATACACAAACATTGGTTTTTTTAGTTTATACCAAATAACAAATAAATAATTGAAATATATGTGCTTTTCACTTATTTATCACTTTACGTGCGTGTGGCTGTTTTTAGACAGAAAAATGCTTCTGAAGAAAATAATATACAAAACTATTCAATATTTTGTTTATATCAGTTTATACCGAACAGCAATCGAAATCCTTTTGTTCTTTTTGTTAACACATATTTGAGTAGTAGTTGACAGTAAAATAATAATATTTAATTTTAGATTTATACCAGTTTATACCAGATAGCAATACGTATTTTTAGTCCTATGGTTTAGTTCACTAATCGTCATACGTCACTATGACTAGTTGGTACATACAAATAACTGTCGAAAATAAAATAAAATCTACAAATTTGTTTGCTTATAACATTTTATACCAGTTAGATAATATGCAAATAATTGAAATCTGTACTTTTTGCTAGCTTATTTTGTGCCTTTGACTGTTGAAGAAACAAGAGTAACCAATAAGCATACAATTAAAATCTATTCAATTTGTATGTCTATACCAGTTTATACCAGATAGGAAATGAGCAATTGAAAGCTGAAGTTTTAAGTAATTAATTGCCACACGTAACTATGGCTGTTATATACCCGAAAGTGACAATCGAAAATATAATGAAATTACTTCAATTTTTATTTATACCAGTTGAACATGGCAAATTATAAAATAAACTATTTAATTTTAAATTTTTAACTTCTAATTGTAATTAGCTGTTAAAAATTCCAAATCGAAGAGTTCTACAGTTTTTTTGTATTTATTTTGTGCGTTTTACCAGTTTATACCAATCAAAGGATGGATGAACTTAAATATGTGTCATAATACTGGTCCACTTTCCTCTGCAATGGGTTGAATCCTTAACTTTTGTTTACTTATCGCTTATCGTGACTATGACAGATACTTAGACGCAAAAATAAATGCCAATAAGAAAACAAAGTTATACGATTTGTTGATTTATTAAGTTTATACCAGTTGAACATGGTGAATACTAGAGAAAAACTAATAAATTTTAAATATTCATCTACTGATTGAAATAAGCTACTTAATAGCACACATAGCCATGATTTAAAGTATTATTTTTATATTCACTATGAGCTTTGAGCTGGTTTATACCAATTAACGAATAATTTAACTTCAATATAAGGCCATATAGCCTACTTTTTTCGTCAAATAAGTCACTTGAAATATGAAAACAATCAATTTATCCATGAAAAATCATTTATTTTGATAGTTGTACAGGCAGTCAAAATTTTGTTTATACCAATCGCAACTAAGAAAGATATTCTAACACGGGTTTAATCTCAATAACGGCCAGTTTTTCAGTGCAGATTTTACCCTTAGCTAAATCAGAGCAAGCTTATCTTGAAAATAAATTAGTTTTGCAACAGTTTTTCAGTTGATGATTAGCTTTATCGTTTCAGTTGTCAAAAATACAATTACGGTATGTGACACTTTGAATAAATGACCCTTTAATACATTTCACCATTGAAATCAAGATGGCGCCAAAATGGGAATTGATAAGTCCATAGATTTCAATAATTTTAACTATCGAAATCAAGATGGCACCACAACTGAAAAAGCCTTCAATCTAGTCCCTGAGTTAGCTCATATAAATTGATTTAACATGGAAATAACTTAGGATTAAAATTAACGGATAAACTGATGTTTCTGAATTTAACTCAGATTTAGCCCCGAAACGAGGATGATCTCGCACTGAAAAACTGACCCTAAGGTTCATACAAAGAAAATGCGTCCCTGTATTTGATTCCACACCTGATAGAGGTCCTTAAATTCTTGTGTTGCGTGCTTTAAAGTTCTTTACCAAATGTCGTCGCTATCCCTAGTTCTCTTAAAGAATTGAGATCCAGATTGTCCATCACAGGCAGGATGGGATGGGTCAGGAAAAATACCATGTTTAGGAAACAACCCCTTATAACAACTTAAAAGCATAGTAGTAGCAGTAGCAGCAGCAACAGCAGCAGCAGTTCTCTAAGGACGATCTAACCAACCGAACGAAACGAATAACCACTGCGTGTTCACAAAGCGTTTTCAGACTTGATGCATAGATTTTATGGTACCTCTCTAGGTATATACTTTGAATTCGGGTTTAGGTCCCGGGTGTCCGATGTTGAAATATATGCCTGCATTAGTATGCACCGCAGGTGGCATGCTTCAGCGCACCTCTTTGTGTGTGCATGCTTCGCTTTTATGTCAAACAATGCATATTTAATGTGACATTTGCTCTCTCTCTCTCTTTCTCTTCGTCTTTAGACCAAAAACCTTCGTCTTCCTCTACCTTGGCACGTTCCTCTATGTTGGTGCATTTGGTACCACCATCCACCACCGGAATTAAATGGCGAAACGTATTATTTGTTCGCATGACTTCGAGATAAAATATTTTACTACCGCACCACGACCGATGAGGATATAGCTATATTTTTTATTATTTTTTTTTTGTTTCAAATATAATTTTTTAAGTAATTTATTTTAACCATCGTGTTTCCTGTTATTAGAAAGTGTAGGTATAGGCTAGGATAGCTACTACATAGTACCTATGTTTGGTTTTGCATAATTAAGGACTTAACTTGACTATGAGTGATTTTGTTAGTATACAGGACGATAAGGGAATTTATTTTAGAGGAGATTTTATTTTCTATATTTTATAATGACCTGTAAATGTGTGGTCAGGAATAATATTTATGTATATGAGAATCAAAATGCGGTGTTATTGAATGTTTGTCATTAAAAATAAATCTGCTTGTTAAGTGGTTTTAATGAACAAGGTTATAAGCCCTGTATTTATTTTTGTTTCGGCATCAGGAGGTTGTTAGGATTTAATATTCATTGGAAACAGAGTTTTTTTCTAAGTGCGAACAAGTTAAAATTATTGATTTTTTTTTTATAAAAAAAATTAAATGTTATACCTACGTAGGTAGGTAATAGCTGATTGAATTTCAAAACTGCTTGATTGCATGCAATTTTAGTGTAAAATTTGTACCTATTTCATGTTGTGAGTACGGAATTGTGAGGAACTTTTTTTTTAAATTATTCTTGGAATTATTGAATGTAATCTAATTTGTATTCCTTTTTGTAAAATAGCAGAGTTTTATGTTTTAAGTTTATTTTAAGGTTCAAAGAATATAAAGAAAATGTGAACTGATACTCCACACGAACAGCGAAGGTATTAACAAATGCCTTTTATTGCCTGAATTAAGGTAAGTTTAATAAATCATGTCAATTACTATAAATGGCTTTTCATTAGCGGTGTTGAAATGGAAAAAAACTGTGTTTGAAGAATTAATGCAATTCTTTTTTAGTTCAAAAAAGAACTATTTTTGAAACACACCTGAACACTTATTTGTCACCATTTGATTTTTCACCTTTCAATTGCTTTTGTTCAGCATTTAACTTTATCTGCTCAGCTTTTGTCCTGAGCTCATAGAGCGTTCTTTGAACATACTCAGAGCACACTCAGAACACGCACATAATGAAAAAATAAATTAGAAGCTCTGAACGCTCTGTGCTAAAAAAGAAATTAATTTATCTGGCTTGCTTAGCGCAGGAGGGGCATCCCGGATAAATTGATTGCTATTACTACGGCTACATTAAGGCGCGGTCAAAATGTCACATTCTGAATAAAAGAAGGTTATCCGAGGAGTTTGAAGCCCAAAGTGGCGTAAGACACGGTTGAATATTGTCACCAATATTGTTCCAGTTGGTGATAAGTGATATAGATGCAGCTTTGTCGACTGCAGATGAAAGAATTCAGTGGAAGACGTGTGATTACTCTCTCATAGGATCATCAATCTCCATCCAATGACAAAAAGGGTAGAGAGAGAAGCTGACAGCGTTGGGCAAAGATCTATACAGCAAACAGAAAAAGGGTTAGCTTTAGATTGGAACTTACTCATCAACCTAAGTAGAATTTTCTGGAAAACCAGGAGGGATGTTAGAGAGTTTTCAATATTTGGCGAGTATTGTCTCTACTGATGGTTAAACCGAACAAGAATCAGGAAAGCAAAGGCTGCATTCGGAATGATATCCAAAATATTGAGAAACAGCTCTATAGGCCTAAAAACCAAGCTACAGATGTTTGCGAAAAATCTTGATGATTTTCTGGCGTATCTTCAATGATGAACTTCATGCGAGGACAGGTCAGGAAACAATCGAGTTTTTTATATGAAAACGTAATGGATTGGACTTACTTAATAACTTATTAACTTAATGTGGCACTACAGTCCGGGTTGGACCAGGGCCTCAACCAAGAAGCTTCTTCCAGACAGCTTGGTTTCTAACTACCTGTCTTCGGTTTCACACACCAAGTTGGTTGAGGTCCTCTTCCACTTGCATGCGCTACCTCTACTGCGCTGTCCAACGGGGCTAGATTCACAGACTTTCCAAGCCGGGGCATTGATGTACATTCGCTCTAGGTGACCCAGTCATCTCAGTCAATGGCTTTTCACTTTCGTGGCTAGGTCGATGTTGCTGTTGCTTCTTCTCCATTCCCCATCTTTGCAGACGGGACCAAATATCACCGGAGAATTTTCCTCTCGAAACCGTCCAACGCTTTCTCATCCACCGTTTACAATATCGATGCCTCTGTACCATATTTTAGGACCGGGATGATAAGCGTCTTATACAGGGACATTTTCGTTGCTCGAGAGAGGGCTTTGCTTTCCAATTGCCTTCTAAGCCCAAAGAAACAGCGATTGGTAAGAGTAATCCTTCGTTTGATTTCAGCACTGGTATCGTTCGCTGAAATTATAGCGGATTCTAGGTAGATAAAGTCTCTGACCAACTCAAAATTATAGCTATCTGTAGTGACACATTCTGTCCGAGACGTCGATGTTGGGTGTCCTCTCTTGTTGACAGGATATATTTCGTTTGCTTTCATTCTTCGTTAACCCCATCTTCTTGGCTTCCTTCATAATACTCACGAAAGCACCACTCGCTTAGTTCGTCAGATTATGTCAATGTTGTCAGCGTAAGCGAGTAATTGGACGGACTTTTGAAAGATTGTGCCTCTAGTGTTGACGTAGGAGTTTTGCCCTATTCTTTCAAGAGCAATTGAAGAAGTTGCATGAAAGCACGTGACGCCTCGCCTCAAGCGTTTTTTTGACAAGGTGTCGGTGAGGTCTTCGACAACCTTGATGAAGCAACATGCATTCTCCATCGTCATCCTGCACTAACGGGCGAGCTTGGGAGGGATGCCAAAACTGGACGTTGCTCTATGAAGCTCGTCTCTATAGATGCTGTCATACACGGCCTTGAAATCGATGAAAAGGTGGTGGGTATCGATTTGAAACTCCTGGGTTTTTTCCAAGATCTGGCGTAGTGCGAATATTTGGTCAATAGTGGACTTCCCTGGCCTAAAGCCACACTGATATGGACTTATCACGTTGTTGACGAATGGCTTCAGGCGTTCAAAAAGGACGACAGAGAAGATCTTGTAGGCGATATTAAGAAGACTGATGCCTTTGTAGTTGATGCAGTTTGGAGGATTGCCTTTCTTGAGGATCTGGAAAACAATGCTGGGGTTCTTTTTAACGGACAAAATTGTTGGCCTACGTCGCGTCGTTGTCGAGATTGAATGGTGCAATCTGCATGGTAGTGGAATTCGGTTCGTCTTTGCCTTTATAGAATTTGCAGAAATGATTCTTCCATATCCTCAGCACCGACTGCGATTCTACCACAATGTTCCTCTGATCATCCTTGCACTGAGAGGTTCATTATACTTTTTGTATAAAACTTCCAAACTTCATTCTTCTAATGGCATCCCTCTATTTCCTCGATCACTCGCATCTCATGCTCTTTCTTTTTCCTTCTAAGAAGCTTGTGTTCCTCTCTCCTCTTCTGCTCGTAGAGCTCGCGAGCAGCTCTGGTTCTTCTATGCAGCGCTGCTTTGTATGCATGTTGTTTGACTGCATGTACTTACCGGCATTCTTCATCGAACCAGGGGTTTCGCTGTGGTAGCCGTCCGATGCCCAGCAAGTCAGAAGCGGCATCTCTGATGGCTTCCTGGTATTTTTTTTTTACTGGTTTTGGATACTTGCAGTTGGCGGCATAGGACTATTCAAGAGGGCGTGAGAAACTCGATCGGAAAAGGACGAGGTGATTTCTTGCGACTGTAGCCGTCCGACGTCGAACTTCCTCACAGTATTTCCCTTGTTTTGGCTTTGGTCTGGATATCCGAAGCACTACCTTGGCTTCAACGAGGAAGTTGCCCGAGTCAACGTTGGCTCCTCGAAACGTTCGGACATCCTTGATACTGGAGGAGTGCCTTTCGTTGATCGCTATGTGGTTAATCTGGTTGGCGGTTGATTGACCAGGAATTCGCCATGTCCCCTTGTGTATATCGAGATGAGGTAACTGCGTAAGAGCTACCACAACGTTTCACCCCTCAGCAAAATCGATTATCCTGAATCCGTTACCAGAGATTGTGTCTTGCAGGCTTTATCTCCCGATTGTGGCACCAAAGACGTCTTCTCTTCCTAGTTTGGCACTAAAATCACCCAAAAGAATTTTAATGTCATAGCTAGGGCATTGCTCATATATGCTGTTTTGTCCAGGAGCTCGTAGAACTCATTCTTGGTGTCGTCATCTTCTTCTTCCATGAGGGAATGCACGCAAATGAGGTAATATTGGTGAATTTAACTTGAATTTGAATTGGACATACACATCGAAAAAGCCACGGTTGCATTGCGAGCCAAGCGATAAAATGGAACCCTCTCATCAGCAAAGCAGACGAGTGGGCTGACCGAGAAGTACTTGGCGAAGAACGGTGGAAGTGGAATCAGCACAGCTGGGGAAGAGTTGGAGAGAGCTACAGAAACCATACACGATTTGAGGGCAACGGTGGATTTCAGTTTATTGCCATAAGCTCGCGAGATCACAAAACCCAACAAGAAAAAAAATCCACTGAGATCAAATCACATGATCCCGGTGACCATATTTCACGTAACTTTTGTGAAAAATAACTCAAATTTGTGGCATAATCTGTGTGAAACGCAGTGCTGTCAGCTTTCCTGTCGGCATCACATATACCATTCAAATCCATACCATAGAAGTCTCCGTTACAAAATTGGCGGAATGCCCCGGGTACTCCTGTGCACTCTTAGATTCTGTACTTCATTGACGTACTCAGTTGTTAGCTGTTCGATTGATCACTTAACCACTCAACTTGAGTTTGGCCACCAAACGTTAAATAGTCAATGGGGAAGGACGTTCATGTTGTCTTACATAATGATAATGAGAAAAAACCCATTTTGATAGTAAAGTCTTATCATTTGCAGGTGCTGCTAAAACATGTATCCTGCCATGGTAAAATGACATTTGCTTTTATAATAACGATCACAATCAAACCATCCCTATTGGAGACCCCATTAGATGTGAAATAAAATCCTTAAACGAAATGTTCTACCAAAAAAAAAAACTACAAAGGAGAATGGGCAAATTTGTATGAAACATGGGCGTGAGCGGCCAAGAATGGTTTTGTTAGTTTTGGGTGTGTTTTAGTCCTACAATCACCGTGCAGAAATTTTTTCATTGTGGTGTACTTCAAAACCGAAAAAAATGCATTTTTAATAAAGTTTTGCTAAGTTTCTGGCTTCTGACCAATTCAAAAATAGAAAAAGAAAGTGGAACAAGAAATCTAGACAGTCTAAAGAATATTTTGTTTATAAAAATGGCCATATAACATCATTAATAAGAACATTTACCATAAAACTATAATATTACAATCCTCACAATATTAAAAAATCCTGAGTAAAATAATGTGTTTAAAAAATTACAAAGCTGTTGAAATATGTACTGGGTCTGTTTAAACCCTTAATGCATCCTTGGGATACTCTGAAACCCCGTTAAACACACTACTACAGTGTCAGTAGACGTTATGAAGTTGGAATAAAGTATTAAACCCACTAAAAATATAAACACTATGTAATATTGATCAATGCAATTGCATTACATTAACATTGAAATATCTTCTTTTCTAAATGAAATGTAAAGTAACGTCCATAGTGAAAGTTGTTCCTGAGTAGCATACCTTTCATTTGACACTAATTTCATTAATGGCCGCTAACGCCCAAAAATGCCCATTCTCCTTTAATTAAAACTTAAAAAAAAAAAAAAACTAATGACATATTCAACCTGCCCTCTATTGAAATTAAGAATAGATTTGAATTAATCATACCTACCTCCTACAGGTTTTTCAATTTGTTCACATCAACCATCAGAGCACTTGAAAGGATCACCATACATACAAAAAATTCCAACTCATGAATTTTTCATTAACTATTTTGTTGTTGTTGTTATAATACAAACAATTCTGTTTCACTTTGCATTCATTAAATTAAAATGACACATCACAAGGAACAAGGACCAAACAAAACAAAATAAAAATCAATTCACTTTGCACTTCGTTATCTTACGACAACTTATTTGTGATGCAATATAAAGTTAGCTTCGTTTTTTTGTGCTTGTCTTTTCCTTTATACTGTTCTTGATGCCATCATCAGAAGCATCGAACAAAAATTCTTGTCCTTGCAATGAAATCATAAAAATGAAAACTAACTTAAACATAGATATTCCTAAACAGGTACCTATACCTCCTATATCTTGTGTCCTCCATTGGATGCCATAAAAAATATCCTCACGGAACAAAACAGCTACTACTCGTCATTATACAGAGCTCTCTTTATGCTGCATCCTCATCAAGTCCTTTTTTCACTTTATTCCTAGTTATGCATTCTGCTAGATTACGCTTGGTCATAACGTTTGAATAAAAAAAATAAAAATGACATTTACTGCACACCACCTGCACCACCCCACAGTAGAAAAAACCCCACAACAACTACAATTCGGATCACAAAGTAAAAAAAAACAACTTATCCTTCATTTCTTGTATAACATTTAACTTAACTTTTATCTAAAGGACACAACACTATATGCAAGGAAATCTCTTTCTTTCTGCCCGGTGAATAGTGAATAGCGAATGTTTGCTTCCTGATTTATGCACAGCAAATTGTCGGGAAGAACGCTTACTTCTTGTATATGTGCTTTACCACCCCGTTTATCCTTAAAATTGCACGCCCTTGTCCCCATATGTGTTAGGTTTTGTGTTTTTTCTTTCTATTTGTGTGCAAAGTAAACAATAAATCACAACTTTACTGCACCACCTCCTCCTTTACCGTCTACTCTTCAAGTTTAAAAACCATTTTACTTAAAATAAATATATAAGAAAAAAAGAAGAAAACGACAAAAAAAAACTTACCATTTTGTATATTTACAAAAAAAATTATCACGAGCGCAAATAGCTCGCTAGTATGCTTCCACGAACACAGTTGCATTGTATGTCCTCGTTGCATCTTTTTGTTCCTTCGAATATGTTATCCTGACGTCGTCTTGTTTCCTGTATAAGAGAAAGGATATACAACAACAACGAAAAATCCTTATAGTTATGTTATCTAATTTTTCATTCAGCTTTAGGGATAGAAAAATAAATACATAAAAGCTATTTTTATTTTGTTTTTGTTTTTAGAAATAAAAAACTAAACAAAATATTATATAAAAAAAAAATATATTTATGGAGCAAATAGAATTCTAGTAACTGCTATGGGGATGCAGTTATTCAGAGGAAAAAACAAAAAAAACTGAAACCCAGGAGGAGTTAGAATAAAACAAAATAGAAAAACCCAAGCCAGAAAGTTATGACACCACATCTGGTCTTGCATTTCTATGACGTCCTTTTTAAACAAATAATAATAAAAACGATGTGAAAAGTACTTTTCATTGTTGGAAAACGCATTTACACAACAGACGACCAACGACGCATACAAAATGCACCTTAGAGATGGCAGGACCGCCTGTCTTGCTTGTTGGCTCTTTCCACGGCCTGTGTGTGAAACATTTTATTTAAAGGCTTGGCGCCCATCCAGAATTTTGTTAAAACTTTTCTTACGTTCCCGTTTTCTGAAGATATATTTTCTGCCCACTAGGCAGTTTCTTGCTGAACAATTGTATTTGAAGAAACCCCACGTGAACGGGAGAAACTTGTTGCCGAATGTTCTTTCGAGTTGCCGGTAACTTCGAAGCCACTCTTCAAACAAATGCCCATGAATGTGAGCAGACAAAAGTTGGCAACAATTGAATACTGCAAAATGCTTGCTAGAACTCTCATCAATTGTGAATGATAAAAATTGACTCTGTAACAATCTACCACATAGATGCTTATCCTTAAAAAGTCAGATTAGTAATTTTGTCTGTACCCAAAAAACCAAAAGATGGAAGCAGCAACTTGTTGCCAAAAGTTGGTTACTGCAGTATGCCGTCATGAGTTGTCCTCAATTGCAAGTAACGTAATTCCGTTTGCTGAAAAAATCTTATAGCAGCAAATAGTTACCAATAATTAATCGCTACAACATGCTGCTGAGAGTTGCCTTGATGCGTAACCAACAATATGTATCTCTGCAACAAACTGACAGATAGAAGTCTAACCTTAAAAGCCGGACTAGTAATTCTATTAACAGAAATAATGTTGAAGCAGCAAAAAGTTGGTAACAACTCATTTGTGCAACATGCTGCGAAGAATTGTAATCAGTTATGAGCAAAAGAAAATTACTGTGCAGCACACTGCTAGATAGGCGCGTAACCTTAAACACTTTGTAATTTCGTCTGGAGGAAAAAACTGTAAGTGATAAAAAGTTGCCAACATTTCGTTACTGCGAAATGCTGTGGATAATCTCTGCCACAAATTACCAGATAGACGCTTAACCTTAAAATAGTCAGCCTAGTGATTCTATCTGCACAAAAAAACTGCAGGTAGCAATAAGTTGCTACATGCCAACTGCAACATGCTGTGTGAAGAGTTGTTTTGAGTTAGTAGATAGACACTTCAAAAATCGGTCTATCGGATCCACCTATTATTCAATTTCTCGCTGGAAAACCAACCTACAACCCTAACCCACCCACACTGAAACCACCTGAACAGGGGCAACTTGATGCTGAGAATATTTTTTAACTAGGCGCAAGTACAGATACAGCAAAAATACATATTTCATTGTTACTGAAGCTTGCCGACGTTGATTGTCCAGTACTGTTAGAAACAAAAAGTGTCTCTGCTACAAACTGGCAAATAGAGGCTACTAAAAAAAGACAGTCTAGTAATTCTAGTCTAGTAAGGCTGGAAGCAGCAAAAAGTAGCTAAAAATTTGTGACAGCATCATGCTTTGAACAGTTCTCCTGAGTTGCGAACAACAGAAAGTTAATATGCAAATAAACTGTCAGATAGACACTTAAAAAAACGGTCTAGTAGTTCCATTTATTTCTGAAAAACCAACCCGAATCCACCTATTACCCTAACCCATCCAAACTGAAACCACCTGAACGAGTGCAACTTGTTGCTGAGAATTCTGTCCAGTTGGGGGCAAGTGTGGAGACAGAAAACAAATTACGTCAAAAAAGTTCTCGTGAACGTTATGGTGGCAAAAATGTGCCAGTAATTCGTTAGCAGCATGCTGATGCAAATTGTCCTGGATTGCGATCAACAGAAAGTGGTTCAGCAAGAAACTACCAGATATGAGCGCTTGATCAGTTTCTGAAATATAAGAATTACAAACAAACGTTAATGAATGGTCTTAAAGGAATTTTTGAGCAATTTCTAATAGTTTTTTTTTTTCAAATATAATGTGAGTGTCACTCCAACCCTGGAGGAATAAAGGCGAAGAACTATTTGTTTTTGTGTTTTTTTAAACTAATACATTTATATGTGTTTGTTGGTACATGCTTGCATAACATTGAAATGTGATGCTATTTGGTAATGTTTCTTGAGCTGCAGGTTCTCGAGAAGAATTTCAAATCAGAATGAGTAAGCGTATCACATCACACCATCAGAACAACGGAAGATACCAGTAATGGAATTTTACATAAAACATTTCCCACATTTGCATGTGATAATGAATAAAGATACTTTTATAAATGTCACGTCTTGTTGCGTAGGTAAACATTTAGTTTGAGAAACAAAACAAATTTTTAACTTAACCTACTTTTGAATTTTCTTTGAATTAGTCTTTTTTTATCAAATGGTAACGTTTTAAAATTCTCTTATGGCAGTTAGCTGTTCTACATTGGGTGAGTTGAAATAAAAATTAGAATTTTATAAAAGTGCTTTGTACCAAATTTGAAGAAAATACATAGTTTCACCAGTTCGGACTCTAGCTTGATATATAGTCGACGCATAAAGGAACCGTACAGATGATGAAATCTGCTTTATGGCCATTCCAAAAATTTCGAAACCAAGCAATTCAATTTCAAATTAAGGAAAAATATATTTAAATATGCCAATATTTATAGGGGGGGGCAATTTTCGTGATTTTCCACAATATTGATTATGTCTACAGAAAATTTGAGTGCAATTCATACCGCTCTGCATGAGATGAGTTTGAAATTTGAAGAAAACAACATTACGTATTTCAAATGCGTTTGCAAGAATATTGAATGACGTTGGTGGAAAATATTTTGTGCAAACTAAACTACCTATTGCATATATTTGAAAATAGCAATACTCGCGACAAGAAACGATGATCATTTGATAGTCGAATTGACGTTTACTTGACGTTTTCAAAAACGGCAAAAAAAAATTATCCTAAGGTGCAGAAATTCCATCCAACTTCTCTTCGGCAGTGACTGCTGTAGTTGTTTCCTGGTTTCGCTCAAATCTTCTTTATTGGATTCGTACTCTTCTTCAGTTTAATAATGTGGAACACGGAAGTCATAAAATCCTCACAAATACTACCATCGGAAACGTATTTTATGGCTAAAACAGATGTGCAGAAGCATGTCTGCGCGCATCGTTGCTTACAGCGCCGCATTCGAAACACAGGTGCGTATCCATTTGAGAGTAGAGAATTCGAGCAGCTCTGAAGAAGCTCTCGAGAGTAATACCCGCAAGTGGACACAGTCATGAAATTAGCTCACCAAAGGGGAGGACAGATATCCAAGAGTCACTCTCGAGAGTTTTCTAGTGAAAGCAATCTCTCAAACGGAAACGCACATTTAAATATTTATCATAAAAAGGACGCAATCACCCTTTTAGTATGAAATTTTTTAGTATTTCAAAAAAAATTTTATACACAAATGTATAAAAAATTTTAAGTTAATTTACTCGACGTATTTTAAAGATATTGGCGCAAAATTTTAAACGATTACGAAAAGAACGATTCTAAGGCAATTTTAACATGATACTCAGTTACAAAGATAATTTTTTTAATCTTATACGACGATTTTACAATCGTACTATCTCTCAATATTTAACT
Source organism: Dasysyrphus tricinctus (assembly GCA_963921185.1). Lineage (NCBI taxonomy): Eukaryota > Metazoa > Arthropoda > Insecta > Diptera > Syrphidae > Dasysyrphus > Dasysyrphus tricinctus. The sequence continues at coordinate 111,905,423 of OY992533.1, forward strand.
GAAGTTAAAATCATTAAACAATGGCTATTTTTAATTTTTAGTAATGCTAAATTCATTACATTTTCCTCAAAAAAAAATTCTTGACAATAATTGTAATTCCAGAATTGAATTGTGCTTGTTTTTGTTTATTTTCATGATAAATTGTACTTTGGCTTGCTCACAAATCAAGACTCAAGAGCCTTTTTATATAAGTTTCTTCCAATTGCCATAGACAACAGCAGCCGCAGCACAATCAAAGCTGAGTTTCTTACAAACTCTATTTGAACCAGGCAAAGAATTAATTTAAATATTCAAGTGAACATCGTTTTGTAAATTTAAAAAATTTGTAGGTCGTCACTTTGACATTTGTAATTATAAGAAAATGCTTGTTTTTTATACGAACTGTCACTTTGTTTAGTGTTCAGATGAACTGTTTATATTAGAAAAGAATTAGTAGGTATCACACTAGTTGTTAAACCAAAAAAAAAAGGTTTGCAAATTGGGAAAAGCTAATAAATTACTAAATATTTAGAAGATTGTTAATTAGCATCATGCTAAGTCTATAATCAATTTTAAGGTGGAACATTTAGTTAAGTGCCCCTGCCGCCTCTTTTTTTACACTTAACTATAAAAAACCACTAACAAATTTGTGGAGGAGGCAAGAACTTTTTGAAACATTTTTTTACAAAATTGTGAAATTTTTCATTCACATTTGCATTTTGAAAATCAAATTGATTTTGGACTCAATCTGCTCTCTAGTATGAAATAATTTGACTATTCTCTAAAAGTGTTATTCAAACAGTAATATATATTTTTTTTTGATTGCGCATTTTATTAAATTAATATTTTATGCTTCGTTCGCACCTGCCCAGGGGTGGGCAACTGCATCCATTGCCCTCCCCCTGTATCCGCACCTGACTTATCTTCTATAAATGGAGTATTACTATAAGATACACATGGTCGGAAAGTATGGAAGTTGTTGCCACGAGTCCAACCACTTTTATAAAAATACAGTTCTTTCATATTGCGCTTTACGTCAGCGAAAACTGAAAAAATCATATGATAGTGAGGTCACTTACCACTTTTCTTTAATTTTTAACAGTTTAAAGGCTAAGAATAAGAACAAAACGGCCAAAACAACCTAGTCAACCATCGGTTTCAGGGGCGTATACCAGCTTAACTCCTTGGGGAGGTCATACTGACAAAAAATTACCCAATTCAGTACTAATAAATTTATTAGTTAACATAATTACAATTTTTTTTTTAGATTTTTAAGGGTTGGGGTGGAAATTTTGGCAAAGGTAGATTCGTTTTGCAAAATTCTCCTTTCATTTTTATTTTCCGTGAAAACTGAAAAATTTTTAATTTTGAAACCAGAATATTGACCCACTCCTGATTTTAAATATAACCTTCAAAGATTGAGGTGGTGCCTCGTGCGCACAAAAGATATTTGTTATGGATTTTTCTTATGCACACTAAACAAATATGTATATGTTTTGGAGATGGTAATCTAAAAATCTCACATTTTTCGACGTTTGAAGACAGTTCTTAGAGACAGTTTGCATTGCATTTCTTTTTTATCTGATGTTTCAGAATAATACTGATTAAGAGGAGGTCATTTTCATCTCAATAGATTCAAAATTGTGGTGGTTAGCATTTTGTCTCCCACTATTTCCTTATTCTCAATTATTAGCATATCTTTGATTTTAGACAAAAGTTTATAGCTTCCACACTTTGTTTTTTTTATTGAAGCACGAAAAGCAAATTTAATGCAGACCAAAAACGGCCTTCTTCTCCATGGCCTTTGAATGCGGTCAATATAAATATTTTTGATGAAGAGCAATATTCTTCTTTAAAGCACCATAACAATTTTAAAATTGGTCAAAAAATAAATGAGTTCAAGTTCGTTGAGTTTAAGTCATAAAAAAAATCTATATATTATAAATGGGCGATTCCATTATCGCGGGTGCAACATTTAGACTCACTTTGAGTATATTTATAGTAAAATGCAAACTTATTTTAATGAAATTATTACTTGATGGGTATCATTTTGACCTATTCATTTTGGGTTCATTTATATAATTTAAATGAAATTAATAGATTTTCGGAAAAAAGGTTTCAAAGTGCAATCGCGGGTGCAACGAATTTGGCCCACCTTTCTGGATCATAGTACGAAAAACCCAAAAGTCTGTTAATTGAGAAACATTTATTATATTCTTCTTACATTTTTATTGAACGACGTATATCCAAACAACTTAAGAAATAAAAATAAAGTTATAAAACAAAATTAAATAACGAGTTTTTCGATCTTAAAGCAATCGCGGGTGCAACATCAAATTATCACGGGTGCAACGCGTCTAACTTTAAGAGTGTTCCGAACTGAACAAAACCAGTCATTTGCTAACTTTTTTTTTTGCATATATAAGACCATTTTTTTTCACTTTCATCAGATACTTTGTTTTATAAAACCTTGGATTTTTACTAATTGGTCACTAGTAGGCGTATTATTGTATTAAAAAAAATTTTTCTAAAAGTAACTGATTTTAACTTCTAAGTTTACATAAATTTTCTATCAAAAAGTGCATTTTAAGAATTCAAAATTTCAATATCAAATGATACAAATTTGATTACATAATTAATGAAAATCATGAAAAATATATTGAATTTATATCCACTGCAAAAAAATTTGTCAAAAAAATACCGTTAGGTATAAAAAATTGACTGTCAAAAATGGTTTTTTTCAAAATTCACAAGCATTTTTATTTTGCATTATTAAAATTTGTATAAGGTACAAAATTAAAAATGTTCTCCAATAGTGGCATAATAAAAATATGGAATTTTATGTTATTTAACATTTTTTTGCAAAAAATGCTATAGTGTAGGCTACATTTGCTTTGAAAAACAGCCATTTTAGCCATTTTCTCGATTTCTTAGAGGCCTTTACCAAAATCTAGAGCACAAAATTAAATTTTTTTTCCAATGATGGCATAGAGAATAAGTTTATCTGTCCATAGACACCTTAATCGCTTTGATCGGACAAGTACACGCTTCGCAATCTTATTCATGAAATCACCATTTCAGTCCGGACACTCTTAATGAATATTATATAAAATAAAGATATAACGGAACTGGATTAGAGATTAAGTGACATATAATGCTAGTTAGAACACTTTTCTATTAATTATTACCAAGTTTTTATCATATATGTCAATATTTTTCGAAAATACTGGGAATATATTATTGCCATCAGTGATTTTTTCTGGTGCTTGCAATTTTACGATCACGTCTTCAATTGGCATCATAAATTGTGATCTTACAACTCCCTCTTCAACGATATCGTTTAGAGTTTAGACACAACCCTACGTAACTATAAAGTGTTATTTTTCTGCCGAACTTGCAGGGTACTGTAAGAGAACATAGATACAAACCCGCGCAAATATCTTTTGGCAAGACTATTGCAGTTAAAATAGAACAGGTTTCAAGGCATGCCTCTGCTGGTAATATTAGAAGTTCAAGAGAGGTTGTTGGAGATTAATCTTCTGAATCACTAAAAACATCGGAATAGCGCAGTTTTTGTTTTTTTAATGAGGAGGGATTGGCCCGATATATGTACGTATGAAGAAGGAGCAGATATACATATATCAAAAACCAGAATTTCTTTGTGCACTGATCGTATAAGTGGCTTTAAATCATCATCTTCCATAAAACTATCTGTTTCGATGATGGTTGATTTCAAAATATCTGGGCTCTTGAAACGAGGCAGTAAGGCCAATTTCACACATGCCCGGCAGCCGGTTAGCCGGCATCGGTTACCCGGTTTTCAACAAATGAACCGGTCCCGGCATGTGTGAAAGCTTCCATAAGATTCTTAACCAAACGACCGGTTAGCCGATACCGGGTACCCGGTTGCCGGCTATGTGTGAAATGGCTCTAAGGCTCGTGTCACAACTATGTTGGTTCGGTCTTGTGATTAAATTTTTTTTTATTGAAAACCCAGTATATTTTTCAATCGTTCCCATTTATCAACTAACACGTATTTCCCTTCTTCAATTTACTGTTCAGAAAAAAGTATCAATTAGATGTTTTTTGATAGATTTCGTGCCAGGTTGTGAAATTTCTTGTTTCCCTGCCATTAAACTTATATTTTTATTAAAAAGAACAAAATATTATATTAAAATGTTAAAAAAATCAACCTTGAACAACGAAAATTATAATTCAAGGCATATTTTAAAATAAAATATAATACATCACTCAATAATGGTAGTTGTCAGTAAGTTGCACCCGCGATTCTAATTTCACGATCGCGGGTGCAACCAATTTGAATCAATTTTTTTTCAAAGTTCAATTTACAATTTACTCCTGATACAACTGATTTAATTTTGTTTTTGCTTTTTTCTTAATTTCACAAAGATTCAAAACGAAAGCACCTTATTTTGTGAAAAAAAAACAAACTTTTATATCTTTTTTATCGCGGGTGCAACAATCTTACAATGTCTTTTTGCGATAAATAATACTAAAAAAGTAATAAAAAATATTTCAATATTTTTGGACAAACGAATAAATCACATTTGTGACCACAAGTCTTACAAGTGAATCATTACCTTAAACTATCGGTAATGTCTATTTAGCGCTTTTTTTAACAGTCATGATAATTGCAGTTTGCACTGGACTTTCGTATGATAGTTTTGCGAAGCGTAAAAAAAATGTTTTCTTTAAATTTGGTGAGCAAATTTTTTTTGTTGATAAATAGAGTCCTTCTACTATGCATTGTTATCAAAAAAAGTAAAAAATATTGTATTTTAAAAATTTATGCCGAAAATCGTCTCCAGCGGAATCGCCCAAATGTTCCTTATTTCTTAAAATATTTTTTTTTCTGATCTTTTTTAGGATAAACTCATAAAATCAATAGCCCTATTTTTTAGTGCATTTTTATCTTCGCTTGGAAAAAAGTAGCATGTTAAATACAACAACAATACGGAGTTATACCAAATTGTTGTTGTATTTATCACGCTTCTTAATTCTAAGAGAAGAAAAAAATGCAATTAAAAACAGGGTTAATATCAATTTTGTTTCTGATTAATCATGAAGAAACAAGTTCTTCTCATGATTATTTTAACATAAAAAATAATTCTGAAAAACTACCAATTCATTCATACTTTTTTCAATAACATTGATGCATGATTATTTTAGAAATCAGCAAAAAAAATTGGTAAAAGTTTTTGGACAAGTAAAAATGTATTCCAAGACGGGCCCAAAATTCTTTGTGTAGTTCAGATTAAGATTTCAACTTGAATTTTGTTTTGTCAATGTATTCGTATAATTTTGTTTCCGAATATACCGATTTATTTTAAAATAAATTTTTTTTTTTTAATGGAGACAATTTTCTTCATATTTTGAACACAACTCTCACAACCAAAATAAGTTAAACCCTACAAAAACCATTGAGTGGTTTTTTTCAATAGCCGAATGAGATAGGTAATCTACAGTCACCATCCAGAATAATACATTTTTTTTTACAAAATTCCCAAGAAAAGTATATTTTCCCTTGCCCCTTAGAACTGATTTGAACCAATACGGAGCAAAAAATACAATATTATGTGTTTTATGTATCTTTTTTTTTACAATAAAATCATCAAATTCCGTACTTTACAACCATTTTTCAAATAATTAACCTCTCAACACTCTTGAATACATAGAAACTTAAAAATATTCTGTAAAAGATTGTGGAACGTATTCATTTTATATTTTAAGAAAAGTAAGTGGTAGAAATAAAGATCAAAATATTCCTTTGTACAAAGATTCCCATTGTTTGCAAAATACACTTTGAAAAAATATTATTAAAATAAAAATTTCTAGTAACAGTGTATGAAAATTTCGTTTAGGTGCAAGTGAAGTGAAATTTTTGTAGAACATATTTTTTTTGATTAGGAAAAAGAAGCATTTATGAAAATTATATTTGAATTACAGATACATAATGTAGAACTGTTATTCATATTTGTAAAAATATTTACAATGATTCGTCGGGGCATAATTTCTAATATGTACTTCGTTGCAAAGCTTCTATTACTTTGTTCTAGTTAAATCAAAAAAATTCATGCAAAATCATCTGTGCGAAATTTCTCACTTTAAAATAAATTCCACACAGCTTTTGTTTATTTTGTCCCAATACTGATTGATTGCCAAATTTTAAAATTGAATCAAACTCCTTTCCTTGCTATGTATTTAATACTCATAAATTGAAAAATCGTAAGTAGAAGATTGTGGAATGCATTCAATTTTCAATTCACGAAAGGTTGATATTAGGCCTTAGTGAGAGGACCCATTAAATATTTTCAAACCTCATTAATTTTTTTTTTTGTTATTTTTAACATATTCTCGCATGTCAAAAATAATTGAGTTGAAATGCAAAATTAATTGTTTGCATGATTGGTTACAGTTTCATGCAAAAGAAAAAAAAAAATAAAACATTGCCGTCATGGAAAGTCATGCAAAACAAATGGACCGTCAATTGTTTAGCATGCGAAAAAAAGTGTGGTGAATAAAATATATATTTTTTTTGATGGTCGGAGTGTGAACTCAAAAAAAAAATATATTCAGGCATTATTTGCATGTTAATAGTTTTTGCATCCAAAAATAATTATTTTACACTTTTAGTCATATGGTTTATAAATTAGTGATTCGATGGGTGGCTTAAGCCAAGGCAAACGTTATTCAATTTGGTGCACAGAATAGGTGGAGAATCGTTTTGAAAAAATTATTTTTTTTTTCGCATGGGAACTGTCAGCTATGCTTTAAGCCTAGTTTACAGTTCTCGTGCGCAAAAAAAAAATATACAAATATTCTCACATGTCAAAAATAAATTAGGTAAAATGTAAAATTAATTGTTTGCGTGATTGGATAACAGTTTCATGCAAAAAAAAACTATTGCTGTCACGGAATGTCATGCAAAACAATGGACCGGAAATTGTTTTGCATGCGAAAAAAAGTGTGGTGAATAAAATATTTTTTTTTTTTGATGGTCGGTTTACACTTCCAAATAAATAAATATATTCACCTCAAGGCATTATTAGCATGCAAATGGTTTTTTTTTTGCATCCAAAAATATTTATTTTCCTTTTTTAGGCCTATTGTTTATTAATTAAGGGTAAATTAATTACTCAATCGATGGCCTAGGCCAAGGCACACGTTTTTCGCCTTGAATGTTATTCAATTTGGTGCACGGAATAGGTGGAAAATCGTTTTGAAAATTTTGATTTTTTTTCGCATGGAAATTGTAAACTATGCTTTAAGCCTAGTTTACAGTTCCCGTGTGCAAAAAAAAACCTACGCAAATATTCTCGCATGTCAAAAATAATTGAGGTGAAAGGCAAAATTAATTTTTGCATGACTAGTTTACAGTTTCATGCAAAAAAATAAAACATTGCTGTCATGGAATGTCATGCAAAACAATGGCCCGGCAATTGTTTTGCATGCGAAAAAAGTGTGGTGAATAAAATATTTTTTTTTTGGATGGTCGGTTTACACTTCCAAAAAAAAAATTTTTTTCACCTCAAGGCTTTATTAGCATGCAAATAGTTTTTGCATCCAAAAATAATTATTTTCCATTTTTAGGCCTATAGTTTATTAATTAAAGGTAAATTAATGACTCAATGGGTGGCTTAGGCCAAGGCAAACGTTTTTTGCCTTGAATATTATTCAATTTGGTGCACAGAATAGATGGAAAATCGTTTTGAAAATTTTAATATTTTTTTCGCATGGGAACTGTAAACTATGCTTTAAGTACCAAAATTATTCACTTTTATTTCACAATAAACAGCATAGGATTAAACTTTGTTAGGGTTACCAGTTCCGAAGCGAAGTTTTTCAATAGATGTTGAATTTTTACCTAACTGTATATGATAATTGAGGCTTGAATGAATAAGTAGATACTAGTTTGTCAGCCTTTTATGCGAGGATTTCAAAGTATTATCTTGAGAGCATACAAATAGTTGTTTAAAATTTAAAATCTGAAAAAGCTATTTTTGTACTCCCGCAATGTTTATATAATTTACAATTTTTAATTACATTAACATTTCCACGTCAAAGTGACAACCCTCAACAAAGGATTAACTCTAAATACAAACATCAAAACACACAACCATATGATGTCCTATGTATAGTTGCACAATTCCACCTGAGTTCACGATAATAGTATTTGTCACATTCTGAGCCTTTTTCCCGTGACTGTTGCATCATATTAAATTAATGAATAAATTTTCCTTTTGCCATATCATAATAATTTTTCCCAGAATAAAACAGACAAAAAAAATAAGAGTGGTAAGTGTACAACGAGTATACAGCGAGATCAAAAAGACAAAACCAACAGGGAAATCCTTAGAATGTAAATCCCATCTGATGCTTTTCTATAAAATGCAATCTTTTTGACGGTGCATGAGATATGATATAAAAAATAAAAACACAAACAATTTCAAATTAAAGAAAATAAAGGAAAAAAAAAATTAAGAGAGAAAGGATGAAAAGGAATTATCAAAAACAAGAAAAAAAAATCCTTTTCCCAGGGATGCAAAGCGGAGGAGCACTATTTCATTCACAAGAGAACATCCAAGCGGAATGCTTTCAGATACATTCTCCTCCTCAAAACATTGCATCTCTGAAGTTTATTTTTTCTATTCAAAGATGAATATATACAATCTAAATCTTCTAAATGAATCCTGCTTACCTACTCCTGGGAATTTTCCTTTCAAAGTTCTTATATTTTCTTGAATTTCAGTTTTTTGTTCTTGTTACAGCTGCTGTTGTGAGTTCTGTTATGTTTTGTGTCCTTAAAATTATTCTATGATCCTTGTGAGCAATCTTAGACAGAGTCTGACTCCCAAGTGACCAGACTACTTCACCACGTTTTGTATCTTTTATATGCCAAGCTAAAGGTGTTTGGTTGTAATTTTTAATGTTCGCTGTCGCAGCTGTCACTGATGCCGACAACTCTGCTGGTTCTATTGGTGCTGCTCGTGAAGACGACTTGGTTGCTCTTGCTGCTCGGAAGGAGTTGTAAAAGCAAAAGGACTTGGATGACTGTTTTCATATGAGAATCCATTTATCTTTGTGCAAGAACCATCCAAACGCACACACACTCGAGATGTGGTGTGTTGTGTTGTGTTGGGTTGTGCACTGGAACAACGAATTTCAGCGTTATTTTCTTGTCCTTGTCCTCGGAGCGTGTAGTCCTTGTGTAGGGCTGTGTATCTTTACTGTAATGAATTACAGTATAATGACATCCCCATATTCGTATAGCTTGTTCGTCTACTGACACATGAGGACTAGGAGCAGCAGTCGGGGCTGGAGCACTCGTTCCCCACCAAACCGACGAAGGAGAAGAGTTGAAGGAGGAATTATTGCTTAGCCAAGTTTAATGGTGTTTCTTTGGGAGGAACTTAAGGAGGACGAAAGTCCACGATTAATGGGCCTGTGCTGGGTGGTGATGGTGTGTCAGTGATGGCTATAGTGATGGTGATGGCTATATGGGGTAGTTCTTCGCCTCTTTTTTGGTTACCCAAACGAATGATGTTCTATATGAGCATTAATAGTTCAGTTAATGGCAGAAGTGAGTTTCTTGCTGAAGCATGAGTTTCTTGACTTCTTGCTCTAGTTTTTGCGGTTTTCGGTCTCTTTTTGGATAAGTTGCCTGGGAGGGATTTTCTTAGTCTTCTTTTTGTTTGTTTTTTTTTATGTCTTCAATTTTACTGGGGGTTTTGGTTGAGAGAAATTTGTTTCATTTATTGAACTTCTTCAATCTGTAAGAAGATGAAAAGAAACAAAAAAGAAAAAAACATGAAAAAGTTAGTTAAAGTTTCTAGAAAGTGGCGAGACTTTAGTTAAATTGAGAAACCAGTAAAAGCAAAATAAAAGGAAAAAAAAGTTGGTCTCATTTGGTGATGGCAATGAGATAAGAAAGTTTTTCTTTTTTCTTTTTATTATTTTTTTTTTCTGTCTTTGTTTGAAGAAAACATCTGCAAGTTTAATTTTATTTGAATGAATCTATAAGTTTGAGGGAGGAATGATGAATTGCCTTGGTAAGGGGTTTTTTTTTGGTGACCCCAATATAGACAGATAAATAAAAAGCTTAGGACATCAATCCATGAGGGAGTGTTTCTATTTCCAGTTGAAAAATCATTACTTTCTTTTTTTTTGTTTTGTTTCTGGGGAAAATGACTTTAATATTTTAAATCAATTTTTGGAAAGAGGATACTTTTAATTGACTTCTTTCAAAAAGTTTTAATCTTCAAATTTAAAAATTTGCCAATTCATAATTGAGGAATCCGGTGCAAAAATAAGACAGCTTCACATATTTGATATTAGTGGAGATGACAATAAATAAACTCAATTTATCAAAAAACTGGTCAACTATTCTTTTATTATTATTTTCTTGTTATTAGCAACTGTCTGAATTTTAAATTTATCAACTATCAAATTGATAATTGACAATCGTAATAGGGGTATATGTATATTTGTAAAAGAATTAAGTTCAATAAAGTTTCAAAATATAAATTTTTTTATTAAAAAATAAAAATATGAATCGAAAAACCATATTTCATCAATAAGTGGAGTTGTCTTGTAATGGGTATTTCAATAAAAACTCTAAATTAGTCAGGCTGTTGTGAATTGAGAAATCATCCGAAACGTGTATTTTCACAAATTTCCTTTTTAAGAATCAGTGCTTCGTTTGAGTAACGTTCCGTGCATTGTGAACAAGCAATATCATCAACTTAGAAAGATACTTATCCATACATGAGATACATCAGCACCAAATTCATTTTGAGAATCTCACTGTTTTTGCAGACGTATGCCTGGAAGACTCATCCATTAGTTCGATTTTCATTCAAAAAGAAAACTGCATTGTCATAACCGTCATTGGAAAGTGCTCCAAATCGATGAAAAGAACCTTTTTGAGGCCTAAACTGGATGATTTGAATACCAATAACGCTCGGTTTAAAAAAAGAAGGCATTAACCGCATTTCACGATTGACATTCGGGGCGAGCGATTTGAGGGCATGACAATTGACAATATTGCGCGTTGGGGACGATCATCAACCGACCACCGGGATCTTGTGATTTAATGCCTTTAGACTTCCCCTTGGTACAATCTTAAATGAAAAAAAAACGCAAACGATTGATGCCTTCAAGCCATCACAATGGACGCTTCAAAGAAAACAGCCCCAGTTTTTGAGACAGTCATTAAAATATGGACGTTAGAAACTTACTGGACAAAGTAAATCCACGGCATAATATTAGAATGACCTAGCTTTGTTTTTGTTAGTAAAAAAAATTAATTGATTTTGGTGGCGTAAGAGCTCGTGGAGAGCCAGGACCTAGTGACTAACAATCTCAACCATTCCTCTTTGCGTGTTGTTGGCAGAATGGAAAAAAATTCTGATTTCTCTTTGACCAACATGGAGATCGACAATGCCATCCGTTAGTTTGAACCAGTTGTCAAAAACGCAATGGACCAACCGACACATACAATTCCCCGCACAAGCAATAGAAGGTATGTGAACTTGTCCAGCGTTATACAGTTAATTTATGCTCCCTGGCGAAGGCAGCCTAAAGTAAACTATAAGGGATCTACTACATGACCATCAATAAGGAAAGTAACGAGTACCAACGACCTCACTCTGTGCTTAACTGCATCAACATCATGTTTAACCAAACAGTCAAACACCACCAAGAAAAAGATGTCAGAATTTGACTTGGAAACCTCAATCCTGATTTGAAACTTTGGAGAAGATCACCCAATGAACCAAGAAGTCGCAACAACTCCAACTGGGAAAGTTTTAGCGTTTGCAAAAGACTTTAATACCGTTATCTCACTCATCGAAGAAAACTTTTCAACAGAGTCATTACCGACCAAAGCTCTTCCCTGTTGCTGAAATCATTGAAAACTCCAAAAATCATTGGAAACTCCAAAAAATCTGCAAAAAACGAAAAGATTTCTACCTTCTTACATAAAAAGTTACCAAAAATTTCTGTTCTACTGATTTTCCTTCATCTGCTTGGAAAACAGCAAAAATTTTACTCGTCCCGAAAAAGACAAACAAACGACGAAGTTTGGCGCTTGGTGTTTTTCTGTTATCATGATTTCAATTTTTCTACCTATGGAAAATCCAGTTAAATTCAGTTACATGAATTTTGGCTGTTTTCTTTAAGGAAGAAAGGCTATTTGTTCGGTTTTTTATGTACACAAATTTAGCAAGAAACTTTTAAAAATTAAGATTAAAAAGTATTAGGTACATAATTAGTTGCTAAATAATTGCGAACTACTTACGCAAATAAATCATATTATTGATTTTTTTGGTTTCCGATAAAAAAGATGTAATGCTAACTCAATAAGAACTTAGCAAGACAACTTTTTCAAGAGAAAGAACTTATAATATAAACCCAAACAAATTATGGAAATACAAATTTAAAAATCAATTAATTAATTTATAATTCTTTTGTTTACGTAACTACTAAGCAATTAATAAGTTCTCTTCAATCAACTTTTTTTGGATCAATCATCTTCAATTTTGAGAAAGTTTGCATGCTTAGTTCGTGTGAAGATAGCAGCATACCCATTTAACTAATTCCCAATTAATTAGCATCAAATAATGTGATACTTTAAGACCCTCCTTTACAACACGGAAAAATTCAGCACAAACGTGAGAGTGGGTATATATGGACCCGAAAATTTTTCTATGAAAATCTGTTACATATCTTTGATATTAAATTTTATTTTTTTAGTCGAATGAATTGCAAACACTTCTCGAGGCAGCGATGAAAGGGCGTACGAAGGATTTTGAGCAGGGGAGGAAAACCAATTCAAAAAATTGTTTTGGTACAGAAATCTAGCTTTCAGATGCATTCAAAAAGAAGCTCAATTTCCCAATATATGAAAAGTATTTTGATTAGACAGGGGAGCATCACACCTAACCCCCTTGCATACGCCCCTTTCACAAAGTTGAAATTTAGCTTTCCAATAAATCATTTCCACATTCGCTGCTTAGGATTGCTTTTACTTTTTTGATTCTTTTGGCACAAATAAGCGATTCTGGTTCTGTGAATGAAAACTATAGTATCGATGCTCGAACCAACTTACCATTTCTCTTGAAAAAACAGCCCTATTCTATCAATTTTCTTGCTTTCTTATAATGGATTTTCCATTATAATGACGTTTTCCATTGGTAAATTCAGATTTCAATCTAAAAATTGATTTTTTTCGTTGCCAGTGCAATGGGATTTCAAATTGATTTTAGTTTGCAAATGTATCTGTGTAATATTACGTGTATGTCATTATTCGTAACAATTTGCATCTCTTGGTCCACTTTTGGTAGTGTAATATTAGCTTCATGAATTTACCGATTCTTTTAAACAGCTTCATTTTTCTACTAAAAATTATTTTCTTCATGTTTTGAGCAAAATTTTCACAACTGAAACAAAATAAACACATCAAAAATCACATTAGCGAGCTGACAGTTCAAAATTATTTTGGTATTATTACAGGGAGTGACAAATCTGCCGAAAAATTTAGATCTGCAAAATTGATTTTAAATCAAAAAATAAATCAATTTTTTCGCCCAATGGAACGCAAAAATTGATTTCGATCTGCAAAAATGTTGATTTTGGCAGATCCAAATAAAAAAATAAATTGATTCATTTTACCAATGGAAAACCCCATAAGAAACAGAGAAACGAATCGATATAGTGAAGTAATACAACCCAGACCTGTTCATTCTTTCGGGATTGTTCACTTTTTCGAGCGAGAATGTTCGAAGGCTTTCGAATGGTGAATTTGTTTAAAAATGCACATTATGTTCGATGTGAATGTTTTAACATTTATTTAAGCGTTAAACAAAGCTTTCTTTTAAAACAAAAACAGAAACAATTCTTCAGCGTTTTCAAGCAATCTTAAATGCTTACGAGACACTTTATACAAAACACAATTTTATATACAATTTTGTGTTTTCACTGTTGTGGATAGTTCACTTTTTTTAGATTCACTAAATCGACTAATTCTTCCAACATTGGAACCTGTCAAAATTTGTATAAGATGCGACTTCTTGGTAACTTTATATTCTTTGTTCGAACCCATGTTTCCATAAAAAAAAATAGCATGCTCGAAAAAAATGTGTTTTGTGTTGAACTTCAATAATGGGGTCCAAATGGACCTCATGTCAGATTTATGAACTATTTCCAGAAAAAAATCGTAGAAAGTTCTGTAAGTGTTCATTTTGTTCACTGAGCGAGCATTCACTTCAAGCCGAAAAAATGAAAAACAAAAAAGTTACGAGTGTAGAAAAGGGTTAATATGTATATTAGGGTGGTCCTTATTTTGGGTTTTTTTGAAAATCCAACTTGGATAGGCATCAAATGACTCTAAATGGAGAAAAAAAAATTTCATCATTTTTTCAGATTTTTATTCCACCCCCCTGGTCTCCCTTTTTTCACTTCAAGGTACAAATAATGGAGTTAGGGTGATTCTTATAACACGCAAAAAAAAAGTCAGAACTTATAGATCAGATTCAGGTGAAAAAAAAATCGTATTGGAGGGGGGGTCTATTTCCCCCCGTTCAGGCGGGAGGGGTAATTTTCTAAAAATTTGACCAAAAATAGAAAAAAAATTATTAAAAAATAACGGGACCACTTACAATGGCATGCCATAGCTTTTTTTAAAGGCATGAATCCAGTCTCTAATATATTTTTTAAATCAAGTTTTTATTGTAAATAGTTTCTGAAAAAAATAATTTTCAAACGTAAAAAACTATTATTTTTGTTTTTATTTTTAAGGTTTGAAAATTATTTTTTCAAAAACTATTTTCAATAAAAACTTGATTTAAAAAACATATTAGAGACTGGATTCATGGCTTTTAAAAAAAGCTATAGCATGCCATTGTAAGTGGTCCCGTTGTTTTTAAATATTTTTTTTTAATTTTTGGTCAAATTTTTAGAAAATTACCCCTCCTGCCTGGACGGGGGGGAATAGACCCCCCTCCAATACGATTTTTTTTTGTCTGAATCTAATCTATAAGTTCCGACTTTTTTTTGCGTGTTATAAGAATCACCCTAACTCCATTACTTGTACCTTGAAGTGAAAAAAGGGAGACCAGGGGGGTGAAAGAAAAATCTGAAAAAATTAGGGAAATAGTTTTTCAATGTTTTGAATCGAATGAGGGCTATCCAAGACAATGTCCAATTTAAGGACCACCCTAATGTATATATGTATTTTGAAAAGTGTCCTGCATACATATGGCTTTTTGACCACATTATGGGGTGAAAAAAGATAGATTCAATTTATTTCGTTCAACATATTTTTGACTTAGATTTTAATCTGAGATTTCTATCAGATTTTCGGGAATTTTTCATGCTTACCACAGCAATCCTTTAAATTAGCTAAATTGAACTTTGAATTGAACGTGTTTTAGAACTTTTGTTTTTATTAAATTTATTCCAAGCATACAACACCAACAATATTATTTATTAAAGTCCTTAGCTAAGCTTTCTTCTGACGGTTGTACATATGTATATGTTCTTTGTGGTCCTTAAGATAATAAGATAAAAACGCTATCTTGAGACTTTTTTTTGGTTAAATTCAAGCTTTCTTATTATGTTCACTTGAATTTAAAAAAAAACCTTAAGATGAGTAAAAAAGAATAGAACAAAAATTATAACACCATTTCCACTGTATAACTTCTCATAAGACTATCATAACTTGAAGTACCTACCTACCTACCTAAATTATATTTTCATCAAATTTGTATATTTTTATCTTTCACCTTGTAAAATACATACACTTTCATCCCCGAAAGTATTTGCCACTTCATATATTTTCTCCACAGGAAAAAAAAAGCCAAAAACTAAAATCACCCTTCATATGTAATTCTTTTCTTCAAAAGAACCCTCTCCAAATATAGCTTTATTCAAATATATATAAATCCACTTTATGTATCCTTAGCTCAGAATTTTTTGTATAAAATAAAAAAAAAAAAAATAATAATTCGAAAAAGTGATATATGGGATTATTTTTGCACAGCTCCTTATGTTAGGTACCTACCTCTACTGTACTTATATAATGCGGATATGTCAGTGGGGAACAACTCAATGAAAATATTAACACAAAAAAAAAAAAATGAAAATTTTACTTTTCAAAATAATAAAAAAAAAAATTGTAGAGGGAGCTAAAGAGTGTACAGTAGCACAAGCAACATCATCCCTTTAAGCACGGTAATATGTTGATGGTATTAAGGACGAAAATGAGTGAAGGTAGGAACTATATACCTACACTCACATAAGCCCACATTCGTTCAGGGCACAAGGAGAAAGCCTTGACTTAAATTGACTTCAATTCAGTTAAACGATCTCACTCTCTTCAAAGCCTGCACATATAGGTAACGTGTACCAAAACCGAGACTATGGGTCGAAATGAAGAAGCAAAAGAAAAAAAAAAAACGAATACAAAAAAAGTTACTCATACGCCCCGTAGTACGTGCTGTGTGTTAAAACTATAAACCCAACTACGTGCAGGACTATATAGAGTGTTACTTCATTTTGTGTTAAGGCAAGGTATCAGCAACATGATATTCCTTGGGCTTAAAAGGATAGGTAACAAAAAATACAAAAGCAACGCTGTTTTTTTCCTTCGTCAAATTTTTGCGTGTGGAGAATTTTTTTTTTTCGTTGTTATTGTTTGCTTGACTATGCATAACCTCCACCAGGATAATGATGCGTTTTCCCACTAATGATGATGAGCAAGGTTTTAATATTATATATTTGTATATGTTTGGATTTTTTTGTTCTTTATAAAATCATTGTTTTCATGATTTTTCATTATTGCTGTTGCATTATATACATAGCAGCTGCAGCAACAGCCGCACAAGAAGGAGCAGGGGTAGAAGTTTTATGATGGCACAGGACAGCAAAAGGCATTGTATGTTTCTGCGGTTTCGTTTATAAAAATATAAAATGTTGTTCGATTTTTATTTATCAGAGAAACACAGAAATTATTATTATTATTTTTTTTTGCTATCGTTGTTGTTGTTGCTATGTAGTCCTGATTGTTGTTGTTGTAGATATTTATTTATCTGAGGTTTTCACCACATGCCGCATCGTTCAGTGGTTTTTATGGGAACGAGGGCGAAATAATAAATTATTATTCTGTGAATGTTCTTCTTTGTGTGTATATGTATGCATGTGTATCTGTGTGTTGCCAGAGCTAAATGGCAAATTGGAAGGGTACATTCGATATAATGGCTTGTTCGAGTGGAAAATTCAATTTTAATTTAATAAATTCGATTGAATAGACATCGTTTAGGATGGTATTCATTATAATTATTATTTTACGATGAAAATTCAATATAAAACATCACAGTTGTAGGTAGGTAAGGTAGGGTATTTTTATTCTTGTTTAACTTAAATCGATCTCTTATTTTGTATTGACAATTTCAATTTTAATTCTCTTTTATCAAAAAAAATTCCCATCATGAAAAATATTTTGATAAAGAAGAAAAAAAAATATTATTTTAACATTTTTTTGTTTTGTGTTGATTTAATTTGGATTTCATTAGCCATGCTGTGTTTTGATTGATTTTATTTATGTGTAGGTAAGTTATTGATTAAAAATAAAAAAAATTGAATAAAATATAAAAAGTAAACTTTTCATATGCATTTGAAATTAATATTTGGTTTTCATTTTATCAAAATGACTTTTTAGGTAATATTATTTTTGTTCTAGTTAGTTTTAACAAAGCTCATTAGTAAAAATACAAAAGAGAGAGAGAGAGATACAAAATAAATATTAAAGTTATGAAAAGTATTCATTTTATTTCAATACAAACTTTTTTTTTCATATTAATTTAAATCAAATATTAATAAAATACTAGGAACTACCCAATCAAATATTTTGGTTTTATTTTTAATATTTAATGTGTTTTTTTTTTCTTCAAATTGTCACTGCTTATTAAATTTCATTCGAAGCAATTTTTATTAATAACGTCGATTCTAAGAAATAATCCATCGTTTAAAGTAAACTTTAATTGTACTTTTAAAAACTTTCTGCACTCATGTCCTGAGATACCACAGAAACTATCAATGGGGAAATTCAGAGAGTTGAATATACATAACTACATACATACATATAATAAGTAGTTTCTGTGGATTTATAATTAAAGCTACTTTTTATTGACACAATAAAATTGAGTTCTGCTAAATTTTCAATTGAAAAAATCAAGAGTGTATGGTGAGACTTTTTTAAGCACTTTAATTGGTATATAGAACTACTGAGCGTTGGGGCATTTAATTGATAGTTGTTAAAAAAAAAAAACGAAAACAAGGCAACCATATTACTTCAAAATTTGACTAAGTGGAGCGTGCTTTTTGACACAAATTACACTAGTTTACAAAATTTTGGGACATGGTAGGGTCCTTAGAAAAAATATATTTTCTAGACTAATTCTGGGTCACTGAACACGAAAATCAAGATTATTTTTTTTTCCAAAGAAGCGTTTTCGAGATATGGGAAAAAATCATTTTCTCAGCTATTTTTTCAGATATTCCCATAAATATCGCTAACGGCATAGCTAATTTACTTAAAATGTGTATTTTCTGAATGATGTGATCTGTCTCTTTCTGACGATGTACTGTTTGTATAAGTCGGACTGAAATTTTATAAGTTACAGGCATTCAAATTTTCAAAAACGAGTATTTTTGAAAAATTTCTAGTTTTTGGTTGCTATGTATGGATAGAAAAAAAATGTTTAAAATAATTTTAAGGACTCAAGTGAAAAACAATCTTTTTAACAAAGATTTGAGCCAAAGTTTTTCAAAATCGAACGATAAATGTGGAAGTAATTAAATAATTAGTGAAAGAAGGCAATTTAATTTTTTTCAATAAAAGGCATATAAATGTATATTAGGGTGTCTGTTATTTCCCAAAATCATTTTTTAAAATCAGAAACAACTAAAATCAAAATTATATGTCCTAAAATAAAGTTTTTGACCAAAAAAATTTTGCCTTAGGTGATAAATCGTTGCCTCTTAGGCCATTCTCTTTTCCATACAAAGGAGAATTGGGCACACCAAACTCCAAGACCAATCATGACGTGATGTATATCGTTGGAAAGGTATTTTTATGAACTACAATAGTTACTAAAAAAGTTCATTTCAAATCTCTATGTGAAAAAAGTTATTTGCTGGCCAAAATTGTGTTTCAGCACATTTTAGTGTGAAAGAAACTTAACTTAACTATCGAATAACTTTTTTCACGTAGAAACTTGAAATGAACTCTTTTAGTAACTATTGTAGTTCATAAAAATACCTTTCCAACGATATACATCACGTCATGATTGGTCTTGGAGTTTGGTGTGCCCAATTCTCCTTTGTATGGAAAAGAGAATGGCCTAAGAGGCAACGATTTATCACCTAAGGCAAAATTTTTTTGGTCAAAAACTTTATTTTAGGACATATAATTTTGATTTTAGTTGTTTCTGATTTTAAAAAATGATTTTGGGAAATAACAGACACCCTAATATACATTTATATGCCTTTTATTGAAAAAAATTAAATTGCCTTCTTTCACTAATTATTTAATTACTTCCACATTTATCGTTCGATTTTGAAAAACTTTGGCTCAAATCTTTGTTAAAAAGATTGTTTTTCACTGGAGTCCTTAAAATTATTTTAAACATTTTTTTCTATCCATACATAGCAACCAAAAACTAGAAATTTTTCAAAAATACTCGTTTTTGAAACTTTGAATGCCTGTAACTTATAAAATTTCAGTCCGACTTATACAAGCAGTACATCGTCAGAAGGAGACAGATCACATGATTAAGAAAATACATATTTTATGTCAATTAGCTGAGCCGTTAGCGATATTTATGGGAATATCTGAAAAAATAGCTGAGAAAATGATTTTTTCCCATGTCTCGAAAACGCTTCTTTGGAAAAAAAAATAATCTTGATTTTCGTGTTCAGTGACCCAGAATTAGTCTAGAAAATATATTTTTTCTAAGGACCCTACCATGTCCCAAAATTTTGTAAACTAGTGTTATCTACAAAAATACACGATGATTTCAAGTTGAAGATAAATACTTTTGAAAATGGGTTCTCAGTAAAAAATCGCACATAGAAAGTCAGTTTATCAGTCAGTAAGATTCAGTTTCTAAATTATCAATTACAAAATACAAAAAATTACTTTACAAAAATTACCTTTACAAGTTTATGCAATAGTTATAACAGGTTTTTGGCCAAAAACATTTTTTCGTATGATATTTGAAAAAAGGTACATATTAAATGCCAGGATATGCATTCTAAAAAATAAAACTGAACTCGAGATTTCGATCAGAAATGTCATTACGATGATAGGGAAGACGAACAAAGTGGGTCTCACAATTCTGTCTATCTGTTCGGCCACAGCCTTAACGGCTGACTCGATTTGTTTAAACTTTTGGTTCATAATGGTTTTTGGGGATCCTTTTTTTCATTGCTGATTGTTTTAGAACCTAAAATAACAGTACCTAATATACAACTTTTTTGTCAGCAATTTCACAATATCTTATTTTTCTCAAAAATGGCCCCATAACTTTTTAAAAAAATATTGGATACTTTGTTTTTAGTAACGGCTGTTAATAAAGGCTATGGGTATTATTGGTAGGTACCTCTCAAAGAACCATTTTTTTATTTTCGATTTTCTTTTAAACTTGGTGTTTCTGATTTCAATACTTTTTTTTTACAGGAGCTCCAAAAAACCAAAACAGTTTATAAACAAAACAAAAAATACTAAATTTTTATTTTTTTTGAAAATCAAATATCTATTTTGAAAACTCCATGATCGATTTGTTTAAAACTCGGTACATATAAACGGTTTTTTTTAATTTTTTAGAACATTTTAAGAACAACATTTGCTTTTATGAAAAAATAATGGAACCTTCCATAAAAATGTTAAAAATCATTGAGGGAAATAGTGTTTTTTTGTCTGTAATGGCTTCTACGATTTGAATTTTTAAATTTATTTTTATACCTATGCACATATTTTAATACTTAAAATTTGGAAACCAAAATTTTTCCTCAAATATGATTTCAGATTTTGATGTACAAGAAATTATATTTTTATAAAAACCGCTCCAACAATTTCAATTTTTTTTGATCAAGAATTCAAATTGATTTCTCTTTTTGTATTCAAATTATTGAAGGAGTTGTTAAAGCTAATTTAAATATCGTATTTCATACTTTTAATCATTTTCTTTCATAGATGCTCATGCTATGGCTTTGTAGCCTGGAAACTGATCAAATCATTATACCTATTTCATCGCAGTCACACAAAAAGAAGTTGCCTACCGATAGCTTAAATCCAAACATTTACAAAACCAGTGGTCGGAAAACAATGCAATGCACTTTTAAGGTTGCATTTTTGGATAAATATAACTATAATATAAGCAATTTCTATAAAATGTGGTATCAAATGAAAGCAAAAGCTTTCCTCTACACGATAGCAATAGTTAGACTCTGACAGACTCTTTTTAGCTGTTTCGACAAGTCGGACTTTTTCTTATAAAAAATGGTACTTTTTTTTTAAGTTGCAATTTTCATAAGAGAAAACTGAGAAGGGAAAACAGCACAAAATCTGGAAAGAAGACCTCCAAACTGCTAACCCTATCCATAGTGTCGCACTTAAATTTTATTTTCCACTGAAAAGTTTCAGATTTAACTTGGTGTTTATTATTTTTCAGTATAAGCTCAATCTGATTGAACTCATAGTTGTTTATATTTATATACATATATATTTATACTTATATTTATATTTTAGTTATACCTATGTATATATAACTATATTCATATTTATACTATATTTATATTTATATTTATATTTATATTTATATTTATATTTATATTTATATTTATATTTATATTTATATTTATATTTATATTTATATTTATATTTATATTTATATTTATATTTATATTTATATTTATATTTATATTTATATTTATATTTATATTTATATTTATATTTATATTTATATTTATATTTATATTTATATTTATATTTATATTTATATTTATATTTATATTTATATTTATATTTATATTTATATTTATATTTATATTTATATTTATATTTATATTTATATTTATATTTATATTTATATTTATATTTATATTTATATTTATATTTATATTTATATTTATATTTATATTTATATTTATATTTATATTTATATTTATATTTATATTTATATTTATATTTATATTTATATTTATATTTATATTTATATTTATATTTATATTTATATTTATATTTATATTTATATTTATATGTATATTTATTGTTATTTTTATTGTTATTAAAGGTTCTCAATCGAATTTCTTAACAGTTCAATGAGAATCCCTTCATTCATTTAACCGTACTTAATTTCCAATGTCTGAATAAATTCGAATATGTATATTGATTAACTACCAAATTTCAATTTTTTTAAGTATCTTATGAACATCAATGGAGTTGTGGACCAATTTTTAAATAGATTTGAGATTTTCTCAAGATTTTGATTTAATTATTAACCTAAATTATAAATGGGTAGGTAACAGTTGTTCTAAATCTTTGCATGACTTGAATTCAGTCCCTCAAAGCAAAGTTTAGAGTTCCTATGCAAAATAAATATCAAAAATTTCAAAACAATTTTCCACATACTCTTCGCACCATATTGAATATTATTCAAACCTAAAAATGTTTTCCTTGACCTAAGTAACCCATTGAGTCATTAATTTATCCATAACTAAGAAACTATTGACCTGAAAATGGAAAACAATTATTTTTGGAAGCAAAATCCATTTGCATGCAAATATATATATGTTTTTGAAGTGTAAAACAACCATCCAAAAAAATGTATTTTATTCACTACACTTCTTTTCGCATGCAAAATAATTGCCGGTTCATTGTTTTGCATGACAATCCATGACATCAATGGTTTATTTATTTGCATGAAACTATAAACCAATTATGCAAAAAAATAATTTTGTAATTCACCTCAATAATTTTTGACATGCTAAAATATTTGCATAGATTTATTTTTGCGAACGGGAACTGTAAGCTAAGCTTACTAGGCTAACTCAGTTTTGGAGATTTACTGCATTCATTTTGTTAGGAAACCAGTTTATAAGTTATCTAATTGGACATGATTGGAAAAATTGTCTTCCTTTTTGTTGAGAAGCACCTCGATCCCTTAAATTCAAGCGCATTCGCAAAGAATTTTCGTTTTTAAATTCAATAGCTACTTGTAAGTGTTTTTCATAACTTAATGTTCCCCTCACCACCTTCTTGAGGAATATGTATGTGTTTGTAGGTATTCTTTCTCAAATTTGTTAATAAAGTTGCTTGGCAATGGGAAGGGTTAATTAATCTGACCTATACTGCCCCCCATTTATCCAATTATAACCCTTTTAATAAAGCCTTAAATAGCCTTCAATTCCAATCAATTTAAATACAAAAGTATTTCTAACTCTTTTCATTTAACTATTCTGACACTTTCATTAATACCTACCTACCCTATATTTCAATGAAAAAAAAAGAGGGGCTTTATCATTAAACCTTGTTATCTGTCTGTCTATCCCTCTATATAATTTACAACACACGAATCATTTTCGGGCTGATTGCATTCTTGTGGCAAGAAGCTAATCGAAAACAATTTATTTTCGGCTCAAACCACGTGTGCCGGGAGGTGACCACAACTATTACTAAAAGGCAGTCCTTCGCCTACTGATGGTTATGGTAGATGGGTATATTTTAGTAAAGTGTGATACACGTAATTTTCTGCACGTTATTTTGTGTGTGATGAGCAGAGAGGAGCAGACCATCAGACCCCCTATAATTTCACGGTCCCAGGTTAAAAGCAGACTTCATAAAGCCTATTATAGAAGTAGGTACCTACCTCTATAGCTTGTCCTCCTACTATGTGATTGATTGATTGATTGATTAAATCATTATGTAATAACCCCCTTCTCTCGATTGTATGAGAATATGTTGTTTTTGAGCTGATCTACTAACAATAGGCTATAAGTCAAAGTGCCTCTGTATTTTTCAATTGAAAATTCAGTTTTATTCTGTCGAGAGAGGGAGATGATAATGATTGTCAATATGCAATCGAATTTTCCTAGAATTAAATTTTTAAATTGAGGAAGGAAAAAGTTTTTTTTTTTTTTTGGAAAGCACAAAAAGCTATAAGAAGGCTTTCCCTTAAAAAAAATAAGAAATTTTCCTTTTTATTTCTTGAGCTCTTTGTCTAAAAAGTGCTCATAGGGAATTTTTATTTTATTTCGTCAAAGGACCTTTAACTTTTTTATCAAAACGCGTTTGATGTGACAGCCATTTTGTACTTAAACTTTTTCTACGCTCATTATCTTGATTTTGTTAGTTCTCCTTTTAAGTGACCAGAAATACCTATTTCCTCTCCCGAGATGATGTCTAAAATATAAAACTTTCTTTTCACATAAAATAAAATAAAAATATAAGGACGCACATTCCACTTGCTTTTTTTTCGCTCTGTTCATTCAAGGATAAAACTAAAAATAAAAAATAAAAAGTCCTAAATAATTTCCTAGCCTCTTCCTCTATGATGACGATGGCAATGTGGATGTGTGATGGGGATAAGCTCAACACCATTTTTCTATGAAGTCCTTTTCGTCAATGACCATCAGAAAAATATAGAAGAAAAATACAACAAAAAAACAAAACGACTTAAAAATCCTTATAGATTCCTTCCTTCCTGTTCATTCTTTTTCTCCCTTTGGCATTAAATTCGCAAATGGTTTGTTGAACTGGAAAAAGTGGATGAATGTTTTTCGGTCTGTTGTTGTGTTTTTGAGGTGGCAATTTTAATTCGACACTTCAAAAGAATTCAGTTACACAAAAGGTCTCAGCCGGCCAGCGTTCCGTCGTCGTAATTATCCTTCTTCTAACCACTTTTCACCTATCCATCTATTCACTTTTGTTCTATAATCTAACAAACAATGACACTTCTCAACCAAGGATTTGATTGACATTCTGGTTTCATTCACTGAGTGTTTATTAAACGCTACCTCTGTTGTGTCTCCACTTGTTTCTTTCTCACTCTCTTCTTCCCTCTCGTATGGGGTTCCATCGTAATGCTGTTGCCTTAAAGCTTATACGAATAAAACATTGAAAATGACAAAACTTTGACTGGGCTATATCACATTCACACTAACTGTTAGAAGGATGCGGATGAAAATCTCCCTTCATCTTTCTGGACTAATGGTATGCTTAAATTGAATTTTCTCCTCGAGTCCTTTTTCAGTTCCCTATTTTCGATTCTCTCTCTCTCTCTCTCTCTGTGAAAAGCCTTGGAGTGTCCTTCGGCGATCCTTCCGTTTTTGTCGTTTTGCCTATATTCTCTTCTTTGGATTTTCTAGTCTCTCTCTGTTTTGTGTTAATATTCTTGACGATGGAATTGGTGCGACTATAAGTCCCTTTGTTGAATTCCTTTTTTTTATTTATTTTTTTGTTTCTTTTTTCTGTTTTTCTGCTTCCGCAAGCTTTAACTAATTCGATTGAGCTCCCCATCTTCCTTCATAATTTCATACAAACTCTTATTTATTTGCTTTTGGTTCAAAATTTTCATAAGGCGTTAGCCTTCGTAGGTACTTATAATTGCTGTTTTATGATGAAGGACAGAGAGAAAAGAAAGGAAAGATGGTTTGTGAGAAATGGAATGAAAAGAAGGTGACCTGAAGCTTTAAATTTTTCTTTCTTTTAAATCTGCAAGTTCTTTCCATTCTCGTTGGGAACCATTTTGGGATATGATTTTTATTTATTTTTTCACCTAGCTTCAAGATTGTTTAATTATTTTTTATTTTTTAATAGGGTTGCCATAATACTTTGGAAACTAAAATTTGATTCAAAGTGTTGGCACTGGGTTAAGGAATTATTAGTTGTTTAAAAACTGGGTAGGCATAGAACAAAGTGCCAGTTTTATATCCAATTTGTAAGAAGTGCTTTTTGAAGCCAATATTTATAAAAAACAAACTGCAAATGAACCATCTGTTGGCTTATTTTTTTCGTAAGATAGAGAGCGGCTATCAGGCTTTGGTAGAACTTCCACTTCCACATTGATTGTTACCTTTCCTCCATCGTGCGTCATCTTGGAGGATAAAATACTGTCCAACAGTGTCGTGTATGAATGATATAATTCAAATCCGAAAATATTCGGACAATATTGGATCTCTGGATAGTTCAATGGAATCCAACACTGTCCGGATAGTTAAAAGATATCCGGATATTAGTTTGATGAATCATGAGTAAGGAACATTCTGGCTCAAACATTGTTGAAAAATTTGGACCTATTTTTTAAAAAGTGCTTCAAAAATATTCAACCGGATACCCGTATAACCCGGTTTTCACAATCTGGAAATTGTCAGATATCTGAATATCCAGATAGTAAAATGAGACAATAATTGCGATCTAAAACTATCCGGATAGTGCATAGGATATACGGATAAGGCATTGGATATCCGGATAAGGCATAGGATATCCGGATATTAGTTTGATGAATAATGTGAAAATAACAGGCTGATCCAAACAGAGAAATGATAGGGATTGCTAAGTCAATTGAACCTTATGATTAAATGTGTAAAGTGCTTCAAACAATATCCAAATTCATATATCCTGGTATTCGGATACATTTCCAGCAGATAATTGAGATCCGACACTATCCAGACAGCGTCAGATATCTGAATATCTGGATAGTAAAATGAGACAATAATTTGGATCCGATGACACTGTTCGGATAATGCATAGGACATCCGGATATCAGTATGATAAATTATGTGTAAAGAACAGGCTGGTCCAAACAGAGATAAGTGAGAGTGATTTCTGCGTCAATTGAACCTTGTTTGTAAGTAGTGCTCCAAATAATATCCAAATTTGGATATCCGAATATCCGTTTACATAGGCATGAGACAATTGAGATTCATTACTATCCAAACAGTGTCGGGTATCTGAATATCCGAATAGTTATATGAGACAATTCAGATTCGACAATATCCAGACAGTGTCAGACATCTGAATATCTGGATAAAAAATGAGACACAAGTGAGGATCTGATGACATTGTCCGGATGATGCATATGATATCCGGATATAAGTTTGATAGATTATGGGTAAAGTACAGGCTGGTCCAAACAGAGAAGTGATAGTGATCGCTTAATCAATTTAGACCTTTTTTTGTATAAAGTGCTTCTATTCAATCTAATCAAATTTGGATACCGGAATTTCTGACACTAGTCCGACATTATCATATTTGTTAATATCCGGATAATAAAATTAGAAAATTGAGATCCGACAATATCCAGATAGTGCAACAGATATCCAGATATCAGTTTGATGAATTATGTTTAGAATATAGGTTTGGTCCAAACCGAGAAATGATAGGGATGGCCAAATAAATTGGACCTTGATTGTAAGAAGTGCTTAAAAAAAATATTAAAATTAGGATATTCCGGTATCCGGAGACATTTGATTGAGACAATTGACACTATACGAACAGTGTCAGATAACTGAATATCCAGATAGATAGATAAGGTAATCGGAATCTGACATTATCCGGATAGTGCATAGGATATCCGGATAAAATTTTTATGAGTCATGTTAAAAGTAGGTACAGGCTGGGGTCAACAGAAAAGCGAAAGTGATTGCTGAATCAAATGTTTGTAAGAAGTGCTTCAAAAAATATCCAAATTCTAATATCCTGATTTTCGGATACATTTGAATGAGACAATTGACACTATCCGGGACAAATGAGGCAATTGGGATCCAACATAGTGCATAAGATATCCGGATACATTTTGATGAATCATATGTAAAGTAAAGGCTGGTGCCAACAGAAAAGTGAGAGCGATTGTTGAATCAATTGTTTGTAAGAAGTGCTTAAAAAAATATCCAAATTCGGATATCCCGGTATCCAGATACATGTGAACGAAACAATTGAGATCCGAAACTATCCGGACAGTGTCAGATATCTGAATATCCATAATTATAGTAAAAAGGAAACACTAATTTGGATCTCACACTCTCCGGATAGTACACATGATATCCGGTTATCAATTTAGTGAACAATGTTTTAAGTAAGTATACAAGATTTCATCCAGGATCTTCAGTTATCCAACTCTATCCCAGATGGTGTTAAATCTCAATTATTTCATTTAACGATACAGAATCCGAATCTGTTGCTAGTTTCTGGATATCCGAAATATTCGGATACTTTGAAGCACTAGGCACTTGGGGCTATTGGAAAGTGTGGCTGATGGTCAGTTGCTGAAATCTTTGGGGTGTTGAGGTTATTGGATGTAGGCAGAGCAGACACCTGCAGCAACAGTTACAGTATTCTCTGCTGAGCACACAAAACGAATACGGGACTATGTTCGGTTATAAATCAACTTTCTGTTTGCATAAATTTGTCTCTACAAATTTTAATACATCAGCTGCAGTTGGTGATTTAATTAAACCAAAAATGTTCACAGTTTCAGCAACACAGCTTCCATATCGGAAATATCTTAGTAATATTTCCCACCATTGTTCAAGATGTTATCGATTAGTTTTGAACTGCGGATATAGGTAGATTACTGACTTTCTATAAATTCTCTCAGTGAATTGA
The DNA here is from genome assembly GCA_963921185.1 of Dasysyrphus tricinctus. Lineage (NCBI taxonomy): Eukaryota > Metazoa > Arthropoda > Insecta > Diptera > Syrphidae > Dasysyrphus > Dasysyrphus tricinctus. The sequence goes on from OY992533.1 coordinate 111,934,086, forward strand.
AGTTGTCAGTAAAAATATAAAATATGATTCAAAATGACACTAACAGATGGCTCTTCATTTACAAAAAAAAACTCAAAGCGAACATTTTCAAGAAAGGTTCAAAGCTTCTGCTCAAGCATGGAACACCCACTTTTAGTTGACAAATCGGTTAGTATGCAATTTTTTGTAGTTTATATTTTTATCCCAAATCTACAAACAATCCAAGACAACGAAAACCAACCAATAAATTTGCAGGTGAGCAGGTGGAAGTTCAAGCCACACTGAGAGCTAACACATTAAAGATTTTTTTGTTGTTTTATTTAAGTAATCAAACCCTTTTAATCCTTTTCGGGTTCTATATAATAAAATGGTTCGCTAATTCTTTAAGAGAAAAATTATACAAATATCAGATAATCTCCTTTGCATAAGCCCCATTTTAAGACAAACAAAATAAAAGTGTTTTAAAATAACAACGAAGCTCTTGAATTTATTGTCCATGGTAGCTACTCCTGATATTTCTATAAAAAGAAAAACAAAAACAAGCAAAAAAAAGTTATCAATATTTTATCAGATGATACCTACCTACTTCTTTTTAACTTATTCAAATTCCCTTCTGCTTACTCCTGCTATTAACTCTCTCTTAAAAAATTAAAACTCGCTCAAAAATAAAATATTCAAACCCCATTGCTGACTTTGTAGCTTTGTTTTCGCACCCTGAAATCCTTGAATTTATCTTCTTCATCCTCCTTGGATGTGATTTTACTTTTTGCATTTATTTTTGGTTTGGGTTTGTTGAAAAGCGGTAAAGTCTGGAGAGTCTTACCTTAAACCAATTTTAGTAGGAAGGTGGTATCATATCTTGGGCCCCATCTCATTCATTGGAAATTTAAAAACAAATCTCGAATGTGTTGTGTTTTTTTTTTTTTTTGAACAAATTGTGCTATTTCCATTTCTTCATCTTGCCGTTTGCTACTTTAAAATGCCGCAACGCCATAGGCACCAGAACCAACACCAACACCAATACTATACCGCAACATTCTTTTGCTTCAGCAAAACTCTGAATTTGCTGAAAATTCTCAAATGGCGGTTACCATAATATAATAAACAACATCAACGGTAGATATACTCTGTCTATACTATGGCATCCCAATTGTTGTTATGTCATCTCATAAGCTTTGCCTAGGGCAATGCGAAGGATTTACTTCCTTTTTTTGTTGTTATTTCTTCTGTCGCAAAGGACTCGCAGGCATATCCGGAATGAGATTATACAAGGAAATTGCTTCGAATAAAATGCAAACTCGAGACAAAAATAATGTTTAAGTTTATTTAAAAATAGATGACAACCACGACGACCAAACGCAGTATTGTCTCTGTGTCGACAAAGAAAAAAAAATAAACTCAAATTATTCTGGAGATGATTTCGGGAGACAGAGTTGCCAAAAAAAAATGTTTTTGTATAAATTAAAGCAGATTTAAAATGGTTTTAATTACGATACACCTACACAAAGTTTCAAATGTTAGCTTAGGTTAAAATGTGACAAATGTGCAAAGTTTATGAGGCAGCGATATGAAACAACAAAACCTACATAAATGCTAAAAGTAAAAAGATACACCTACGTGTCGTCTATGTTGAAATTAAGAATATTAAAGTGGAAATGTAGAGATTAATTTGAAGGTTGAGAGAATAGGTAGAATCAGAGCCATAGCTATATCTAAGGATTCAAGCGCCCCTGGGAAGACATAAACTTATACTTTTCATAAAAAAAAAATCAAAAGTTGATTTGACTTCATCATAAAGCCAATATAGACAGCCATCATGTGCCTACAGCGATAATTTTTTTGGACTGACAAACTTCAAAAACTGGTGTACATATACTTCAACTATGTAAACATAAATAAAGTGCACCTATATTGCGCGTTGTTTTAAATTCTTTCGAAGCTTTAAAAAGGTACCGTATAAAAAAAAATATATGAATTAAAAGTGCTTGAAAGTAAAAAGGCTATCAGTTTTATTAATAAAAATGAAGCTTGAAAATTAGAACCTGCAGGAATCAGAAGCTTAGAAAAATATAAATTTTTAGGTACCTGCTGTGCTTATGGCAAGTTATGTATTTGTAAAAAAAAACTTCGAGATCTTAATTAGACTTATCATAACTATGATAAGGTAGACGAAAAAGTGGGTTTCACAGTTCGGTCTGTCTATATCTGTTCGGCTACACCCTTAACGACAACGGCTTCATCGATTTTCTTCAAGCTTGGTATATGTAGTTATTTCTGATCATTCTCTACATATCTTTATTCACTGTATGCAAATCGATTTTTCTAAAAAATTTTTAAAAATCTTTTTTTTTGTCAACGACGGCTCCACAAATTTTCTTTAAGAAAAGTCAATAAAATCCTTTGAATGGAAAACCATTTTTCAAAAATGGTCATTTATAGTACGTCCGGTCCCAGAAAAACATATTTTTGATTTTCAAGTTTCTTGAAAACGGTGTTTTAATCAAAGTCCTGTCAATTTGTGCTCAGAAAGGCTCTTTGCGAGCATATTGTGGGGTAGTTTTGATTTTTTCCCTCCTTTATGTTTTCGCGGGTTCTGAATCTGAGGTTTGCCAACAAAATTTCGTGACGCAACATGGAAAAGAATGCAAAAAATGATGCAAAATAAATTTTTCGGGAGTTTTTCACTAATGGCTCGAACACTACTAATTATTCGAAAATTACATCAAAGTATACAAAATTTCCAATATATCTCTATTTAAGGTTTTTTTCTGCTACAATCCATTTGGACTCAGGCGCTAATCAAAAATTGACGTATTTTTACTGTTTTCGAAAACCCATTCGAAAGCACTAAGAAATTACTTTGTGTGACAAAATTTGAATTTCTGTCTGTAACATGAACCAAGATATACTTTTCTGATGGTCTTTGATGCGCTATGTTGAGATACTCGAATCTAAGGATTTACCAAAAATGCATTTTTTATGCAAATATGGGGTAGTATTTGCTCTCAAGGTAATTTTTTTTGTATTTCAATGGTACTTTGATGTAATTTTCGAATAATTGGTAGTTTTCGAGCCATTAGTGAAAAACTCCCAAAAAATGCATTTGTGCATTTTTTCCATGTTGCGTCACGAAATTTTTTTGGCAAACCTCAGTTTCGGATTCAGCACCCCCGAAAACACAAAAGACCGAACAAATCAAAACGATCCCACAATTTGCATGGTAAAAATACAATAGGACTGGACTAACAGAAGCTCCCAAAATTTTTTCTCGACTCCTCCGATTTTATTTAAATTTTGACTCTCTTAAAAATTTTAGATTTTTCGAAAAGTGTACTTTTTATTTAATTTTTAATTTCAATTCAAAAAAGTATGTAACCAATGCAATGTACAGGAAAAACATAATTTGTTCCCATCTAACTGGTTTGCAAGACTTGGATCTTCTAGTGAGAAAAACCCAGTGCCGTTCCTAGCCCTTAGAGCACCTGGGGCAAGCTCAGAAAAGCCGCCTTTTTCGATACAATAATTCATCAAATAATAAATCGTGCGTGAGCTCAGTGCATCGTCACTTTCACTGTATTAAAACTGACTCTAAGCCACTACCTATACACATTTCACAATGTTGCGTTCGAATGACCGGCGAAAGAAATGTCGGCTTAAACCAGTCGAAATGTCAGTTTATATCGAACCAGTTGAAATGTCGGTTTATATCGAATTTCTTGCAAGTTACAATACTGCTGTTTGATAAAATTCTGACATTTTGAATTATCGACTCTACAAAAAGTAGACTTTTCGAGTTTCCAAAACTACATACAAAACATACGACATAAATCTACATTTGAACCTGCCGATTTTTCAGCAATTCGACATTTCTTCTGCCAGTCATTCTAAGTTAGCTCTGCTTGAAAAGTTTGCATGGAATAGGCACAAGCTCGTGTCTTAAATTCTTGTTTCATTTCTTAACAGGAACTTTAAAATTTTATTTTGTTTTCTATGAAAGCTCTTGTTAGCATCATTCCCTAATTCTTACCACAGTGTCTCAGTGTCGCCACTTTTCGGGAAAATACTTTCGTTTTATCTCAAAGGGTGAGACTTCAACTTTTTGGGTAATTTTTAATATTTTGAACATAAATGCACGAAAATTGCGGAAATATCTCCAGATGCCAAATGCATGTTGGAAAAATAACGATTGATTTCTTTTAAGACAGACTTTGAAGAGACGTTCCTTCGAGTAAAATTTCAGTGAAGCCACTTTTGTGGAATTTGAATTTTTTTTGGTAACTAATAATATTGTGAACATGAAAAAAGTTGCGAAAACACTTCCAGAAATCAAACGCGTGTTAAAAAAAATGCTTCCAAAAGCCAAACGTGATTTCTCAGAAGATAACCGTCTTAAAAGATAGATACTGTTAACTGAAAATAAGACCTCAGTTAATATGCGGAAACCCATCCAGATGCCAAACGCGTGTTGGGAAAATAATAGTAATGTCTTAGAAGAACAGTCTTTTCGAGAGTAAATTTTTGTTTGATGTCAAAAGGTAGGGTCAAGAAAAAAGTTCAAAAATGCCTCTAGATGCCAGACAATATTAAAAAGAAATTATTTTTTAATACATATTTCGTTATTATTGGTATAATAATGTTATATTTATTAATTTTTAACGGGTACATTAGACACGTTACAAACAACTAGTAAAAATAATTTAAAAAAACTACTCCAAGGAGGTTTGAATTTGTTCCCGATAAATTTATATTTATTAAATAATTTAGAATTTAGCATACATTTTCTTCAGCTCAAACCGTTTTAGCATTTTAAAGAATGAATTCCATGCTTTCAAGCATTTTTCTATAGTATCCATATTTTCATTATATACTAACGTAATGTAGGTGATTCTAAGGGTGTGTCCACATAAAACAAACATTTCAGGAAACATTGTTTAAAAAAACGTTTCTGAATTGTTTCCCATTTTGCTTAAACAAAATTTCAGAAACATCCCAAAAATGTTTTTTTTTATGTGGACGCTTTGAGAAACATTTCTTGAATGTTTCTTAGTTTCCCAATTATGTATACAGTTTTGTGTTTGGGGATGGATTTTAAAGAAGTGGCACTTATAGCGTCGTGATTTATCATCATGAAAAAAATCCAAGACAGTGCCAGAAAAATATTAAAAAAAAAAGTAGAAATAATTCAGGTGGTTTAATGTCATTAGAAGAAGTGGATCCCACAAAACTTTTTTCGTTTCATAAATTTTGATCAATTGAATAACATCCTTGTGGCTCCACACTTTTTGTGACATTTGTATTCCTTGTATGAACAACCACTCACTCACTATCTACTTTTGTAGATGCTTGAGAAACAAAGAAAGTTTTCCATTTGGAATGGGAAATAGAGAAACATTTCATAAACATTTCAGAAATGTTTCGTGAGCGTCCAGACCAAAGTAAACATTTCAAAAACGTTAACATTTCAGAATTGTTTTTTTTTTTTGTTTCTGAATTGAGTATATTTCAGAAATATTGCAGAAACATCTAAAAAACATTTCAGAAACATTAAAGAAACATTTCAGAAATGTTTCTTTGTTTCTGAATTGTTTTTTAAATGTTTCAGAAATATTTCTGAAATGTTTCAAAAATGTATCTTTCGAGTGGACACACCTTAAGATACATACGTCAACATAAAAGCGTACGTGCGACCCAGTCATACATTTAATTTTTATTAAATAAGCCGATTTCAAAAACGGCAAATAAACGTCAGTTAGATAGTTATGTGATCGCCATTTTTTAATGCGGATGTTGCTATCGTCAAATATGTAAGCACCTGGATTGAACAAAATCTGTTTGATCAACGTCGGTCAATTTTTGACATTTACAGTACACTCTCTTAAAATTAAAAAAAAAATCTGCGTGCATCGAGATCGGAAGTATGTTTGATTGGAAATATAATTAGAAACGATCGTTAATTTTTTAAAAAATTATATATTCGGAAAGTAATTGTCTTGAGGAAAATGTTTTTTTTTTTGTATTTAATATCTTAGGATACCTTAATGAAAAAAATTAAGCATTTGCAGAGGAGCTAAAATGCTCTAAAAAAATGGTAATTGGTGCACATTGGTGCACACATAAATAGATTGGGAGCCTTGAAAATCCGGAAAAAAAGCACCAAAAGATAATTGATATTCTTTCCGTCAGACTAGGGCCTATGATTTTGCCACCATTAAAGATATTCATGCGTCCATCTTATACCAATTGCATTAGGAAAGCGCAGTAAAAACAGTTAGGTCGGTTTTCTTTACTATTGTTCAACTTGTCTAAAACTCCGGAGCTGGCCAACTCTAGAGTTGATACCAAATCGAGAGTTGAATGGCAAGTTGAAAATTACTTTTCTTCACTTCTTAAATTCTAAACTCGAGAGTTGAAATTTGAGAGTTGGCCTACTTGAGTTTTTCAAAATATCCTTGGGATATTTGTGAAAGATATGTCAATTTCAATAGTGGAATTGAATAAATTGCTTCCATTGAATATGAAATTAAAGTTTCGGAATTATTTTCGTTGTCAAAACTAAAAAAAAATATTAATGGCGGAAAAAACCAAAACAAACTACCCATAGTTGTCCATTTGGTCGTTTTTAAACGTGAAAATTTAGTTTCATTTTTAATTGTTTTATTTTGTTCTCATCTTGCAGAAAATAAGTGTTTGATTTAAGGGGAAAAATATCAGCTTTCCAAAAATATTTTCCGCAAAATATGGTTTAAATTAATTTGTTCTCAATATTGAATGTGAAAATAACTAATAATAAAAAAAATAAAGAACAAAAATCTAAATAATGATGAAAAATCTCAAGTTAGCACGGCCAACTTCTACTCTTTTCTGGAGTTGAGAAATCGAAAGTTGATAAACTCTAGAGTTAAAAATCGGAAGTTGAAAGTAGTACACAAGTTGAAAATAAAAATCCTCAAGCTGTGTTCAACTTGTAGTGAAGAAAACGGCTCTAAGAAGTCGGCTTCTATAAGTAGGTTTGCGGGAATGCATTGCTCGCAAGAAACCATGCAAGGCTTTTAACTTTCAAACTAACCAAACATTTATGATGTTATCAGTTATCGAAAAAATTAAAAACTAGCTTTGGTTTTGAAGATTTCTTTTTGCAAGTATCAAACCCCTTAAATACTTATACAATAACAAATGATTTTTTTTATCAAATTGTAGTAATTGGTTTCGAGAAAACAAAGTAATCCTCAAGCTACTCTATAATCGTGTCATATTTGATCAAAATCTTGAGTTTGAATTTTTAAGGAATGTATGATTTGTCAAAACAGTTCTCCATATCACAAGTACAAATTTTATTTCGTATTTCATTAAAATTGACAGTTGACACTTCTACAAACTTGGCTGGCACACTTGTCTGACAAATTTTCGGTCCATTAAATATTGACAAATGAAAGCTGTTGCCATCGTCAGATTATTGAAATTAATTAATGATGAAAATTTGGTCATTGTAAGATTACGATAAATTTGCCATGGCTTAAATAACAATAGTTGTGTTTGGTAAATTAAAATTGTCTGCAAATTTTCAAAATCGTCTGTCAAAGTCCATAAGAAAAAAGCCAGTTTCACGAAACTTGGGACAAATTTCAAGTAACTGAACAGGAATGTTATGTAGGCACAAAAGTTCAAAGTTCATAATTTTTTTTCAGAAGCCTGGAATAAAAATCACAGAAATTCTAAGTAAGGGACCGACCATTTTTATTCTTTCGTGTGTCATAAAATACTGTCAGTATACAAATTTCTAAAAGATCATTTTCAAAAACTTGTTTGTTAATAATTCATTGTCATTTTTGTGTGATTCATGAACTGGAAAGCTACTGCCACATATTTTCTGATAAATTGAAAGAAATTGTCAAATATGTAATTCTTGAACAGAAAATTTCACAATTATCAAGTTGTTCCTTCGCCAAAATTTTTGAATTTCAGCCCATGCCACCTAAAAACAAAAACCCTTTTTCAGGATACTTTTTTTTGCACCCTTACACATAAGTGACAAATCTTTTAAGAGTAGAGTAGTATTACCATGATTAAGTGCGGATTTGTCAGGAAATTCTAGGTTCCTCCATTCCTGCCAATTAACAAAACACGCTCATCACTTTAGGCAGAAGGTCAATGTGCATTCATAAATACACAAAATTACGATTCGTCCTTCAATCGTAAACTTGTGTATTTATAATAACGAAAACTTGTTCATAGTCAAAATGTTAGTTTTATTGAATATTGAAATACCTCCATATTTTATCAAAACCAAATATTGTTCAGTTAAAATGGAAAAAATCATGACAAAAATCGTGCTACAAATAAAAAGAGAGACGCTTGTTTAAAATATCTATAACTATGTCATAAATCAGTGCCCAAAGTTCAAAAGACCTTTGAGTTAGTAAAAAAAAACATTGTTAGACAAAAATATTTATATCAATTAAACGCTCAAGCAAAAAAGGTTTGATTAAAACGATATTTTTCAATCTTCCATCCATCAGTCATTGGTCTCGAATTTACAATAGAATCACAGACCTACAAGTCTAGGTATATTGAAGTTTCGTTTCCCAATGGCTAAATGAAATATCAATGCATGTTCTGCGGTACACTTTGCTAGTTTTTTTTTTCTTTTTGTTGCTTAGTTATAGGGTTGTCAATTGGATATCCAATGGCACAATGATTTAGGCATTTTGGTTGTGTAAAAGCTGTTGGTGTGCTTGCGCGATTCCGAATTCAATTTCAAACTGTTAGCCCGTTTAGAAAATGTCTCAACACAAAGGCATAGTTGTAGAGAGACATGTCTCTACCATCACACAAGGTACATATGAATAGAAAATCTACACAATGTGTGCCTTACAACAATGCCAAATGCCACCAAAAGCGGCAAACTGGAGGCAATTTGGCCAACAGATCGTTGTTACAAACGATGTCCGCCCCCAGCAGTTTCCTGTCCAGCGCTCCTCCATTGATTGGCATGTTTCTATTGGCATTTAAGGACGTGTTCACTTTCAGTTTGAAGCTTCATATTCCTGGCCCTTTTGTGATGCAAATTTGTTTCGATTTCTATTCAATTTGTAGATGGCCCTAGGTGGGTATATAAGGACCTATGGTTTGCAGAACTATATGTAGAGTGCCATAGGCAATGCAATGATTTTAATTAACAAACTTTTGTCTATATTCAATGTTTCTCTTATATAAGTAAACGTATGGCTAAAGATATCCTTCGTGTTGTCGTGTCGTCACCATCATCATCGAGTATCTAGACACTTATAAGCTCCCTGATTGACATCGTTTTTGATTCGATCCACTTTCATATGTCCTTTCACTTTGAATGACACCCTTCTTGGGTTTCAAAGGAAAATTTCACTTTTATTATAATTTCTTTTTTCCTTTCGCTCAATGAGACTGTAATATAGCGTCAGCCCAGCCCAACAAACAGGGACGACAGGAGAATTTTCTTTTCAATGTCAAATTGAAAGTAATGTGAAAGTTTTTATTGCTTTTATATATGTCATGCTCTGCACTGACATATATATTCTTTCTCGCTCTTTCAACCTTTTTGCAAAAAAATTAAATTATTGAACAGAATATGTCAAAAGGACGAGCAGCAAATAATGTTGTACATGTGAAATCCTCAGCTTTCAACCTTGATCCTTTAATATACAGAAAGGAGCACAACAACAAAAAAAAAAACATATAAATGTCTTTCACTCTGCATGTAGAGTGATTTTTAATTACGTAAAATATATTTTTTTTTAACAAGAGAACCTAACTGACATTTTCCCCAGTCAGCCATTTTCACTTCAATGTTGATGATAAGTCGTTTCGGGTATCCTTAAAATTTATAAGTAAAGGATATGGTCGACGGTCGTCTGTGTATGAAGTATAATATTCATGTAAATATTTTATTTATGAAGTGCATTGGATATAATGTTTATGGAGTGGAGTACAAGTGGGAGGATCGGATTTTGTAGTACTTTTTCTTACATTACCGGTGATGTTGAAGGAGCAGCAGAAGAAAATGGAAAAGATTTCATAAAAAGAGGACTTCAAAATTTATTTTTCTTAAGTTGGTTGGTTTGAAATGTATGTATATACTACCCACAATATTTATATTCTGGTTACCTATATCTTTACAAAATTTGTATCATTTTAAAATAAATGAATGCAAAAATAACTAAAAAAAATATAGGTACGTGCAAAAATTCAACAAGAAATAAAAATGGCTTTTATAATGAAATCATGTCCTTGCGAATATTTTTTTTTGAGAATATAAAATTTAATTTTCAACACATGGTGATAGAAAAAAAGAACTTTTTTTGTTTAACCAAGGACTTTCACAGGATAAACAACGCAGGGTGAAGTTTTCACTGTCATAAACATTGTTCACAATGAGGATGAAAAATATATTTAGTTTTGTTGCTGAAGGTCAAATTGTTTGCAAAAACTTTTATTCAAAATTATTCGAAAATGTTTTATGGGGTGAAGTAGATTTTGTACACCTTTTATATTTCCACAAGCATAGTGCATAGTAGTACCTCGTGGCATGATGGTTAGTGCGTAGGACTGTCATGCCGAAGGTGTGGGTTCGATTCCCAGCCGTGCCACCTAAAAACAGAAATGTTTTATTCGAGGTACTGCCTCTTGCGAGAAACTGACAAATCCTCCAAGAGTATACTTGTCATGAAAAAGTGCTTCTCATTTAGCCGTTCGGACTCGGCAAAAAACTGTAGGTCCCCTCCATTCTTGCCAACAAACACGCACACAGGAATGGTTGTGAGTTGTAATTCACAAGGCCCTGGTTCTCCATGAGCTGTTGCGCCACCCAATTTATTTATTTATTTATAGTGCATACAGCTTACTGGCATACATACATACATTAAATTCAGTACTTGCCACAAAAATCAAAGAATATGTTGGCAAATATATTCGTCCACAATTTAAATAGTATTCATCATCCGCTAAGTAAGAGACTGTAGTGCTTGAGCAAAGCGGATAATGTGATTAATCAGTAGACACTAAGCATTGCCCAGAGCTTATACAGTTAGATGAAGGATAATAAAAGATAATCTATAATAAAGAATTAAAGGACGCACAAAGGGTTTTTCTCAAATTTCAATTATGTTATATTGAAATTCGATGTAAAATCACTCAATTGAATAGGCATTTGAGTCGAAAATTTCGGTATTTTTTTATATTCAAACTTATGTTGCACCTCTAAATAAAGGGTCCGCCATATAATTTTTTTTTTTTTTGAAAATGCTACTACTACATGGAGTGTAGCTTCGGCTGTGTGGCACGTAGCACCGTCCTGTTGAAACCAAATGTTGCCAATATCCTCCTCTTCAATTTTTGTGAACAAAAATTCGTTCAACATGGCCCGATAACGATCGCCATTGACTGTAACGGCCACTCGAAGAAAAATGACCCAATTATGCCTCTGGACCAAAATCCGCACCAAAGTGACTCGTTTTGGGTATATCGGCTTTTCAATGGCGTGCGGGTTTTCTGTGCCCCAAATGCGACAGTTTTGCTTGTTTACATACCCGCCAAGATCAAAATGAGCTTCATATGAAAAGATGATTTTTTTGGCAAAATCGGCATCTTCTCTAAGTCGATCGCAGGCCCACTTAGCGAAGCAGCCATTTGAATGAAATTATTTTCCATTATTAACCGGAAGGATTGTACTTCAAATAAAAAAAGAAATTTGAGAAAATATTCAGTAGTTTTTTTTTATAGCATTTTCAAAGTTATTTGGCGGACCCTTTACATCAATTAAAAAAATAAAATACATGACGGGGTCACACGTACCTGCCCTTATGTTCAAAAGGCTGAAGGTCTAAGAAAATTGTATATAAACACATGCAAATTATGAGAGAAAAATGACAAAAAACAAAAATAGCTCTTTTGATAGGTTGAGATAGGTTGAGTTCTTAATTGAATATGATCATGTATATAAAGTTAGCAGGACACTTTTGAAAATTCAGGTCAAAAAGTATCCTATCATTAGTTGCTACTTAATTGCGAATTAGTTGCGCAAAAAAAAAAAAGAAATTGCATTTTTGGTTTGCGACAAAATGGATGTCCTGCTAACTTCATACGAACTAAGCAGGACAACTTTCTCAAAAATAAAGATAATCTAGCTGAAAAAAGTTGGTTACTGAGGACTAACTAATTGCGAATTAGTTACAAAAAAAAATATAATTGCATTTTTGGTTTGCGAAATTCTGCTAATTTCATATGAATTTGCACGACACCCATTTTTTCGCAAAACCAAAAACGCAATTAATTTTTTATTTTTTCGTAACTAATTCGCAATTAATTAGTTCTCAACAATCAAATTTTTTCAGCTCGATTATCTTCATTTTTGAGAAAGTTATCCTGCTAAGTTCATATGAAGTTAGCAGGACACCCATTTTTTCGCAAACGTAACTAATTTGCAATTAAGTAGTAACTAATGTTAGGATATTTTTTTACCTGAATTTCCTAAAGTGTCCTGTTAACTTTATATACATAATATCACAGATACTAGAGTTACATAGATATCGCATCCAGTACAAATAAAAATTACCATTTTTTTCAATATTTTGTGATTGCCAGCTCTTTTGTTTCGTCCTCAAAAATCGAGTCGGTTGATCAAACTACTGATGACTTGTTATTGACGTTTTGTATTTATGCCCATGTATGTAAATCTATCTTTTTTAACTTTCATATGTGGTCCATAACTCACACAATATTGATATAACTGGGATGTAGCTCTATAACGTCCCACGATAAAAAAAGTAGTAATTTTTATTTGCTCTGCGTGCGATATCTATGTAACTATAGTATCAGTGATAATATGAAGTGATTGTAGAGGACAAAAATTTAAAATCGTAAGAGCGGTTTTTTTTTTGAAAAATTAATTTCTTATACATACATAATTAAATTCTAAAAACAATTTTAAGGATTTTGGCATGGAAATCTTAAGTATTTACTTATTTCAATAAAAAAATTAAATTTCAAAAAAAAAAAAATGTCAACCGGTTTTGCGATATTGATTTTTAACAAATAATTAGAAACTTTTTTTGAAAAATTCAAAAATTTCCTTTTTGAAAATTTTGATATGCAATACTATTTAAACTTATTTGAAATTTGTTCATAAGAAAAATGATCTAAATCGGTTCAGCTGATAATGAGAAAATTCAAAATAAAAGAAGCCATTCTATTTTTATTTTGGTAGTAGATCGCGCTAATTTTAGCATACGGAAAAAGTTTAATTAAAATCGTAGGAGCCGTTTTTGAGAAAAAATATTTTCATTAACAGTTTTTTAACTTTTGTATGGTATGGTTATTTTTTGCATAAAATTAAATTTCGTTCATTAAATATTTTACAGAGTAATAAAAAACTCTTGAGTATCGAGTTTCAAAAAAATCGATTGTGTGTCGTTTTAATTATAATTTTTTGAAAGCTTCTGTTTTAAATATAAATTGAAATCCATCATACCGTTTTGAAGAAAATCGAAAATTAAAAATGGTTCTTTGGGTACCATTTATGAACATTTTTTCAAAAATCCGTTATTGGAAAAGGCATTTCGCCATGCCTAAAAGTTAAACAAATATTTAATTTGTTGAAATTTAAAGATTGGTATCGGTATGAATTGAAAAACCTGCTTTGGTTGTTTAAGAAGTCACTTCCACAAAGAGCTAAAGAGGGAGGATATGAAAGTTTAACAAACTAAAATGTTTACAAGTCTTGGTATAATAAAAGCATATGACATATGATTTAAGGGTGTTTTTTAATGCGCAATCTAATTAAATCAAAATGACCCCAAACAACCACCTCAAAAAAGGTAATAATCTTTTTCATAAATGATGACTGAGTTTTCAGTGAAAAAGGTAAAATACCTATTACTAACTAGATTCCAACAACAAAGTGATGAAACTTGGTCCATATAATATTGCATTTGTCATAAGCAACAAGAATGAAAACAGTCTACAAAAATTATTGTAGGTACTGAAAGGGTATTTTCAATGAAATGAAACATTTTTGAACTACTACCATGAAACCCCTCCACAAAACTGGTACGTTGATAAAAGTTGGTGAAAATGTTTGACTATGCACCAAGATCAAGAATCAAAAGAGTATACAAATAAATTTCTGTGGAATGAGCGTCTAAATGCCGGAGGTTGCTAAGTGAAATGTTTATATTTTGTGTGGTTCCTACATCTTAATCCATTAGTTTAAGCATACAGAAAAAGTTTTATCAAAATCGTAGGGGCCGTTTTTGAAAAAAAAAAAAAATAGATATGTATATTTTCCTTAGAATTTTTTTAAGAATTTGTAATGAAATAACGTGTCAGTACCGATTTTCGAAAAAATTGAACATGTTGTTATAATGTTTTCGAAATTGTATTAAGCTTTAAAAAAAAAAAAAAACAAAATAATCAAAATCTAGAGTTCGATTTCGTTCTTTAACGTATAGATAACTTGCCACCCATATATCCCAAGAAACAACTGTCATAGTTTTGAAAAAAAAAAAAAATAATTTTTTTGACGTTTCTCGATACAAATATTTTTGATCAGTTAGGAAATTAAGGGCTAGTTTCAAAGGCTCCGATTACAATTTCGCACAGTTATCCGACTAGACTAAGAGCTGGCAGCAAATTTTGTGGGTGAACGCATAACCAAAATATGAGTATGAGGGTTTGTAGGTGCATGCATCTTGATATCGAATATCAAAGTCTGGCAGGATTTTTTTTGGCGCCCGTAGAGGGGACGAGGGATTAAAAATAGAGGTTTTTCCATTTGTTGTGTCAAGGGTACAATCACTCCATTTCATTTTTTTAAAATGGGAAATGATGCTCTGTCATTTTCCCTAAGCCCAAAGATTTAATTTTTAATGATCCAATTGATAATACTCAAGATATAACCATTTTAGGCACACCATATCGAGAGAAATTTGGAGATTTGAAAAATATTAAAAATCAACAAATAAAGTCTCCAAAATAAGGCTGATAAGGTTTGCTTGAAAAGGGCATATCTTGAGTTTTATTAATCAGATCATTAAGAAGTTTGTGGATAAAGGAAAAATGAACAAGCATCATTCCTCATTTTTAACAAATGAATTGAACTGATGGTCTTACTCATGACACAACAAATGGGAAAACCGCTATTTTCAATCTCTCGTCCCCACTACGGGCGCCAAAAAAATCCTGCCAGACTTATATTCAATATCAAGATGCATGAACCTATGAACCCTCATACTCAGATTTTGGTTATGCGTTCACCCACAAAATTTGCTACCGGCTCTTAGACTAGACACATTACGCTATTCAGCAGATAAAAGATGCTGTTATTTATTTTCTACTATAATACTAGCGGGTTGACGTTGAGGTAAGCAGGACGGGTATCATTCAAAGCGCAGGATTTGCGGAATTTTTAGTCGCCATATCAGCAACAAAGCCAGAACATGTGTCTCAAGTGTGTTATTCAAAATCCACGTAAATCGATAAGGAAGATTGCGGCGCGGCGTCCACAGGAATAAAAAAATCAACAGTGCATGGTATTTTGAAAAATAAATTAAAGCTCCACCCGTACAAAATGCAAATTGTTCAACGAAAGTGACTTCCCTTTGCGAGAATCCTTCGCAAGAACAATGTTGGAACGTTTTCGGACAGCACTTACGCTTGGAAACATTTTATTCAGTGGACGAAACACATTTCCATATTGATGGATATGTTAACAAACTAACTATGCGATACTTGAAAAAAACGGCCATAATTTTGATGATATCGTTTTAAAAAAATAAAATCAGCATTGTTACTCTGCATTTGATTGAATTTTGGCCTTCAAATAAGTGTTGACAAATACAATGCCTATTGGAATAT
Source organism: Dasysyrphus tricinctus (assembly GCA_963921185.1). Classification (NCBI taxonomy): domain Eukaryota; kingdom Metazoa; phylum Arthropoda; class Insecta; order Diptera; family Syrphidae; genus Dasysyrphus; species Dasysyrphus tricinctus. The sequence continues at coordinate 111,949,950 of OY992533.1, forward strand.
GGAGAAAAGAGAAAAGACCATACGAGGTTTGATTATACAGCAAAATGATGCCACCCCTCACAGTACAATTTCAACAACCGCTCGTTGCTTTCACCATTCTTATCTTGCATTAACATAAGTTCCGGATAGGCTACCTGAGACTTTATCCGCTAGTCTTGAAACTGGACCTAAATATACTATTTTCAGAACTATTTTCGGAGGTCTGAGGCAAACACGAAAATAATTCCATTTTCTATTTTTTACCTTACCCTTCTTTTTTAAAATCGATTTTCTCAATAAATTCAATCTTTTTCGGCTGAAATCTTTTTGATTAGTTAAAAGCTCATCCAGTTTTCTTTATTATTTTATTTTGAAAAATAAAAAATTGAATGAAACTTACAAAAACTACTTTTCAATTAAATTCAAATACTTTGTTTTTTAAACTATTGAAAAATGTAATTTTATTGAGAAATATAATATGGTATTCATGTATGTAACAGCGTAAACTCGTCGTAAGCTTTGTAAAGTTTAAGACTTCGTTATTCTGTCACAATTTGTATGAAAAATTTGACAGATTTACGAAGTTTAAAACTTTACCACGTTTACGACAACTTTACGCTGTTGCATGAATATCCTTAATAAGACAAAAATAAAATTACAGCTTTCAAAATAATATAAAGTACATTGTTCTAAGTGTTGCCTTTGTTTTTTTTTAATTTTGTTTCCCATTTTAAGAATCTTTTTTTGAAAACTCCCCTTCCTTTCACTTATTTTCCCTCCCAGCGTTTCCCTCTATTTTACCCTTTGATTTTTAAAAATCAATTTATTTAAATTCATAGTGGTCAGAGAGAAAAACTTATTTTACAAAAAATACTCACCTTATGCAATTTCAGTAGTTATTGCAGGTATTTGGTTCAACTCTCTATAAGTGGTGTATAAGAAGATAAATGAATTGTGTAGATCAACATCGTTGATCAACAGTGTTGAGTAAGTGTAGACGTGTTGATCGACAATGCCAATCAACATTTGTTGACCCGAACGCAACCCGATTCAAATTGATAGCCATCAACAAAGTTGTTCAATAAATTCCATTTTGTTAAAAACATTTGTAGGGTTTTAATTTCATGAACATAATTTATGGTTTTGTGCATTATTAATGAATTTTTATTAGAGGGAAAATGCAATATTTGTTGTGAATAAGTATTTAATAATAATTATATCGTAAAAAAAAAAAAAAAAAAAATGGGATACCCCCAAGATTCAAGCCCTGAACCCTTCGGGTGGATTCTGACGCATTGATCAGAAAATTCCAATCCGCATAAATTGTTTCTACGAAAGTTTTTGACGTACACACTAGCATGTTGATCAACAATGTTAACCAACAATGTTAATCGGCATAGTGTGGACCCACCTTAAGAACTGTTGTTCTTGAGATTGTGCGGATTGTTTTAAGAGATTAATCAGCAACCTTGGTGTTGGGAAATATACAAATAATGTGTAGATATGTATATCTGAAGTGGATATCACGTTTTCATTAAACCAAAAAAGTTTTTTTTTTTTACTGACAAAATGTCCTCCTTGTAATGTAGACAGCATCACTTTTTATTCATGTAAAGGTTGCTGATGGTAAATAAGTTTAAAATGTTCTGCTTCTATTACCAAAATCCTAGGATATCACATCTTTTCGTATTTTATGTTATGTTTATTCTATGAAGATTTATTAAGGGTTATCGTGAATAAGGTGTAACATTTTATTTGCATCACGTGTACGGCAGCTTCTTGTGCAAGAAGCTGTTGTGTCAAATAAATTTTAAGAGGACGTAAAAATAAATCTTTCTTAATGTGCATACATTTTTTAAATATTTTCGTTATAACTGCAATATTTGTGATAGTAGCAATGCTTTCAGCTTTGAAATTTTGAACTGTATGAATTAAAGTGTAGCAAAAATGTTATAGTTAAATACCCCGAATCCCCTATCATACTATCTATTTGTTTAGTTTTTTTCTTTTAAATCAAACCTCATTATGTTGTTAAAAATTGGAATAAATGCAAATAAAATTTTGTGATAAGCCACAGCTTTCCCTGTTCAGTTGTAGTTTCATTATTTGTTCTTTTTGTCTCACGTCAGAAATTCCACTTCAACCAAAAACAAAACAATAACTTACAACTCTCGCATTTGAGTGTTAATGGTAACAATGTTGGTAACTGACTTGAAATAAGCATTAGTAGTATGCATTAAAATTAAAGTACCCAATTAGAAATTCCCGCCCATCTTTCCCCGCCGCATTCATCCCGCAAGTTAAATTTTGTCCTCATTTAATGTTACAAAAATACTAAATCAAATCAAACCTTAAGATTAGCTCTATTTAACACAATTAATTAAACCGACCATTTGGCTGTCGTTGTTTTAACCCACTTCACTCCCTTCTCCCTTCCCCCACGAACAACAACAACCACCGCACCGATAGGTTCTTAACTCTTAATCTTCAAACCTGATTGTTATTATACCCGAATCACAATCACAAATTGGTAAGAAATAAAACATGCAAATGATTCGCCATTTTATTAATTCGGATTAGTCATGTTAACGTTCCGTGACAGCGAGATTGGATTGCTAGGTTGGTTTCGGTTATACTATATTTACAGTTGTCATTGCCATTTCTGTTATTTGTATTATGCCGTAAACCCTGACTAACGGGATTAAATGTAAATCGCATTCATTTAATATTATTATACCTTTCGTTTGTTTCGAATGCGGATGATTTATAGTGTGGGATGGATGGGATCTATAGAGGGAGCTGTTGTCAGGATGCGGCAACTTTATGTACATTATACCAATAACCCTCTTGTCATTGCACAATTGTATACAATCTAACGGTATCCATTATACAAAACAAAACTCATTGAGCTTTGCATTTCATTTTAATATCTACTTTCCGTCATCGCTGGGCTTGTTTAAGGGGGGAAACTAAACAGAGTTGCACAACGCCGACGACGACAACACGACGCACGACAACAACAGAAACTAAACCTTCTATACGTAAGCAAATAACGGTAAAAGGGTGTAGTTTTGGGGGTGGTACAAAGAAGGATTTTGGTTTTGTCCCCTTTGGGGACTTTTATTGGATTTTAGTTATTTGATTGACAATATATTGTCAAACAATGGCATTAGTTTGGTGCAGAGTTGGAGTGGCAGTTCACAGAACGAAGTTCTCATTTTATGTAGTCGACAATAAGCGATTCATCGTAACGAATTATGCACGATTACAAACAGCGAGTACCTATATATCTACCTACATAAAATACTTCGGGGGGTGTTATGGCATTGTTTCAAAAGGCATCAGAAGGCTTCGTTCTATTTGGTTTGGTTTTTTTTTGGCAAAAGGTGAGGAAGGGATTTACATTGAGAATTGATTGCATGATTTATGGCATGAACAAGCGAAATTTTCAAATTCATCGTAAAATCACGGAACTTTTCTAGCTCTCGCGCGCGCTCATCGTTCGATCTCTTTCTCACTCCCACATCATAAGGATGCAGAATAAAAGTTGAGTGGATTTACAAAATGTCCTCAGGGTGGGCTTTGGAATAGGAATTTTGATAAATGGATGTTGTGATTAATTGCTATTACGTTTTTACTTCTATTTTTATTTTTGTACCTATAGCTACATACATATATAATATACCCACTATTATTTGTGTAAATAACTTTGTCATCGCAAGTATTGATTTGTTAGAATATGTATCGGATTTGTTAATATACCATCAGGTCCTCTACTATACCTATGAATGTATGCAGAGAGAGATATTATTTGCTTCGTTTTGTTGGTTTTGTTTATGAATGTTGTCCTGGATGTGCAAATTTTATGGTTCAGCAGATTTAATTCAAATTTAGGACATTCATACAAGGCTGTGCAAATAAATTCGATTGTGATTAACCTATTTGATTTGTATATTTATATTTAGTGTTCTTTATGTATTTTTTTTTTATTGTATTTGTTTTTATTTTCTGCTTAGAATATGCTTAGGTATAGGTATTGGTAGATATCGATTACAAACATTTTCTTACTGACATAATGGAAAAGGGATTTCGTAAAAGGATTTGGGTCTTTAATATGACAGTAGGGAATATTTGGTTAATGGTCATTGGTCTTCCATTATGTTATTTTGAATAAATACTTACTTACTGTTTTTTTTAAACCCTCAAGAACCCTTGAGTGTAAGATTCTGCAGTGAGGGTAAGAGTAAAGAGTGCTATTTTCTAAGTCTCAATTAGCAGACAATTTTAATGGTACAAAGAAGGTTTTATCAATCGTCAAACAAAGACAACTTTTCCCAACATTTTTTCGTTGTTAATTATGAGACAAGAACAAACAAAAAAAAAAAAAACAAAATAAAAATGACGAGACAATAACTGTCTGCGAGAAACTCCTTAAGCAACTCAAGATGGAATAAAAAGTATATACGTTAAGGGTTTTCTAATATGTGTGGGTCGATCTTGGAATTGAATAAATTCAAAGCTATGTGTGAGGCATTAACGTTTTCATTTGACAGTACTTGCACTACAATACTCTCGAGAGCAACTCTCGGATAGTGTTTTCTACATGCGAATTTTACTGTCAAAAACTGCTTGAGAGCTGCTGACAGTCTTTTTACTCTCAAATGGATAGGCACCTTTATGTATGGAATATGACATCGTTCAAATCTCCACCGCATATGGTGATACGGATTCGAGAAGACAAAATTTGAATAACTATAATGCATAGATCCAGCTGAGTTTGAGGGATGGCTTTAGTCATGTAAATTTGGAGGTATCGATGAATTAGAATTTACATTGCCATAGACCAGCGACTTGTGAAAACCTCACAAGAAAAAGTTGAAATAATACAACTTTTTGGCCAATTCAAGTCACTTCCTTGATACATATATTACTCTGTATATAACTCCAATTTTGTTTGTGAATAACCTATGGACCATAACATGAAAACTCATTGAGCAGCAGATTTCAGGCAATCTTTGATACAATATTGGAACAAGAATTTTACTGTGTAGTGTAGATTGTTCAATATTGGTTCAGCAACTGCATTTTGAGAGCGTTCGATTAAAAAAATTAATAAAATGGGAAAATTACGTATACGCCCGAGTGGACCATACTTTTAACACACCAGTTTGTTGGTGAGAAACTCTGTACCATTTTCAGCAAGACTATTTATAAATTCGTTTTGTTCTTCAGTCATGTAATTTAAAGCGGGTCTTTCGATTTCTATATGGACCGTCAACATACTCGTATGTATATAAATTAAATAAGTTGTATGTGAGACATTTTTTCTTTTTAACCCATTTTCCTATACCTTTACAAAAATATTAAAGTGTTCCAATTGCTTGAAATGTTGTCTTCGTGTAAATACGTAAGTTACTTTATAAATTTTGTTCCAATTTTGCACACAAGGAGCTACGGTTGAGCCTGGTTTAATTCAATTTGCGATTTGGTTAAAATGATTTGTATGTTCAGTCAAACTTCTTTATAACGAACCCCCAAGGGACCAAAAACTTGGTTCGTTATAGAGAAGTTTAAGGCAAAATTCGCTATAAGGAAAATTTCTTAAATTATTGAAAATATTAATTTTTCACATCAGATAATCAGGCAATGTATGTTTATGTAAATGATGAACAACAAACAGTTTTTATTTTCATATATGTAAATTTTTTTAGTACAATTTTAATGAAAGTGAAAAATATAACGCATAACAAAGAAACTATTCCCTCTTGTTTCACAGTTATGGAAGCAGAACTTGGGCTGTTATTACAAGTGTCGCTTGCTAACGATTACGACTTATCTTTCTTAACCAAATTTTCCCTTAACAGTTCACAATGAGACATTTCGTTCACGATAGATAGGTAATTAAGATTTTCAACATCAAAATAATTTTTTACCGATGATCGATCTCGACAAAAGTCGTTTATTGAAAGCAAACGACCCTCGTAAAAGGCCCTTGGTGAAAACAATAACCGTTCGTTTTCAAAAAGATTAGTGAAACTGACGTTTGGTGAAAATTCCGAATTAAATTTTTGAACTGTTGCCACACATTTCCTATTCTTTTAAAGTAGGTAGAGCGGCACTTACCAGCAACGATCTTGTACAAAATCGGGAATTCCCTAATACCGAAATAATTTTATTTGCAGAAAGTTGTAAAGAAAACTTTGTTTTGTTCCATTTTTTTTAGGAGCGAGAAATTTCATAAGAAATGTTTATAGAAATTTCGTTATTAAGAAACAGACATGATGTGATGATGGGTTCCGAGAATTATTTCTTTATAAAGAGAATTTCGTCATAGAGAAATTTGTTGTATGGAGACACATTTGTATAGAATATTTTTTTAGGGGACGGGGGCAGAGTGGCAGTTCGCAATATAAAGATATTCGTTATAGGGAAGTTTGTTATAAAGAAGTTTGACTGTAGTTTAAATTATTTGCGAAGGTAAAGTTAAACTATATTTGCGTTTGATTTAAATCGAATTGCTCTTTGGGTTAGTTATATTTGCGTTTGGGTTAAATCTATTTCCGCTTGGGTGAAACTTATTTGCGATTTGGTTTGTTTAATTTGCAAATGCTTTATTTTGATATAAATCACATTTTTTCAAAAATTTAATTTCTCAAAACTATTCATTTAAGATAATTCATCAAAAAAAATATTAAAGAATGGAATAAAAGTAGTTAAAAAAAAAAATAGCTGTAGCACACTATTGTATGAGGACGTGCTTTCGTTGATTTTTAATAATTTTTGTTTGCATTTAAGTCAATTTTTCGGAAATTGAAAAGAAAATATTATCCAAATGTAAAACATCCTCTTTAAATACACTAGTTAAAAAAAAACTAATGCATTTTTGTTGGAGTTTTTTTGAAGAGCTCTATCTTTACTACGAGTGCTGAGTTAAAACAAAGAGCATGCTACAGCCTTAAATTTTTGTTTTTGAGATTTGTTTGTAAAACATTTTTTTTTAAGTACCACTATTTCCATATTTCAAGAAATGACACGAGACAAAAAAATAATTTTTTTGCATGGTCCTCATTTTTATGGATACCTACATTTTTTTTTTTTGAGTCAATCAAATGTAATGTGTTGTTGCCGTTCAGTTTTTTTTGCATTGTTTATCTGACTTTGAATAAAACCATACTTTTGGCTTTGATTACCAATAACTCAGCAAATAATGACGACATAAAATAAAAAAAATAAAAAAGTACATTTTTGTAAATTTTTTTTTAAAAAAGTCAAACAATTTTCAACACAAAACTTATTTTTTTAAATTAATGAGGAACTTTAAAAAAATAATAATTTTTGTGTTTCGTGTCATATCTTTCATTAACGTAACTTCAAAAAAAATTGTTTGCAAAAAAATCTCGTTGTAGAAAGCTCATCACAGAGATACAGCTTTTCAAAAACACCAACAAAAATTGGAAAAATTTTGTTCCTTTAATTTTTTTGACTAGTGTAGATTGTGCTAAAGAAAGAGTAGGTATGCTATTTGAATTCTCGTATAGATAATATGAATTTATGCGAAAACAATTTGAAAATCATTGGAGTGGTTTTATACATCAAAATTAGTATTTTATATAAAAAAAATTTCAAAATATTTTTAAGGAAAAATTTTGGTAGGCATGAAAATCTAAAATTTCTATTAATATGCAGATAAAAATTAATTTCCAAAAAAAAGTAAGCAACCCAATTTTGAAATATGAATTGAGTTTTTAAGATTTTTTTTTTGAATTTCACAAAATATACCTATTTTTTAACATTTTGATATCCGAAATTATTTATAACTAGCTGGCCTGGCCCGGCTCCGCCCGGGTAGACAAACTTTTCGAGAGCAAATTAACAAAACAAAATTTTAATTATGTGTCCTCGATTAATCATCGATTCCGGATAATCGAGATTAGACCATATTTTTGTTTTTATTTTGTTAAAACCAAATTTCATGATTGATTGATTTCATGCAAGACCAAATAAAAAAAAAAAATCACCAAGAACACTCTCAATACCAAGAATCATAGAATCATCCAAATATGTCCAGCAATTTTTGAGTTAAGGCGTGACAAAGGGAAATATGGATTCATTTTTATGTATAGAATTAGTTTTAGGGCTCAAATTTAAAAAAATTAAAGCTCCGGTTGAACCCCGTATCGGATGAAAACTATTTTTCACCCCAAAATCATTATTTCAGCTAATTTTTTTCTGAAAAATACGGAGAGAAAAGTATATTTCACAATACCAAATCTCGGCCCACTGTGCGCCACCACCGTTATGCTGTTGTGTCCTTTAAATGCAAAGAAATTTATTTTAATAAAATGAAGATCAGCTTTGGATTTTTCGTAGTCCATTTAATTCAAGTCGTGTTGCTAGAAGTATGAAGGGAATAATATTGGTACAACAAACAAAATCTTTTCATTACTATTGCTGACGATGTTTAGTAAAGGCTAATTTTCAATAAAACATTTTTAATTTAATTTTTCGACATAATTTTTCCGGGATTTCACTGTTTTTGTAATATTTCAAAGATACCCCTTTTTTACATTTTTAACATTTAAAGTACCCTAGGATACTCCACTACATGTACGTAAAGTCTCGTCAGAATCGTTTTGAAGATTATTGTTTTCAAACAGACAAATTTTTTTAAAATAATGCACTTATTTTTCTTAGCAAATAAAAAAACACCTGAGCAACTTTTAGTTATTTCCATATTAAAGACAAACACTCCAATTTAATTATTTTTATATAAAACCTGGCAGCGTTTCAATCGCATTATTGCATTTTAAAAGTGCATTATTGTGGTTTAAGGATGTTCATAAGGCTACAGGGTTGATGGCATATAGTTTGAACGAATAAAAAGTGTAAGGTATAAACACTTATTTTGGTGCATCTTAAAAGTACATTGTGGTTGTTTGCCTTATTGGTGGCATGTAGTTTTCACAGATCCGAACAGTACGTTCACAAAATATTCAATAGTTAAGACATTTTATCAAAATAATCACCATTACTCAGACTATATAATTATTGTTTTAATTTAATTTTCTGACACTTTTAAAATTGATTATTTCTACTTGTTAATAATCATTTCCTGAATTATTTTTTTTTCGAAATAATTCTTCCATAATTTCATTCTTTTTCTTATATTTTACAGATACCGTTAACATTTTTACAATTAAAAGTAGCCCAGATTACTCCCAGAGTTGTACACTACATGTACGTAAAGTCCCATTACAACCTGTTCTGCTGTTTAGAAGGTTACCGCGGACAAACAGACAGACAGACAAAAATTTTTTAAATGATGCAGTTATGTTTCTTAGCAAGTAAACAACCGCCTAAGCTCAAAAACTTGAAATTATTTCAATATTAACGACAGACACTCCAATTTTATTTATATGTATAGATTCTTAGAGGTTTTTGTTTGAGAAAATGTTTTAAAATCCAGCTGATAGTGAAATAATTTAAAATCCAAAATAATGTTCTGAGGAAGGTACTATTAATAGTTGCTTAGTGTTCATTTTGTTTTTATTTTAAGCACAATGAACATGTTTTTTTTATCAAAATCATAGGAGTAGTTTTCGAGAAAAATTAAATTTTCTCTTACAGTTTTTAAACATTTGTGTGGAAGGTACCTGCATTTTTCCAAAAAATTAATTTTGCTTTTAAATAATCTCGAACATGTTAAAAAACCGTTACCATCGATTTGGACGTTTTCTAATATATATACTGAGTTCTAAAAAAAGAAGAAAATTGAAAGATTTTTTAAAAAACTTTTTTGAAAATTCTGGTGTAGGTACCTATCTACTATTTAAACTATTTGAAACCTCTGCATAAACCTCTCATCATCGTGTCCTGTAACCCCGGCTGGGGCATAGGGCGTCAACAAAACGTCTCCATCCTTCACGGTCTGCTGCAAGGTACTTTAGCTGTGGCCACGTCTTTCTCTGGGATTCTGCTTCCGCTAATACAGTTGATTTCCATGTTGTTCTTGGTCTTCCAACCCGCCGTGCACCCTGAGGATTCCATTCAAAGGACTGCTTTGCAATTTCATCGTTTGGTTTCCTCAGTGTGTGTGACCAATCCAACGCCATTTACGCTTTCTTATGTCGACGTCCAGCCGCTCTTGACTTGTCCTGCCCCACAATTCCTCATTTGATATTATTTGTGGCCAGCGAATTTTTAGGATGTGGCGAAGACAGCGATTCACAAAAGCCTGCAATTTCTTCGAAATGATAGACGTGACTTTCCAGGTTTCACAAGCATATAACATTGGATTCGAAGAATCTCAACTTAGTGCGTAAGGAGATTTGACTTGATTTCCAGATTGGGGACAGAGTACCGAAGGCAGCACGAGCTTTATTTATTCTACTTTTAACGTCCAGATCTGTACCACCGTTTGCAGAAACAATACTGCCAAGGTAGTTAAACTGTTCCACTACTTCAACTGGCGTCTCCTGTAGAATAATACGCTGCTGTGTGGAGCGGCCTGTGAGCATTATTTTTGTCTTTTTGCTGTTTATTCTTAGACCACTCGACTCTCCCTTCACTTGCAGTGTTTGGCACATCCCGTTCAGCCCACTGATGTTATTTGCCAGTAGACAAGACATATGTCATCGGCATAGTTTAAATGACTGAGCCTTTCGAACGGTCTCCATTGAATGCCATTTCGCTCAGCTGTACCAACACTGGCCGTCAATACGTCGTCCATCGCCAGCAGGAAGAGAATTGGCGATAGAACATTCCCTTGTCTCACACCCTGTTGCACTACGAACCTCTGCATATGAAAAATTATTAAATTATTTTTTTGAAAATAGTTGTGGGACCATTTTTTAGAAAATAAAATTTCATAAAATACCTAAGAAAATCGTATGGCAGGTAACTACCGTTATTTTTGGTTCTAAAAAAAAAGTGAAACAAAGCCTTTGGGGAATGACTAAAAACCACTTTGAAGCAAATCGATGAAGCCGTATGGGACAGACAGGCAGACAAACGGAATTGTAAGACCCAATTTTTGGTCTTCCCTAAGATCGTAATGGGAAGTCAAGATCAAAATGTCGAGTTCGATTACCTATTTTACGAATGCATAACTTGCCATATAGTAGGTACCTTGTTTAGTATAAATGAGGCGATGAGAACCAAAACTCGCCATATCCACACCAGAAAAACTTGTCACAGACAATGGTAATTGTTAAATAGCTTTTAAATGAAACTTTTTATATAATTTTCCTTTAAACCATAACAAAAAGATTTCAAAATCTATGATGGATACACAAAACTATTTTCTAACTACTCTCATTTAAAAGTTATTAAGCAATTAAATTTGGTCGTGTAGAGTTTTTCTGGTACTCGCACTGCAGCCAACTGCAGAGATCTGGTCTTGAGACTCCCTGACGGATCCACCATAGCTGCCAAAAAGAATGTGAAGTACCTGGGAGTCCAGTTCAATGAGTTACTAAGGTTCAACCCGCACTCAAGAAATGTACTCAAAAAAGCCAGCTTGGCCTTTCACCGTCTACATCCATCGATGAAGAAAAGAAAAGGACTAAGCCAACCAACGAAGTTACTGATCTACAAGCAGCTCTTACGACCTGTCATCAGCTACTCCTTTCCAGTCTGGTTTTCAATCTCGAAGACAGCCATGAAAAGAAACAAAGCATGGTTAAAATATAGTAAATCCAGAGCTGATGAAGATTATAGGGCATATTCCGAATTGAAATTTATGTTTACAGATTATTCTAATGCCTTGTATCGTGACTATATCGTAAAAACTGAAAATGATCTGAAAGGTAACCCAAAAAACTTTTGGAGTTTCATGTCTAGCAAAAGAAAAGTTGATGGCTACCCTAACTATATGTCTTTTAAAAATGCTACTAGTCATGACTCCGAAGAAATTGCAAACATGTTTGCAAATTTTTTCAAAGATGCCTTTGTAGTATTTAGTTCTCATGAGCCCATGGATCCACTCCTTCCTAACCCTAGTTTTTCACACCTTAATTCAATTAATCTTTCTATTTGCGAGAATTCAATTATCCAAAGTATTCGTGAACTTGACGAGTGTTTTAGTCCTGGTCCTGATGGTGTACCATCTTGTGTATTAAAAAAATGTGTGTCTCAGTTGTCCTATCCTCTACATATTCTATTCAATGAATCACTTAAATACTCAATGTTCCCTGTTTTGTGGAAAAGTGCTTTTATAACACCGGTTCATAAAAAAGGGTCGAAAAATGACATCATAAATAACCACCCTATTGCTAAACTTTCTGTCATTCCGAAACTTTTTGAATCCATTATTTGTAATGTGTTATCTTTTAATTGTAAGTCTATTATTTGTGACAACCAACACGAGTTCGTCAAAAACAAGTCAACTGTTACAAACCTGTTTCATTTTACTTCTTTTTGTCTTGATTCCTTAGAAGATCGAAAACAAGTAGATTGTGTCTTTACCGATTTTAGTAAGGCTTTTGATAAATTGTGTCATAAAACTTTAACCAATAAACTAAAGGCTTTAGGGTTCAATGAAAATTTTTTAATGTGGATCTCGTCGTTTTTGGAGAATAGGTGTTATTGTGTGAATTTTCGAAATGAGCACTCTGATCATTTTATTGTTAACTCTGGTGTTCCACAAGGCAGCCATTTAGGTCCATTATTATTTATTTTATACACTAATGACTTGACTTCGATTATTAAAAAATCCTCTATTCTTTTATATGCCGATGATATAATTTTTTTTAAAAGTATAACCTCTATAAATGACTGTTCAACACTCCAAGATGATCTTTATAGGTTAAAGGAATGGTGCAATACAAACCGTCTTCTGTTAAATATTGACAAATGTAAAACAATGATTTTTACACGCAAAAAAAGTATGATAACTTATAACTATACATTAGATGCACAGCAGCCAAAAGCGCACTTCGACTCAAAGAACTGGGCTCTTGGAAGCACAGCACCTATGGTCATGGGTCTATCTTACAAAGGTATGACACAGTGGTCGGACTTGATGTGACGACTGATTACATACCACCGAAAATAGATTTTAACAAACACTTCTCTATTTCAATACCCGAAAGACATGGTTGGGAACCCAACTCACTTATTAGTGAACAGGGTATCCCCTTCTATACTGACGGGTCAAAAATGGAAGAAGGGACAGGAGCTGGGGTGTTCTGTGAAGCCCTTAATATTAGAGAATCATATAAACTCCCAGATGAATGTAGCGTCTTTCAGGCTGAGATTTATGCTATTGAAAAAGCGGCAGAAATGGTGCACAAGAAAAAACTGAGCTCGTCGGAGATCACATTTTTCGTGGACAGCCAAGCCGCTATCAAAGCGATAGCCAGTGAGACTATAAGATCCAAAACAGTGACAAAATGCCGAGACATACTGAATAAAATTTGCAACACTAACCGAGTCAAACTCTGCTGGGTTCCTGGACATAGCAATATAGAAGGGAATGATATAGCAGATGAACTGGCAAGGAAGGGGTCATTATCAGTAAGAAACAGTAGTAACCAATTAGATATGGGACTAGACATCCCGATCGGTGTGGTTAAAACGAAAATAGAAGTAATAACGAAAGAGCAAATCAATAAATCCTGGATTACCAGGAACGATTGCGTTATCTCTAGAAGTCTATGGCCTAGAATTAATGAAAATGAAACTCAGTATATTCTATCGCTGAGTAAAAAGAACATTAGAATCTTGATAGGTGTACTAACGGGTCATTGCGCCATTGGCACAATGGCCACCAGACTGCGTGTATTCGCACCTGACTTCTGTAGGAGCTGTCAGAATGTAGAAGAAATAGAAACCATTAAACACCTGCTCTGCGATTGTCCAAACCTCCAAAAAAATCGCCTCCGTTACTTCGGAAACAGGTTTGTTGGAGAACTGGACAATCTAGCGCAGGTCCCAATGGCAAATATGAGGAAATTCATAGAGAGCACAGGCTGGTTTGCAAATGAGCCAGTCTACTTGAATAATTAGTTTAGGAGCATCTCTGCTTTCTTTTCGTAAGGGGATCACAATGGACCAATAGGCCCCCGTGTACGCAACAGCCTTTGCGCTGTGCACGCCCCTCCTAACCTAACCTAACCTAACCTAACCTAACCTATAATTATATGTTAGATTCTTCTTCTTTATGTAGATTGTCTGTTTTTTCTGATCTTGGCATTGTTCTTGACACAAAATTAACCTTTGTCAACCACTATGACATTATTGTAAAAAAGGCCAATAAAATTCTGGGATTCATAAAACGATTTTCTCTTGATTTCCAGGACCCATAAGTTCCAAAGCTTCTATATGTTTCTTTTGTAAGGCCAGTACTTGAATATGGATGCGTGGTATGGGCCCCTTACTACACAGTTCACATAAATAGACTTGAATGTATTCAGAGAAGGTTTATGCGCTTCTGTCTTCGTTTTCTTCCGTGGTCCCAGAGACATGCTTTACCTCCTTATGCTCAAAGACTCACGTTAATTAATCTTCCTTTACTCTCAAAGCATAGACAATATATCCAGCTTTGCTTCGTTATAAAATTGATAAATGGGTCAATAGTATCTCCATCAGCTCTGTGTCGTTTGAATTTCAGCTACAGTCAGACAAGCTTGCCTATTGTCCGATCTTCAGTAGAACAAACTATGGTGTGAATAGTCCTTTGAATCAATTGATTTCAGTCTTCAATAAATATTATTGTGTATTTTCTTGTATAAATGACAATGTCAAAAGTTGTAAGTTCAAAGAGATCTTTTTCAATACATCATTGTAATTGACTATATTAATTTATATTTAATGTAAACTAGTTTATAAGCTTTCTATCGTTAGGTATTTAACGAATTCTCAGAACTCGCACCGGACTGTACTTCCACCGGCAGCGGCGGAAACACTACAGGAACGAACATCTCTACTCCGAAACCAACATAATCCCACTGGACAAAAACCTAGTCCTTTCAGCGAAGAGACTAGTACGGAACATCATCGACCACCCGAATCAGCTAATGAGAAGGATGACCACTGAACAACGACATCCCGAGCCAAGGTACCCCAGTGTAATGGAAACTCTTGATGACAACATAATCATGGATAACGAGGAAGCAGTCTCGTTCTACCCTGACATTGGGTCTACCGTCGCTAAGCGCCAACACTTTCCCCAACCTACACCAAAAACACCATTGACAACCGGGAATGAACACCCTGAGAACGATTAAGTCAGCCGACTTTTGATTTAAATTTTTTGACATGTAATTTATATATCTACAATTTGTTAAACTTAAGACATTGTATAAAGTTAGGCCCCCTATGTGCCAACAAATGTAAATTTATCATAGTATCATGTTAGTTATAAGCCAGATTGTATATATTATGTTCAATAAAAGAAATTTGATTGAATTGGAGAGTTTTTCTGAAATGGATATGGCGAGTTTTGGTTCTCATCACCTCAAATGTATTTTCTTTAATACTGAGCCACTTTTCTGTCTTATATGTTTTATATTTTCCTTAAATTGTGTTGGGATGCCTTCTTTTCTATAAACACCATCAACCTTACGTACATATTTGTATAAGCTCTTGTTTCTTAACATTGTAAATTAAATGCTTCTACCAAATTCCACAGCGTAGGAAGGTATCCGAATTCTATTCACTTTTCCCAAAATTTTATTTGTAGCTTTTCACCTAGTATAATAAAATAAGGTACTCGAGCTTCAACAATTGAAACTAGTAAAAGATGAAAAAAAAATTTCATTAAATTCACATAAAAATCTAACGAAAACCTCTTAAATAATTTAGTTCCTTTGGAGAATACTAAAAAAAGATCCAATATCATATTATACTGGTTCTATTTTTAATGACCCATTTTTCCTTGAACTCCTTTCACATATAATTTAAGGAAAATCCCATTAACAAAATTTAACTGAAATATATGTTAACCTTCCTTCCCCACAGTACCTACACCTATAAAGTAGTATTATATCCAACATCAAATAAAATCAACATCAACAAAAACCCCCTGTAGCTTTCTTGCATGTTTGAACGTTTAACTTTTTCATTATTTTACTAGAAGTGAAGATGTGAATTATACAATTAACGTCATTTCCTGTGAATTCTCTCACGCAATCAACCCTTTTTGTTGTTAACAAAAAAAATAAAAGGTGGAAAAGGTGCTGTATAACATTAATAATTCCATATAACACACTCTAAACATTTTTGTGTACCATTAAACTTGTCAGTATCAGTATGTGGTATATATAATAATTTTATTAACAGCACATGATATACATATAAAGAACCTTAAGCGCATATATTTTCGCTCTTCAACGCAAGACCTGATGAAAATGGTAGTATTCGTGTTGAAGCTATTAAAATTAAACACTAAAATTTCATAATTAGGTTTAGGTAGGTATAGTGTAGAAACAAAAAAAAGAAAAATGTCATGGGAATGATAAAATCATAAAATCATAAATAAAACTTTTCCTTTTTTATATGCAATAGACAATGTGTCTTTTTTTCTGTTTCTTTAACACAAAACACGTTTCACAAAGTTTGCTAAATTGACATTTGAAATTCTTTGTAAAGTTCTTATGAATCAGAAGCAGCAGCAGCAGAAGCAGCAATCTGCATACTATACAATACCAAAACCGAGATCCTTCATATGATTTCATTTCGTATAATCCTGGAAAATTATGCACGAAAAAAAAGTTCTTAGTTTGCACGTTCAAAACTTTTTCTAAAAACCTCTTCCCTGCCTTTTGGCTCACATCCTGTCCCTCGCCCCTAACAACTAATACAAAATTAACGAATAAAAAATAAAAATTAATTTAAAACTTCTATAATATCAACAACTGATGCAGACACAAAATCATTATATAAATGTTTGTATGTGTCTGTGTGTGTGAAAGTATTTTCTTGTACTAATTGAATCCTTTTCACATGCATATTGCATATCTTGGCATCAAATGAAGGAAACGTTTTTGTTTCAATTTTTTCTTTTTTTTTTTGAAAAGCAAAACAAATAAAAAAGTTAGAAAACGTTTCTTTTGGGCACTAATTCCATGCATATACGACGACAATTGGAAACAATTGACGTCGCCATCGTCTCTAGTGAAACAATTGAATTTTTAAATCCTAAAACCTCGAGACAGTCGGAGCTGGGCTCAGCTGCAGACATCACAAAACTCCATATTCTCCATAAGAATGAATACATACAAAATTCTCCCTCACCGATTTGGATTTCAATATTCGTTCTCGCTTTTGCAACCCGGCTTTAGAGTCAGAGAGTCGCTCACAATAATAGAAACGGAAAAATAAAAGGCAGCCAATTAAGTGGCAAATCACGTTTCTCTTCGACGACGACGACAATGACAACGACAGCTATGACTGTTTTGCCACCCAACCTTTTGTTTTCTAAAGGATTCTTTAGAAAAAGTCCTTCTCTTTTTGTTAAAAAAAAAGAAACAAAAAAAATCCCATCCCAATGAATGCATACAAACGGAATTTAAGAAACAAAAAAAAAAGCTTCTGAGTGAGTCAGTCTTGACTAGAATTAGATTTGCATATTAAGCGACACAAAAAATAATAATAAAAAAAAAAACACAAAAGCAAAGAAAAACAACGAAAATCATCAGGATTCATGGTCCGAAGGACCCTCTGGCAGATCACTTCCCAGTGTTTGTTTAGTGATTTTAATTTGTTGCAATTAAGTTGGCATTTCGTCCTTTTTTTTTGTATTTATTTTTTGCTGTCGTTGTATTTCACCCTGAACAAAAAAAAAAAAAAAAAAATACAAAGCAACAAAAGGTGTCAATGAAAAAAATTACAAAAATGAACATTTTTCCCCGTGCGCTCATCAATTAGTGAAGGTATTAACAAAAACAACAAAAAATACAAGCGTCCAACAAAATATATTTATTTAACGAAGGTAGTAGATAGGTATCCTTATTAAGCATTACGACGGTGTATGCCTGAAATGAAAACGTAGCACGTTCTCCCCAGGGAATTATTCTCTTAGTTATTTTTGTTGTTGTGTTGTTGCTGCCTCTTCCAAACTAATTAACTAAAAATTGTGTTATAAGCAACAATATAGCAAATAAAAAGCAGCTCGTGCATCGTGGTATAAGAGAAGGTATTGTGGGTGATGGTGATGGCAGGTCCTCTCCTGATGATGGGGGAAAAAATAAGAAAATTAAGAAAGTTCCGTCGCATATCCTGATGGTGAATTTTGTTGCGTTGCGCTGCGTCACCATCGCATAGAAAATGTATTTTTTAATAAAAAAATTGGCAAAAATTTATATTTTTATTCACAAAAATAATTGGTGACACTATTTTAGTAGAATAAAGTGCATGTCATTTTTGTTGTTATTGTTTTAGGCCCATAGCCTTTGGCACCTCATATGTATACGGGAAATTTGAAAAAAAAAAATGCCATCTAATTGGTCGGTAATTGGTCAGAAAAGGTCAACTAGTCCAAAAAATTGGTCAGCGCTAGATAGCTTGTAGTCAAGGACAAAAGTTTTTCAATGTTACACAAGGTCACGCTCACGCGCCATGTTTGGCACCTCATTTATGGGAAATTTGCAAAAAGTGTAAACCATCCGAAAAAGCTCTAGAACGTGATGGATGGAGCTATAGATTTTTTTATGAATTTTTAAAGTTCATTTCAAGGTTGTTCGTGACCTTAAAAAAATTTAAAAATCGTAAAAAAGAATCTATAGCTGACCAATTACTGAAACTAGGTGACCTTTTATAAAAATCTTATAGGGCTTTTAAGATGCTATAATTTTTTTGAAAATTTCTCATAAATGAAGGGCCAAACATTTATGACCTTGAAGTTTTTTTTTAATTCATACAAAAATCTATGTCTGACCAATCGCTGAAAATAGCTGACCTATGACCCATTATGACCACGAAGTGGCTTTTCAAAAGGCATACTTTTTTTCTTATAACCCAAATGAAGTTCCAAGGGCTCTTTTTTGTGACCTTGAAACGGACTTCAAAAATTCATAGAATAAAATTTAAAGCTGACCAATTTTTGAAAAAAAAATTACCTTTTATCTCGATCTAGAGATCTTTCTCATGGTATACAGTACTTGCAAGTTTCCCACAAATGAGTTCATAAAATCACGAGTGACCTTGAAGAACTTTAAGCCTTGGCTAAAAGTTATCTAGGCCTGGCCAATTTTTAGGACAAGCTGACTTTTTCCGACCAATTACTGGCCAATTAGATGGCATTATTGTTTTTTTTTTTTCAAATTTCCCATACATGAGGTGCCAAAGGTCTAGACTAGAGCCATTG
This sequence comes from Dasysyrphus tricinctus, assembly GCA_963921185.1. NCBI lineage: Eukaryota > Metazoa > Arthropoda > Insecta > Diptera > Syrphidae > Dasysyrphus > Dasysyrphus tricinctus. The sequence continues at coordinate 111,969,235 of OY992533.1, forward strand.
CCATCTATTAGAACAATCAAAAATGATTGTTCTAATAGAACTGGTTCTGACTTCCGTGTTTGGAGCATCGACAAAATGACTTCATAGGCGGTATTAAAGAGGATATTTTTAGACCAGAAAATCCTCAAGATGTTTCGCAGATATCTATTCACGAACGTAGTACCTCGCGGTAAAATGTTTAGTGCGTTGGACTGTCATGCCAAAGGTCTGGGTTCGATTCCCAGTCACTACCACCGAAAAACAGAAATGTTTTTTTTTTTTCCCGAGGTACTGCCACTTGCGAGGAATTAATAAATCCTTCCAGAGTATACTTTTCATGCCTCTCATCTAGCCGCTCGGACTCAGCAAAAGATTGTAGGTCCCCTCTATTTCTGCCAACAACACGCAAACAAGATTGTTTGAGAGTTTTAAGTTACTAGGTTCTGGTTCTTCACGAGTTGTTGCGCCACCAAATTTTATTTATTTATTTCACGAACGTTTGTAGCTGTCTTATGACAACAGGAGTTAATTTCCAAGTTCTGTCTCCATAAGGAAGCACGGATTCAACATTGGGGCGGAGCTGGCGTAGCTTAGTCGTTTCTTTGGCTTATACGGATGTTATTCCATATTTTGGACAGCAATCCGAAAGGAACCTTTGCTTTCCTAATTCGACTGATTGTATCTAATTCGGTGTCTTCATCAGTAGAGACAATACTTCTTAGATATTGAAAGATATCTACTTGCTGTCCAGAAATATCTGCTTGGTTAGATGAGGAAGTTCAAGGCTGATCCTTTTTGTGTTTGCCGTTTTGTTCCTAAGCCAAACGATGTCAGCTCCTCTCTCCATCTTTGTTGTCATTTGATGGAGATCCATGATCCTATATGGATCCTATGAGAGAGTAGGCATACATTGCCCACGTAGTCCAGATGTTTGAAGTGTGATTGCAGATTCTCCTGAATTCCTCCATTTCCACTTGACAAAGCTGCATTCCAGATGTTTGAGGTGTGATTGCAGATTCTACTGGATTTTTCCATTTCCAGTCAACCAAGCTACATCAATTATCATCAACAGGAACAGTAGTGGTGACAGTATTCAACCTTGTCTTACCCCGCTTTGGGCATCAAACTCCTCTAAAAACATGACAAAAAAAACAGAACGTGACATTCCGGGATGCCCCTTGCGCAAAGCAAAGCAGATAAATTCAATGTCAAACGCTTTTTTGAAGTCGATGAATAGAAGTTGAAATGGTGATCAATATTCAACGCACTGTTCGATGATGATTCGCAAGGTTTTGATGTGGCCAACATAGGAAGATCTAGTCTGGATTTCTGCTGGTTTGACCGGCGGCGTGGGGTGTGTCTTCACATAAATTCCTTTCAAGATTTCGCACTTGAGCTTGATAAACATTTCCTTTTCCCATTCTTAAGGAAAACTCTCTGTTTCCCAAGTTCTCTCAATGATTGGGTGCAGAAGCTCACTAAATATAGTTTGTGCTACGCGGAAGAACTCTACAGGAATACCGTCCAACCGCTTTGTTGTTTTTCAGTGTTCTGATTGCAGTTAAGATTTTCTCTCAACTGAGAGATACCGTGGGTATTCGGGAATCTTTTTCTACATACGGGTCATTATGTGTTGGGGTCTTTTCACTGGTAAAAATACGGTTTAAAACCACAGAAAAATGCTCCTTCCAACCTTTGAGCTGTTTTTAATACGAAACAAGCTGTGTCTTTTAAAAGCTTTGGACTACTGTTAGGTCTTTGATAATTTTGTAAACGGTCCTACTGTCACACCTACTTCGTGTGGCCTCTTTTGCTCCTGCAGCTCTTTCTCCCTCCGGCTGAGGAAGCTTTAGTACTGTTAAGAGCTGTTTATCCTAGCCAAATTTCTTCGTAAGGCCAGGCATTCATTTTTTCTGACTGATTGACCAACTATACTTTCAGCACCCGACATTTTTAACAGGTCACTAATGCTTTTGATGGTTCCGTGCTAATGATTGCTCTCGTTTCTTGTGAAAGATGATCCTCCCAGTTGTTGGCGGACTGTGGGATCCTTAAACCTATCGGTATTGAACTTGGACATTCAGGTGTTTTCTTGAGAAACCCCAAACTGAAGCTGTGCGTGATCTTATAGTAGCAGGTATCAGATGATGGTTCCTGACCATTCCCATGTTTGTATCCCTTCTGTTACGAAAATCCTGGAGATAGCTTCTCATTCGCCTACTGACTGTGAAATTATCAATTTGGTTGAAAGTTGTTTGTCTGTCTGTCGACACCCAACTGACTTTGTGGCACGTCTTGTCTTAAAACATGGTCCCTCCTATTAAAAGGAGGTTAGCGTTACAAAAATCGACAAAACGTTTACCACTGTCGTTTCGGTCACCGAAACCATGTTTTCCCATTACATGCTTGAGCCCATCATTGTCATGACCAACCTAGGCATTCAAGTCTCCCATTACCATTATGCTCCATGTGGTGCACTATCATAAGCAGCACTCAGCTAGCTGTAAGAGTCCTCTTTCTCCTCGATAGAAGAGAGTTCCCTTGGGAGGGACGTAACACTGTAAGATGGTGACTTGAATTACTCTAGTCCGGAACCTAGCTTTCAGGATCCTGTCATCTAAAGGTGTTTATCCTTTTGAGAGTAAAAGGACTGTAAGCAACTCTTAAACAGCTCTCAAGACTAAAATTCACAAGTGAACACAATTATGAAATTAGCTCATAAAGGGATAGGAAGCTGTCCCAGAGTCATTCTGGAGAGTTTCATTGTGAAAGTACTCCCAAATGGAATTGCATATCCGCTTGAGAGTAAAAAGACGGCAAGCAGCTCTAAAGGAGCTCTCGAGAGTAAAACTTGCAAGTGGACACAGTCATGAAATTAGCTCACCAGAGGGAAAGACAGATACACGAGAGTCACTGTCGAAAGTTTTCTAGTGAAAATACTCTCAAATAGATATGCTCATTAAAGGCTCCCAGGAAATCAAGTTTTTAAGTGCTATATTGGAGAAGAGTTATCTAACCCCAATTCAAAGGATGCAATTGAGTTATCTACTAACTTGATCTGTGCACCAGGACTTTTTTCTTACGATGAAAAGTCCAGAATGATTTGTTTTTAAATTGCGTATGTCTATCGCAAAGAAACATTTTGTTTACGATTTTTTCTTTTCATTAAAAAGCTCTTTTATTTTCAGGCTAAAAAGACTACGATTATTAGAAAACTTTCTTGAATTTTTATGGTCGAGTTTTTTTGTAAAATATCCCAATGTGTGTCGCTGGTTTTGGTATTTGTATTACGCTATGAGAAAACCTTATGTGATAGTTTGTTTTGGTTGTGTGCATCGCAAAAGTTTTTTAGTTAATTTTGTTCTGATTTTGAAAAAGAAGACCAAGTTTTAGTGCAGAATTATATACACACATCCACACACACACACATCTATAAACAAACAATAAATATTTAAGTTAATGTGGTTTAATATTTTCATACCTATTTGTTCCTTGAAAAATCCTTCAAAGTTTTTTTTAATTTCATGTTAACGTGTGTGTGTGTGTGTGCCAACTTAAAAGTGAACTACACACATCCACACAGATTTTATATTTATCACACTCCGCGAATGCAATTTATGTTGGTGTTTGTAAAAAAGTTTATCCTTTTCCCGTTTTATCTTGATTGAAAAAAAGAGTTTGAGTCCTTGTGCAGTGTAAGAAAAACGAAAAAAAAAAAAATTACTTCCCAAACGTAGATAAGTTGTTAAGTAAGACTTTGAAGTGCATTTTCATGATGTGTATAGAAGAGAGTACATATATTAATATACCAACGATAACATAGTACCTACGACACGATGAGTATACGTTACGTCGTACACCTTCATCTTGAAGATATTTATTTTTTCTTCCGATCACAAGAAACAGATATGGCAAGCTTCAATGAAATTGAAAGAAATTTTTTAATGAAAAATACATATTCTTAGAGGGAGAAAGATGAATTCTAAGAAATGGCCTTAGATTGGCTCTATAGCAAGAAAGGGTACTTGAATACACAGCACACAGGTTTATGTTGCTAATTTAATTTTTTTTTTGTTATCAGAAATTAAATTGCATTTTGTGCGATAGTCATTAAATGAGATCTGTAAATGACGCAAGAAGATTAAGGTTGTCTTGAGCACAATTTCAAGGATTTAACTGTTGGATTCAGTTATGAGGGATTGCACGGGTTAATTGCATAGAAGGTATTACTTTTGTTTTCAAAATGGGGTCAGGAAAGGTTTGAACTTGAAGTTCAATGCAGTAAAATTTCGTAAAATGAGGTATTGGGTCACAAATATATTTTTGTTAAATAAGGGTTTTGAAGATATTTTATGAAAAAAACCTTAACTGATATTTAAGAATTGCGAATAGTTCTGAATTGTTCAGTTTTGATAAAAATACTCAATTTTTCTAATTAAAGAAGAGATATCAGAAATTAGTGGATTCAAGTTGATCATTATCTGCATTAATAATTAAAAACGTCAATTTGTTATCTGTACATCTATGCGTCCGTGAGTCAGTGTGTTTGGTTGTGTCTGTGCGCCTATGTGTCCACTGCGCATTGAGTTAGAGCTTAAATGGTTCGACCGATTCACTTCGATTTTGGTACAGAGCATTTTTATGCGATTCCATACAACTCAATTAGAAGCCAATTGCCAATACCAAACGTGTTGGTTTTTCAAAATTTCTATGTCCAAGGCAAAAGTAGTAACAAAACAAAACAATTCAAAAACTTGTAGTTTTTAAATAAATGAACATTATTTTTATTTTTATTTGCAATATGATAAAAAATAAAAGATTTTTGATTTTGTATTAATGATTCTTCAAAATACCGTTATAACTGATCAGATAGGCCACTTTTGTGCTCAAGCTTTTAATTTATTTCTGGTTGGTCTCTGAATGCAAAATGTCCTAGTATAACTTGGAGCTGTCAATTTTCAAATAAAATGCATGCACGACTGGATCGCACGTACCTACTTGCTGTTATGTTCAAGAGGCTGAGGGCTTAAGAAAATTGTGTTTAAAGACATGGAAATTATGAGAGACAAATGTTGAAAAGCATCAAATACGATACCTATTTACATAAATTCATTTTAGTTCTTGGCTAAATATGATTGTATGAAGAAAAACAAATTTTAACTGTTAGAGCGGTTTTTTAAAAATTAATTATTTATGTATCAAATTCTAAAAATATTTTTAAGGACAAATTTTGCCATACAAATCTTAAGCATTTATTTATGTACACATTAATATAAAAATAAAAAAAAAATCAACCCATTTTTGAGATATCGAATTTTCAAAAAAATTATTTGAAACTTTTTTTAAAAATTCAAAAATTTCTTTTTGGAAATTTTGATATGCAAAATTATATATACTCATTTCAAATTTGGAAAAAATTAATAAAAATCCGTTCGGCTGGTAATGAGAAAATTCAAAATAAAAAAAAAAAACATTTTATGAGAGGTAGGAAAGAGCGGGGCTAGTTGGACCACTTTTTACTTGAAGTCTCATAACTTTTTACCTTTTCATAACATAACAATGAAACTGGAATTCATAGAAAGAATGTAACTTCAGCTTCTTTAATAAGATTGAAAAAGTTAAAAATATGTTATTGCAGAAGAATAAGATTACTTCAAATTCACCAAGTCCAAGTGGTCCAACTTGCCCAACTAGCGAGGCAAGTTGGGCCAGTATGAAAAAGAAGCACTTCATATGACATAAACGCTGTTAGGTTAAACTTAATTTGATCACAAACTTAAACTTAATTTGAATCACGACTTAAGATAGTGTAAATGACCCGATGGTGCCATGGCTAGTAATAGGGAATTTTGTATGGGCCTGTATTTCAGCAAGATTGGCATTGCACCCACTCCTCGTCGGGTAAAGTCTCAGAATTTGCTTCCATACACATCAATAAAACCATACAGTAATAATATTCATCTTCCTCTTCAAACGTTATGTGTCCAACATTTTTAATACTATTTTCCAATATAAAACAAACAGCGGGGCAAGTTGGTCGCCCTGGTCCAACTAACCCCACACCTAGCTTGATTAATATTTTCTGTCACTTTGAAAAAAAAAACACTTAGAATTTTACAATTTCAAAAAAGGAATACTAAAATTAAATAACAGAACTCCCAAAAATACTGTACTTTATTGAAAAATTCCCACGTATTCATCAAGAAAACACAAAAAGAAACAAATTAGTTTTTTTTTAAATTCTTTTGTACCCAAAAGAAAACAATTAGCGCGTGGTTCGCCTTTGGCAGAAGAAATCCACCTTAAACCAGTTAAGCACATGTGATTTGGTAACTATGCTACATTCGTGTATATTCGTCTTTATTTAGCTCTTGTGGTTTCTGAGTTATTCGCGTGGTCCAATTTGCCCTTTTGTACAACTAGCCCCACTCTACCCTACTACTAATAGTTGCTAAGTGCAAAATTTTATTATTATCGGTAGTAGATCACACTATTTTAAGGATACGAAAAAGTTTAATGAAAATCGTAGGAGCCGCTTTTGAGAAAAAAATGTTTTCCTTAACGGATTTTTAATTTTTGAATGGATGGTACCGTTGATTTTGCATGAAGGTAAAATTTTTTGAAAAATATTTTAAAGAGTATTAAAACACTCTCAAAACAATCGATCATGTCATTTTCGAAATATTTGATTAAAAAAAAAAAATTGAAGCATACATATGTATTTCAAAAATTCAAAAAATGTTTTTTCAAAAATTTTGGTACACAATACTTCTCATATTTTTTGAAAGCTTCTGTTTAAAAAAAATATTAAAATCAGTTTTACAGGAAATCCAAAATTAAAAAAATGATTCTTGGAGAGGTACCATTAATATTTTTTTTTTTTGAAAAATGGTTTCCCACCCTTACTGAAAATAATTTATTAAAATTTGTTTAAGAAGAGTTGTGGAGCCGTTTTTGAGAAAAAAACGATTTTGTTAAATTGCTACAAAAAGAATTGTATTGCAAGTACCGTTATTTTTGGTTTAAAAAAAAATGAAGAAAACTTGTGGCAGAATCACCAAAAACCACTATGTACCAAGTTTGAAGAAAATCGATTGAGCCGTATAGGCTGTAGACGAACAGGCAGACAAAATTGTGCCACCCACTTTTTTGGCCCTGTCTATCATCGTAATAATGTCATGTTGGATTTTTATCTTGAAATTTTTTTTTGCACGATTCCAAAACTTGTCTTATTGTACCTATGTATATGGCAAGAAAAAATTGTTCTTTGGGAGGTACCATTAATAATCATTTTTTTGAAAAATGGTTTCCTATCTAAAGGAAGCCTTTACTAAAAGAAATTCATTGAATATTAAAAAAAAAATGTGGAGCCGTTTTTGAGAAAACTGAGATTTTGTAAAATTGTTAAAAACAAATTGTATGGCACTTTGTACCAAGTTTTAAGAAAATCGTTGCAGCTGTTTAGTTTATAGCCAAACAGATAGACAGACAGAAATAATTGTGAGACCCACTTTTTTCGTCTTCCCTATCAGGGCCGTACCTAGGGGTGGGGCAATGGGGCAGTTGCCATACGTGCCTTTCCATGAAAGGCGCCGCCGAGCCACACAACGAACAGCACTCCAAACCGTGAAAAGTGCCGTGAAAGAAATCCTGGGATATATGTAGCTCCAAAAACCAACGATGTCACTTTGACAGCTGTCAGTTTGACATATGTCACTTTGACAGATGCCAGTTTGACATCTGTCACTTTGACAGTTGTCAGTTTGACATCTGTCACTTTGACAGCTGTTAAGTTTCAAAGTGATATTCATGAAACTGACAGCAACGAAGCCTTGCAAAAGGTTGCAGTTTTACATTACAACCGATGTATTTAATTATCCACGTTTAAAAAAAAAAATTAAAAAAAAACCTTGAGTTTTGAACTTGACTTCGTGTTTAGATGGCAAAATTCTGACATTTTGTCAACAAAGTCTTTTGACAATCCATAGAAAACGAAATTTAAACTTGTGGTTATTGAAAAAATCCGGGACGGGTTCATGACAAACTCAAACCATTAATCCAAATTTTGTCTTATTCAGCAATGGCCGTATAAAACTAACATACATAGTTCAATGCTTAAGAGTCTATCTAATATGGAACTGCCTTCTGATCCCTAAGTCATTTGGAATAAATTTGAATATGATTTCACTTTTCATGAAATAAATTATGTGAATTATAAATTTAATAATTTCAAACTTTTTGATATATGAAAATTTGGACACAAACCGGGTGAGAATATTTGATTATTATTAAATATTCTAAAATAATTATTTATTTTAGGATATTCACCCGGTTGGTGCTCAAATTTTCAACACGAAGTCAAGTTCGAAACTCAAGGTTTTTAAAATTTTTTTTTTTTTAAACATTGGTAGATATGTAAATGCATAGGTTGTAATGTAAAACTGCAACCTTTTGCAAGACTTCGTTGCTGTCAGTTGGCATCTGTCACTTTGAAACTTGACAGTTGTCAGAGTGACAGATGTCAAAATGACAGCTGTCAAAGTGACAGATGTCAAACTGACAGCTGTAAAAGTGACAAATGTCAAACTGACAGCTGTCAAAGTGACAGATGTCAAACTGACAGCTGTCAAAGTGACAAATGTAAAACTAACAGCTGTCAAAGTGACAGATGTCAAGCTGATATCGTTGGTTTTCTGAGATATGTATATTCAGGATTTCCATAACGCTTAGGTACCTTGGTTCCGGATGTCGTTGCAGGTTTATCGTCCTTCTCTTCAGTTGATTAGGGTGGTCGGCGATGTTTCTAACCAGCTTATCAGCGGATAGCAATAGTACTTGTCCAGGGGGCATATCTTTTGCCTCAGAGTAGATTTGTTTGTTCTTGTAATGCTAACGCCACTAACGATCGAAGTAAAGCCCACTGCAGATCCTTAGGACTTTCCTCTCGAATATTTCCAGTTCTCAGGAGTTACTTATAGATTAGGCAACCCCTCCTCCTCACGGATAGTCCGTGAATGTAGGGTGAATCTCAGCACCTCGTTGAAGTTGATGCCTAGGTATATGGCGCTGCGTTTGGCCATGGTCTGCTCCTGGTGCTCTGAAGTAGACTTCCCTATCATCGTAATGACAAGTCTCAAGCCTGATCAAAATCTCGAGTTTTGTTTTTTTACGAATGCATAACTTGCCATATAGTAACTTTATATTGCAAGTAAAAACAATCTCGTGCATTTTGAGACAGTCTGCTAAGCAGGGATTGCTATGCTTGCATTTGGGAACTGTTTGCTTAGCATATTTTGCACATGATATACGTTCAGGAATTCGGCCAGTGCCCCTATGTATGTGAAATAAGTTAACATTTATAACTCTTTGATTCTTAGATTAAAAACAAATTTGTTGAAGGAAAAATTAATTGTTAAAATAAATTTTCTGTGACTTATATTAAAACAGGGACTTTCTTGACTTCGAATTAAAATTTAAATAATTTCAATTTTACCCACAAGCTATCCCTTTAAGTTTGCAACATCTTCTCTTGATTACTTTTAAAATGCCACCACAACAAAATAAAAAAATACAAATAAATAAAGGTAATAAATATATTTGGTTTCTTGCCAACAATACAAAATTTTTACAGAAATTCTTAAAATAATTAACAATGCGGTCTTCTCTTTTCCTAAAAATAAAAAAAAGAACATTATTATGACCCGATTTAATAAAATGAACAGCAATTTCCCAAAAAACATTAATTTTAAGTTCAATGTTCTTAGTTCTTTGTCTTGTTTTTTTTTTTTTTTGTTGATTTCATATTATAAAGATAAACCCATTATGATCCCGAAGTCTTTTATTAAGAAAATTCCACCCATTTTTAACTAAAAAAAAAAAAACAACGATAAAAAGAAAAAGCACATCATCTCAACTTTAATTACATACGGTTTCATTCAAAACTGAGAGTTTATACCCGGAATAGAAAAGTTTCTTTAGCAGCAGCAACTTTTTTGTTATTAAATTGCCTCGACTTCGTTTTGCTGTTGTGTGTATACCTACACCATCAAACCCCAGTCACTTCCTGCTGAACTGAACCTCCCTCAGCATTGCATCAGCTTTTGCCTTTTTTTAATACTCATAGCTAGAGTTGGTTGTTTTTCTTTTTTCTTCTATTTTGCATATATGTATGTACACTGTACAGTTCTATGTATTGTATATGTTTCAAAACATACAAAAAGAAATAAAAATGAAAACCCTTTTGGAGTCTAACATCATACAAAAAAAAAGAAGCTCAAACCACAATTACCGAATGGCAGAGGCAATAGACCTCATCATCCTTAAGTGGTGCCCTCAAAGTCAGAGAGTTTTTCATATACAAAACAAGAATCAAATAATTTAATTTATGTTTCCAGACAAAGCCAAAAGAAAAATATGAAAAACAAAGAAGAAAAGGACCTTTAAACATCGTTATATTCTATACGCGTGTGTCGGTGTATGGATATAATAACAACAATAACAACAACAAAGTTATATAGGATGCTCTTCGAGTCCTGTTGTGTTAAACGACTTTTGTTTACATCAAGCTTAAGCAACAGTACCAGCCCACCAGCATCCTGCAAGAGAGACAGAGCGAGAGAGAAAGAGAAAAAAAAACTCACAAGTGTATCGCTTGACAGGTACATAGGTATGTTGCTATAGGACTACGACAACGACTCTATACGAGTATCCTCATCCCTATCAACTACAAAGGTCCTTCAGTCTTAAGTGGCCTCCATTTGCATCACACACACACACACATACATACGTACACATTTCAACATTTTATGAATTATAGTCGACGCGAAACCTTGTTTGCAGAAAGATGCACATTTAGAGAGGGTGTTAGTGTTGGGGGTGACATTTTGAAGTGCGATATTGTATTGTTTCACAAAAGGAGGTTTTCAATTTTCTTTTTGAATTTTTGTTTCATAACTGAGCTCGTGCGACTCAAAAAGCAAAAACAAAAAATAAGGAAAACCCTTGACAAAAATGTGTAGACGAGAACGTTTGGGGCACACACATGAGTGTGCAGATTGAATATGCCTGTTGGGAGAAGAAATAAACGTTAAAAGTGTTTTTAATAAGCTTCTGATACCTTCTTCTCATCTTAGTTGGCTGCGAAGTTGATATTCTTCGAGGACATTCACAGAAAAAAAAAACAAATGGTTTCAAGTGGTTTCCTTTATTTTTCAAGAGGAATGAATCAATAGAAACACTTGGGTTGTGCTAGAATTGATAATTGATAATCTTATTTACTTGACAAGAAGTAAATATTGAAGAGTAATTAGTCCTGATTGCATGATCTTGACATTTGGAAAGCTTGTTTTTTTTAATTGGATTTCAAGAAATTGCAAAACTAAGCAAGGCTAATCGAATTGATTAAAGTGTCCTTATCGGTTCTTGAAATTAGATTTATCAGTTACATTTAGTTAGAGGGCAGTTGAGGCAGTCTCAAGTCTCAAGAAACGAACCGCAGCTGTACAACGACAATCAAAGGGTGCAGCAAGGAGTTCGAAGTTCAATACGATCCCAACATATGTCGTAACTATGTCACCAACCTTAACGAAAAAGCTTCGTTATTAAACGGAATTCAACATTCAAAAATTGATGAGATGTGGGGTGATATAAAAAGTGGACTTTAAACTATATACCTAAGCAGACGAGAGCTAGAGGCTCTTAGATATCCCAAGACACCTGGGATAAAATCGAGCTTTACAAATCGTTGAAGATGCAAATAAATGCCGAAGCAGATGCTCAACGAAAGGCTTACTTCCAAAGCGAGTATCGCCTAGCATATAAGATGGTCTATCGCTCTGTTATACGTGATAGGAGGGAGGAGGGTATGAGGTTACGTGGTCTCGCAGAAAATGCGGAAAACAATGAAAGAAGAGGAGATATGAGGGAATTGAACCAAATATACAAAGAACTTGTCGTGAAAAAAACAGCACCAATCATCTTGTATAGTGGATGTGGATGGCACTCTTTTTCTTATCAATTGAGCTACGCAAGTGGAAGGATCACTTTTGTGCCTAGCTTAATGAGGATTCCTTTGAGCAGAGAGCTGAAGTACCCCAGCTTGACGAGATGCGTAGATCTTATAGGGGTATTGACACCAAACCCTCTACAGTACTGAAAATTCAACTATCGATAACTATTCTCAAACACAACAAGGCAGCTGGAACAGCCGTTTCTGAGAGAATGGTAACACTTACACCGGTCCAATTTGCCAATTTTACTCTTAAAACTTTTCGCTCAACATTAAATTTTCTATCGAAACGGTCGATGGTTTAAAAATTAAAAAACAAATTAAATTTTTAGGAGAAGATTAGTGCTTTCAGATAACTTTGCAAATTTTGTTGAAAAACAATTAATTCTACATGTTACAAGGTCTCAAAAATCGCAAACAACGATTTTTGGTCAATTTCTAACGAGAATTCCTTGAAAACCCGAGCTGGTAGCCACAAACAGATGAAGGATTTGAATTCGGCATCCAAAAGCACACTTAAAACAATCTTCACTGCTTGTACCTACTAATGAGTTAGCCGCATATTTGCGAGCCTCTTTAATTTTGTCAAAATACTTTTTTCCCTATGCGTTTTTGAAATACACTTTTATTTTCAAAACTATAATTATGAATTTAGCTTTTGTATGTTATTTTTGGAAGCTCATCTTGATACCATTATAAAATATTTTTTTTTTAATTTTTTCTATCAATAAAATGAAAGATATAAAGAAAAATGCGAATTTTGTTTTGTCAAAATACTCTTTCCGACTATTGTGAATGCATAAAGCCAGCGTGGTTACCAGTAGCAGCGACAGTCAGGGACTGAATTAAATGAGCCCCCATCAACGGATACACAACAATATCTCGCACAGGCACGGATATACTTATTTTGCGATTTGCGCTGACATCGAGGAGGAATTCTGCATTCAAAATCATTAAAACACTATACTTAAACCCTACTCCGCTACAACGCAAGTGGGTATACTGAAAGATAGTATGGATTTATTAACACACATTAGTTAAATGCAATGAAAATTCTACTCGTTTCTTGCGTTGTGCTAAAGGAGGGTTTACGGTTGAAAAATGGTAAAAGCATTACGTAAACCCTCCTTGACAACGGCGGTGCAATGGTTGCGTTGCTTCATAGGAGCAATTCATAATACACGTACTTCAATTGAAACTGGGATTTTAATTCCTGTGGTAGATGGTAGTTGGGGGTAGCAGAGAGAGGGGACGAGTGTTCCATTCCAAATAGGGCACTTATCCTTGTATCCAGGCAGTAGCGGAACGCGGAAGAATTCAAGTTCCTTTTGGCGTCCTTGGGTATGGTAAGCTGACTTTCCGAAATTAAATAATAAGCACGAAGTTCCACCACCTCAAAAAATGATACAAACTGCTTAAGCCGATGGTTAATTAGTCGTCAATAAGTTTTTACAATTTCAAATTTGTAGTTCTATGTTTTCTATGTTTTTTTTTCCGAAAAGTGGTAAATACTTCTAATACTTATAGCAATTTATTGCTTAATAATTTGCCATTAATTAGTCTTTAATTAGTTGTGACGTTAACTCAATTTGTTCGTGCGATGTTTTCTATGTATTTTGCAATGGTGTCACCTCATTTGACGCAGTGAAAACGTCATAGAGATATTAACAGTTCAATATAATCAATTTTTAACCCTTTTCGAATGTTAGTTCATATGTTTTAAGGAATTCAAATAAAAACATAGAAAACATTGAACGACAATATTAAAACTATCACAAATAATCAATGGCTAATTAAAGACAAAATATTAATCATTTAAAAATTCAATATATGTTATGGTTTCAAAGAACATTTCCGGAGCTCTTTGCTGATTTCATATGAATTAAGGAAAATTAAACAAAAACATAGAAAACATTGCACACAAAAATTGAATTTATCACAAATAATCAACGATTTATTAATGCAAAAATATTAAGGAGTAAAATATAAAGTTTTAGAAGTTTTTATCACTTTTCGGAAAAAAACTTATAAACATAGAACGACAAATTAGAAATTGTCAAAACTTATTAACGCCTAATTAATCATCAGTTATTTAACCACAATTCAGTTTAAACAGTTTATGACTCTTTTGAAAACATTGCGCGACAAATTTGAATTGTCCCAACTAATTAAAGACTAGTAACGACAAATTAAGAGCCCGTTAACCGTTCGGAACTACAATTTTTGCTCCTTTTCTTTAGGTGATGCTTTGCTTACAACATACAAGCCAGCAAAAAACTAAACAAAATATAGAAAAAATTGAACCATTTAAGTTGGGTTTGTGTGTAAATGGAAATCTACACAAGTTCAGTATGCTGCAAGTTATACATCAATTTATATTGAATAATTTCGAACGAACAACAACAACTTGTGTGTGTTACCACCAAGGCTGGAGTTATAGCTACCGGTGCATGGGGAAAAAAGAAAGAAACCGACTGAACAATAGCAAGCTTGTGTGTGTTAATAAAAATGCTAGTCGCTGTTGCAATTGATAAACAACGAAGCCTGCATTGGGATTGAGCAGAAAATGTGGCTTCAGTGGCGCGGTGTGTAATGCATCGGCCTCTGAATTGCAAGGTTCATGGTTCGCTCCCAGATGATGGCAAAGAGTTTTTCAATCAATACGAGAATAAACAGACTAAGCACCACTAAAGGAGTCTGTTGATCGAGGTGGCTCTCGTGAAATAGCTATAACTCCAGACTATATACTTGGTGGTAACACACACAAGTTGTTGTTGTTGAACCATTAAATTCGATTTTTCATAATAATTAAGTCTAACTAACAGCAAATTATTAATCCGTAAAACGTTAAGTATAAGAAGTTTTTACTGCTTTTCGAGCTGTCAAATTAGCAAAACATCGAAAACTTGGGATGACAAATACGAAATTGTTATATCATAATCAATTAACGGCTAATATCCACATATTACTCTTCGATTCGTCAAAGTTGCTTTGCTAGCTTAACACTCATAGAAAACAAATAACCCAAAAGCACAAAAAAAACATCGCACTACAAAATTGATTTTTTCACAACTAATTAACGGTTAATTATTTAGCACTAAAATATATTTTCTTTAAGTTTTTAGAACTTAAAGAAACATAGAAAACATAGAACTACAAATTAAAAATTGGCTCATCTAATTAACGGCAAACTATCCACTTATTAATTTTTCGATTCGTCAAAGTTGCTTTACTAACTTGACACTCATGTGTCTACTTGATAGCTTTCTTTCTTATGATAGTGTTCGGTTGAAAGAAGTAATAATGAAATTACAAGAAAAAGCTTGCAGCTGTTTTTTTTCTTAAAAAAAAGTAAAAACAAATAGTTTTGTTTAGTTTATTTAGGGCTTAGTTTTAATATTTGCATCTTTTCACAGCAAAGCTTAACTAAAGGGGCTAAGCCGTGTTATTGCCAATTCAGTGCGGGGTCTACTCTAACGATAGATCTTCAAATTAAAATTAAATACATTTATTTCTATTCGAGGGTAAACTTAAAGCTCAGTTTCAATTCCTTTCTTTTTTCTATCACAAAATGATTTATCAGCAGTTTTTTACAAAGCTTCAAATGACTCATACTTCCCTATGAACCGATTCGTTTCCTCAAATAATGTCCACGGGTCTGGTATGTTGACTCTCAACAGCTACTCGCAAAATACGAACTGTGTTGTAATTTTAAAAGTTCCGCTCCGAAAGTGTAGTAGCTCTCAAGAAAATCAAATGTCGAGAGTAAAAAGTCAACTCTAAGGACTATGTCCACTTGCAAGTTTCCTCTCGAGAACGGCTAGAAGACTGCTCGCAGCATTTAAACTCTCGAATTGACGCTTATCTATTCATCGGCTTATAGTTTTACTAAAAAATTGTTGGCTCTGTATAGTGAGGAAGGGTCATTGCGATAACGCTACGATCCCAAATCGTTTTTGCAATAAATAAAGCCCTTATGAATTTTATTAGTCAGGAGCTCACATAATTTTTTTTACGAGAATGAAAGACTCTTGTTGTAAAAAGCCTTATAAGAATTGTTGAAGTTCTCTGAAATATTTCAAAAACTGAAACTAATTGTTCATACTAGTTTTTGAACTTCAAAATAATATAAAAACTGCTAGTACCAATTAATTTGATTGACTCCAACTCCAACAAGATTTAAGTGCACTTTTAAAACTCTCTTACTGCAATTCATATTAAAAAAAATTCATTGATTTTCTTTTAAAAACTTCTTCTAAAACTTAACTGTCCTATCTAAAATCTTAAAAGAAACAAAAACTAGAGTTTTCAAAGAAAAACATTAACTTTAAGTCACTAGAGCAACTCTTTCTTGGCATTGTTTCATAACACAAAAGTTGGAAAAACTATCTATCGTCACAGTCAACGTCGCCATCGTCATCATCATCAATTTTTTGTTCTCTAAAAAAAAAATGACATAGTTAATGAAGAAAGTACAACCTATAGCAATGTTTCTTAAAGGAAACTATACAACAAAGGTAAATACAAACAATTTCCCCCAGAAACTCCCAAAAATTAACCCCAGTCAAACCCTTAAATGTAACAAATACAAAAAAAAAAATAAAAAAAGACATCAACAAATATCTAAGGAATATCTATATGTCTGTGTATAGAGAAACATTAGGTTCTGAAGGAGAATCCCCATTCAAGTTATTCATTGTCTGTAATTCAGCAGCAAAGAAGACTCAGAAACTATAAAACAGGACACAGAGTATAGAAGGAGGTCTCCGCAGCACACAAACACACACAAAATAACAGTTTCAGTTTGATAAAGAGAAGAGAAACCAAAGAATAAGCAATAAAAGGAAGAAATTTAAAAACAAATTGCCAGGACTTTTCAACAAATTGAAGAAGTTTTTCTCTTGTTTTTTTTCCATTTTAAAAGCAAAACGAAACGAAACAAGAAAGCTTTTTATATTTTGTTGTTGTTGTTTTTTGTGTCCTTCTTAAAATTCCCTTTTTTTGCTTCACTTAAGTGAAACAAGTTCCAAACGTCACAAGAAAGAGGTTTTGCCTTAAATGTCCTTGTCTAGGCAATTTTAAGCAGCACTTAAACTTTCTCGGATTGCATGTACGTATGTGGGTATGTTTGAGTGTGTTCAGAGAAAAGGATCACAGAAGCAAACTCAATTGAATGGATTCCTCTTGTTTGAGAGAAAAAAAGAAGAAATACAAAAATCCGGTAAGGAATTTGCTGTCCTACTCAAAACAAAATGGACAAAAGTTTATTTTGTTTGTACAAAATCCTTTTTTTTTAACGAAAGATCCTTGATGAAAGTCTAAATGTGGTATCTCTCCAAATGTACTGTGAAAGTCGATTATTTTGATTGAATTTTTAATTTATGAAGAACCAAGGACCGAAAGTCGATTTCGTTGTAGTTGTTGTAGTTTTTTTTGGTGAAATACGTCATCATATCATGTTTAATATGACTGAGTACCAACTCAATTGATGTGAGAAGTGTGGAGATAATTTTCGGTTCATACCTGGACAATTTGGTAGAATGAGAGATTGAGATATGAGATCATGGAATTTTTGATGTGGAAACCAGGAATATAAAAGGGGACACTGGGTCAGGAGAAAATTAAAATTATTCATGGGAAACTGAAGGACATATACATATAAATGATGACATACTCTCATGTGTTGATGAGACGAAGCTGAATTAATATGAGATAAATTTCAACCGTTCTGTGGTTTGGTTATTGTGTGGAGACTATGTCGTAGATGTGGAGCTGCCTATAGTTATATTGAATTCATACCTACCCTGGGGTATTAAATTAAGTATCGTAAAAATGAGAATAATTTGATTTTAAATTGACCTTGTAGAGGTGGAGCTTTTGCTTTTTATTAGCATTTTTTTGATCGGTTCTACATATGTAGGCAAATAAAATGGTTTTGAGTCTCCTTAAATTTATCGATGAAATTCTGTGTGAGCGTTAGGAAAACAGGGAAGAATTTGAAAAAAAAGAAGAATTTTTAATTTCTGAAGGTTGCAATGAGAGGGACAAACAGGGTTCGGTGAAGCATTTTAAGGAAATAATATCTAAATACTTGACAGAAAGTCTTAAGTTGGGCCTAAGGTTGAACTGAATCTGGAGAAAGCACAAATATTACGGCGAAATTGCTTAAAGGAAGGTATATACAAATACAAGAAAGAGTGTGGTAAGTAAAACGGAACCCTGGGGCATGCCACCCAACTAACAATTTCACTCCCTTATTCATCCCTTAGTGGTTTTTTGATTTCATTTATTCCACTAATTTGAGGTCCCCGTAAAAAAAAATCACATGAAATTAGATCTAGGAATAGAACCCGGGTCCCTTTCCACTAATGGTCCTGCTTGCTAACCACTCCACCAATCTCAGATATATAATATATTGCACTAAATTGGATGATCCCTTTTATCTTGAAGTATCTCCTATGAGGCAAAAAGCTAGGGCTCGTATTAATAAGAAAACATTTTCTTCAATAAAAGTAAGCGATTGGTATGGTTTTTATAGTCCAATATAATTAAATTAATAAAAAAGACCTGACTCTATTCACTAATACAAGCAATATACATACATAATGTAGAAACGAAGTTATATAAACTTACATAAGGATTGTATAACAATTTTACAGGATGATTATTGAAGCGAAAGCTCGTTGGTAGTTTCATAAAAGCAATATAGAGAGAAAGAAGATCATTATTAGTATATTACTTCTATAAGGCTGATATAATCTGAACCAAAAAATATATAATGAATCAGTTAGAATCCTATAATGTATTAATTTCCCATTAGAGGGGTAACAGGAGTGTTATAACAACAAGTTAACTTTTAATCTGAAATGCGAAGCTATTTTGTTATTTGGCCAGTTTTGTTTTGTGGATCTAAAACTTAAAGAAAATTCAAAAAAGGCTTGTTAAAATTCAAAAAATACTCCAATTTTGAGATATTTTGGTTGATGAACAAAAAAGGAGGAAATGGAGGCTTTTAAATGGTGGATGAATTTGTTTTTCTCATAAATAATAATATCTACAGTACAGCAAGAATTTCATCAAATCAGTATTCGTTCTCAATGCTAAAATTATAATTTTCAGATTTGTATAAATGTGTAATTTAAGGTGAAAATAATTAAGAATCCGGCAGCGCTTTTTTCTAAACTCTATTTTCATCATCATCATATCCTGTAACCTTGGTTGGGACATCCTTCACAGTCTGCAGTTATTAATTTTAACTGTTGATACGTTTTTCTCTGGGATTCTGCTTCTGCTAAACAAAGTTGATTTCCATGCTGTTTTTGGTCTTCCAACCCGCCGTGTACCCTGAGAATTTGGTGTCATCAGTGCTTGACCAATCCATTGCCATTTACGCTTTCTTATTTCTACGTACATGTGCTCTTGACTCTATTTTACCAAATAATTTTGTTTGAGGCATAAACCCTTCCTGTTAATCTAACTCAAAAAACATTTTTTATCTTAAATCTTACATTCTATGGATATGATTGAGAAAATGGGGTCCTAGGCATTGTGAACTGATATTAATGTTGAAATAATTGAAACCCAAATCAAACATCTACAGCAAACGAGTCTGAGCATACCTACGTATCAATGTTGTATATAGTAAAATTAAAAGAAGAGGTCCATGGTGGCTACCTTCAGGGACCTCAGAGGAAGCTAAAAAAAAAATGCTAGAGAAGACAGATCTGAGACCCACAGTAATCAAACATTTCTATAGCTAAGCGGTGATTCATTTCAAAAATATGTATTGGTTCCAAGCTGAGTATGGGAACGAACGGCTTAAAAAGTATTTCCCATCATACTATGCAAGCTCCTACATACAGCCTTTGACAAGCTTAGCAATTGGGCCAGTAGTTGCGGACTTTATGTCAACCTTCTGTAGGTAGGTAGGTAGAACGTTTTTTGTTTATGAGAAAGCAAAACATTCCAAACATAAATTCCTCCACCCTAAATAAATCATGGTTGGTTTTCGATCTTATACTTAACTAGAAAGAGAAAATCAAAGAAAAAGCTATTGCTTTCTAAGCTTGCAATAGAATTTATGTTAATAGAGGGGAATCATCCGCCAAAGTCAGCTTTGTATGCGGCAATCAATCTTAAAACTAGGATAACAATTCAGAGACTAACTTGCATTGGTACATTTCTTGAACAATCTAGATAAAAGAAATCTTGCAAATTAATAATTTATAATAATAGTGCAATGTGCTCAAAATGTGCTACCTTGTGCCGTAAGTATTAAAAAAAAATCGCAAATTTGCAAGTTTTACGATTGAAATCTTTTTCGAAATTTAGCAATTTCTCAAAAATAAAAGTTGAGGTGTTTCTGGCTCAGTTTGTGCTTACTTGCGCCAAAGAGATGGTAATTATGGTGCAATGGATGTAGTGTTTGATTTACTTACTTAGAGGTGTGGGTTCGAGAAAAACAAATTGCAAATTTTACAACTGAAATTTTTAAAAATTGTGATATTTTTATCAAATGACAGTAATGCTCTATTGTGTTCAATTTGGGCAGCCATGCGCCAAAAAGATACACAACAAAAAAATCGCATATGTATGTATTCGCAACTTAAACGATCAAAATAAAACTTTGCGAAACACTGTGTCGTGAAGTTATCACCACCATTTGTGATTTTCAACAAAAAAGAAAGTTGCGCTGTATTGTGCTCAAATTGTGCCATAAATATTAAAGATATTGCAAATTTGCAAATTTCCGGGTGAAATTTTGCAGTTTTGTAGAAAGTCAAAAATGAGCTGTTTTGTCGAAGAAATTTAAAAAAAATCCCATATTTGCAACGATTAAGGCCAAACAAATATTTTCGTCTTTCAATTTTTTTTAAATATTTACTACACAAGGTAACGCAAGTTGAGCACAAATACAGCAAATATGTTCTTTTTCAAAGATATTCTTTTTCAAAACCAAGAATTGCGGTGGTATTTTCACACCTTGCAAAATTGTTTTTCTGACGTAAGAATGCACAAATGCGAAGTTTTTTTATCTGAACACAAAATAGCACATTTTTCATTTTAACAAAATTGTAAAATTTGCAAATTTGCAATGGTGCATTTTTTTAATATTTACCGCAGCTATGCAAATTTGCAATTTCTTGAAAATATTTTCGACACAAGGCAGCACAACATTTTTTTCGAAAATCGAAAATAGCGGTATACTAACTTCACACTAAACAAATCTAAAAATCATAGCCTTAGTATGAGTTTTTTAAATACGGCACATGACAGCATAAGTTGGGCACATTACAGCTCAATTCTTTTTTTTTCGTAAACAATATATCAATCTCACTTTTGTACTGAAAACCAAAAGTCTTCCGAACAGAAAAAAAAATAAATAAAAAACGAAACTAAAAAAAAGAGTTTGTTCTTTCCCAAAACGTGTTTTTAACAATAAAAAGGTACGCGACATTAAAACAGTAGGTATGTTCAATTTCTATGCTCTCTTTCTTATACAATTCTGAACACTAGTATGGTCAAAAATTATAAAACTCTGCAATCTAAAAATTCGCAATTTAAAATTTTGAAAATTTATTTGCATTGAACAAATAAGTTTTTTAGGTTGGTACTCGATTTATTTTTCAGAAATTCAGAAACCTTGCAAAATTTCCCTCGCAAATTCAAACTCGTGCGAGGCTTGTTTAAAAAATATAATTTGTTCGAAATGTTGCTATTTTTTAATTTTTGCAAAATAAATCGAGTGCCAACCTTAACTATTTTTTTGTGCAATGCAAATATTTTTTTTCAAAATTTTGAATTGCGAATTTTTAGTTTGCTGAGTTTCATAATTGCGATAATGTTAAAAGTAGAATTTTGTAATTGCGAGATTATGAAGTAAAATATTGTCATTGCAATATTTCGTATTGCGAGATTTTGAATACGAGATTTAAATTTGCACAGTTTCGTATGGAACCCAAAAAACAGGTCATACATTTTTACATGTTTCGGCTTTTATTTACGGTTCTTAGACAGGTGCAGGGTTAGGGTTTTGCATTTTTTTTGATAAGTCACCTATCAAGCGATGAATAAAGCTTCAATACTTTTCCAGTATTTTCCAATTGGCAGTTTTTGCAGTTTATGAGGCCGTAAAAACTTTGTTCCACTTGTGAAAAAGAGTAAAGGGTGTTTTTTTAGACGTGTGGTTTTCAAGAAGAAATAAAACGCATATAATATAATGTTATTTTAAGAATTTAGCTTTATTATAAAGAAAAGGGTTTTCCATTATGTTTTAAAAACGATTTCGAGCAAGTAGCTGCCGTGGCTGGCTCGAATAAATTCCAGCCGAGAGGCCCAAATTTTTACCACGAAT
Source organism: Dasysyrphus tricinctus (assembly GCA_963921185.1). Lineage (NCBI taxonomy): Eukaryota > Metazoa > Arthropoda > Insecta > Diptera > Syrphidae > Dasysyrphus > Dasysyrphus tricinctus. The sequence goes on from OY992533.1 coordinate 111,991,575, forward strand.
TTTCGACCATCAATTTTCGACGCGATGGCGGATGGACTCATTCGGGTCTTTTTCTATACTCTGCTCCACAACAGCAATAACGTCTTCGGTGTGCACTGCACGGCATCTCTGAGGATGCGCATTATCCACTAGAGTAAACGTCGCGCAAAACCGATCCATGATTGCTCGAATTACCGAATCTGCTGGCCGATTATGTCGACTGAATAATGGACGCAGCGGGCGATGCGCGAACGGAACAATTATTTTGGTAGTAAATTTGCACGATTTGCAAACGTTGTCCAGGAGTTAGTCTTTTCATTATGAAATGGCAAACCAAATTGAGCATAAATCAAGTGACAGCTGTCAAAAAGACCAACCCCGAAAAAAGTATTGCCACATTGAAAACCACACGTCTAAAAACAAAAACACCCTTTAAAAACATTTTCAAAGATATTCAGAAGGTATTAAAAGCCACGAAAAAATCACGTCAAATGAGGCCAATTGTTGCCACAACAAGTTGAGTTTGCTCTTCAAAACAAATTAAGTAAACACCTTTGATGACACTTACGGAAACGAAATATCAGTTGAATTGGCTTGAAAAGTTTCATAACTTGACCCAAGCCTTTTTCTTGGTTACTCATGTCACTGGAGAAAGAAACAAGCTGAATTCATTAGAGTTTCATAAAATCCACAGATGAAAGATGGTCAGCAAGTGACACTTGCCGGTATGGTATATTTCTAGAACAAATCAGAATACCTAAATAATACAGCTAAGTGTATCAACTCTGTCCCTCTAGCTTGGAATAATAATAGGTCACAACTCAATGAGAACACACATGGATAGAATGGGCATCACGACATCTGATTTATACAGAGGCTGTCAGTACGAAGCTCATTTCACTTCTTTTGCGCATATACCCAAGCTGAACCAGAATTAGAAAAGAGGTCTTCGGAGGATATTTGCTTGACAAAACACGTGACACACAAGCAAGAAAATTAAATTCAATCACAATATTGTAACTAACGTTTTTGTTAAATCATTGGCTCTTACGAAAAAAAGTATATTTAATCGGCTTTCAGTCCCATTAAGAACTCCAAATTTAGGGAACTTCTAAAAATAGCACCATTTTTTCCCCTCAACCCTATACGTCTTACCTGTATCAAAACTTGTACGAATCACTCAGCATTATATTTATAATTTTAATAAAAAAGAACAAAATAACTGAACCGTTAAATTTTTTTTTTTTTACCACAATTCTTGAATACAACCTTTATTATTACATCAATAATTTATTCAAGAAATTTCTTTTAATCTGGTGTTGTTACTATAATTTGCATTATTTTGAATAATTTATTCTAAATTTTGCAAAATTACGCACGCCACATTATAGGCAAGTTAGAATATTCAAAGATACGGAAGTCCTTTTAACTCAAATTATGTGACGCATCATGTTTTTACTGCGACTCAATAAAAGGAATAGAAATAAAAAAAAATGCCAATTCTACCTTATATTACTTGATGTTTGTTTTTATTTTGCAAGGCACCCAATTATCAATGTACACACACGCTCATTTTGCTAAATTTATTTTCTTATTATTTTATGTCTTCCTTTTACCTCTCAAATGTAATAACCAATCATTCGGTTGCTTCTCACTCCACAAATCAATTATTCAACCATTTCCCAGTATGGATGTGTAAATATTGACATAATAACAACAACAAACACAATGGTAAAATAGAAACAGAAAGATACAAGACAACATAAACGTCGTACAGTAGAAAAATAAAGAATAAAAGGTTCCACATACGCCGCAGTGACCCACTACAATGTCAGTGGACAGATCGACAGACACATCAATGTCTTCAACGTCGTTGATATCAAAGTGTTCACTGCTAGCTAATAGTATTAGGAAGACAAGTCACGTCCGTCCAGGAACATGAACAGGAAACATCATATTGCAGCCACATACACACACTCACACACACACTCACACTCTGAATCATTCACTGGCGTGGCGCGCTTGTTTTATGTCAAAATTGATTGATTTAATATGAAAATTAGTATGCGAATGTCAATTATTGGGGCGTGAGTAAATTAGTCAGTGAGTGAGTGAGTATGATGGCACAGGCAGAGGCATATAGGCAGTTCAAACTTCAAAGTAGCTCATACATAATGCGTCTAGTGAACCGATAACACCAAATTGAACCGACATCACCCGAAACATGAGTGAAGTTGACTGTTTCAATGTTTGCACTGAATTTTCAGATTGAGCAATTATTCGCAACGATTATTGTTCGCCATGTATGCACAGGCCGGAATTATTGCGAAATTATGCTCATCGTTGGGCATATCACACCTGACTGTCGAACCAACAATATGCGGTTGGCCCCGAGGCTCAGAGGAAGAGGAAAACCATTCCGTTGTTTATTTTATAAAATGGAAGAAAGTCAATATTATCGAAGTATAAAGGACCAAGTGAACCAAAAAGTAATGGCGACCAAACCCCAGAGAGACGTGGTATAGTCATCCTTCGTTGATGTCCTCGTTGTCCTTGCTGTGGCTTATGATTTATTTTGCGAGGAGAATGATAGCAGGAAAGGCGAAGGTCCCCCTCCCAATTTGCATGACGTTTCACATTATAAATCAGTCATGGTTTGGGATGTATGAGCGTAGCTAGTTTAAGACTTTTTTAATTAAGATCTACTCCATGTTGTTTTTTTGTTGTTGTCTTATTTATTCACGTACAACAATTAGAAAGTCATCGAAGTGAATATTGGAAATGGAATTGATTTTTCTAATTCTTTTTTTCAATTAAGCTGGGTCAGTGTGGAGAGATGGAGAAGTGGTATTAAGACTCAAACCATCGCCATTTGTTTTCCTCTTCACAACGAGAGTAATTAATGTAAGTTGGAGGTATTAATTGGAAAAATATCCAACTAATTGAATGACAATACAAATTTTTGGAGGCTAAGTCTTTTAATTTAAGGACATGACAAGTTGAGCAGTGGAGAAAAAGAAGGCATGGGGGGGGTTGTTAGAATGATTAATTTGTATTGTGAACAAAATGGCCTATAAGAGCGATATAATTAAAATCACGTTTGGTGATTGATTAATTGATGGAATTTTCAAAGACTCTGAAACAAGAATAAAGGTAAGGGATACATGTTATAATTCTATATATGCCACACACTTAACACGCTTACGGAAAAGACTATAATTTATTTTTAGATATGTTTTTGGATTATTGAAAACTTCGACAAGACTTCAACTGACATTTACAGGAGTTTGGCCTAGTTTTACCAGATGTTGTAGAGGTATATCATTAAGAGTGGTGTGTCTGTTTCAACCCATTTGGAAAGTGATTTTTGGGAAGTTTATCAATTAAGATATATTGATAAGGTATAGTGTATTATTATGAACTGATGGAAATTAATGAATTTTTTGAATATTATGAGTCACTTAAGAAACAAAATTGTGTTTATAAAATTTGATCTCAAAGTGTCTGGTGTTATGCTATTTTTACCAAAAACAAATTTAATTAAACAATGGGTCAAAATTTATAACCAGCTAGACCTTTTTGATAGCTTTTACGGATTGTACAGATTAAGTCAACGGCACCTGCAACCTTTTTCAAAAATGTATTTTTAACTGCGTAAAGTTACAATACCTCAAACGTGGAAATGTTATTCATGAGTTTAAGCTAAAATATTATAATAAAAGCTACAAAAATATCGCAAGATTCCTGAACTCCTGACTGGAAAACTTTTTTCTTATTTTTTTTTTTTTAATTTATTCTCTTCAATCATAGTGCGTTCAAGGCGATAATGTGGCTAGGCATTGAAGAAACATGGCATGAATACAATTAAAATGTTAATTATTATTTGGTATGTTCAGGAAAATGAGATCTCACATTTTTTGTTCTTAGAAAGTGAGCAAGAGAATTTCCATTTTTTCATCTGTATTTGGCAGCAAAACTGAGAAATTTTACTCAGGAATTTTGTTCATGAGGCTGAGATCTCATTGCTCTGAAAACTTGCCTATTTTGTTTTATTTTTTATACAAAAATTGGATCAAAATATAACCCAGAAACTAAACCAATGTTCTCAAGAAACCTTAACGCTCCATTTTTGTAATGTAATTTTTTTAAAGTAAAGTAAAGAAGATTTTTTTACCAAAAACCTGAAAAGAATTCTTTTGAAAATTGCTCGTAATAGCCGGTTTTTAAAAACATTGAAAATAGCTATCATAACAGTTTTATTGGAGTTTATTGCCCTAGATGGGCTAGCACAACAGTTCGACCTATACATCCAGGGAGTGACATAAAAGTGTTCTGTACCAAATTTGAAGCAAATCGGTTCATCTCTTTAGGCTCCAACTCTACACACAGACTGATGGACAGTATGATACAAAATTTGGACTTATCCATTAATCATCGTAATGTAGTTTGATTAAAATTTCGAAATGTTCGCTTAACATGAAAACAATATAAATAATAATAATAAAATAACGAAAGCCAAAAGTATTAAGCTTAAGCTAGAATTTCCTAGTTAAACCTGTGTAGCGTAATATCTTTTCTTTATTCACATAAAACAAAGCTTGAGATACAACCGTCAAGCTTTAGCTACTAGTAATGGCTATGACTAACTAGCTTTAGCTCCATCCAAAAATAGCTTTAAGTTTTGTTTATTCACAAAACCCAATGCATTGCAAATTTGTAAGTTTGTTCAAAAACATTTTTTTAACATTTTAAATAAGCTGATGGTGTGTAAATTGAGGTGCTGGACTACTTCTCCTATCAACATGGCAGTAAAAATGTTTATTTCCAGAATCTTTCAAAAATTTTGAAGTGCATTATATGTAGGTAGATTAGGGTGGTCTTTATATGGACTTTATCAGTTCCAAATGAAGAAACAAAACAAAATCCCTAATTTTTGTCAGACTTTAGTTTTCATCCCTTTTGGTCGATTTAGGGGTTGATTAAACTCCATTTTTTCTTTCTGTCTATGAAGAGGTTTGGAGTATTGGTGTATTCAGTTCAATTCAATATTAGTGCATTAATGTTCGTATTAATCATTGGCCACTCATTTCCATCATAACATTGATTTTTATTTTCAAAAACATTAATTTATTCTCTTTTCTGGCCCATGCTGTGGCGCTGCAACAGCTTGTAGATAAAATTGTTTCAATATTAAAGCAACTTAAGAGGACGTGGCAACAAACATATATTCTGCATAAATTATTTCATCAAAATATATCTCTATATAGAATCTAAGGCCCTTGGCACCCTCTTGCCCTTAGTATGGATGTCACCTATTTAGAATTCCGCTAGATTAAATATTTTAAACTTGTTAATTTTATAGATGGATTTTACTTTACATTTGTTGCTCATACGTACCTAATCTAAAAGTCTTAAAATAGACTATTGATTATGTCCTAAAAAACAGGGCAATAATGAATTAAGATGTTCATGGAATTTCATTGAAATAATCTTCAAATGGGTCATTGAAGATGAGAAAACCGCGGAGTGCTATTAAATTAGAGGGTGCATTTTGGAGAAAGGGGTGCAAAAGCACCCTTTTTGGTTTTTTACATATAACTCGAAAACGAAACAAAATTTCGAGATAATTCTTAAAACCTTTTTTGTAAGAAGTAAAATTTACAATAAAATAGGATTTTGAAAAAAAAAGTTTAAAAAATTTTAGGTAAACTAAATTTAAAAATAAATCATTGCAAACAAATGTGAAAAATCGCATTTTTTGGCCTTTTTTACTTAATTGCTTATAACTTTTTACCAGCAGAGATAGGTATAGGCATTGGTCCATATAAAAGAAATTTAATTCAATTTTCTGTAAAATGAATTATTCAAAAAACGGCTTGGATAAAAACCGACTAAGAAATAGTTGTTCAAACTAGGCTGATGTTAAGTTTTTAAAGCTTTCTAAATGGCATTTTTGGCTATTTTGATGGACTTGTTAGATTATACACTCAAACTGGGTGTATATTAGGAGTCATGACCAGTTAAGTCAAAAATAAAAGTCAAGTTTCAAATTTTTCGCAGTTTTAGGGTTGCCATCTAATTTTTTCAGAATTTAAAATAACTGCCAAAATCAACACACGTGCTTTTACAACGCCGGGTTTTGGGCACATGTTAGCGTATACCTCCTCGAACATGAAAAACCATTTTTACGGTTGAAGGTCCTTGCCAGACGAGCTCAACATTTTCTATAGGTATTAAAGAAATAACTTTTTTTATTTTGGAATACCTAGCTCGTCTGACACTATTTTGTCCATATAACGAAAAGCATAAGCTACCCAATATTCTGGTTTGTGAAAGTAGATTTGTTAGTTTTGATAGTTATTAAAAAAAAGAAAAAAAAAAACAAAAGGACAAAAATCACCAACTTTATATCTAACATTAACATAACATATCGACAGCCAAGCCCGTCTGGCACAGTTGTTTCAATTTAAAGAGACATAAGCTAACATATATTCAAAACCCGGCTTTGTAAAACAAGGTTTGACAATTATTTGAAATTAAAAAAAGCAATTTCTTATAATACCTACTTTGAAAATGTTGAGCTCGTCTGGCAAGGACTTTCAATCGTAAAACTTGTCTGGAACTATTTCTTTTCATGTTCGAGAAGGTATCAGCTAACATTTGTTCAAAACCCGGCTTTGTAAGAGCAAGTGTGTTGATTTTGGCAATTATTCTAGATTTGAAAAAAAAAAAAAAAAAAATTGCAACCCTAAAACTAAGAAAAATTTGAAATATGATTTTTATTTTTGACTTAATTGGTCATGGCTCACTATTACACCCAGTTTGAGCGTTTTAATCTAACAAGTCCATCAAAATAGCCAAAAATACCATTCATAAAGCTTTAAAAACTTAAATTCAGCCTAGTTTGAACGACTATTTCTCGGTCGATATTTATCCAAACAGTTTTTTGAATAATTAATTTTACAGGAAATTCAATTATCTTTCTTTTATAACCTATCTCTGCTGGTAAAAATGTTATAAGCAAATAAGTAAAAAAGCCAAAAAATGCGATTTTTCACATTTTTTTGCAATGATTTTTTTTAAATTTAGTTTACTAAAAATTTTTTAATTTTTTTTTCAAAAATTCAGTTTGATGATAAATTTTATTTTCTCCAAAAAAAGGTTTTGAGAATTATCTCGAAATTTTGCTTCGTTTTCGAGTTATATGCAAAAACCCAAAAAGGGTGCTTTTGCAACCCCCTTTTAAAAAATGCCCCTCCCAATTTAATAGCACTCCATGGTTTTCTTATCTTCAATGATCCCTTTGATGAGTTTTACAATAAAATCCCATGAACGTCTTATTATATGACATAATCAATAGCCTAAAATTTCATTCTAAGATTTTTTTCAATTTCTACTACTTCTACTTTCCAGAAGCCAACAAGTAAGCCAAACGGATTTAAAAAAAAAAACTTTCCAATTTTTTTATACAAACAATTAATAAAAGTGATGGGCGTTTCAATCGGAGAATTTTAATGAAACCATTTCCTTATTTTATTTTTCGCTCATAAGAAAAAAAATATAACTTTTGTGAATTTTGTAGTTCCTTATACAAACAAACTCGGAAAAATGAATGAAAATCGTTATGCTAGATACACACGAGGCAACCGTTGCTTCGTGTGTAGCTGTGTTGCCTATTGATTTTCGTGTTGCCAGCAATATCAAGAAATTTTGATATTTTATTGGTCAGTTGCTGCAACCGTTGCTTTGTGTGTATCGCTGTTTACTGCATTTACTCGTTCAGTTCGTTGGAAACAAGCGATTAAAAAGGTTCATGCGGACTTATGTTGTGATGTACATACCTTTTGTCTAAGGCTGTGGTAGCTCACCGGGTTCCGGGGTTCTTACTAAAGAAGTACAAAACTTTGGCTTTAAGTCAATTCCTTTATTAAGTTATAGATCCAGAATTGTCTTTATACTTAATATCTATGTATTATAATGTATTCGTTATTTAGGTAAATTATAGTACTGCTAGTCTTGCTGCGTTATGACGGCTGACTCCTTGTGTTGTTATTGCTGGTTATCCTCCTGGCTTTCGTCTTTTCACGGAAACTCGCGTTGTTTGGAGATATACACATCCAGTGGCACGGGTCACGTGCTGGGTCCAGTGGAATGAGTGAGAGGAGTCGGTAAAATCACAGCAACAGGCTGGCAAAATCTCGGTAAAACCGGTAAAAATCTCAGTACAACTGGTAAAAATCTCGGTACAACCGGTAAATATCTCAGTACAACTGGTAAATTCGGCACTTGGTCCTTTTCGTCTTCTAGACCCCTTACCACTGGTGGGGGAAGTCTTGACTTGGACTAGACGCGTTGTGTTGTCGTTGACGGCGGTTTCGACACTGATTATGCCGATTGTATGGCGGTTTCTTATAGCACTTTCCAACTGAACCATGCGTGAGTTGTAAGGCTGCGAAGTGTAATTTTCTTAGAAGTTGTCCCTCACATTACCACGTCATCACTTCTTAGTGACTATTATCTTGTTATTTTTAGGCCAAGCAATGTGGGGTGCGGGGAACGGGCTTTGTTCTATTTATACATCGTATCGCTTATCATTGCCATTGGTGAACGGCAGGAGGTTAGTTGGCTGATAGCATCTTGATAATCCACCATTCAGGTCCTAGGCCATCATTGTTATTAGCAACGTGCAGGAGGCAAGAGGATGATCGCTTCTCGTGCTGAAACTCACCATCGATGGTCTTGATCGTTGCCTATTTGCTGCTTTCAGTGGAGTTCTTCCTCCTTCGTACCTATTTTCTTATGTATTTTCACCACACCTAGTTCTTGTTGTTGTTGTCCTCCGGTGGGTGTGGGGAATTTCTAATTTGCTGCTGATAATCTATGTGATAGCCTTTGGTAGTCAGTTGTTGGTTGCCTCTTGCGGTTGGTACATGGTATGGGTGCATGCGGTCGGATGGGTAAGTATTTTCTACTTTTCAGTGCGTAGTCCGGTGGGGGCATTAATGTAGGAAATATATGGGGCAGGTATTAAGGTTTCGTTATGGAAGTTCGGGGTATAGGGAGAGGTTGTTAGGATTGGGGCAGGTGCGTAGGAAAGGAGGGAGGTGGAATTGTAATGCTTCATGACAATGTTAAGCAAATTTGTTGACCAAATTTTATTTTTATTTTTTGTTTGCATCTCCCTTTTGCCGTAGAAAAGTTCGTCAGTACGGCAACTGTTGCCACGTGTGTAGTGAAAAAACGAAACACGTTGCCGCAACACGTTGCAGCAACGGTTGCCTCATGTGTATCTAGCGTTAGAGATATTTCTGAGAAATCAATAAATAATAAAAGTGGGCATGACAGTAGGCGGATTCTACTGAAATTTCCAAAAACCACTCAGGTGGTGTTTGGAAACTTCATTAGTCTCTATGTTCTTATAGCCACTATCTAATGAGAGTTTGACCTATGAAAACAATTGTTCAAAATTGCAAGCTTAATATTTGTTGTATGCACACTTTTTCCCTTCGAAAGATGGTCTCTCCAGTGAAATCACTTTAATCAGAAATTAAAGTTAAAAAATAACTTTTTCTTAAAATAACTTAAAATAAATTATTTGTAACAGTTTTTTTGGAAGAGTTTTCATGACCAATCCACCCGGCCCTCACCACCCCCTATCAGATATGAATTAAGTTTTTTCTTCCTTTCTCCTAAAATCATTACTTCTTAAAATTCTCGATCCATCAGTATACTGTTGCATATGTAAGCAAAAACTGAAATCCACTTCAATCTACTTTATGTAAGTAGGTAAATAATGAAAAACTTTTTAGTTCATATTTCTCCCTCTTGGATTTATCTGAAGAAAAAAAAAAAAAAATTTAAAACTACACCGCGATGAAAAAAGTGACGACAACATCAACGGACGGTTGCTTGCGTAAAATAGGGGGAGCGTGAGTGTCCGTCCATGGTATGATATTCAATGCTTATATTTATGGCAAAATATTTAGCAAAAAATTGAAACAGAAAATGTTAAGTTTTAAAACAAAAAAAAAAAAAACTCAAAAAATTCAAAAACAAAAAAAAAACTTCTTGAAGTGGGCCAAGGGAAAAGTGATGGTGGCAGAAACTTCTTTTTTTTTTATTTTATTTTTGGAAAATGTCTGCAGGAGAAATTGCATTTTTGTGTGGCACTTGTTGTGAATGAAAGCTTCCACAATGATGGGCTGTGCTGTGTTTATTTCGTTTTCATCTTTTTTTATTTTTTGTTTTTTGTTCATTCGAGATAAACTTTATTTTTTGGTTTGGTCAAGTAGTGTATTTGAAGTGAGTTGTGGAGGGAAAACTTTATTTGCATCTGATGTTTTTGAATTTCAGTTTTTTTTTTTTTTTGGGGAAAAACTTTTTATTTTTCATTGAAAAACGTTGAAGGATTTTTCATGATGAGTTCAAAACTATTATTATTTGTTTATGTTTTTCTTCACTTAATTTTTTAATTTAACAGAGTTGACGATGTAAAATGAGCAATTAAATAATTGAAACTTTCTATTGTTATTTCAGTTGGAAGGGAAATGATTATGTTTTGGACATTCTCTCCAAGGACTATTTAATAAAAATATTTCCAACATTTGAATCTAATTTCTCGTCAAATTTGTGGTTCTTTCAAAAATAACAAATATCATTTGCAAGCTTTTGCGATAACTTCAGCCAATCAAGTCGACTCTTGCAGATCGATTTCAAAATCCGCATTCACCAAAAATAGGCAAACAATATTCACCCTCCTTGGATTGTTTGTAATTCCCTGGAAGGCAGATATCAAATTTCAGCAAATCATCTCATGTTCCTTTACCCCTATCTGGTTGCTCTTAGATGGAAATCACCTTCTGCCTATTCCATATCTATAAGCAAAGATGCTTTGTTGCAAAAGTATGTATCTCAAGGATACGTGAGTATTTTATCCGAAATTCATTGAATGTTTGATTTCAGATATTTGAGTTGTAGAGTTACAATTTGTGGATGTTTCGGTATAAAAGAGATCAAAACTGAACATAGATACTTTGATTAACTACGTCATCGTCGTTTCACTTTTGATATGGAATAAGAAGACTAAAAGGAGAGATATCGCAAAATGACCACAAGTGAGGTTGTCTTCAGACACCAATATTTGTATGATTTTCAATGCATATCAAGTTCCATCATCAGTCTAAACTTCTAACAAACTGTGGCAAGAGAATATTGAAGAGGGAGAGAAACAGATGTGCGTTTAGGGATTTTTTTTTGTTGCTTTGTTAATGCTAAAATGCAATACCTTGAGGAAAATATCAGTGAAAATGCATTTCAAATGGATACCACGTTGGTTAAACTGATGTAGAGAATTCAGAGCTACAAATTACTTAGTTCCCTTGTGTAACTGTTAGTTATAGATATTTGGTTATGTTTCCAAATGCTGTAAAGTAAGGATATTTGAATATAGGAATGACTTTTGAAGTGATGCAATGGAATAGAAGTTTTGAAGAGTTATGCAACAAGGAAATTCAAATGATGGGTAGGTACATAACAGGTATAAAATTTCCATATAAACGTGTTTTGTTTAAAAAAAAATACGTAGTAAGAAAATTCTCTTTGGATTTGTCTAGAAGTGGGTTAAAATGAAAATGCTGACAGATATTTGGTATTATTGCTCTTGAATGTTCCTTGACAGCTAATTTTAATTTTACTAAATTTACCCTGAAATTATTGCTTAGTCGTAATTTTTTTTGACTTAAAAAGAGAAATTATGAACTGGGGGAGATTAAGGAAATAATTTGATATTACCAGGGGAAGTGAATTGTGCAAAGTTAAGAAAATGCTTCTTTGTGATAGTGGACAAAAGAAAAAGAATTATGGTTGATTTGAGATGAATGAGAAGTCAAAAAAGACTGTAGGTTTCAATTAGTTATTTTTAAGTATAAATTTGATTACAGTCAGTATGAAGTTCCATAATCTAACAGCACATGTGGCAAGAATTAAAGTATAATTTGTGAATTGAGAAATAATTATGATACTTCTAGCAGATCATTTGAAGCTGAATTTGATGAACAGTAAAATGCAAGACTTGCTAACCCGTACTTAGTCTTATAGTTCAAGTTATTTGGAACTTAAGAACTTTTAAAAATTTGCATGTTCATAACTTAACGGCTCCAACTATTTGCATGATATCCTCAAAGTTACTTATCTTTAGCTAGAGGAAGGCTAAGGAAGCGATTTTAGTAAAATGCACCCATCACTGCCACACCTATTTTTAATTATGTTTTTCGGGAACTGCTTATACGATTTGGATGAAATTTTCATAATTTTCGTAAACGGCTTGTAAGCGATGTGGAAGACATTTTAGAAGTTAGTTCTTATTAACACTGAATGCGACCGAGACCGATACCGATACCAAACTTAGTCATACGATACCGAGACGAGACTTAGTAATACGAGACTGAGACCGATACCGATACCGAGACGATACCGACATTTTTCAATTTAAACGATACCGAAACGATACCAATAAAAGTCTCGTTTGGTTTGGTATCGTGGCCAGCCCCACTTATATCTCATCAAAAAAAAAATAGAATTCCATTTGAAGACTTTGTAAAATATAAAAATGCACCTATATGCAAAAAAATCGTTGGGGAGTGGTTTTCTTAAAAACTAATTTAAGTGAAAAGCGGCTAACTCCACAATTTCTTGATCATTATAGATTGAAGTGATTGAATTGCTTAAAAATTCAAAAATTTATCAAATCTTTTCAATATTACTGAATTTAACAAAAACGAGTATAGAAAAATACTTATCGTAGTTTATTGGATTTATTCAAATAATGCAAGTACTTTTTTCAAATAATCTTTTGTAAAAAAATGCAAAAAAGCTTACTTCTAAGCTTTTTTTCACTCTAAGCCGACGTTAAAATGTTTTGTAACATATTTAAAACAAAGTATTAAAAAAAATATATCGTCCGATTTTTAAATATTGAATTTTCAAAAACAAAAATAAAAACCATAATAGTAATTTTTTTAAATCCAAAATTTCTTTCTACAAAATTTAGATATTCAATATTAAAAGCATTTTAAGGGATAATTTTACACTTATTTTTTTTTCAAATATGTCAACGAATTTCTTCCAGGTTCAACGGTTAGGAAGTTATAAAATTTTAAGCCTACAAATTTTGAGCTCATATTTTTATAGAAATTTTTAAGAATTCAAAGCTAGTTTACTTTTCATTGTGTCCAGAAAATCAAAGCAAATTCTTTAAATTTGACCCACCTTAATGAAAATACATAGGTAATATCGTAATTAAAAATGGCGGGTGAATTAATTTGTGTGAAAATAATTGTCTTCTTGCGATTATATGTACAGAATATTGTTTGTAAAAACCCTTATTTATTATTCTACGAAAGAAATCGTATGGAGGGAAAATTTCATATACCCTCCCCTGAGGTAGCAGCGGCAATTTCTGAAAAATTGATATAAGGTGTACAAAAAATTACTTGAAAAAAATTCATAACTTCTTTCAAAAATATTGCCTTTTGAAGTTTTTTTTTATTTTCACGAAAACAACAAAGAATGGAATATAGCTACTAGGTTTCAAGAAAATTTACTATTTTTACGTACGATGAACGGCTCACGAGATGTTCGATAAATTGCGTTTTTTATTGATCGAAATTTACCGACACTCTAGGTAGTATCGTTTGGTATCGACAGAAAAAAAAGAATTTTTGGATAAAATTATTAATTCATTACAAACAAACAATACGTGTAATTCGTTTTTCGGAAACGGCTCTATGGATTTAAATGTAAGCATGAGCATCTATAGAAAAAAAAATTCGAGCTTTTCCGTCGTGCATACACCAGTGCACGAAAACGAACATGAAGTGGTGATTTTAAAACAAAACTTTCATTTGTGTGGTTATTGAATTATTGTTTGTTCTTTATGGAAAAGATATAAGGGAAACCAAATATATATGAGAACATTTTTATTTCCCCTTTATTATTTTCCTACAATTTTAAAAATTTGGCGCCCCCGAAAAATTTGCCACCCTGGGCCAAGGCCCAGATAGCCCCTATGGCTAATCCAGCACTGTCTACAACAGCCTAAACGGCTCGATAGATTTTCTTCAAACTTCGTACATAATAGTTTTTGGTGTTTATATTACCACGTTTTTTTGATTTTTTTTAGAACATAAAAAAAACGGTACCTGCCACACAAGTTTTTCTTAGCAATTTTACATAATCATATTTTTCTCCACAACTTTCCTTTAAGGACAGCAGACAGCATTACGTTTTTGAACAATTTATTCTTCGGGATTTTTATTTCTCCACTGGACAATGCTGTCAAGATCAGAATTTAGTGAGCTTATCATATATGCTGTCGTTGAAGAAGTTCCACATCAGAAGTGCAGGGATGAGGATCTAGAAATTAATATGAAAATGAGAAAGAGAGAACAGACAAAACGGAGCCCTGGGGCACACCAGCATTTGTTTTATGATTACCAGACTTCAAATCGTCCAGTACTTCTTCTATTGGCAGTTCCAAAAGGTAAATTCTAATACAACGAAGCACACATTCATCGATTAAATGGGCGCATTTTTGATAAGAGAGCTTGTCAGCTTGATGCCAAATTCTATCAAACGCTTTTGAAATATCAAGTGTATTAATCTTATTTTCTCCAAAACGATGCAGAGATTGGTTCCACTGTTCGGTGAGTAGTGAGATATACCATCAGATCACCAGTGGACCTTTTGGTACTAAAGCCATACTGCAAGTCATTAAAAAGCCTCCGTTCTTCAAGATATTTCTTGAGCTGATAATTAATCAGTGTTTCCATGACCTTGGAAAGAAGGGACCTAAGTGCAATAATTGGTCGAGAGACGTAGATTCACCTTTTCACGCAGTGGTTTTGTCAGCGTTGAATGGCAATGGGAAGGATATTGTTCGGGGCCGGCAGTTTTGTGTACTTCAAGATCTTTAAAATCTCTTGCCTGCACCTGTGTGGAAGAAGATTTGTCCCATAAAATCATTAAAGCTCTCAAGTACATGCGGAGACATGATACTCTTGGCAGCTTTGAATTAACAGCAAGCAAATTGGCTGTTTATAGTCAGCTGACAGAGGGAATGTCAGGATCCCAAAAAAGGCCAACAGAAATGTTTCCTTTGGTTTTTTTTAAAATCCTCAATTACTAAAAATTTTTTTTATTGATTTTCAGTATTTGACAAAAAATTAATAAAAGCATTGAATTCTAAAAAAAAACAATGGTGCTTATTGACGCAAAATTAAAAAAAAATAAATAAACTTGAGTTCAAAAATTACAATTTTCTCAAAAATATTGACTTCAAAATTTAATTGGAAAACTACTCACTTTTTAAAATTTGAGTATTACTTAGCTTATAAAATAATTATAACACGTCATTGTATTTGCTTTCGTTGATTTTTTGAATTTTCCAGAAATTGTGGAGTTTTAGTTTTCCCCTATACAATTTGTTTCTTTAAATATCCCAAGACCCATCTTCCATGAATTAAGGGACACCCTGTGTATGTATATGGCTGCAAGATGCAACTTAGCAGATTTCATTATTGTGTTGATTACTCATTATAAGTAGAAATTTGTGTTCAAATAAAAATAAAATGCACGACTGGGTCGCACGTACTTGCTCTTATGATCAAGACACTGCGAGTTTAAGAAAATTGTATATAAAAACATGGAAATTATGAGAGAAAAATGTAGAGAAGCATGAAATACGACACTTAAATTAGCTAAAACAACTCTTTTGACAGTTTGAGGTGAAAAAAAGTATGCCATCTTAATTCATGATGGAATATGATTGTATGGGAAAAAAATTTAAAATCGTTGGAGCGGTTTTTTTTTAAATTAATTTTTTATATATAAAATTCTTAAAACATTTTTAAGAACAAATTTTGGCATGCAGATTTAAATAATATATATTTATGTGAATATAAAAACAAAATTTGAAAAAAAATTGTCAACCCGTTTTTGAGATATCGAATTTTCAAAAAAAAAATTTTAAACTTTTTTTAAAAATCCAAAAACTTTTTTTTTGAAAATTTTGATATGCAATATTATTTCATCTTATCTGAAATTTGTATATAAAAAAATTCATTTAAATCCGTTGAGCCAATAACGAGAAAACTCAAAATAAAAAAATACGTTCTATGACAGGTACTACTAATAGTTGCTATGTGTAAAATTTTATAATTTTTGATGGTGGATCATACTAATTTTAGTATATGAAAAAAGTTTAATCAAAATCGTAGGAGTCGTTTTCAAGCAAAAAAATATTTTCCTTTGCGGTTTTTTTCACTTTTGTATGGAAGGTACCGTTATTTTTACATAAATGTAAAATTTTTTCCAAAAATATTTTAGAGAGTACTAAAAAAGTCTTAAATATTGAGTTTCAAAAAAATCTGTGATGCCGTTTTCGACATATTTGATTTTCCAAAAAAAATTTTGAAATATTTTTTAAAAATCCAAAAAATATTTTTTCAAAAATTTTGGTACACAAAACTATTAACATTTTTTGGAAGCTTCTGTTTAAAAAAAATAATTGAAATCGGTCAAATCATTTTGAAGAAAATCAAAAATTAAAAAATGGTTCCTTGGGAGGTAACATTAATAACCATTTTTGAAAAAATGGTTTTCTACCCAAAGAAAGCCTTTACTAAAATAAATGTATTGAATTTTTTCTAAGAAAAGTTGTCGAGCCGTTTTTGAGAAAAATACGATTATGTAAATTTGCCAAAAACAAAATGTATGGCAGGTACCGTTATTTTTGGTTCTAAGAAAAAAATGAAAAAAATGTGTCGGCAGAATCACCAAAAACCACTATGTACAAAGTTTGAAGGAAATCGATCGAGCCGTTTAGGCTGTAGACGAACAGACAGACAGACAGAATTTTGCCACCCACTTTTTTGGTGTTCTCTATCATCGTAATATCATGTTTGATTGTTATCTCAAAATTTTTTTTTGCACGAATCCAAAACTTGCCTTATAGTACCTATAATCGCAAGTAAAAACGATACATCTGTACACCAAGGGCATATGCAGGGAGGGTAGGGAGGAGCGCTTGACCTAATGAACATATATTTCGTTCATTTAACACAATTATATATTAATACCAATTTTTGAATGAGCATTGTTGAAAACAACTTAAAATTCGAATTAATTTTGCAGTGGAAACGATAAAAAAGATAAAATTAAAGATGGTGTCTGGTTTTATCAGGCTTATGTGTTAATATAGCTGAAAAAGTTTTCTCTAGAACCCAAAAATGCGACTAAAAATAACGTTAGTTTAGTTATAATATCCTGATAGATGACGGTCTACAAAAGATCTAAAGCTAGAACAATATTATCAGCCTTTTTAATTTTATCAACTATCTTTTCATTATGTTTGGAAGTAGAGTGTTGAATTTATTCTTTTTAGAAATTATAGTGACTTTAAATTAAGAGGATTCAAACATAGACTGAATCTTAGACCTTCATTGATGAAGAGGAACCAGTTCATCAAGCTGATGGAAAATCCTACCCAGAAGAGAGAAAGAAAGTAGATAATTGATTAACATTTTAAATAGTATTGGACCATGAATTGAACCCTGTGGGACTCTTTGAGCAAAAATCAAGTAACTGAGCATTTTGCATGACTGGTCATTGAAGAGAAAATGTTTTATTGTTTCCTTTATAGTGATACACTTTATCAACCGTAGTGTTCATAAGATAATTAATTTAGCATTAGTGAAATTGTGGTAATCTTCGAAGCCCGATTGTTCAGCATATTGTTACAATTATTGTTACTAAAAAAGTGTCAAAAAACTTTATTAATCGATTTAGACCACTAAAACAATGCATTAAGCATATTTGAGCCATTCATGTTGTAAATTTTCGACTTTTCCCATACAAAAATTTACTTTTTTTCAACAAATAAATAAAATTTATTTCGTTTCGTAGAAGCTCACGCCAGGTATCCGCTAATGTTATAATAAAAAACATATCTTTTTAAAGATTAAAAAATACTAAAAAAACAAATGTCTTCTTTTCTGAATAGGGAGTCTGTTGCATATATTTATTTTGCTTTCATGAAAACAAGTATAAGCAAATTTCACTGTCTACCAAGCATTGAAATTCTTTATTTTTTATTTTTTATTGTTAGAACAAAATTCTACATCCATACTCGTTTATAAGACCATAACAATAAAACAATAAAAATCAACTTGAAACATTCACCACCGAAAGCGCACGTTTCTACATAACAAGAAGGAGTCGAGTTGAAATCAGAATGCACAATGTATCGCATAGATTAAGCTCCTATCAGACTAGGTAGAGAGTTGTTGTAGGAGAAAAAAATATAAATTTCAACCCATAAACTGTATCTATTCACCTGTAAGACTTCACTTGCCATCCGATTACACGTGTACTTTTCCTAATTGCTGCAACTGCAATTCCATTCCTTTTCAGCCATCATGTTCTTTATTTAAAGTATGTTGAGTGTGTGTGCCTTGCATATCACAATCACAATAATCATCATCATCATCATCATCATCATCATCAGCAACATCAACATCTAGAATTCACCTACACAATCGTCAAATGAGCTGAAATTGTTGAGCCTTCTCCCCAACCACTTCTACCGCTCGCTGCTGGCTGCCGCCAACGACACTACAACAGCACTTATATGCCTCTCTCTCATGACCCATACAACGTCAACAACACTTTTCAAACCCTTAGTTTCACATCAACCCCTCCCACTATCATCCATCAGCCACCCCCTCAGCGCGCTCCACGTCAAAGAGAAGCAATAACAATGGAGGGCAGAATAGCAGTAGCAGCAACAACGTTTTCATGAGTCTTCTCAGCTCCGTTCTTCATCGTCGCCACCGCACCTCGTACTACTCCGTAAAGGATTAACAAATACTCGTAAAACTGTCGTGCATTTTGTCGTTTTCTATATATTTTTTTGTTGATTCTTCGTACGTTATAGTAGGAGTGTAATCCACCCTCACATTTACCACCACCCCCCGCCGCCACCGTTCACTGTGCTTGGCTGCCGTTAGTACATTTACCTTTATGACAGATAATGGGTAATTAAGAGACACTGCTGGTTAAAGTGCTGACACACACCCTTGTGTTGACTATGAGGACCATGACGATGACGATGAGGACGAAGTCAACGACAAAGTCGTCGTTCGTCGACTACGAATATGACTATGACTATGACTACAACTACGTCGACAACAGCGTCGCACAATGATATGACAAGAGGCAATTTAGAGAGGACTCACACTATCTCGTCCCTTCCCACCGCCCACGCCACTCCAATACCACTGCTCTACGGCTACCCCTTTTTATGTGCTTTGTCCTTCATCCTTCCTAAGGATGTATTTTATTTGATTAAATTTAAAGAGAATTCAGAATTCCTAGGTGTGTCTCCGAATTATCTCAGGCAACTGGATAATATGGTATGGTAAGGGGTGTATAGTGTACCATCAGCACAAGGGGTGGTTTTAATGTTTTGCCTTTGTTTTTAACTCACATATACTATATAGCTTGAGCTTGAAGAAGTTAAGAATGTTTTAATGAGATGACAGAGAATACTTTCGCCATACCAACCTTACCCATTCCGCCTAACTCACCCTATACCCCAATTTCTCCACCTTGTGACTTGTCTTCTAACTAAATGAATGTCAGGGGTATTTGCTTAATGCATTTAACTACTAATTTTATTTTTTTCTCTTTTTCCTTCTATTTCTCAACTTCGTCGTCAAAAAAATGTTCATTATATCTTCTTCTTCATTCTTTTTTCAATGCGCTGCTGCCTGACTGGTTATCCTATACTACTTCGACAATACCCTTTTACCAAACTATCCCAAGGATGTTTAGAAAAGGAAAATTAGGATAACAATTAATAGAATAATGAATACCGTTAAATGAGATTTCTGAGTGGTTTATTGCGGGTATAGAGCAATTTCGAATTAGGAAGGTACACACCATCAGGAAGAGGTGGGTGTAGGAGGAGGGAGAATATAAAAAGGAACATTTTCCAGGATATTAGTTTTTATTGAATTTGTTGTTTTCGGTAGTTATAATTTCTATTAGTTTAGTATTAGTTTTTGTTTATTTTTGTGTGTGTGTGTGTGTGGTGCTTGCCGTCAAACTTTCTTATAACAATTATGGAGTTTTTGTTGTTTTTGGGATCATTTGGGAGGGTTTAATATTTTAACCATTTTATTATTGCTATACAAATGTGGTGTATGTTTTATCGATAAAACAATAAATTACTTTGGTACATGCCTGTTGTATCTCTCTTCTTCTGTTTGGACATCAACCTATGTAGCCTAAGCCTATGTTGTTAAAACATTTTTATTATTCAACTTTGGTACTTTAGAATTTTAGTTCAACACTTTTTCTTGATTAAATTGATTGTAAGCTCTTAAAATAATAATAATGGAGCAAGTGGTATATAATTGTTTCTACAACACTTAATTCTGCTAAGACTACAATTTCGTTTTGTTGCTTTGTCGTTAGATGAATGAACCACTCGCCCATACTGGTTTGTTGTTATTATTAAACTTAGAACGATGTTGGAGCAAAATGAAAAATTTCTAACAAAAATGACGCAACGAAGACATAGACGAACATTTTCATTATTCTTTTCGGTCTTCAGTAAGCACCATTGTTAGAAGCCCAAAATTGATAAAGCAGATTATTTGGAGAAGTCTCCACTCTTTTTCTCACAGAACTAGAAAGATTTGTAACTTTTAAGTTGAGCAAAGTCGCATCAATATCAAGGAACACTAAGAAGGCAAAATGTGCAAAGTTTTTTTTTTGGAAAAGCTGGAAAAAATTCCTACCAAACACAAATTTAAAGTGTCAGAAATAGTTTTGCTAATGCCTAAGACACTGCTGTACGAAACGAATTTTTAAGTTGGTCTCCAATAAGACGACGAAATGCTTACGAAAACGAAGCGGACAAATATTCATTAACATTTGCACAAATTAAAAAAAAATAAAACAAATGCAAATCAAAAATCGTTTCGCATCAACAGAGTACTAGGCTTGTACTACGTTTTTATTAGAGCCGAAACTATGTTATTTCGAAAATCACGAAAAAAGAGCTTTTCCATTTGTAATTTGATAATTTCATTTCATTTTTGAATTTCAATTGGCTGTTAACTGTTTTTTTTTTTCAAACTGTGTTCAATTGGGTGGGGTGCGTAGTACATCGTGGAATGATGGTGCGTAGGACTATCATGCCGGAGATATGGGTTCGATTACCAGCCGAGCCACCTAAAATCAGAAATGTTTTACTGCCTGTTGCGAGGAACTGACAAATCCTCCAGGAGTATACTTGTCATGGAAAAGTGCTTCTCATTTTATCTGTTCGGACTCGGAAAAAAACTGTAGGTCCCCTCCTTCCCTGCCAGCAACAAGCACACAGGAATGGTTGAGAGTTGTAAGTCACTTGGTACTGGTTCTCCACGAACTGTTGCGCCACCCAATTTATTTATTTTATTTTATTGGGTGCGTTTGTTTATGGTTTTGACTTAATTTCCATAATTTCGTGCAAATTTGCGTGAATTTGCGTGGGAAATGAGATGATTTCGTATGGAATTTGGAAATTTTCAACGAAATTCCCTCATTTGGTCTAATGAAAACGTAGTTAGTTTAAAAAATATTCTTCCATTTTGTTTCACCAATCAATTAAGCTTCGCATTGATATATTTGTGAAAAGTTTATTTAAAAATTGTTTTTGAAGTTGGGCAATGTGTGAAAAGTTTGTTAAGCAATAAAAAAAAGAAAACATTCATTTTATTAAGGGGAAAACAAATTTGGGCAGTGAAAGCTGGGATTTTTTTAATCGATTTTGTATGGCCTTACTTGACATGTCTGTTTATTTCCCAAAACTTAGAATTTCTACGGATTTTAGTCCAAAGTTTTATCAAAGTTCATTTACAAAAATTAAAAAATAAAATAATGTTCGTAGGAGTTCGTAGTTTTAGGAATAACACAAACAGACATAATACAAAAAAAAACCTATAAAAGATGTCCGTCAAGTTAGCATTACCACTTCAAAATTTTTAAAATCTAATAATTGGATTATTTGTCGTAAATTTGTCGTAAATTTGTCGTGAAAGAAAAAAAATTTGTCGCGCTTGTTTTTTAAAAATTAACCCCTGGTAATGCTAACTTGACAGTCAAGTTAGCACTACCACCCCTCGAAATAGGGTAAAATGAACTCAAAAAAGAAAAAGGAGTATGTGAGAACTTGTCGTAAATTTGTTGTAAATATATCGTAAAAGAAAAAAAATTGTCGCCCTTATTTTTTAAAAAATAACCCCTGGTAATGCTAACTTGACAGTCAAGTTAGCACTACCACCCCTCAAAATAGGGTAAAATGAACTCAAACAAGAAAAATAAATATGTGAGAATTTGTCGTAAATTTGTCGTTAATATATCGTAAGAGAAAAAAAAAATGTCGCACTTATTTTTTAAAAAACAACCCAAAATCGATTTTTTTCCTTTTTATTTCAATAAATCCAGCACTACCATATAAAAACTTTTTATTCTTTTTGGTTTTTGGTATGGAATTTGTTTAAACAATTGTCGTAACATGTCTTTAAATAAGTTGTGTCAAAAAATAATTTGTCGCGCCATTTTTTTTTATAAAAAATTCCTTGAATATGACAAAAACCCCTAAAATAGCATTTTTTTTCTATAAATCCAGCACTACCATATGAAAACTTTTTACTCTTTGTGTTTTTTGGTATGAAATTTGTTTAAATGTCGTAATATGTCTTTAAATAAGTTGTGTCAAAAAATAATTTGTCGCGCCATTTTCTTTATAAAAAATTCCTTCAATATGACAAAAACTCCTAAAATAGCATTTTTTTTTTCAATAAATCCAGCACTACCATATGAAAACTTTATATTCTTTGTGGTTTTTGGTATGGAATTCGATTAAGCAATTGTCGTAACATGTCTTTAAATAAGTTGTGTCAAAAAATAATTTGTCGCGCCTTTTTTTTTATAAAAAATTCCTTGAACATGTCAAATACCCCTAAAATAGCATTTTTTTTCTATAAATCCAGCACTACCATATGAAAACTTTTTACTCTTTGTGTTTTTTGGTATGAAATTTGTTTAAACAATTGTCGTAATATGTCTTTAAATAAGTTGTGTCAAAAAATAATTTGTCGCGCCATTTTCTTTATAAAAATTCCTTCAATATGACAAAAACTCCTAAAATAGCATTTTTTTTTCAATAAATCCAGCACTACCATATGAAAACTTTATATTCTTTGTGGTTTTTGGTATGGAATTTGTTTAAGCAATTGTCGTAACATGTCTTTAAATAAATTGTGTCAAAAAATAATTTGTCGCGCCATTTTTTTTATAAAAAATTCCTTGAATATGACAAAAAACCCTAAAATAGCATTTTTTTCTATAAATCCAGCACTACCATATGAAAACTTTATATTCTTTGTGGTTTTTGGTATGGAATTTGTTTAAACAATTGTCGTAACATGTCTTTAAATAAGTTGTGTCAAAAAATAATTTGCCGCGCCATTTTTTTTATAAAAAATTCCTTGAATATGACAAAAACCCCTAAAATAGCATTTTTTTCTATAAATCCAGCACTACCATATGAAAACTTTATATTCTTTGTGGTTTTTGGTATGGAATTTGTTTAAACAATTGTCGTAACATGACTTTAAATAAATTGTGTCAAAAAATAATTTGTCGCACCATTTTTTTTATAAAAAATTACTTGAATATGACAAAAACCCCTAAAATAGCTTTTTTTTCTATAAATCCAGCACTACCATATGAAAACTTTTTATTCTTTGTGGTTTTTGGTATGGAATTTGTTTAAACAATTGTCGTAACATGTCTTTAAATAAGTTGTGTCAAAAAATAATTTGTCGCGCCATTTTTTTTTATAAAAAATTCCTTGAATATGACAAAAACCCCTAAAATAGCATTTTTTTCTATAAATCCAGCACTACCATATGAAAACTTTATATTCTTTGTGGTTTTTGGTATGGAATTTGTTTAAACAATTGTCGTAACATGACTTTAAATAAATTGTGTCAAAAAATAATTTGTCGCGCCATTTTTTTTATAAAAAATTACTTGAATATGACAAAAACCCCTAAAATAGCTTTTTTTTCAATAAATCCAGCACTACCATATGAAAACTTTTTATTCTTTGTCTTTTTTGGTATGGAATTTGTTTAAACAATTGTCGTAACATGTCTTTAAATAAGTTGTGTCAAAAAATAATTTGTCGCGCCTTTTTTTCTATAAAAATTCCCTTGAATATGACAAAAAGCCCCAAAATCGATATTTGTCCCTTTTTTTCAATAAATCCAGCACTACCATATGAAAACTTTTTATTCTTTGTCTTTTTTGGTATGGAATTTGTTTAAACAATTGTCGTAACATGACTTTAAATAAATTGTGTCAAAAAATAATTTGTCGCGCCATTTTTTTTATAAAAAATTACTTGAATATGACAAAAACCCCTAAAATAGCTTTTTTTTTTCTATAAATCCAGCACTACCATATGAAAACTTTTTATTCTTTGTGGTTTTTGGTATGGAATTTGTTTAAACAATTGTCGTAACATGTCTTTAAATAAATTGTGTCAAAAAATAATTTGTCTCGCCTTTTTTTCTATAAAAGTTCCCTTCAATATGACAAAAAGCCCCAAAATCGATATTTGTCCCTTTTTTTCAATAAATCCAGCACTACCATATGAAAACTTTTTATTCTTTGTCTTTTTTGGTATGGAATTTGTTTAAACAATTGTCGTAATATGTCTTTAAATAAGTTGTGTCAAAAAATAATTTGTCGCGCCATTTTTTCTATAAAAAATTCCATCAATATGACAAAAACTCCAAAAATTGCATTTTTTTCTATAAATCCAGCACTACCGTATGAAAACTTTTTATTCTTTGTGGTTTTTGGTATGGAATTTGTTTAAACAATTGTCGTAACATGTCTTTAAATAAATTGTGTCAAAAAATAATTTGTCTCGCCTTTTTTTCTATAAAAGTTCCCTTCAATATGACAAAAAGCCCCAAAATCGATATTTGTCCCTTTTTTTCAATAAATCCAGCACTACCATATGAAAACTTTTTATTCTTTGTCTTTTTTGGTATGGAATTTGTTTAAACAATTGTCGTAATATGTCTTTAAATAAGTTGTGTCAAAAATAATTTGTCGCGCCATTTTTTCTATAAAAAATTCCTTCAATATGACAAAAAACTCCAAAAATTGCATTTTTTTTCTATAAATCCAGCACTACCATATGAAAACTTTTTATTCTTTGTGGTTTTTGGTATGGAATTTGTTTAAACAATTGTCGTAACATGTCTTTAAATAAATTGTGTCAAAAAATAATTTGTCTCGCCTTTTTTTCTATAAAAGTTCCCTTCAATATGACAAAAAGCCCCAAAATCGATATTTGTCCCTTTTTTTCAATAAATCCAGCACTACCATATGAAAACTTTTTATTCTTTGTCTTTTTTGGTATGGAATTTGTTTAAACAATTGTCGTAATATGTCTTTAAATAAGTTGTGTCAAAAATAATTTGTCGCGCCATTTTTTCTATAAAAAATTCCTTCAATATGACAAAAAACTCCAAAAATTGCATTTTTTTTCTATAAATCCAGCACTACCATATGAAAACTTTTTATTCTTTGTGGTTTTTGGTATGGAATTTGTTTAAACAATTGTCGTAACATGTCTTTAAATAAATTGTGTCAAAAAATAATTTGTCTCGCCTTTTTTTCTATAAAAGTTCCCTTCAATATGACAAAAAGCCCCAAAATCGATATTTGTCCCTTTTTTTCAATAAATCCAGCACTACCATATGAAAACTTTTTATTCTTTGTCTTTTTTGGTATGGAATTTGTTTAAACAATTGTCGTAATATGTCTTTAAATAAGTTGTGTCAAAAATAATTTGTCGCGCCATTTTTTCTATAAAAAATTCCTTCAATATGACAAAAAACTCCAAAAATTGCATTTTTTTTCTATAAATCCAGCACTACCATATGAAAACTTTTTATTCTTTGTGGTTTTTGGTATGGAATTTGTTTAAACAATTGTCGTAACATGTCTTTAAATAAGTTGTGTCAAAAAATAATTTGTCGCGCCTTTTTTTCTATAAAAATTCCCTTGAATATGACAAAAAGCCCCAAAATCGATATTTGTCCCTTTTTTTCAATAAATCCAGCACTACCATATGAAAACTTTTTATTCTTTGTCTTTTTTGGTATGGAATTTGTTTAAACAATTGTCGTAACATGTCTTTAAATAAGTTGTGTCAAAAAATAATTTGTCGCGCCTTTTTGACACAATTTATTTAAAGACATGTTACGACAATTGTTTAAACAAATTCCATACCAAAAAAGACAAAGAATAAAAAGTTTTCATATGGTAGTGCTGGATTTATTGAAAAAAAAGCTATTTTAGGGGTTTTTTGTCATATTCAAGTAATTTTTTATAAAAAAAATGGCGCGACAAATTATTTTTTGACACAATTTATTTAAAGTCATGTTACGACAATTGTTTAAACAAATTCCATACCAAAAACCACAAAGAATAAAAAGTTTTCATATGGTAGTGCTGGATTTATAGAAAAAAAAAGCTATTTTAGGGGTTTTTGTCATATTCAAGTAATTTTTTATAAAAAAAATGGCGCGACAAATTATTTTTTGACACAATTTATTTAAAGTCATGTTACGACAATTGTTTAAACAAATTCCATACCAAAAAAGACAAAGAATAAAAAGTTTTCATATGGTAGTGCTGGATTTATTGAAAAAAAGGGACAAATATCGATTTTGGGGCTTTTTGTCATATTCAAGGGAATTTTTATAGAAAAAAAGGCGCGACAAATTATTTTTTGACACAACTTATTTAAAGACATGTTACGACAATTGTTTAAACAAATTCCATACCAAAAACAACAAAGAATAAAAAGTTTTCATATGGTAGTGCTGGATTTATAGAAAAAAAAATGCTATTTTAGGGGTTTTTGTCATATTCAAGGAATTTTTTATAAAAAAAATGGCGCGACAAATTATTTTTTGACACAACTTATTTAAAGACATGTTACGACAATTGTTTAAACAAATTCCATACCAAAAACCACAAAGAATAAAAAGTTTTCATATGGTAGTGCTGGATTTATTGAAAAAAATGATATTTTAGGGGTATTTGTCAAATTCAAGGAAATTTTTATAAAAAAAATGGCGCGACAAATTATTTTTTGACACAACTTATTTAAAGACATGTTACGACAATTGTTTAAACAAATTCCATACCAAAAACCACAAAGAATAAAAAGTTTTCATATGGTAGTGCTGGATTTATAGAAAAAAAATGCAATTTTTGGAGTTTTTTGTCATATTGAAGGAATTTTTTATAGAAAAAATGGCGCGACAAATTATTTTTGACACAACTTATTTAAAGACATATTACGACAATTGTTTAAACAAATTCCATACCAAAAAAGACAAAGAATAAAAAGTTTTCATATGGTAGTGCTGGATTTATTGAAAAAAAGGGACAAATATCGATTTTGGGGCTTTTTGTCATATTGAAGGGAACTTTTATAGAAAAAAAGGCGAGACAAATTATTTTTTGACACAATTTATTTATTATTTAAAGACATGTTACGACAATTGTTTAAACAAATTCCATACCAAAAACCACAAAGAATAAAAAGTTTTCATATGGTAGTGCTGGATTTATAGAAAAAAAATGCAATTTTTGGAGTTTTTTGTCATATTGAAGGAATTTTTTATAGAAAAAATGGCGCGACAAATTATTTTTGACACAACTTATTTAAAGACATATTACGACAATTGTTTAAACAAATTCCATACCAAAAAAGACAAAGAATAAAAAGTTTTCATATGGTAGTGCTGGATTTATTGAAAAAAAGGGACAAATATCGATTTTGGGGCTTTTTGTCATATTGAAGGGAACTTTTATAGAAAAAAAGGCGAGACAAATTATTTTTGACACAACTTATTTAAAGACATATTACGACAATTGTTTAAACAAATTCCATACCAAAAAAGACAAAGAATAAAAAGTTTTCATATGGTAGTGCTGGATTTATTGAAAAAAAGGGACAAATATCGATTTTGGGGCTTTTTGTCATATTGAAGGGAACTTTTATAGAAAATAAGGCGAGACAAATTATTTTTTGACACAATTTATTTAAAGACATGTTACGACAATTGTTTAAACAAATTCCATACCAAAAACCACAAAGAATAAAAAGTTTTCATATGGTAGTGCTGGATTTATAGAAAAAAAATGCAATTTTTGGAGTTTTTTGTCATATTGAAGGAATTTTTTATAGAAAAAATGGCGCGACAAATTATTTTTGACACAACTTATTTAAAGACATATTACGACAATTGTTTAAACAAATTCCATACCAAAAACCACAAAGAATAAAAAGTTTTCATATGGTAGTGCTGGATTTATTGAAAAAAAGGGACAAATATCGATTTTGGGGCTTTTTGTCATATTGAAGGGAACTTTTATAGAAAAAAAGGCGAGACAAATTATTTTTTGACACAATTTATTTAAAGACATGTTACGACAATTGTTTAAACAAATTCCATACCAAAAACCACAAAGAATAAAAAGTTTTCATATGGTAGTGCTGGATTTATAGAAAAAAAATGCAATTTTTGGAGTTTTTTGTCATATTGAAGGAATTTTTTATAGAAAAAATGGCGCGACAAATTATTTTTGACACAACTTATTTAAAGACATATTACGACAATTGTTTAAACAAATTCCATACCAAAAAAGACAAAGAATAAAAAGTTTTCATATGGTAGTGCTGGATTTATTGAAAAAAAGGGACAAATATCGATTTTGGGGCTTTTTGTCATATTGAAGGGAACTTTTATAGAAAAAAAGGCGAGACAAATTATTTTTTGACACAATTTATTTAAAGACATGTTACGACAATTGTTTAAACAAATTCCATACCAAAAACCACAAAGAATAAAAAGTTTTCATATGGTAGTGCTGGATTTATAGAAAAAAATGCAATTTTTGGAGTTTTTGTCATATTGAAGGAATTTTTTATAGAAAAAATGGCGCGACAAATTATTTTTTGACACAACTTATTTAAAGACATATTACGACAATTGTTTTAAACAAATTCCATACCAAAAAAGACAAAGAATAAAAAGTTTTCATATGGTAGTGCTGGATTTATTGAAAAAAAGGGACAAATATCGATTTTGGGGCTTTTTGTCATATTGAAGGGAACTTTTATAGAAAAAAAGGCGAGACAAATTATTTTTTGACACAATTTATTTAAAGACATGTTACGACAATTGTTTAAACAAATTCCATACCAAAAACCACAAAGAATAAAAAGTTTTCATATGGTAGTGCTGGATTTATTGAAATAAAAAGGAAAAAAAATCGATTTTGGGTTATTTTTTAAAAAATAAGTGCGACATTTTTTTTCTTTTACGATATATTTACGACAAATTTTCGACAAATTCTCACATATTTATTTTTCTTGTTTGAGTTCATTTTACCCTATTTTGAGGGGTGGTAGTGCTAACTTGACTGTCAAGTTAGCATTACCAGGGGTTAATTTTTAAGAAACAAGCGCGACAAATTTTTTTCTTTCACGACAAATTTACGACAAATTTACGACAAATAATCCAATTATTAGATTTTAAAAATTTTGAAGTGGTAATGCTAACTTGACGGACATCTATAAAAGCATTTTTAAGGAACAAAAAAATACAGTGAAATGATTTCATACTCAAATAGACACATTGTATCATCACGGTTTTCAATTTTTGTAAGATAAATTCTTTTCCTCTTTTTCTTAAAGTTATTTTTTGATAAAATTCCGAGCAGTTTTGCCAAATTTTTCAGGACGAGTCGAGTCCAATTTGAAAAATTTTAGAGCCGAAAATAGCCCCACTCAACTTCAAGGGTCCCAATTAGAGACTATTGATCAATTTATTGATAACCTCTGGTCCCAAATTATCAGTTTGTTTCGTTAGTATACAAATTCATTATAGATTTTTCAAAAGTTCTCACCTAAGCAAATGGAAAATATAAAAAAATTATTTGTCTGTCTAAATTTTTAAGGATCTTAAAATCACCCAATTTCAAAACTAAATAGCCCAAATTGGAATTTATCGCAAATCACAATTTGAAGGAGCGAGTGAAAAGTCCGAGTAGCCTAATTCGCGATAAAAAGCCCGTTCTGGCAACTTTGATTCAGAGTCAGTTATGTTCATTAGGATGGTCGTCAAAAGAGGTCATCGTAAATCGGTTCTAAATGAAGACAAAAAATTCCCCAATTTTTTCATATTTGAATTTTCATCCCCTTTTTTTTGCAGACTAGGTGATTCACATTAAATCTGCCAAGAAAATTCAGAGCATGTAAGTTGGAAGTAGATAAAAAAAGAATCCCGCGAGAGGGGGGTTATATTTTTCCCCAATTTTATTAAAAAACATAAAAAGGAAAAAATAATTAAAAAACAACGGCAACACTTACAGTATTGGTTTGTAGTTTTTCGGAAAGCCAGAAATCCATTCTACTATTATGACTAAAGTTGTAGACATTTAAATGTCGCATAACCTTTTCAAGTGCATTTTTAGTCACGAAAACGAAGTGAGTCTTATGCATGAACAAGTTTTCTTTAAATTCAAGATGGCAGCCATAGCAAAACATCCAGGAGTTCAAAATGCTTTTTTTTTTTTTAGACTGTTTATGAATTTCTGTAACTACTAAAAGCAACCAAAACCAATGCATTTCAGCAATTTTTTTTTGTAGGTACATACCAACTGGGCTTCTACATTTATCTCTTAAAAAAATCTCTACAACTTTGCTTTTTAACTGAAAATTTTTGAATTGTTGCTTTGTACAAAACCGATGCTAAGGTTTTAACTCCATAAGAAACATTTCAGATCAGATTTGAAATAAAGTGAAGTTAATTATAAATTTCCAAGGTAGCTTTGAAACTAAAAACAAAATCAAGTTTTTTGTTGAAATTGACCCACTCGACACACGACACTCATATAGTATACGAATGAAATCAAAACGGACGGAATAAGAAAAAAAAAATCCGTTGAAGCTCAGACATTCAAAATGGTTTGAATTTGGAATCTGGAATAACAGAGTGCTTCCACCTAGTATGGTGAAATTTAGTTTTAGATTTAGTCTTTGACTAAATAGGAGTGAATCTTTAAAAAAGTGGTATCGGAGTAGAATTTTTTTTTTATCGGAGTAAATCTTCTCCCACTGAGGAGTGCGCTTGAATATTATCATTTCACATTTTGCAATTTTCTAAGCTGAGTGCTCTTGAAACAAAAATGAAAGCCAGGAATAGACCTTCTTTTTATACTTGATCTGTAGAATAAGGATTAAATTGGTTTGCATATCAAGGTTTAATAAATATCTAATATTTTGATGATGGAGAGAGGCGAGAAATTCAAACAACAGTAGTATCTTTCGTCATCCTGTGCGTCTTGATGCCTCCTGTACATCGAGGAAGAATTTTAACACATCATGGATGGACCAATCCGCTTCAAATTTTGCACAAAATATTTTTGGTCCCGCGAAATTAGGCCCCTAGTTAGTACGAAAATCACGGTCTGGCAGGCTTGCCGCGATCGAAAGATTACCATCAGATTTTTCAAAATGCAAAAAAAGGGTCAAAATTAACCTACTTGAACAAGGCTGAAATTTATTAATAATTTAGTTTATAAATTCTAATGCATGAACAAAATTATGCCAGACGGGTTTGACGGTCGAGAGCGCCTGCCAGACGAGTCTAAAGCTCTTAAAGATTAACAAAAAATATTGAATAATTTGAGAAATTTGTTAGGTACAAAGCTAAAACTTAGTTTGTGTATATGCTTTATTCGTGAACAGATTAGTCAAAAATAAAGATCAGGGAACATTTCCGCAATTTTAAGTTAGCCACCTTTTTTCAAAATTTAAAATAAGTGCCAAAATACATCATTGATTAGACAGAGAAATGTACTATATATAACACGTTAACTGCGTATAATCCTAGTAAATATTAAATCAAGTAAGCAAATTGTGATATTGTTCTTTTACTGTAGACCCAGAGTTGCCACATACTGTTTCAAATTTTTATAAAATTGACAAAACTGAAATGACTACCTATACAAATCTAGTTTTCGCACATATGTAAGCTAATACCATCTTGTATATAAAAAAAATATACTTGACGAGTTGGACGGTCAAAAGCTCCTGCCAGACGAGCTTAAGGTTTTTAAAACGGGAGACGGACACAATCCCGAAATTCTGAATCCAGAAAACCCAAAATCCCGAAAATCCAAAATCCCGAAAACCCAGAATCCCGAAAACCCAGAATCCCGAAAACCCAAAATCCCGAAAACCTAAAATCCAGAAAACCCAAAATCCCGAAAGGCCAAAATCCCGAAATTTTACTTGAAAAAAAAAGAAAAAGGTAAAAGGTTACAGCCATTACTGTGACTTTTCTGACAAAGTTTTTGGCCAAATTCACATTAAAGTTCTGATATCGATACATGATAAAGTATTAAAAAACAGGACACAATGAGTACCTACACATTCACATTCACATATGCTTTCTCTCCTTTCAGTTTTTCTTATGTACAAATATTTTATTGTAGCGATAGCGTATCGGCATTGGCCAAATAGTGTGGATCTGGCCTTATTGAAACTTAATCAAATAGTTTTAACAAATTAATAACTGTTTTGTCCCACAAATCTAAATCTTAACTGAATTCCGATAATTAAATCGTTTTTAAACCCTCTTCCGAGCTTCAGCATGTTGTTTTGTATTTAATATTCTGAATTTAAAAAAATAATTTTTAACTTTTATCGTGCTTTGCTTGTTTTGTGCCCTAGGCACATTATATTCCCAAAACTTTCGTACATTAAGTTTTTTTTTTATACAAAAATTGGTTTTAATTGATCATATAATTAAAACGGTTTTATTAAACAAATAAAGTAAGGAAGTACTTATTTTCGAAGTAAGTGCATCCATCTTCATTTAAAATAAAACATATAAAAGGTATATGGAAAATCTATGAACATATTTAGGAAACGTCTTTAAAGTTCTGATTTATTTTCGTTTTCTTCTTTATCTCGTTATGTTTTACTTAGTTCTTCAAAGCTAATTATTTTTCAGATGAAAATTTTAACCTAGTTGTTTTTGCCTTTCCCATATAGGTAAGATAGAACAGAAATTATGAACATCAAAAATCTAGAAATACTTTTCCTGAAATTGAAATCCCGAAAAATTGTATAAAATGCAAAATTTGCGCAAATTTTTCATTTTATATAATTTTTCGGGATTTCGGGATTCTGGTTTTCCGGGATTTTGGGTTTTCGGGACTTCAGGTTTTCGGGATTCTGGGTATTCGGGATTTTAGGTTTTCGGGATTCTGGGTTTTCGGGATTGTGGATTTTTGGGATTTTGGGTTTTCGGGATTTTGGATTTTCGGGATTTTGGGTTTTCGGGATTGCGGTTACTTCTTGTGCATAACAAAAAAATACCAGACCAGCCGGACGGTCAAAAGTTTCTGCCAGACGGGCCTAAAGTTTTAAAAGTTGGTATTTTAAAAAATATCCTTTTTTTCAAATTTCAAAAAACAAGAAATCTGGTAAGGGACGGAGTGAAATATTTATATAAGATTTTATGTGTAGTTGCAGTTCACACCAATTTTGAACAAAAATTCTATAAATCAACGTGAACTTGGACAAGAGAAAATCAAAGTCCTAACGTATTAGAAAAGTTATCAAACAGGAGAACTTGGTTGACTCTACTTTTGAAGAATGTATGCTCCAGTTCAGAGTCAACAGTTGAAGTTGAAGACCAAGCTTTAAAGTAGTTAAAGAACTTTCACAGTCATTTTTGAATGCACTAATTTTCAGAATGCACAAATGATTTACATAATATACACAAATAGTACACAAATATACACAAATAGCCATAAATACATTTTTGCACCCGATCAGACGATTGGTGTATCCCAATACACAAATTATATACACAAATCATTTGTGTATCTACGCAAACGCGGCCTCTTATACCTAGGAGATCGAAGCATCTCCCGACCAAAACTATACTCGGAAGTTTTACAAATATGCCTGGCTACTTTTTTAAAAACCGGAAGGAAGGTAACCTATGTAGTTACTAAAGGATTTGGTTCAGTGTAAAACAGGTATAGCGCCTACTTTCCATGCTATTAGGTATTCGAAAATGGCTTCAATGATTTTTGTAGAACTTGTATGTGATTATCAGGGTTGTTAAAGAATGTTATATTTTGTGAATGCAATCATTAAAAATCATTTATTTAAATCAATCAAAAGATTGCATTCATTGACTTAACTTTGAGACTGCGAATTCAAATTCTGCACTCACCATTCATTTGGCTTCATTTATCATTTTGTCTCCCATTAATTTCACAGCAATCAATTGGATGCAATCTTTTAGGAAATCGTGCATTCTTTGCATTGATTTGCATTCATTTGCAGTCTTTGCATTATTTTGAATATTTTAAACCACATTAATTTTGTTCCTTTACCTAATTTGTTTGTTGCCTTTTAATTCTTAATTAATGAATTCTTTGAATTCTCAAACAAACAAAACAAATTAGGTAAATGAACATGTGAATTAAAAGATTGCTAGAGAGTTCAAAAGATTTCAAAATAAATCAAAAATATTCAAAAGAATGCAAATTAATTCATATGAACCCAAACGAATTCGAAGAATGCAAATGAATGCAAATATTGTAAAAAAAAAAAAATGCAAAGAATGCATGAATTCTTAAAAGATTGCATTCAATTCAATATTAATTGCTGTAAAATGAATATGAAAAATGATTTGTGATGAGTGATTGCAGATCGCAGTCTTAAAGTGAAGTCAATAAATGCAATCTTTAGTCGAAGTCATAAAAGATTGCATTCACAAATGATTTCATTCTTTTACAACCCCGCTGATTATAACTTATAAAAAGTGTTCAGGACTAGAGCTAATAGGTTCACACTTTGAAAATATTCCTATGGCGTTTTTGGAGGACAAAAGTAAGTCAGGTTTTTTTTTTGGTTTTTTGACATAAATTAATTATTACACTTAATCCGATTTAAATCCATTACGGTCACTTATATTATTTTAAACCCTTTGTAGTTCAAAATAATTTTATTTTATTTAAATCGTTGTTTAAAAAAAAAGTGAAAAATGAAAAAAGTTATTGTTTTTTTTTTGTAATTTTCTCTTTGCATCGTCATTGGGGTGAATAAAATCCAATTAGTGTCGAAGAGATTCTATAAACATAGTTACATTTTTTTTAACTGTAAAAGATCTCTATTTTTTCCTGTTCAGCGAGCGGGAGTAGGGATGTGATGGCCATGGCAGTTAATGTTTCGTACTTTTCCAAACTTTACACCATCAACCAACAAACCTACTTACATTATATACAACTCACAAAGCTCATAATCAATATAATGTGTGTATATTTACTGGGCCAAGCGAAATATCAAAAACAACAAATAAAAAATAAAAAAAAAATAATAACAAACAGCAAAAAACTCTCGTCAAGGATTAAAAATAAAAACCCATTGGCTGACTCTGGATGATGGGTTGCAGGAATGGCGGCGGCGACGGCGAAGTATGATGTGGCATGATGGTGGCTGGTATGGGTTTTTGTGTGTTTATGATTATATCCCTGGAAATATTTCAGGTTAAATGATGCTAAGCCGCCCTTGGATATTTATTTATTAATACAAAAGAACCGGGGAACTGGCTAATCATCCCAAACAATCTAAAGTGGGTGGCTGCTGTGGTACAGGACAGAGAAAGTATGAAAACATAAAACTCAATAGCTGCTAGGTACTCACCTACCCTCCCAAAATGCTTCCATCAGACACCCTCCCCCAGTCGCCCTTATTCTGTATTTAATGGTTCGTTCAGGGAAAAAAAAATTGTGTGGTTTTAGTTGAACATCAGACGTCGACGTCGACAACGACTCCGACAATGATGATGATGATGATGTTGATCCAAAGAAAAACCATATCACAGCCTTCAACCCTGTCATAAAAAAAAGAACAGAAATACTTCTGTTAAGGTCCACCGACCTCCGCTCCGGCGATATGGCTTGAATAAGCCAATTCTTCCTGCTCATACCCCACGGAATTCGGACCATCAGATTTGTTCTGTGTTTGCTGAGGTTTATTTGTTTTTCTCGAGGGTTTTTCATTTTGATATTTTTATTTTCACCCAATATATCGTGGAATTTTTTCGGAAGCTGAGGCATGGGGGTTGGCTTGGCCAACCCGTATCTATATAGCAGCCCCACATGCCACAGCGGCCGCTGTACCGTTAGTTACATCGAAGCGTGAAATATTACTTCGCCAGGTACTCCAAAATGCTGTGGGTTCCTCGTTTTAGATTTACACTTGGTTGCTTGAATTTTCGTTAACAACATTGCTGCACAAAACTCGATGTTTCGTTTTGCAAATAAAATAAAAAAATGAAATAAAATAAAATAAAACCTTATAGACAAAAAAAAAAACTGCGAAGTAAATTGCGCAATGAATGGGCTTTTGCGTGGAATTGGGATTTATTTTTTATGAGTCCTCCAATTCTTTTTCGGTTTTTGCGATACTTTTTGTATGCCTAAGTGCGTATAAATGGAGTTTATATTTTATGATCATAAAAAATGAGAGCAAAACCAAGCAACAAACAAAAATAAATAAAAAAAAAAAACAAAAAGCAAGCAATAATAAAGGGGTGGATAAAGGTGAATTATATGTTTGTTCTTTCTAAGGTGCGGAGGATTAGGTTTATTTTTTATTGCACGATGTTATTTCGAATGTTGTATAACAGTTATAGGTTTTGTGAACCTTAATGGATTGGTTACGGGTTTTGGACTAAGTGCGGTGTGGGGTTGATTTTTTTATTTTTTCATATCAAACAAAATAAACATTAAGAAAATGGGATTCTCAAATATAATATAGATATCTAATGGCCAAAAATAAATTTATATTCCATATTGTTGTATTGTTATGGTGTTTAGGGGTGAAAATGATCAGTTAAGGTTTATGTTGTGTTGGGTTGAGGGATTTCTGTTTATGGAGCGATGTTGATTGTTATCATTATGTACTCAAGAAAACTTCAAAGGAATTGACAAAAGAACTTCTTTGGGTATATGCATATACAATACCCTCGTATTACTTGCATTAGATCCACAGGAAACTTAATTTAAGTAAATAAAAGACAAAGTAACACAAGTCGGTACATAGGTATTTTCTTTCAAAAGGTTGGAGAAAACAAGAATAGGTTTAGTGGGTAATTTTCAAAACTGAAATTAAAGCAATTTTTGGGAGCCAACCTGATCAGCAGAAGAACTTTTATCAACACTTCTAGACCGGGAGCCCACAGCAGATTTTGGGTGTGAGTGATAGCAAAAAAAGAAGTATAGGCGTCGAAAGCTTCATTAAAGGCTATTCAAAAAATTAAAGTCTTGCAGTCCACAACTGGGGCCTTTGCGAGAAACAGTGCATCGAAAAAAAATATGACTGCAACTTCGAGGATAATTGTGTTAGCCGAAATTGGTTTTCACTCCTCCCTAGATAAAGCCAAATTTTTTTAATTTTTTGAATAGTCTTTAATGAGGCTTTCGACGCCTATACTTCTTTTTTTGCTATCACTCACACCCAAAATCTGGTGTGGGCTCTTAGACTATTCTCAAATATGTTAATTTTGTTTTGGACGCAAAATTACGATCATCAAGGGAATTGGTACATAACAAACTGCATAGGGACCTTCCCATACACAGTAGGTAGATACTACGAAATTATGAAATTTTTAGTTACCTATGGGTCGACTTTTTTGAGTACGGTTTGATCAACAGTACCTGCTTAGAACTTAAGAAAATTGAATTGAAAATTGAAGCCGATCAGGGTTTTAACCCCGCCAGCACTAACTTTTCGGAGCAGATTTGGAAAAAAGTGGTGTAAAGTTAAATATCCGGATTACTAAATTTAAAAATGAAAAATAATCAAGCAAAAAAAATGTATTTTTTATGTATCCATTTTTTTTTAGAAAATTTGTCTACCTGCATTTGTTTAAACACAAGAGGGTACCAAAACAAGTAGTTATGATGTTAAAACTCTGTTAGACTGTGCTTAGAGAAGATTGATCCCGGACTGGTTAGTCTCATCTTGTTTACATTTAACACTACTTGGAGGCGCCTCAAATACATGAAAAAAACAACTTCAATGCTTTGCACATTGAAACAACAACTAATAACACTCAAAACACCGATGTTTATGTTTTCGTCATGCCTCGTGACATCCCTGACCCCGCACTTCTCTTATCCACAAGCTACCGTGATACCAGACTCAATCTTCCCAATCTAAATAGTACCATTTATAGCAACGAGAGAGAATAAAACAGTGCTGGCATTTAGTATCATGCAGTTTACAAAAATTTCTATGACTAAAAAGGAGTAGAACCTAAGAGAAGCGGTGTGTCGAAATAGATTTTTTTCTTTACCGAAATAAATCTACTTCAATTGAAGTACGGTTTGAACGCTGAGCCAGTTTATACCACAAGGAAGTGCCCTTGCCAGGATGTTTTGGCGATGATTCCTGGAATCATTTTTAGAAAAAACTTGTTAGGGGGGAAATTCTATCGATAGAACGAAAGCACGTACAGAAATGTGCTATACCTTTTTTGAAAGCTTTTATTTCATTCTTCTTTTTTTTTTAATTTCTGAAAAACTAAGAAAAATTATTTTATATTTTTGAAAAAATTGAGATTTTTTTATTTTCAAGTTGATTTTTTTCAAAATTTTGTGTGTATTATTTTTGTTTAATATTGAATGCTCTTATCAAGTCGTAGTTAACTACTGTAGTAGTAGTTAACTACGACTTGATAAGAGCATTCAATATCAATATTAAACAAAATAATGGCACTTATACACACAAAATTTTGAAAAAAAAAATCAACTTCAAAATAAAAAAATTACAATTTTTTTCAAAAATCTTGACATTAACACTAAAAAATCATCAAATTAAGCAACTTGATTTGAAAAGCAAATACAAGAATTGAACAGAAGCTTTTTAAATAATGTGTAGCATTATTATTGTATGTAGTTTTTTTGGTTTTTAGTTTTATTTTCAATTAAGTCAAAATGAAATGGTTACTATGATAGTACAATCTATCCAGAACAAAATAATGTCATACAAGCAACTGCTTAAAACTGTTTGGAAGTATGGACATGGACAAAGAAAACAAATGAAAAAAAAAAGTCAATCTTATATAGATTGGTCCTGATTTACCGGTGGTTTTCATTCGGTAAGAATCTCACACTTTACTTGGTACCCAGTATTACCAAGTGTCTTTCAAAGAATTCTTACGAACAAAAAAATATGCATCACATCTTATATGATGTATATAAAGTTAGCAGGACACTTTTGGAAATTCATGTTAAAAACTATCCTATCATTAGTTGCTAATTAATTGCGAATTAGTTACGCAAAAAAAAAATTAATTGCTTTTTTGGTTTGCGAGAAAATGGGTGTCCTGCCAACTTCATATGAACTTAGCAGGACATTTTTTTCAAAAATAAAGATAATCGAGCTGAAAAAATTTGATTATTGAGAACTAATTAATTGCGAATTAGTTACGCAAAAAAAAATTTAATTGCATTTTTCGTTTGCGAAAAAATGGGTGTCCTGCTAACTTCATATGAACTTAGCAGGACAATTTTCTCAAAAATAAAGATAATCGAGCTAAAAAAAAGTTTATTAATGAGAACTAATTAATTGCGAATTAGTTACGCAAAAAAAAATTTTATAGCATTTTTGGTTTGCGAAAAAATGGGTGTCCTGCTAACTTCATATGAACCTAGCAGGACAACTTTCTCAAAAATAAAGATAATCGAGCCAAAAAAAAGTTTATCATTGAGAACTAATTAATTGCGAATTAGTTACGCAAATTTTTAGTGCATTTTTGGTTTGCGAAAGAATAGGTGTCCTGCTAACTTCATATGAACTTAGCAGGACACCCATTTTTTCGCAAACCAAAAATCCTATAAAATTTTTTTTTGCGTAACTAATTCGCAATTAATTAGTTCTTAATTGTCAATTTTTTTCAGCTCGATTATCTTTATTTTTGAGAAAGTTGTCCTGCTACGTTCATATGAAGTTAGCAGGACACCCATTTTTTCGCAAACCAAAAATGCAATAAAATTTTTTTTTGGGTAACTAATTCGCAATTAATTAGCTCTCAATAATCAAATTTTTTCAGCTCGATTATCTTTATTTTTGAGAAAGTTGTCCTGCTAAGTTCATATGAAGTTAGCAGGACACCCATTTTTTCCTAAACCAAAAAAGCAATTAATTTTTTTTTTTGCGTAACTAATTCGCAATTAATTAGCAACTAATGATAGGATAGTTTTTAACATGAATTTCCAAAAGTGTCCTGCTAACTTTATATACATTCTTATATGTGCCCTTTTGATGTGTAAACATCTTAGCGCTCGGTATGGGTAAAATTGAAAATCGGCTGTAACGGATATGGGCTCACGGTTCCGTTTGGAACCATTTTGTTTGTTGTAGGTAAGTAGAACTCTGTAAACTCGAATAGGTAAGGTAGTTTTCATTTTATACCCAATGGTTTTGGTATTTGTTAAGTGGAGTGAATTCCTTACACCCCGACTCCACAGTAGATAATTTCTCTCAGAATGTTCGTCTTGACATTAAATATCTAATGGAGTCACTCCGTTTCATATCTTGATTGGATGTCAAGATGCAATCATATCTTGACAGAGATATTTGACATACATTTTGCCAGGTGAAGATTTTGTTGCTTTTTTTGTAGAAATTTAATTTTTTGATGAGATGATGATGTATTTTTATTGTAGCTCAAATTATAAACATATTTTTTTTTCTTTCTTAAAATTATATTGCACAATTTACAGAGATATGGTATAACTCTACCTTACTACTAAAAAAAATAACATTTTTATCGCAATTATCACAGTTTGAAATTATACAAAATAAAACATAGAAGGAAAAGCTACAAGAAAAACCTTCTTAAAACTGTTGAAAGTGTTATCCAAGATTGGAGAGAATGGGAGGCTAGGAAGCACCGAAAAGTACTTATCTCAAATTAACAAACCAATTGAAGAGTAAAATAAATAAATAAATAAATAAATAAATAAATTAATTAATAAATTAATAAATAAATTAAATAAATAAATTAATTAATTAAATAAATAAATCAATAAATAAATACAAAATAAATAAATATATAAATAAAGAAATAAAGAAATAAATAAACAAATATATAAATAAATAAATAAATAAAAAAATAAATAATTAAATAAACAAATATATAAATAAATAAACAATTAAATAATTAATAAAACCATATATAAATAAATAAATAAATAACAAATATAAACCTCTGAACAAATTTAAAACAAATAAATAAACATAAAAACGAAATAAATAAATAATTTAACAAATGAATTAACAAGGAAATAAATACATGTATAAATAAATAAATAATTGAACAAAATAAATAGTAATAATTGTCAACAATAAACAAATAAATATAAAGCTATTAACCATTTTTTTTCGTGTTTTTTGTTTTTTTTTTTGTATTTTTTTTATTTTTTTTTATTTTTAGATAGCAAGATTCGAGATTAAGTAGTTTTCGGATGAACTACAAGATATATTATATCGCTCAAATAAATAATTTATTCTCAATGAAACTTTTTCGACATTGGCCAATGCGTGGAGATCTTCTGTAGAATAATGCCATGGTAGATTTAGCATCATTTTAAGTATTTTATTTTGAATTCTTTGTAACCGAAGTAAATGGCTATTAGCACATTTACCAATGTTGAAACCAACTGAATCTGATGAATACAAGCATGTATCATCTGCAAAAATTGCTGATTTACAGTCTGTCAAATGCGGAAAATCATATGTATATATTATATACAAAAATGGACCAAGAACTGATCCTTGTGGTACACCTGCAACAATTTCACATAAATCAGAAAGCGAATTACTGACTGAAACCTTAAAAGATCTTTCAGATAAAAATGAATTAATTATTTTTATAATAAAGAGTGGAAAATCAAGAACCATAAGCTTATGTAAAAGGCCTTTATGCCACACCGTATCAAATGCTTTTTCAACATCCAAAAACACCATTCCAGTGCTTTTCCCTAATGAAAGATTCATTTTAATATCATTAGTTATTCGGTGTACTTGATGAACTGTGCAGTGATGACTTCTGAACCCAAATTGTTCTGCTGGAAGTATATCATGCGTATTTAAATGCTCCGAAATTTTATTTCTTACTAGTTTCTCAAGACATTTGCTCAGAGAACTAAGCAAACTTATGGGTCTGTAACTACTAGATGAAGAGGGATTTTTACCAGGTTTTTGAATTGGAATAATTTTGGCAGTTTTCCAACTCTTTGGAAAATAAGCAATCTTAAAGCAAGCAGTGAAAAGGACTTGAAGAAATTTCACACCTGATTTTGGCAGATTTTTCAAAATTATATTTTTCAAGCCGTCGAATCCAGGACTCTTGGAATTTTTAAGACTGCTCAGTATAGTTTTAACATCCTGTAATGTTATAACATCATCATCAACAGTTAATTGTTGAGATCTAATAAGTGCAAGAGATCTTTGTACAGCAGATTCAATAGGGCCACTACTAATAATGTTGCTAGCTACTTGGTGATTTCTAGAATATTCACATGCTAAAGCATTAGCCTTTTGAAAATTTGTCAGTAGTACAGAGTTTCCTGTTTTTAACGCTGGGATCTGACTATTCTTTTTTCTAACTATTTTCACCAGGTTCCAAAATGGCTTACTAGCCTTATCCAAAGTTCGTAACTTTGAATTCCACGATTTGTTTTTGTAATCATCAGTAAATGATTTAATTAAATTGTTAAGAACTTTAATTTCTGTAGAATAAAAATCATCTCTTGTTCTCATCCATAATATCCTATACCTATTCCTCAGTTTAATAAGTTGGACAATGTTAGTGGGAAGTGAATTTGTGTTTTCATGCAAAAACTTTTTTTTAGGAACAGACTGTGCTACGCTTTCGAAAGCAGCCGTTGTAAAACTTTCTACAGCTTCATTGATTTGATCACTATTGACATGATTAGGATCTATCTCTGGAAAATTTCCTAATTTGGAACGCATTACCCTTTTAAATCTGCCCCATTTAGCGTTTTTATAATCAAAAACCATATTTTCGTTTTCAAGAGGTGCATGATTAACACTACACATAACAGGAAGATGATCTGAACTTAAATCATTAATAACTATCGGCTGGCTAAAAATGTCTGGCCTATTTGTTAAAAAAAGATCGATGGTTGAAGGATTCGTTCTATTGTTGGGTGGTATGCAAGTGGGGTGTGGAGGATACAAGATATTAAATGGATGCCTAGAATTCATATCATATAATATATTACCCCATGCGTTTGCTCTAACACATCCCCAATTCCTATGCCTACAGTTGAGATCTCCACCAACCAAAAAAATTTCATTTGAAGAGACAAGCTTACGCAAATCATTTTTTGAATTTAATCTTTTACTTTCTGATGTATTACCTCCTGGAAAATAAACAGAAAATATTTTAATCGAATGCCCATTTGTGAATGGTATTTCAACACCAATATTTTCTATTACCTTTGTATCAATAATTGGAAGTAA
Organism: Dasysyrphus tricinctus; assembly: GCA_963921185.1. Lineage (NCBI taxonomy): Eukaryota > Metazoa > Arthropoda > Insecta > Diptera > Syrphidae > Dasysyrphus > Dasysyrphus tricinctus. Next base: position 112,035,355 of record OY992533.1, read on the forward strand.
TCTATGTTTAATTTTTCTTTTAATAACCACGGCAACACCGCCTCCCATTCTCTCCTCTCTGTCTAATCGATAGCATTTATACTCTTGATTAGATATATTTATGTTTTTGTCAAGCCATGTTTCATTAACAAGGCTTACATCGATATTATTCTTGCTTAAAAAAGCAAAAAATTCTACAGATTTATTCCGAATGCCTCTAGCATTCCAACAAATTATATTTAAGCTAGTGTTTATCATCATTTACCTGCATATAAATACTTAATTGCTAATTGTGCAATACAATTGAATTGTTCTACTTTTGAACTACATTGCCCAAGAAGAGTTATCATCTCTGCAGTCAGAGAATTAATTTCGTCCATAGAAAAGAGAGCACCAGTGTTTGTGTTGTTGGGTCCCTTAAAACCGGTTTTGTTGATGTTGTTTGACCAGAAATTGGAGTTGACATTACTGCTTGCACTAGTTCTATTCGGTGCTGCTGCTGTTGAGGTCGATGATACATTGCTCTTGTGGGGTTTAAGAGCGGGAAAGTCATCGGGATTTGATGTATATGTATGTGGCTCGTGATAGATTCGCTTTGTGATCGTACCTGATTTATTTCTTGAAGATAGTTTTTCTCGAATTTCAAAAAAACTTTTACGACTTATGCAAACAGGATCGGTAGATTTATGGGTTTCCATACAATTTGCACATTTAATATTCGTTGATTTACAGTCTTTCGTGTCATGGTTTTCGGAGCAATTAGCACAGTGAGTTTTAATATGACAGTGTTTTTCTCCGTGGCCATACATTTGGCAATTGTAGCACTGGGTTATTTTGTTTCGTTGTCTCCGAGCAAAATCCCATCTCACTTGCGTTTTAAAAATCGAACGACAATTCTTTTTTAATTCACTCAATCTAATTGAACCGATATCTAAATAAACCAGATAGAACACATCAATAAATTGGTCGTATTTTTTTTTTATAAGTTTTATGTTTTGGCATTTTAGTCCAATTGAAATGAGTTCTTTTTTGAGTTCGATTGTGCTCAGTTCATGCAAACCATACAACATGACTTTGAATGACCTTTCTGATGGCAGATCATGGGTATAAAATTGCCAATTTTTTAGTTTTAATGCTGCACACACTTTATCATAGGTGTCAAAATTTTCACAAATTAGTTTGATGCCAATAGACATTTTTTTAAGAAAATAGTTTTCTAGTTTTAATTCAGATAGTAAACTATGCACAGTTTCACTATTTTGTTGAAGAACGCATACAGACGGAATTTTAGATTTCTTGTTTGAAATTGGTGGTGAAGTTATTTCATCATCGCAATCAATGTCTTTTTCCGAATCTGGATGAGTTTGAAGGGGTATCCAATATTTTGGATTTTTTTTATTGGAAGACATGGTGTCTTCACCATTAGGGGATCGAGATCTTTTTGCAATTTTGTGTTAATTTGTTTTTACTTTACTATACCGCACAGAAGGTAAAACGTCGTAAGCGTTCAGCGTGCCGATTGGTACTGATGAAATTTAATTTTTTATTTCATTATTTTGTATCCATATGCTGCTTTTGATGTTAATCTCTGCAATCGCGGGTGGCAATTTTGGTTTGTGATATTAAGCGTTATTTGCAATTTCTTGATTTGAAATGTCATAACATGATTTGCCAAGTGGCGCATTCTTTTCTGTTTCTCTAGTTGGCTGTGGTTAATGTGTCAAAAAGAAGTGTTGTTATGTCATATTTAAAAAAGTTACTTTGAGTAACTTTTCATTTAGGAACGACAAAAGCTAAAAATATGGCTGATCTGTCAAATTGGGTGAAAAAAAGTCGAAATAAATTTGGAATTAAAATTCAAGAAGAAATTGTGATTTCATTATTGAAAAGAACTTTTATCAGCACTTCGAAAATGCATACATTTTTCAAATTAAATTTCATTTAACTTCATTCTAGCACAAAATTGAATATTTAAGCAAAAATATTTCCATTTTTTTTTTATCATTCATTACTTGCACTAATTTCTTTACTACAAATCGATCAAATCAGATAAAAAAATGTCCAAAAACCTGGACAAAATTTCCAAATTTGGAATGGCTTTTTGTGTTGAAGATATGGAGAAAATAGAGAATAGAGTAGAGAGAAAATACAGAAACAAAAGGATAAACGGGGATCGGATAGGTATATAACACTCTTGTCGCATTGGGATCCTGTTTGTTTTATTATGATAATCTAATCCGGATCAGATCTGGGGGATAATAAAATTAAACTATTACATATTACAAAAATGAGATCAATTCCAAACCGAACGATCGAGAAGCAAACAAAAGATAACTCAAAATGAAAACATCGTGATTTCAGCTGCTTTTAACGGATTAACCATTTCAACTCAGTATCAAAGAGATGAGTTGGAAAAATGTACTCAAATTTACTTTTTGACACTTTAACTTTGAATCCAGGAACAACTTTGTCACGTCATAAAGTTTTCTCGGAAGGTGTTTTTTAATGGGTAAATTCATTATAATTTGTGTCGTGCAACCATTTTGCTTTAGCGCTTGTATTACAGATTCCTAATTTTTGCAATACGTGGTAATGACCCGATCCCTTACCTTCAGGTGAAAACGAATGTTAACACATCTTCCACGCGAGTCCCGCTACTCACACATTTTTTTTATTTTCTAAACAATCATTTATTTAGACATTTCAAAAATGTGTAATTACATACACATATTTAAAAAATAAACTTTTTTTGCGTACATTTAATTTTTAAAAATTAACGTTATTAATATAACTACCCTCTAACCTGATGTGCCGCAATTTGAAACCGCATTCAGAAAATTAAAACAAAATAAAGCCCAAAAGCATTGGAATTCTGTATCTTAAAATATCTTTTTAAATTATGGGGAACTATTTCTGAAGAAAATGCACATCTTGAAAATTCACTGAACTATGTAGATACCTACATTATGTTCATAGAAAGCTAAGGCAATAGACAAGACACAGCATATGAATGTATCTTTATAGCTACTCTATTTCAATATTATTATTCCAAAAGTCATAATAATATAGTTTCAGCTGTTGGCAACTGTAGAGATTATTATTATTTCAACGATGATATGGTTTTGCCCAAGAGACATTATTCATGATTATAATCTATCGACCCAAATTTCATAATTTTCGCGAGCCCTAAGCTATTATTGATATTTGAAGCAGAATTGTATACTTCATTGCCTATGTAAACATAAATTTGTAAAAAAAAAAATATTTTTTTAATTATTTTTTTTTCTTGGAAATTCTTTCAGCACTATGAGATACATTTTAGCATCAGGTATTTCAGAAAATGTTCTTCATGTTTTTGAAAAGGAACTTAATCTATCGGTGGTTTTCCAAAGAGTATTGAAGAAAACTAGATTTTGTTTGTGTCGGTTGAAATAAAACCAATAAAACCTTAAATACCTATAGCTGAAGAAGACAAAATCAATGTCTTTCTTTTTTCACCATGACAGAAGTATTTTTTTTTTTTTACAAAATCACTTGTTTTTTTTTTCTTAAAATTTAAAACGGTTAGAAAGTTATTTATAGTCTCCTTTCTGTTAAAAAGTCTGTTATCGTAGGCACAAAATTAAGTGTTCAGGAGCCTGGTTATTTTTCACAAGTAAATCAAGTATTTGTATGGAGAAACTTGATTAACTAAATTTTTGTACACAAAACTTTTTCTGACGATTCATTTAAATTTTTCTCAGAAAGTCAGAAAGTCCAAGTGGACTTAATTTGTTTTTCCTCTGAAACCCTCAACTATTATAAAACCTTATGTAAAATGTAGGCTTTTGCAAGAATGATGCTCCAACTGATAACAGCCTGTGCTCTCTATGAATTTCCTCATATTTACCAATGAGACTAGATCGTCCAGTTCTCCAACAAACCTGTTTCCCAAGTAACGGAGGCGGCTTGTTTGGAGGTTTGGACAATCGCAGAGCAGGTGTTTAATGGTTTCTATTTCTTCTACATCCTGACAGCTCCTACAACAGTCGGGTGCGAGTACACCCAATCTGGTGGCCATTGTGCCAATGGTGCAGTGACCCGTTAGTACACCTATCAAGATTCTAATGTTCTTTTTACTCAGCGATAGAATATACTGAGTTTCCTTTTCATTAATTCTAGGCCATAGACTTCACGCAGGTGGTGAGATCCTCCGCGGTAATTTATGTCTATACAGGTTAGCAAATCAGGAGCATCTATTTGGCCATTTATAAGTTGGTGAAGAAATAGTAAATCATTATTAACACGCCTTTGATATAAGGTTTGGAACTGCAGTAGCTGGATCCGATGATCATATGGTGGAAGGTTGTACGAATTAGCCCAAGGAAGACCCTTCAAAGCAAAGCGAATGAATTTATGCTGTATTGATTCAAAACGATTTTTATGAATTGCATAAAAGGGATACCATATTAGCGAGGCGTACTCTAGATGAGGTCGTACATAATAATTGTAAGGAAAGGGTAACATATGGATCACTAAATTCCTTAGCCCAACGTTTTATAAATCCAAGCATGGAGCTTGCTTAATTAACGATGTAATTAATGTGTTCAGTCAATTCTAAATTTGAGCTAAAGTTAACACCCAAGTCCTTGAAACTAAAGATTTGACAGAGTTTTTGCTGCGAAATAGAATAATCAAACGCACTTGCAATTCGCTTTCTGGAGAAAGCAATTGTTTGGCATTTGATAGGGTTAAGAGAAAGACCGTTCTAACCACACCAAATATTGAAACTGTCAATATCGGCTTGCAGAAGAACGTGATAATGGTTAGCTTTTATTGATTAAATATCTTCACATCATCAGCAACTATTAGAATATCACTAGAGCGTATGCATGAAACAACATCATTTATAGCCAGGATAAATAAAAATGGGCCTAGATGACTTCCCTGGGGCACACCGGAGTGAGCAAAGAATGAATTTGAAAGGCAGTTTCTAAATCTTACTAGGTACGATCTATTTTCAAGATATGACTTTATCCATTTGATAAAGAAAGTTGGAAAACCAAAAGCTTTAAGTTTGAAGATAATAATGTTGTGACTAAGTTGGTCGAACGCTTTAGAGAAATCAGTGTATATGCAATCAACTTCACTTCCATTTTCTAAGGCATAAGAACACTTATGCAAGAATGTAAGTAAGTTTGTTACTGTTGATTTTCTTCTCACAAACCCATGCTGTTGACCACATATTAAATTCTTGGTATGGAATGCTAAGGTCTCACACACAACTTGTTAAAAGAGCTTTGGTATACATGACAGTTTTGATATAGGCTATAATTAGAAATATCAGTTTTATCACCCTTTTTAAAAATTGGAGTTAGGAATGAAGTTTTCCATAAACAAGGAAATTTGCCTGATTTAATAGAAAGATTAAACAAAAATTGAATGTCTACACTTTTTCAATAATATAGGGGGAATTCCATCTGGTCCAGATGAGAAATCATCATTATTTAACGATGATAGTAATTCTTAAACAGTACTCTGTTGCACAGCGAAATTATTGCAATTCGTTTGGGCATAGGAGTGTAAATTTCTGAAATAATCTTCATCAATATCAAAAGGCATGTCCACAAAAGAGTTATGAAAGTTTTTCGCAAATGCGTTACAAATATCGATGGTTTCTTTCAACTCACAATTTTCATATATATGAAGTGTGCCGGGTAACCATCTGAGTTTTTCTTCGAATTTACAAACTTCCAAAATGCCTCGGGGTCTTCTTTAAGAGATTTTCCCATTTCGTATACATGATTGGTGTATAGAGACTTTGAAAGAGAATTAAATTCTTCGAAAAGGGCAATGTAAGAGTTGTGGTCAACTGAAGAAAGAGTTTTTAAATAGGTATATTTTCCGACGAGGAATTGTGGCGCAGGACAAGCCAGGAGTGGCTGCACGTTGACATAAGAAAGCGTAAATGGCAATGGATTGGTCACACACTGAGGAAACCAAACGATGAAATTGCAAAGCAGTCATTTGAATGGAATCCTCAGGGTGCACGGCGGGTTGGAAGACCAAGAATAACATGGAAATCAACAGTTCTAGCAGAAGCAGACTCCCAGAGAAAGACGTGGCCACAGTTAAAATATCTATCTGCAGACCGAGAAGGATGGAAACGATTTGTTGGCGTCCTATGCCCCAACCGGGGTTACAGGACTTGATGATGATGATGATATTTTCCATGCTCTATTTCTTCTTTTGGAATACAATTATAAAGTATATATGCATGAGCTGATAAAAACAAAAATTTAAAAAAAACTGTCAACTCAAATCCGTTCAGCCGATAATTAGAAAATTCAAAATAAAAAAAATGTTCTATGACATAAGTGTAAGATTTTACAATTTTTGGTAGTAGATCGTACCAATTTTATTATAGACAAAGTTTAATCAAATTCGTAGGAGTCGATTTAGAGAAAAAATATTTTCCTTTGCGGTTTTTTAACTTTTCTATGGAAGTGGAAGGTACCGTTATTTTTTCATAAATGTGAATTTTTTCTAAAAATATTTTAGATAGTACCAAAACATTTTTAAGTATTGAGTTTCAAAAGAATCGATCATATCGCTTTCGAAATATTTGATTTTCAAAAAAAAAACTTGGAAACATTTTCCAAAAAATATTTTTTTTTTAATTTTGGCAATAAGAAAAATTATTGAAATCAGTCATACCGTTTTGAAAAAATCGAAAATTTAAAAAATGGTTCTTTGGGAGGTACAATTAGTAAACATTTTTTGAAAAATAGTTTTCCACCCAAAGGAAGCCTTTACTAAAATTAATTTATTGATTTTTGTTTTAAGAAAAGTTGTGGAGCCGTTTTTGAGAAGACTACGATTTTGTAAATTGCTTAAGAAATTTGTATGGCATCGTTATTTTTGGTTCTAAAAAAATGAAAAAACGTGTGGGCATAATCACCAAAAACCATTATGTACCAAGTTTGAAGAAAATCGATCAAGCTGTTTAGGCTGTAGATGTAGACGAACAGACAGACAGACAGAATTGTGCCACCCACTTTTTTGGCGTTCTCTATCATCGTAATGTCATGTTTGTACTACCTATATTGCAAGTAAAAAGTTTGGTTAAGAAATTAAAAAGAAAATCAAATCAAAATGCATGTTCAATGATACGAGTTTCTAAAACTTGTCTTACGAAAAAAAGGAACGGCAGCTAAGGATTGGTAATTACTGCGTAAGATATAGCCTTCAGATATTGGACTCTTTAAGTAGGTACCCTTCTCTAATAAAACAAATCTTCAGAGCCTTGTAATAAAATATTTGTCTCACAAGCAAAATCTTTGTGCGCCTAAAAGCTCCATGGAATGAGGAGACGGGATGATCTACAAACCTTTCTTATAGCGCATTTTTGCAACACAATTAGCGGATTCATTTTGTTCCGGTAAGCACTCCCCCCCCCCCCAACAATATGTAGTTTGACAGGAACTCATATGTAGATTAAACCTTGCACAGTGACGTTAGAGCTAAGGGTAAAAAACTTAAGTTAAGTTTTGTTGCTTACAAGAAGTTTATGTTTATCAAATCAAACTCTCAATAAGTGCACATCATGATTTAAATCAGCCACTAAGTTCAATAAACTAACGGATCCTTACTTCACCAACAAGAGGTTGTTCAAACATAGAATTAATAGGTACATATGTATATGTATTAAAAAAAGTTTGAACCAAGAACAGATCCCTGAGGCACTTAAAGAAATATTCTAATTTTAAAACAATAATAAAATGCAATTGAACACGATTCAAAAAGTGATGGTTCATGCAAAAAATTAACCAAAATTACATTTCTTTTACATATTTTTTGTTAAAAGTACAAAGTGTCAAATGGAGTTAGAACGATACCATAAGTAGGTAGGTATAAATAAGTTCTTGACGATTTTAAATTTAATTAAGTTCTGTAGAGGTAGGTACCCAATAAAAATCTACCAAATCATCTGTATTATTATGCTAAATTAACTAAATTAATAAATCCACCTCAGGTTGAGTGAAAAATGTCATTAAATAAAATTAAGAACAAAATCGTCCAAATTATTAAAATCAAAGTGGGTTCCTATAATTATTTGTTGTTTTCTTTTCCTCAGTGTATTTACCTCAATTACTACATACTTATTCCACAAAATATTCTTAGCTCGAATGCAAATTATCCTCCAATCACTTAAATATCTAACTATCATCTATCACAATAATAAAGTTTTCTTAAGGTTGTAGGTATGTAGGTATTTCAATTTTGAATCTTTCTGAAATACATATCTCGCTGGAAACAAAAATATCGCTCTTAAATTTTATAACGTCAACATTGTGAAAATAACTAGAAAACATTGTACACTTAAAGCCCTTTCCTATTAAAAAAAATGTAAACATTTAATAAGTCCTAATAAAAAAGTAGGTACCTACCTACATTATACATAATTGGAGACATATTTACCTAGTTCTTTTAAGACCTACCAACTATTTACACAACCTTTTAAACAACAGAACCAATTTAATTATTTACAAAATGTAAACATGAGAAATTGGTAATTAAAATTTAATTTGAAAACTTTTTTGAGGAGAAAACTTTTTTTTAAATTTATTTTCTCTAGATACAAAAATATCTCATACCTATCAAGTGAGCCCCTTTAATGTTTTATCAAAGTGTTATTATAGGTATAGGTACACACACTTTAAAGTGGTTCTTAATATAAACATTGAGTTAAAAAAAAATTACAATAGATATTTTTATGTTAGGTATGTTCTATTTCCATTCATAGTCGTTTTCTATTCTTAAGCTTTATTTCGAGAGTGTAACGCCCCCATAAAAGCATTGAATGACAATTCAAATAATTAGGGCACGTATTCAAGCAAGCAGCTTGTATATTCCCAAAAACATATCCTAGTTTTGCTATCCAAAAACAAAATGCTGAAATTTATTAATTGGTAGGTACCTACTTGAGTTTTGTTTTTTAAGTTTATTAATAAAAAACAAATATTTTGTGTTTCTATTAATTGAGTGTAACGCCCCTGAATTAAATTATAAATTCTTAAGAAAAAAAGCACTTTTAAGATTAAAATTTTAACATACCTCTCGAGAAAATCACAAGGATCCATACAGTTTCCAGAGTCTATGAGAAGTTATCCTTTATCTTTTGCTTTTTAATGACGTCGGTCGATGGAGAAAAGAACACACAATTTTCTCTATTTTTTTGTGTACAATGACATATAACCGTTATAAAACACGCACATAAGTATAAGTATAGAGACCCATACACACAAACACAAGCAGCTAACAAAAGCACATCATTCTCCAAAATAGAAAAAAAAAGTTAAACACAAAAAACGAAAACCAACAAAAACTTAAATTTGGAACAAAATTATACTCGCAGATTGTGATTCTGACACTGTTGTGTATTTTATTGGAGCTTTTGCCAATAATTGCACCAGTTGTTGGAGAACTTATCCTTTTTTTTTGTTTGAGTTAAGGAAAACCAAGTATTTTCTACACGATTCTTGTGTAATCATACAAAATTCATATGAAAGGACTTGTATATTTTTTGTTGTTATTTGAAATCCTTTATATCTCTCTATTGAGGCCACTTGCACTTAATTTTTTTTTTTTTAAATAAAAGGCTCATTGAAAGAGGACCTAAGCGCGTTGATTGCGTTTTTGCTCCTTACGGAACCCGGTTCGTTTTTATTTTATTTTTTTTTTATTTGTGTTTGCCTCGGGTAAGTTTGTAGAATTTGTAGTAAAAAGGATATCAGAGCATTGGATCTCTTTGTTGTTGTTTTTCTGAGGGAATAAATCCTTTTGATAGAGGACAGACAAAAAAAAATCGCGCACGATATTCCGTGGTTAACTTGTTACACGGCAAAAGTATCACGACGACTGCTCTAGCCCAGATAGCGGCACAATTCCATTCACCTCTTACGAAGCCTGTGAATTCCAAGAGGAATAAAGCTTTTTTCTATGGAAATTCCCAATGCGCAGGAGCTGGAATTTTACAGAGAATTCCAGAGCTTTTTTTCTGCTTTATTTTTATTTTTGATAAGTAGAGTTTCCCTCAAAAGAAATCCTGTTGTCGTTGGTCCTGGTGGTGGGATGTTTTTGAATGTTGCACGTGTTGCTTCTATGCTTTTAAAAGGACAATAAAGAAAAATTTCCCATTATTGTGATGATGGCCTGATTTCCTTTTCAAACTAACGCAAGTTCTCGCGCTCTCTTATCTCTTCTCTACGTTAAGTTTGTGTCTTGGAATTCAATCCCCTTTTTTCGGGGGTGGAATTCCATGAGTTCTTTCAAAATAAAAACATCAAAGTTTAGTCTTTTTCATTTTTTGTTTTTTAGGTCTCAGGTGGAAAATTGGAAAATAATTGTACACCACCACCCAAAAATCCGCAAACCCTCATGCAGCGTATAGAGATTGGAATTTTATCCTTGTTGGCAGTACCGTTTTTCGATATTCAACGGGAGTCCTTTTTGTTGTTTTTTTTTATGGGCTTACTGGGTGTATGCGTGGGTACGATGGTTGTGAATCGAGATTTCAGTTTAATGTCAAAGTATTTCAGAAGGACTCACAAGGTGTGCAAAAAAATAATATGAAAAAAAAATAACGATATTCTATATGTAAAAACTTTTGCCACCGAGAACTCTGTGTATGCTGTATGGAAAAACAAACATCCCTTTTGAGTTTTGGGGGCAGAAAACGGGTCGTTTATTGTTCTTGCATACTGCAATGAATGTCCTTTATGTAGGTATGGTGTGTGCTAGCTACTTGCGGGGGAGGAGAGCGCAAGAAAAAAGGATCCCGGATTCAAGCTGATGGGGGAGTAGATGTGTTTAGATATAGTTAGCTGACTAGTGGAGTCAATTTATTGCAGAGTTGACTGCATGAGTTTTATGGGCAATGGCAGTGCAGTAGTAGATTTCTTGTGTGGTATTTTTTTTTTTTTTACTTCATTCCACTTTTTTTTATTATATTTTTATATTTTGTTTGCGTTCGTGTTTTTTTTTTTCTTTTGGAAAACCTTACTATAGGGATGTCATAAAGTGAACATTAACCCCTTTGGTGGGTGTTTTTTTTTATTTTCTTATTTTTTTTGTTTTTTGAAATTTGGTTTTTGCGTGGAGGTTTTTAGAAACAGAGGAAATTATATTATTTTTTTCTCAAATATGTTTGTACCTACTCGACAGTAAAGGGTAGTTTTATATAGATGATGATGATGATGGGAATTATACCTATTAAGATCGAGGATGTCTTTCTCTGAATTTAAGTGGGACAGTATAATATAGAGTTACCTAGTTTTTTTATAAGTAAACATTTTCAGAATGTAAGCTAGGTACCTACCTCATATCTGTATAATAGTGTATAGTGTCAACTAATGGGGTGGTATTATTTCTTTTTTTTCATGGTTCGGTCTTATATGAAAGGCGTGATGCTCTAGTTAAGATTATTTATGGAGGGGAATCAAGTAAAAACACTTTTTTTTTTATCAACGTGAATGTACCTATACTTTTATAAACTTTAACGTGCCTGCAGCTGATGAAATATTTTTCTAGAAGCAGGGTTAGTAATATGCATGACTGAACAGAATATCACAGTTTTTATATGATATGACTCAAAATTATGATGAATGTGGGTTTTTGTTTGCAGAATAGTAAACAAAAATTATTGTTCCTTTAACCAAATTGGAATATAATTATGTAGCAACAATTATTAAGTTTAAAATGGGTTACCAACTCCGGAAAAGTCTAGACCCAGAGGTTTTCCAAAATCTTCTTCGTTCCTACCCTCCCATATTATCATGAAGTGATAGACCAAGAGCCCACAGCAGATTTTGGGTGTGAGCGATAGCAAAAACAGAAGTATAGCAGTCGAAAGCTTCAAAAAATCAAAGCCTTGCAGTCCACACTGTGGCCTTTGTGATTAAACTGTGCATACAAAAAAATGAATGCAACTTCGAGGGTAATCGTGTTAGCCGAAATTGGTTTTGACCCCTCCCTAGATAAGCTCCTCTGATCATCGGACCGTTTAAAAAATTCGAAATTCTGAGTGAAAAACTTTTTTTCTTATCGTCTGGCAGGACGAATTAAACACTCAAATGATCTCAGATTCCGTGATATGGGATCCACGGAGCTTATCTAGGGAGGGGTGAAAACCAATTTCGGTAACTTTCAGAATTTTTCGTCTATCACTTTTAGAGGTAGCAGGCTTCTTGCCTCCTTTCATATCGACACCATATTTTTGTTTGTTTCTCAGATAATATTGTAGATCAAAATAGAGATTCTGTTAATTTTTTTTCCGAATTTGTATGTCCCGTAAGTCCTTGATCATGAAAACTATAAATTCGCACGTACTCAATCGCGCCAAGAACTTTTCCTCCACTTATTCTCGTCTTTTTTTCAATTTTGTTGTGCCATGTCGAAGAAATTCTGATATATAAAACCCAAAAATAGCTTGAAAAGGTCTGACCTTCAACAATTTCAAAGCAAAAGTGATGATTAAGGCTGCAAGGGCTACGATTTCCATATGAATTTTAAGAAATGATAATAAAATGTTTAATGACGTTAAGTTTAAGATAGTGTGTTTTTTATTCTCTCCTAAACTCGATTCTTTCTCAAATCCTATTTACAAAAATTAATTTTGTCCACTCAATTCGGAGTTATAACGGTTAATCACCCGCGAAAATTGTATACCTCTTTAAAAGATCAGGAGTGTATTATTTACTAATGAAGGAATGAAACGAATCACATTTTATCATCGTGTAAATGGTTGTTATTCTGACAGAATTAAAATCACAAAACTGACAAATGCAACTGGGGTTAAAGGTACTAAATGAAGATTTTCAAAATACCGATTCCACAATGTCGACTTCTATAATTAAGGTATTATTCATACAACACGTTTTAAACTTCGTAAATGAGTTTGTATGGGAAATCGCACAGATTTACGCAGCTTATAAGTTTACAACGTCTCAATAAAAAAAAATTTCGAATTATTAAAAAAACCAACTGATCAAGACATAGAAACGAATTTTCACCAACTTTTTGACATGTCATTTTCAAAACTCCAATTTTCACAATGTCAACCCTCAACAGAGGTCTACATTTTATGAATCGAGAATTCAAAAGTTTACATTTTAAAAGTTGACATTTTGGAAGTCGGAAGATGGACCATAGTTTTGGGAACAAGCATGCGCTAGAAATAAATATATTAATATAAATTCTGCAAACAGCTGATTTCTTATGATCAGCAGAAATGTACTAGAGATCAGCAGGTTCAAGGCCCCTGGTGGCGTCAGATCAGCAGGAATACTATGCTCTTGGTAGCTTTAACATCAACAGGTACTACTCCAATGACGACTTTGGCACATCAGGCTGGTGGATCAGTTGAAGGTATAATAACCTAATAACCTGGTGCCAATTACGACAATTTAATCTTTAAACTGACGATTTTTATTCACTTGTAGGGGTAGTAATTTTGAAAGCAATAGCCGGACTGTCTCGTCTGATGATTGAATTGGCGTCAGAAATCAAAACAAACTGATGTATTGAACAACTTTTTACTATTACCATGAGCATGAGAGCATGACCGAAAAGGTGACTATCCTTTTTAACACACTTTTATTAGTTTCGGCTGTATTTTTGTTTTGTATGTATGCATGAATGTATGTATGTAACGGAATCTTTGAACGCGATTTTGACCCACTTTAAACGGTCAGATTTGATTGAAACTTTGCACATTTGTCAAAGCCCGATGACAATACAATAATTCGATCAAAATATCCGATTATCCTGAATAGCCTCGCCAAGATTCATAGAGAGGTTACGCATGCGTGCAGCTCCAGACTTTACTCTTTGTTTCGCGCACTTGGCTAAGTAAAACGGAGAAGAGACTTTCTAAATCGAGATACAACATGTAAACACAACATCTGTACACATTAAAGACTGTTGCTTTATAGCAAATCGAACTAACCCCGAGGCCACACGAGCAAGTACTTGCAAGCAAGTTGCAATAGATACATACACCATTTGTTTACTAACACAAACAAACCCAAGCAACTTGCTTATCAACTGGCATGCAAGTTTTGAAGCCATGCCAGTAGTTAAGCAAGTTGGGAGACAAGAAAGTGGAATGCAAGTGGAAAGCAAGTGGGAGGCAAGTGGGAATGCAAATTACGAATTTGACAGGCAGTATATGTAGCCAACTTGCTTGCAAGTACTTGCTCGTGTGGCCTCAGGGTAAGTGAAAAATAAATTATAGTTTAAGAAACTAAAAACACGCTTTGAGAGTTAATCAAACTATAAAAAGTAAAAAATAATTCTTAGCATGAGAATAAAATTATCGACGAGAAAATTAATGTCACTGTTCTAAAAGCGTGGGGTGCCTTGTATGACATTTTTAAATTAACTATATATAGGTGACTGAAATATAATTCCGGTTCGTGTCTCGGATCGCTTAACTGGTAGAACTCTTGGCGCGTAACCAGTAGATCAGGGTTCGATTCCCAGTCCGGGCTGTCTGAATTGTTTTTTCGGTTACCTAAAATTATCCACTGAGTAGGTCCCCCATTTCGTTTATCCTTTCCCCATTTTCCTAATAAGCTCAAACTGGCGATATCGAAATTTAGAGCTCGGTATCAATCATTTCCATTTTTCACTTGTTTCATTCCAAAATGTAAAGTCATGATAACTTTTTTGGAGGTCCATTTACTATAGATGAACTCAGCCACTGCCACGGGGTTTGTGAAGGCTCCAGTCAGGCTAACTGAAAGGATTATTATCGCTTAAGAATGTCAATTTTAGTGTCTACCTGCCGCAGCTGCTCTACTATTGTCTCAACTTCTTCTTAGAATACAGAATAGCTGGGTGTGTTTGGATCGAAATATTCTTCGAATTATTCGGCTTTATCTTGAGTCTTCGTGCGACCTCCATACCGCTGCCTGTTTCTGATTTTTTGTTGGCATTATTTGTTGTCTTTTGTGTAGTACCTCGTGGCATGATGGTTAGTACGTAAGACTGTCATGCCGAAGGTGTGGGTTTGATTCCCAGCCGTGCCATCTAAAAACAGAAATGTTTTATCCAAGATAGAACCTCTTACCAGGAACTGAATCTGAATCCTCCAAGAGTATACTTGTCATGAAAAAGTTCTTCTCATTTAGCCGTTCGGACTCGGCAAAAAACTGTAGGTCCCCTCCATTCCTGTCAACAACACGCACACAGGAATGGTTGAGAGTTGTACGTCACTAGGCCCTGCCCAAGCAACACAAAAACTCTTGCAGAGTTCTTGAAATAAATTTATCAGCTCTTAATGGCATCTTAGCTCAGTCTTCTTGATACCATTGCACTTAATAAGCAATTTATGAACTCTTACAGAGATAATTTAAAGCCAATACTTATAAATACATCTTAAAAATACCTTATAGACATCTTTTTCAAGTTATTTTTTCATATCTCTTTATGAAACTTCTTCAAAACCTTCTTAATTCCTTAAAAATAAGAGTATTTTAAGAGTTTACTAGCTTGCTCTCTCAAAGACATCTTATAGACCTCTTTTTGAAGTTATTTTTCCATATCTCTTTATGAAACTTCTTCAAAACCTCTTTAACTCCTTAAAAATAAGAGTATCTTAAGAGTTTACTAGCTTGCTCTCTCAAGACATCTTGAAGACATCTTATCGACCTCTTTTTGAAGTTATTTTTTCATATATTTTTATGAAACTTCTTCAAAACCTCTTTAACTCCTTAAAAATAAGAGTATTTTAAGAGTTTACTAGCGTCCTCTCTCAAAGACATCTTGAAGAGAGGTCTTCCAGATATCTTTAAAGACATTGTTGCACTGATTTCTTATCTGTCAACTTGAAGTTATGTTTCTGTATAGCGAAATGAAATCTCACTATAAGAAGTTACATATATCTTTTAAAAATG
Source organism: Dasysyrphus tricinctus (assembly GCA_963921185.1). NCBI lineage: Eukaryota > Metazoa > Arthropoda > Insecta > Diptera > Syrphidae > Dasysyrphus > Dasysyrphus tricinctus. Next base: position 112,051,272 of record OY992533.1, read on the forward strand.
TTGAATATAGGAAACTGTTGGGATAAATGGAAAAAAACTGCCATTAATTTATTCTTGGAAGCAACCTAAGTTCAATCATATTTCCTGCACCATAATCTGATCAGTTAATAAAGTTCCTCTTGTCTTGCTATGCACTTGTTCAACACAGTTGTTGCCATTGATACTGGTTTGACATTTCGTTTTTTTAAGACCTAAAAAGTTATTAATGACCACTTAATGGTGTCTTATTTAGAAGTAATTAAGCGTGATTTGACTCTGGGGAAGAGTGACTATATCCAAGACGTTTTTTAGAGTTTTTTAAGAACTTTTTAAAACGTTTTGAGATTTGGAAAAAATATTAAATTATTTATGTGTATTTTTTACAGGGTGTCATTAACTTTAAAAAATTAAAATATTTTTATTTAAATGTTTAATTGATATTTGTATATTTTTTGGTTTGTTTGTCTATCTGCTACGCATGATAGGTTATATTTTGAGACCAAATGGCTACATTATTGTTATAAGCCGCATTTTATAAAACTTTTTGATCAGATTTGTATAATAGAAAAAGCGTTTATAATATGTGAATAAAACTTTGAAAATTTTGCGAAACTCAGAAGGGTGAAAATAGCTTTAATTTTGATGTGTAATCAAAACGTGGACTTTCCTCTGTGCAACATTACGGAGTATAGCACGTTTCGTAGCGTGTATTCTCGGAATTCTGATTTGACATTTTGACACCTGTCAAACTAAAAGTGTTCCAGTGGACCCAAGTGCAAAGGTCAGGCGTGACACTAGGTAATATCCACCTCCTAAATCGATTGGTGTGCTCCGCTTTTCGATCCGCCGTATCAACAGTTTTGGCACATTTTGACACCTGCCAAATTAAAAATATTCTAGTAGACCCAGAACGTCAGACGTGACACTAGTAAGTAATATTAATCAATTGGTGTACTCTGTTTCTCGATCCGCCGTACTAAAATTCTGAACTGCAAATTTTCGGGTTTCCACTGGAGCTAAAGCGCTGGCCGTGACAGCAGGTAAGAACAAACGTTTTTGTTTGTGACTTATGTAAATAATAAAATGCAGCTTTAGAAAAAAACAAAATAAATAATTGCGTAACTATTTATAAATAAGAGGCACCCTGTCGCTTACACGCCATATTTATTGATTTCAATTTCTAAAACTATTTTGTATAAAATATAATAAATGACAATTTGGGCTTAAATAATCGCAGATTCGTTTCATAATTTTGTGTAGACCTCTTAAAATAACATAATAACCCAACAAAATGCAATTAACATTTTTTTACTTCAGTAAAAAGTTTTTTGTCTAGAAAAAAAATGAAAAAAAAAAATGTAAATATCTTTATTTTTGTAAGCGCGTGAATTTTTAGGGGGGTAGCATCTATGACTTTAAAGTAAATATGATCGCGCATGTCGAAACACATTCTAGATATGCTTCACAAAATATGTTAAGACTGTCATATTAAAATAACTAACTTGGCCGAGCTTCTTATAAATGAAATTAAAACAATTCCTTATGTTTTCACCACTCATCTTAAGTTTCATTCCATTTCATTAAAATGCAACTCAATGTTTACATGCGTGAAAGAGAAAATATTATTTATTGCCATGATGCATGCGTAAAAGAGAAAAAGTAATTTTTTTTCTCGCTTCCGCGTTTACTTTTAAAGAGATTTTAAAGACCTTTTTAAGAGGATATTTTAGATCTATTTAAAACCTCTTTAAAATATCTTGAATACGTCGTCAATACATCAACAAAAGAAGTCCTCTTTATAAGCACTTACAAAGACATTAATTAGAACTCTTCACTTCATACAATTGGCTCCGCCCCTTTGGGCCTTTTTAGGTCTTAGAGACATCTTTAAGTTATCTTGCAGTGTTGAATGCTCTTTATTTAAGAATTCTGAAAGATATCTGTAAGAGGAGAATGTGTTGCTTGGGTGGTTCTCCACGAGCTGTTGCGCCACCCATTTTATTATTATTGTCTTTTGTCGATGGTCCTATTTTTACTATTCTATTCTATTCTCCTATTCACCATTTGGTAGAAAATTTATTGGGCGTGTTCCTTTCTTGAATCCTTTGCAGTTGTTTTCCCAATCATCATTGTCGACACTCACACAATCGAACAATTCTTTCTGAAAGATGCTGGTATTTGTCCTTTGAGGTTTTCGGTCTCTTCGTTGTTTATAGTGAGCTTCATTGCTTCGAAGGCTTCTTCAATTTCATTACTGGAAAGGTTTACGTTGGCATATGGCATCACAATCGTCACCTCGATTGTTCTTTGGGATCAATATCTAGTTGGTTATAGTTGGAATACCCATTATAACTTTACCATTGAACGAAACTTTGAACGTACTATCAAACATAGGGATACTTTCTTTAACTATACTACACGAATGTGAGATGCTTTGTCTTATCCAAATTTTCTCATTCGTCGATAGCAACTATGAAAGAAGTTACACTTTATGTAATCCTTTGTGCGGGAGGTCTATGGATCAAATAACCAGCCTTTGACACCGTATACAAACTAAAATGTTTCCTCTCAGTTTACTAAACATTTTTCGGAATTTTTCGAAACATTTCAATCTTATTTTTATCCCAAAGAAAGACACATTCTTTTCATTTATTTTTGGATCATGGGAAGACAAACCCCCCCAAAAAAAAAAACTCTTCATCATTTAAAACCCTTTAAAATCAAATCGGAGATGTTATAAATATCTTATTTTGGTTTTAGGTCAGCCTTTTTTGTTCAAGGCTGGCTAACAGATGAAAAAAAAAATAATCATGTGCCCTTGTCTATTTTATTTCCCAGCAATCTTAATCCTATCGATATCTTAACTCTTTTGGTCTTTACCTACTTTTTTTTTCTTTAAAGGATAAAGTATCCAATTAAAGAAAATGTCAAAACCTTTTCAGAAACCATACAATACACAGCCGAAGGCGGCAACACATAAAATTACCTCTTAAGCGGTTTATCGAATTATACTCCTTTATCAAGCCTCTATACTCTGCCCTCTACAAAATGGCTTCAAGCCAGCCAACAACCAACAACAAAAAAGAATAAGAAAAGAAATCTACAAAAAGAAGATCCCTGAAAAAACCATAAAGTAACATATTGAAAAGGATTCTCTCTCCTCGAAGAAACCATAAAGTGTAAGAAAAAAAAAAAAAAACTGAGCAACATGTATTGCGTAGGTACTTTTCAGTGTTCAATAATACTTAACATCAAAATTCCCTCTTCTTCTGCCCTCAAGTCACCAATTCATCATATAAACTGAGTCAGAGAAGTATCGGCCTCTTTATTGATGGATGATGACTGTTGGTGGTGGTGTGGCTTTATGTGAAACCAACTCAAATGCCTCCTTTTCCTGGCCAGGAATAAGAGCAAAGTACTTATAGTAATCCTTGGGGTGGCAGTGGCGCGGGTTCAGGTTCACTACCGTTACCCCTACCTAACCCAATTCCAACCCCATTCACAAGGATTTAATTTTCAAATGTAAAAGATACTTTTTTTTATTTTATAAGAAATCGACTGTATGAGGCGAGGGCCCCCCCCGTCACAATTTGGCATGAGTTCTTGCAAATAATATGGGGTTTGGGTGCGTGTATTATATTTTGTACTTCAATGATTGAGATAAATGATGAAGTTCCATCATGGCCCCAGACTAGACGTTCGTTGGGAAAAAGGAAATTGAAAATTTTGAAAGGTTAACAAAATCATTGTCATCCCCGTCCGGATTTAAGGGGATTGTATATGACGTGTTTGTTAATCTTTTGTACCAAATTTTTTTTTTTCCTATTTTAATTGAAATCAGTTTTGACTTCTATTTTTGAGAAGAAAAGACTCGAATTGATGTATTTTGATTGAAGTGCTATTGTTACCTGGAAGTATGAGTTGAGATCTTTGAGAATGGGGTACCTATTCTATTTGTCAATTTAATAGATAAAATATCTAAAGTAATTTATGTCTCTATCACAATATGAAGGCCTTCAAATAATATAGCTCGTTCATCAATCAAAAGAAGGGAAAGTTTGTTTTGGTGTTGTGGGGAAAATTTTGCAGGTAAATGTTTTATTGGGATAATATCTTTAGGACTGTGATGTAGGCTAAATGATAACAAACAATATTATTTAATCAACACCTATAATCACAACTTGTCTTCTTTGCCTGCATTGAAAGAAAAATATACGTACTCAGTACTTAGATTTATTGTATGTCATTCGAACGAGAGCTCTGTGTACCAAACATAGTGGTTATGTGCTGGTTACATTTCAATTTATTCGTTTATTCTAAACGAAATCTGGATACACGTTTGCTTTTTATACAAAATATCGCCTTATTGCATCCCTCACATGCTCAATTAGGAAGGCGTAAGAAGTACAGATGATAATATGTCCCCAATACATCATTTAAGGACCAGTTACAGTGAAATATGTAAGGACTACCTAAATAATGAAAGCCCAACATATTAACTCACGATATGTACTCTGTACATAACTTAAGACCAGCTACACTGAGAGATTTGGAGACTTTATAAAATTGAAAACCTGCAATCTAAATGGCAAAAAAAATGTTTGATATATTATATCCTAGTAAGTTATGTGCTGAGCACAAACATATTATGTACTGAGTACTTTTTTCGCTTAAATAAATTGTGTTGACAACAACATGATGTAAGAACGTTGATTGTAAACAATCATGATTGAAAACAGTCATGAATGAAAACAGTTATGATGAAAAACAGTCTTGATTGAAAATATTCATGATTGAACATCATGATTGAAAACAGTCATCATTGAAAACAGTCATGATTAAAAACAGTCATGATTGAAAAGAGTCTTGACAGAGAACAGTCATAATTGAAAACAGTCATGATGGAAAACAGTCATGATTGAAAACAGTCAAGATAGAAAACAGCCATGATTGAAAACAGTCAGGAGTGAAAACCGTCATGATTGATAACCATCATGATGGAAAACATTCAAACCAATTATTAATTCCAAAATTTCATATTCATTGATGAAGAGCTGACCAAAAAATATACCCACTTGTACTGGTACACCCACCAAAAAATAATAAAAAAAAACAACATATCAATAGCAAAAATCTTTATGAATGAACCCCTCCCATCAAATATTTGTTCTCAATTTAATATTAATTAAGTCAACATCAAAAAAGGTTAACCGATATTATCATTCTCAATTTTCTCAAAACCTCCTTGCCTTGTGTGTAGATGTGTTTAGGTATAATAATATGTAAAAGCCATATAGCCTTTCCGATTATATAAATATCGTTTGCTCCTCAAAGAATGTAATTGGCATTTAATTAATTCTCCGCCCCATATCCAAATAAGACCGACAACAACTACACTTCTATACTCCATCAGCCATCACCATTAGCCCAAACTAAAAGTTTTCGCCTTTGTATATAAGAACGAAGATCAATAATAAAAGATATTGAAAGTGGCCCCGAAACTATGCCGACAAACAGAACAGAAACCGAATTTACACCCTCGGAGAATAAATATTTGCCGAAAATTGATTAGGGTCATGTTTGCGTATGTATACAGTTGATAGACCTATAAGGACGCCAAGGACGATGATGATGATGATGATGATGATGGTGGCAATGACGACGACCGACACACCAAAAACGGTTGCTGGTCCGCCTCTGATTGAGCCATTTCCTAGCAGAGCTAGAGGCGAAACAATCTTGTTTGCGGATCATTTCGGTGACATAAAAGTGTTACGAATATTTGTACAACATCAATACCTTTTGCCGGTAAATTTGATGGATGAGAAAGAAAACCATCGTTATCGTCATCCGTCGTCCCTGTTGCCATCCAATCGTCCTCATCAAGCACCGTCGTCGTCGTCGTCGTCGTTGTCCTTTCTAGAGTTTCTTCACCATCACTAGTTATGCAAACAAACAAACAAACAAATTAATTATCCACCTCTAGCTAGTTCAGTTGTTTGAAAATTATTTTTAACCATCAGTTAAAGACACCCCACAGTGTAAGGAGGAAGGATTGGTTTTTTTTTTTGTTATTTTTTTGCTGTTGGGGGATTTCTTACTTCAAGAAGGATCCCTTTTGGCAGGAAACCTCATAACATTGCGACGAAATGCACATTTGCTACTTCTGCAGTTGTTAGTTGTTTACATTGTAAGCATCCTACAAGAAGCCATGGAGGAGCAATTCTTCGTTTTTCCAATAGATATGTATATTTGGTGTATTGGAGAGAGAGAGAGAGTGGGAAGTAAACATACATTTCACCTTTAGTTGGGATCAAGCTTAGTTATTTTATGTTTCGCAAATAAAACATTGAAGCGTCCTTTGGATCCTCTGGTGGTGGTTGGATTGCAGTTATGCGCGCATACATATTCTATTGCAAGGCAGTTAAAGAATGAATTTCACTAGCGAAGAAGTTTTTAATGTTGTTTTCGATAATTTTTGTGATAAGGAAATTCCCATTTCTGGAAATGTATGTACGTAGTACGAAGAAAGTACAAGGATAAGATGGAAGCAGTTGTTACATAATCAGAGTACAGCCAGAAGAGACACACCTCAAGGCGGTGTCCTACCTCGTTTTCCATATAGCTTTTAGTTATTGATAAAATTCTCATGAGAATAGAGTGTAACAGTAAAAAAGGTTGAGTACATAAAAATGATTTAGTCTAAGAAATGTCAGAAAATGTCGAACTTGTTACTAACGAAATCACAGAAATTACTTTGGGAAAAATGTTGTCATTGGAATTGGAGAATGCCCAAGTGGGAGCTCTAGTTCATTCTAGCATGATTAATAATGGAATCCTACATCCTACTTCACATCAGTCAACCCATATCGGTGGTCCTTCTGCAGAAACTTCTGTGATCGCATTGCTATTGGGGGGGGGGGGGGGGGAACTAGGGGGTAGAAATAAATATTCAAATGGCAAACTCCCGAGCTAGTTTTAGTTACTGGTAACTAGTAACTGGTAACTGGTATCTGATAACTGGCAACTGGTATCTGATAACTGGCAACTGGTATCTGATAACTGGCAACTGGTAACTGGTAACTTATAACTGGTAACTAGTAACTGGTAACTGGTATCTGATAACTGGCAACTGGTAACTGGTATCTGATAACTGGCAACTGGTAACTTATAACTGGTAACTGATAACTGGTAACTGGTAACTGATAACTGGTAACTGGTAGCTGGTAACTGGTAACTGGTAACTGGTAACTGGTAACTGGTAACTGGTAACTGGTAACTGGTAACTGGTAACGGGTAACTGGTAACTGGTAACTGGTAACTGGTAACTGGTAACTGGTAACTGGTAACTGGTAACTGGTAGCTGGTAACTGGTAACTGGTAACTGGTAACTGGTAACTGGTAACTGGTAACTGGTAACGGGTAACTGGTAACTGGTAACTGGTAACTGGTAACTGGTAACTGGTAACTGGTAACTGGTAACGGGTAACTGGTAACTGGTAACTGGTAACTGGTAACTGGTACCTAGCAACTGGTAACTAGAACTAGTCACTTGTCGCTCGACCTATTCTAGATTGCTTTTCAGAGTTGAACAGAAGCTTTAGGTTAAACTTTTTCAATTCTTAGCTACATCAAATAGATACCACCAACTTTGGCTTATTAGAGAATCATGTACACAAATAAAAAAATTGGAGATGAATTAAATTAGCCAAACAAATATCTTATTTTGAATACCATAGTTCTAAAGAAATTCAACTATTCAGATAAATTCCCAAGTAACCAAACATTGTTTCCAACGAGCCAGTAGATATAAGTTGGCACTTTGAGAACAAAGCTGGGCGTCTATTTTTTATATATAAAAGGATGGAAATTGCATACAACGTGGAACTCAAGTCATATGATAAGGTATACCTACGAATATTCATACAGTTTTTTTTAATTTTTGTTTTTATTCTTTAACACCCTCCGGTATCGCGCATCTTCCCTATTTTTATTTTTGGGGGCACAAATTGTTATTTCTATTTCAAAGTTACCATATACCTAACCTACCTACAATTTCCAGACATACAATAAATGAGAATCATCCTGTTTTACACATATTTCTAGTATTTTTCTTTTTTATTTATGTACAGTTTTAAAGGGCTTGTTAAAGATTCAACAAAAAAATAGTAATAAAGCTTTTAATCATATATTTTTTTTATTATTTAATTTGAAAAATCAATTTTGCAGTTTTTCAATGAAAGACCAATTGAGAAAAACGTATTTGTATTTACTGTACTTTCTGTATGTTCTTGTTTCTTGTGGTGTATCATAGAAGGCACTTTTCTTGTTGTATAAACTTTGAAAAAGAAATAACTACATATTTTATTAATAAAACTTTGATACTCAGCCTTCCTTGTTACTCTTTAGCTATGGGCCTAGATGATGACTAGCTCTAGCTTGAATTAAATGTAATGGACAAAGTTTATCCAAATTTTGTTGGCCAAGGCCGATGAACAAATTTGTATCCAAATTGTTTTGGCTGACTCCGATGAAATAGACACACAGAATCCCCCGCTTAGTTGCACTGGTCATTTAGTCTGAATGATTCGGGGAGTTCTAAACAAAAACATTAACCTACCTATTTTAGTGAATTGGCTGCAGTTTATTAAGATCAATTAAGTGGGAAAATCAATTAAGCTAGGTGCAACTAACCGAGGAATACTGTACACAACACTCAGCATGAAACAAGAACAGTGGGCGTGGCAGTAGGTGGATTTTAATACAAAAATATTTCTATTTCTTGTCACGTTCATAAAAACAAACTTTGAAAATATCATCCAAATTGTTAAAACCTATTCAGAAAATACAGGAATTAATGATAGTGGGCGTGGCAGTGGGCGGATTTTACTAAAAACAATTTCTATTTTTTGTTCTGCTAATAAAAACAAAAATTTAACTCAAATTGTTCTAGCTACATATGTATTTCTGAAAAACCAGGAATAAATAAAAAAAGGGTGTGGTAGTGGGCTGATTTTACTTAGGCCACTTCCTAATATTTTCATCACACTCATAAGAGCAAACTCTGAAAATTTCATCTAAGTTGTTTCTGCCGTTCCTGAGAGGAAATGTCATGCACTTAATTTGGCTGCCATTTTGTTTGAAATGAAAAAAAAAGCAAGACGACACTGGACTGAAAACTGATTTTTGTATATGTTTCACTATGACAGGCGGTATTACACGGTGTATGGTTGGCCTTGCATGTATGAAGTGTTAAAGAAAAAGAAAGAAAGAAAATGTGAAACAGAATTAAATCTATCTCAACATACATGTTTTTTGACGTTTCTCTTTTCTCTTTATTCTTTTTTTAGTTTGCTTCACTTTTGCTTGGATGCTTTTGAGTAAGGCCTAGTTTACAATTCCCGTGCGCAAAAAAAATCTATGCAATTATTCTCGCATATTAAAAATAATTGAGGTGAAATGCAAAACTTAAAGTTGGCATGATTGGTTTCATGGATGTCATGCAAAACAATGGACCGGAAATTATTTTGCATGCGAAAAAAGTATGGGGAATACATTTTTTCTGGTCGGTTTACACTTCCAAAAATAAATATATATTCACCTGAAAGCATTATTTGCATCTAAAAACCATTTGCATGCAAATAATGCCTTGAGGTGAATATACGTATTTTATTGGAAGTGTAAGCCGGCACCAAAAAAAAAAAAATCTTTTATTCACACACTTTTTTTCGCATGCAAAACAATTGCCGGTCCATTGTTTTGTATGACATTCCATGAAATCAATGGTTTTTATTTTGCATGAAACTGTAAGCCAATCATGCAAACAATTAATTTTGCATTTCACCTTAATTATTTTTGACATGCGAAAATATTTGCATAGATTTTTTTGTGTAAACTAGGCTTATAGAACAAAAATGTTGGATGGGGGAGTTTTAGTGGTCTGAGGAACTAACTTGCGATAATGAAAGGTAGCTGTCAAAATGCGCAAAGCGCATCTCGAAACATGCTTCATGTAATAGTCCGTGCAATACCGAATAGAGTTCAAAAGAAAATAATCAAGAGTTGCGCATTAAATTCATGCGTGGTTTAATACCGGTCTATTCACATTTTACATTTTCCCACTCCTTTAACTGCGGTAGCACGAGCCAGTACTGACTAGCCAGTAGCAATACACTCCCATGGAAAATTTGGAATGAAAAACAAACACAAATGCCAAATAATGTAATTTTTTTTTCCACAAAAGACTGGCCGAGACATTGTTTTGCGCGAAAAAAATTAAAATGGTGAGAATAAAATTTATTTTCTTTGGGCAATTTCACAGTTCGAAAAGTAAATTTTAACGTCAAACATTTTTTTTGCACAAAAATTATTCCCATCAGAAATAAATTTTAATTTTTCATTGAGGAACTCCATACTGGGCGTTACGAATTAAAAAAATTAACAAATTTTTTTTGGGATCAGTCCAGTGTTTGTTATTTTACTTTCGGGTGAGTTAAAGTATTCACCCTTCTTAGAAAATACTGAATCTATTAAATATCAAACGAAAACTTCCGTATCTATTCAAGTTTACAGAGTTCCATAAGCCTTGCTTACAATTCCCGCGTGAAAAAAAATCAATGCAAATATTTTGCACGTCAACAATTATTGACGTGGAATACGAAATTATTTTTTTTCCATAATTGGCTTACAGTTCCATGCAAAAAAAGAAAATGAAGCGGTAATTTTTTGCGTGCGAAAAAATAATGTGGTGAATGAAAAATATTTGTTTGGATTGTGGGCTTACACTTAAAAATTAAATATATTAACCTCACAGCATAATTTGCATGCAAATGGTTGTTGTATCCAAAAATAATTGTTTCCCATTCTTAGACCTATAGTTTATTAATTTAGGTATACCCTTGGCTTAGGCCAGGGCAAATATTTTTCGCCTTGAATTTATACAAAATTATACACATGTAAGAAATGGTTTTGAAATTTTTGATTTTTTTTGCATTGGAACTGAAAACTGCGACCTTCAACTACAACAAAAAAGAAAAACTTCCACCCTAATGATTGGGTATTTTAATCTTGTTGAATATAGTTTAAAGTGGTTTTTGAAAAAAATCCATGCAAGTTAAACTGGAGCTAACACAAATTGCGTATGACACTGATGAGTCCAACTGAGATTGCCAGACGAAACGCCAATTTGTAGCACTAAAAGCCGTAAAAAGCTATTTTGAAAGAAGCAAATGGTTCGGGAAGTAACTTGTAAGACCATATCCGTCAAGTCAATATGATGTGTCCTGTAATTCTGCCCACTGTCTCGTCTGTCTGTAGGTACAAATTATGTAGTACCTATACAGCTACAAGTCATAAGGGCAAGTCCTTACAATCTTAATGTTCACTTAATTATTATTTCTCATTGCTGTATCCCCATTTAAGTTCAAAGACGTAGAAGATTGTTCTATTGTTTTGTTTTGTGTTTGTGTTTCTTTTTTTTTTGTCGGTGGTGTTCAGTTTTGGTGTGTGGCTTAAATGGGATGCTGTTGCGAAATATAAATTAATGAAAAGGATTTTTATAACCAACAAAGAAACAACAAGAAAAAGAAGAAGAAGCATCCACAGCAGAAGAAGTTTGCGCTGCGGATGTAGGAGTATTATATTCCCCAGAGGATATGGTTCAATGGGGAGTTATGAAATCCGGAAATAGACTGAAATTACTTTTCCATATGTTAGACACATATAGACACTAATGGACGGCGCGGGATAAACCCGTTCAGTGTATGAGGGTTTTTTTTTGTTTTGGGAGAAAAATCTTTTGTTTTTAGGATTTGAACTTTGAGAATATTTGTACAGAAAAAAAAATAAGTTCTCGGCTATATAAATGGGTAAAGGATTGGAGTATGTATGTATGTGGCAGTTAGAGATTTGCAAAGTTTATGGGCATATTTTGTTTGGGAATTGGGGAGAGTTTCTGTAGGTATTTCAGGTTAGTGTCGAAAATGAGAAATTGCAGTTTTTAGGTTTTAATTTTGTAATTAAAAGGATATTCTTTTTTTTTGATAAAAAATTATTGTTTAAGGGAAGCAGTTTTGGAAAATGGGGAAGAATAAGGCTATAGCGGTTTAAAAATTCCAAATTTTAATATGAAAAGGAAAAAATAGAGCCGGGCTTGGGGTTATAAGAAATTCAGGTGGTGGAAGTGTAGAAAGAGAGTGTTATCATGAAGGTCAAAGATTGGAAAATTGAATCTGGGTGGTTGTGAAATTTCTCCCAATATCAGGATAGAATGAACTCAAGTTAGTTTGTCAACGAGCAGAGTCTGGTCCAATAACTTGTCAAAAACCTCAACAATCCTGCTTGTAGGTAAATATTTTCTAACCAGCAAAGCAATCCAACGTTTGAAATTGAAAACTTTGTGTCATGATAATTGAGAACAATTCTTTGAATGACTATTAATTCACATAAAATTTGTAATTGTTTAAGTTGAAATTGTTTTAAAATGCATTTCTTCTGAATTTTGAATAGAACCTTTTTTGAGAGGGATTCTCCCAGAATATGTATAAGGAATGTCAAATTTTAATAAAAAGGTCCTTCATCTTTGAGATGACGTGGTCAATTGAGTTCTCAAACAACAAAGAAACAAAAAAAGGGACTAAAGCATAGCAAAAATACCCAATCAACCATGAAGCTGAATCCAATGATGCCTATTGCCTGTGGTGGGTTGTGATATACCACAGAAAGCCAAAAACAACTTTATATCCCAATTTTAATGCTCAATTATTCTCGACACATCCAATCATTCGAATGAAGGCAGAATAAGTTGATAAACTGAAAAACAAATTTTACCGCCCTTAAAAGTTTCAACAGATTCACTTAATAGTCATTCACAAAAAAAAAATAAAAAGCAGCATCATTTTGTGATTTATCGTTTTACCCTCTCTCTTTATCTCTCTCTCTCTACCTGTCTCTGTACCTCTATCTCTCTCTTCTCTACCTCATTGTCTGTTTATGGTATGAATGGAGAATATCTATATCTGTTGTTTGTTTTTTTTTTTATTTAATTTTTTTTTACTGACTGGATTACCACACTTCAGGACCTTTAAGTTATACCACATCTGAACTCTATACTCCGTAAAAAAAATGATTTTGTATGTCCTTTTACGACACAGAGCCAATCACATGTGAGATCATTCTACATTTTACAAACGAGTGATTTGAAATATTTTAAATTAACCCCAAACCCCCACCGGATGTGGGAATTCAAATTATTCAAGGAACTTTTATTGGTAAACTCCTCTTAAAGAGTATTTTCAAAGTTATTTTTTTTTCTTATGTTGATTCCACATAATTTGACTCTTTAAGCCTCAAAGATGGTAGAGCACAGAGTTGCTAGTGTAGTGCTTTTTGAAACAATGTTTTACTATCTCTCTAAAGATAGATGTCTATGTCACAAAATTCTTCATCTTTTTGAAGTAAAACATGCATAAAGGCAAAATGGATTTGCTTTGAACAGGTTCCTTACCTATAAATAGATAAAAGTTTTGGCATAGCAATTCGTTTTGATTTAAATGGATAAAGTTGGTATAGGTACTCTCAAATGTCAGCATTTTAGAAAATATACACACAAAAATTTTGTGTCTAAATGTAAAAATACTGACAAGTTTTTTGAGATTTTATTTTTTCGCATGACAAGAAGTGCTCTTTTGAGTACCTGTTCAGTTACTTCGTTTTTCAAGGCAGACATTTTTGTACTTTGAAGGTGGATGTGTTTTTGAATAGTTAAAGTAACATGTCAGTTGTAAGGATGTAAATTCGAATGAAGTTTCATGGATTTTCAAATAAAAGAATATGCATTTGAAATTATTTGAACATGGAAATAAGTGTCTTTACATTTATATGAACACATATCTACATATTTTGTTTGTGTAACCCTTTTAAGATAGGTACCTACATGCTTATTTCTTATATTTTAGGGTAGGCCATCTGTTGATGTGCGTGAAGTTAGAACAGCCGTTTTGGATTGTGCCGTAAATATTTTTGAAAAATTCCCAGATTTACAAATTTCGCGAATGAAATTCTTGCGAAATCTCAAAATTTCTTTGAAAAAAGAGTTGTGCTGCTTTAAGCTTAGAAAGTGCTAATAAAAAAAATCGCATAGTTGCAACTGTTATGGCCAAAACAAAACTTTGCGAAGGGATGTAGTGTGAAATTAGCAACGCCATTTTTGATTTTCAAATCAAAAAAGTTGTGCTGTATTGTGCTGCCTTGTGCCATAAATGTTTTTTTTTTAATTCGCGAATTTGCAATTTTTACGAATGAAATTTTTGCGAAATTTCATAATTTAAAAAAAAAAAAAATTGTGCTATTTTGTGCTCAGCTTATGCTGTCATATTCCGAAAAGATAAACAACAAAAAATCGCACATTTGTAACTTTTGCGGCCAAAAAACAGTTTTGCGAAGCTAGAAGTTAGCACCACCATTTTCGATTTTCAAAAAAAATGTTGTACTGTATTGTGCTCAACTTGCGATTTCTTATGCCGTAGATATTTCTTAAAAATTTGCAAATTTTCAAATTTTACGGATACAGGTAAATTTTCCAAATTTTGAAATTTTGTAAGAAATTAAAGTTGTGCTGTTTTGTGCTTAGTTTTTGCTGTCATATTTCGAAGATATAAAAAACTCTCATATTTGTAACTTTTACGGCCAAAAACCAGTTTTGCGAAGCGTGAAGTATGCACAGCCATTTTCGATTTTCAAAAAAAAAAAAATCTGCTTTACTGTGCTCAACTTTTGCTGCCCAGGGGTCGTAAACATTTTTTAAAAGTTCGAAAATTTTCAAATTTTACTGATACAAATTTTTCAAATTTTGCAATTTTGTAAAAAACTAAAGTTGTTGCTTAGTTTTTGCTGCCATATTCCGAAGAGATAAAAAAAAAACTCGCATATTTTTCTAATTTTTTCGACCAAAAAACAGTTTCGCGAAGCCTGAAGTTAGTACCGCCATTTTCGAATTTCAAAAAAGAAACTTGTGCTGTATTGTGCACAACTTTAATTTTTTACAAAATTGCAAAATTTAAAAAAATTTCATCCGTAAAATTTGCAAATTTTCGAACTAAAAAAAATATTTACGGCACAAGGCAGCACAAGTTGAGAACAATACAACACAACTTTTTTTCAAAAATTGAAAATGGCGGTGCTAACATCACGCTAAGCAAATGGGTACGTTTTAAAAACCAAGCCCTTAGTACGATTTTTTTAAATTTTGTATGGCACATGGCAGCACAAGTTGGTTTCTTCATAAAAATGCTATATACAAAAATAGTCAATATTTACAATACATATTTGTAAACCAATCATGCAAAAATATTGCTTGGTATTTCAACTCCATAATTTTCGACATGCGAAAATATTTACATATTCGTCGCCTGGTATTCAAGTGCCGTATACGCCATTTTTACATTTTTGGGAAATCGCGTTTAAATGTTTGGAAGTCTTTTTCCAAAAAACTAACCACTGGCATTTTTTGATTTGTTATCTTTTATATACATGTTAATGCACCACTGATACTCTTTTAGTTCTCAAAATATATAAATTTTTGTCCAAAATGAGTTTGCCGCATGCGCAATAAAAATCAGTAGTTTCTTTTCTTCATACACGTACGTCAAAAAATAAAGTAAAATCCTATGAACAAAGAAATTTTTTCTTGCTAATGCTGTACGTGCCTTTGTATGCACATAAGTCAAAACAATACTGAATATACATTTGAAGTTTTATTACGTACGTTGCAGGATAATAGGTCATATACGTCAAAACAATTCTTAAACAAAAATTTGCGTAAAATGTGTATGCAAAATTTGACGTAAATGCCAATTTTTGCGCTTACGTCAAAACAATACCTGAACTTGATGATTTTTGATGGATTACGTCAAAACCATTCTGAATATCTTAGAAACGAAAAGAGATAGGAAAAAACGGATAACAGATTTGAAAAGAGCACCCCCAAAAACATAAGACTGCATACCCAGTTCAAAAAATGCAATTTGGCATATACGGCACTTCAATACTAGGGCGACGATATATGTATTTTCTTTTCGCACGGGAATTGTAAGTCCTTTAAATAAAATTGGTCAATCGAATCAATTCCGCTATAGGATTTGTAAAATATGGTTCGTTCCCGAATTTATCATGTGGGAATTTTTAAAAATGCATTCACGAACCGTTCAAATATTATTATTTATCTGAATTCAATATTTTTCAAAATTGTGTCTATAGTGTATTTTTATGCAAATGGCACCCAACTGCCTTAAAATCACCTTTTTTCCAGAGCAGTAAAATCTGTGAAAATTTCTGATTTGTTAGAGGTTTTTAAAACCCCTGACATTTTGAACCATCCTTCAATATAATTTGATAGTTAATAGCTTGACAGATGAGAGATAAAATACATTTTGACGGAAAAGTGTATTTCGATCCAAATGTCAACGGAACAGAACGGAACAATAAAAACTGTGAAAATATATGCTTTTAAGAGGTATTTGAATTCATTGGCCCTTAGTAATAGATCCGAATCTAGCTAAACACGACTTTTACAAAAACAGCCGTAGAAATAAAACACAAATTTCACTTCTAAATGGTTAGATTAGATCATTTTAAACACTGAACTAGAGGTTAATTTTTAAAATATATACTTTGTCGGTTTTCTGTCAAACCTTGTAAGTCCTTAAATGTCATTTTAATGTTTTTTCAGATCAAAAAAAAATCCTTGAATTCAAATATTAATGTCTCTTAACTGTGTCATGTTTCCTTTTGACTCTATCAATCAGTTTCAAACCTTTTACGAAATTAAAATTTCCATTTTATTACCTTTTTAAATTTATAAAATCGACCTACGAGGTTTTGACAGAAACCCGACACCATAATTTTTTTTTTGAAATTTGTTAAGCTATTTAAAGAGAACTATCCTATGAAAGGTATTACGTAAGGGTTTTTGTATAAAAATTGGTATAAATTCGAAGGACTGTTTCCTTGGAACACTCTTGCTAAGAATAAGTACCATTAGTCTTAGTTCTAAAATTTTTTCAAAATCTCATATGGAGATTTTCCAAAACATTCCTTATGCCAAGTTTAAAAAAATGAAATGAGTCGTTCAGGCTGTACCGTACAGGATAATAATATCTTGTTCCTCTACCATTAGAATCAAATTTTGGGTTTGGTAGGGAATCCCGAACCCGAATGCCAAGATCTCGAAATGGTAAACAAATCTAGAATGCTAAAATCTCGAATGGATGAAATCCCGAATATACAAAATCCTGAATGACTAAAATCCCGAATGCTAGAATCCCGATTGCTGAGTGACAGAATCCCAAATGTCAAAATCCCGAAATTCAAAGTCTCGTTTAGCTTTGTACTGTTCTCGGTATCAAAAATCTTGCGTGCTGGAGGTTCTAGTCTCCAAATTGTTCCCTTTTGTTCTTATTAGTAAAAAAATACTTTTTGCTTTTGATTTTATTCAAAATGGAGTCAGAAAGTTTTTTACTTGCGATATAGGTATTATAGGGCAAGTTTTGCATTCTTGCAAACAAAATTTTGAGATAACAACATTTTTGGAATTCGGGACTTTGAAATTCAGGATTAAGGCATTCAGGATTCCCATTGTTGGCAATTCCCTTCCAAGCCCTTCTCAAAAAGATATCTATTCAGTTTCAGATGTGAGATGAATTTTCAAGAGTTTTCAAGATGGACGAAGTCCTTCGTAGTTTATAATTGAGGAGCTATGTGAAAAAACGGGCCTGTGCTTGTGACATTGCACATTTAGGATGTAAGTGCTTGACAAGATATTTCACTTATGTTATGTACGAATGGACATACATATAGAATTCATTTAATTGTTATAAACATTAACGGACATTTTTTTCACAGAGCCCACGCACTTTTGAATATGAAGAAATTAGAAATACCGAATTGAGTACTAATTTTAAGACTAGTACCGATCCAAACGTTTGTATTTTGTGAAGGAACTAGCTGCTTAAGAGTTTAAAAACTTGTAAGTGTCCACAAAGAGAATATTGACAAGCTTGAAAGAACCTTGGTCCTTGGACCATTTACATTTTATATGTAGCGTAATTGGTTGTCTTAAGGGCACTGACACACTGAATTCTCAAAAGAATTGCAACAACCAGTCCTTGAATGAAACTGTGTTGTTTGATACTCAATTAGGTTGAATACTTCTTTTCAAATTGTAAGTAGGTATTTTTTGTTTGAAGCTATTATTTTCTTTCCGTTCTCATTTACTGCATCCCATATTCGCCTCAGAGTCAACAAAATACAAAGACACTTTAAAAAATATGAAGGTAGGTACCTTTTTCATCTACTTAACCTAAAGTCCTTTTTTTACAGAGCTTCATATTGCAATCGTTTAACTTCAAGCTCAGCTGAAAGAAAAAAGAAAAATAATAAAAAAAAAATTAACAAAAAACCTCAAAACGAATGACATTGCTCATTATAATGTCAAGTTGTGTTGCCAAGCTTTTAAACCTCCACAACACAGAAGTCATTCACATTTTGTTACTCATTTAGCCCATTACTCCCTCACAAGCCTGTTTAATGCCCAATTAATTTCCACATCCCTACCACTTTTTTTCTTAAAAATGTTTATTTTTTTAGTGCTTTTTTTTTCAAAAAGCAATTAACATAAAAAACGCATTTACTATTTTCATTTTCTGGAGGCATGAAAAGTCATCAGCTTTATGACATTGCACACACGGTGCTTAACCAAACATAACCACATTGCATTGCAGCAAACGGCACGATGATGACGACAAAAAAAAACGAAAGAAGTTAAAATGGTGGGAAACATACATGCATACATACATT
Source organism: Dasysyrphus tricinctus (assembly GCA_963921185.1). Classification (NCBI taxonomy): domain Eukaryota; kingdom Metazoa; phylum Arthropoda; class Insecta; order Diptera; family Syrphidae; genus Dasysyrphus; species Dasysyrphus tricinctus. The sequence continues at coordinate 112,070,103 of OY992533.1, forward strand.
CATAAGTAGATATGTATATGTATAACTCGACAAAAAAAAAAAACAAAATGTCTACCGCACCGTTAAGCTGCACAATAAACTTTCTACTCTCAGTGTGGATTAGTCAACACTTGAGCATAGGTCTCTCAATTAGCTGCGGGTAGGTTCCCCCCCTTGGCCCTAAAGCACCCCCAACTAACTCCCCATCAGTTAGTCCCTCTCATTTTCACAGTGAAAGTAAAGTTTAGTGTGTGTATTCAGAAAAAGCCTTCACAGTCCTTAGCAGGAACAATTACTCACACACAATGAGCGCTAATCCGCGAAAGTCTGCCATCCTTTACAAATGAAAATGCTTATGGGAACGTATGTATGTATGTATGTGTGTAGGTATGTATTTGTGGGCTCAGAACGAAGCCTTTTCAGGATTTTATTTTTTTTTATTTTTTGATTTTGGTTCCGTAGATGGGAAGCTATGGGGATTTAAACTTCTGAGTTTTCAGCCTCCGATTTTAGAGTGTGGAATGGAACATGGAAAGTGGTTTTTGGTTTCAAGAACATTAATCTCGGTAAATAATTGAGATAGAACTATGGATGATGGTTATGAATATGGAAGTCATTATTCCTATACGAACCATGTACTAACCAAGGTTTTGTTTTAGCTCTGCAGGTAATGATCTGGCCTATTTTTATAACCTCTCTTGTTCAAATTGAACATAGAGCTCTACCAGTTTTTTATGGGGCAGGATGTTTTAATATCGGGTTAGTGATGTTAGCCAAATAAGACATAATACAAACAAAAGAGATTCCTAACCCGACATCTTGAAATGAAAACGTTGCAACATTAGAAGCGCCAAAATTCCAAAGAGAAAATCTCAAGAGGAATATGGATAAGTAGTGAATCAAGCAATAAAAAACGAGCAGGGTTTTGGGGTTTATCGTTGTAAAAAAAAAATGTTTTAGAAATTCCATGTTGAGGGCACTTACCCCCACGTGGAGATTGGTTATTCATAGATTTGTTTGGGGACTTTTTCCGATGTTATTTATTTGTTTTTGCAGATTACACTGGTCTGCAACGAAAATCGCCTTTTAACCAAAATATACTTTTCTAAAGGATTTTGGCATGCTGAATCCAAATCCAAAGTCAAAATTAGTCTAGCACGTCAGGTTTTTGAGATATTCCAATTCAAACATGTCAAAAACCCGTTTTTTGGGTACTTTTGACGTCGAATTTCTTCATCGATAGAAACTTTTTTTTTAAACTAATAACAGGGCCTGAAAGAACTATATTTCATCTTTCTAAATCTTTTTAAAATTCGTTTTCCTCCCAAAGATATTGTAATTTCAAGGAAATCATCCAAGAACTACTTAGCTCTTATAAAGCTCTTAATTGCAACATGTCACTGAAAATTCATATTTTGGATTCCCACTTAGATTTTTTTCCACCGGTTAACCTTGGTGTTGTTTCAGATGAACAATGGTGAAATGTTTTATCAAGACATGATGCACATAGAACGAAGATATAACGGGAAATGGTCAGAAGCAATGCTGGCAGATTTTTGCTGGTCAATACTACAGTATAATATATTTAAGGAAAAAAGTTATAGTTAATTGTTTATTTGGATTTTTGAGCTTATTTTATTTTTTAAAACTACTTTTTTAAGGTGTAGTTTGGTAGAATCGGTGTGTTTTTTTATATTTTAAATTATTTTACCAGTTTTTTATCATTCAGTGAAATATACTAATGGGAAAAAAGTGTTTGGGATTTTAAAACGCTTAGTTGTTTCTTTTTTAAACGTCTTTGGTTAAAATTTATTTAATATACTTGAGTTTATGAATATCAAATATAGGGAAATTCTATTATTTTCCAAAAAAATATGTTTTTTACAGCGTAAATCATAAAAACTACGAAATTTCGAAATTTCAGTTGTTTTTTTTAAATAACGGTTTAAAATATGGGTGAACATTGATGGATGATGACAAATCTGGTTTCATGTGAAAGCTAATATTATGCGGAGTAAGTCCTCCAAATTTGAGCAGAATAGGCACAATAGTTTTTTGTTTTTACCTGGTCAACCAAGTCTAAGAGGGCTCTTTTTTACAAATCAATCATATTTTTCAAAAATCAATTTAAAAAAAACTGGACGTGATAGAATTTTTCTACAACCAGATTTAGATTCAAAAAAGTCAAATCTGTCATAATTTCAAAGAATTACTTGAAGGCGAAAAAAAAAGTTGAATTTTGCAGACCAGTGTTACCTATAAAGGGTTTTCCAAAAAGGGAATGAAAAATCTTAAAATTGAATAAAACTAGTTGTGTGTGAGATAAAAATGTATGAATAATATTTTGTTTTTTTGAAAAACATTTCAATAAAAGTATGTTTGTTTGGAATATGACAACGATTGAAAAGTTTCAGCGGCTTTTCTGGAATGGTACGCCTCCAAGAAGTTCAATTTTCGATCAATCTTGTACATTCAGCGATGAAATGAATTTTGAGGGTTTTTGTCATTTGCAGCTTACTTACAGGGACCTATAACTTAAGGAAACCCCAAAAGAGAAGGTTTTTGCTAGGGCATGTTCCCTGTGTTTTTGGGCCAGAACAAACTGGTTATTATTATCGATCAGCAGAGCTTTCAGTTGACAGTGATGGTAATACCATCGCCGTTAAAGATGAAGAACGGACCGATATAATTCCACGGATTCACCACCCACATCAAAGTTTGATTTTTTGTGGCTATGCATTGCCTCTTGATGGAACTTGCTTGACTGGCACTATCCCAAATCCAGGAATCCAGGGCCGCTTCCAACTGCTCCGGAGCTCAGTAAGCCAACACAGACTTGATTATACTGTTAACATAAGGAAGACTGAGTTCGGCATCAGGGCAGTTGGTTGGAGTATTGCGCGATGAAGTGAGACACACAAAAAGATACAAATCGAATTCATGAATCTCATTTGTTGTTGTTTTAATTAGAGAAATATTTGATTGTTGTTTCAATTTCAACGTGTTGTGAGATTTATACGATGAGAATCACCAGTCCTGACTCAATCTTTCCAATCTAAACGTGGTCTATGGGCATTTTCCTTCAGCTTCTCAGTCAGTTGATTTTTGTGCAGATGTAATCCCAAGCCCTTAGGCATAATTGAGTACCGAACAAACCGTTAGGTCTACAAATTTTTAGTTTGAGCAACAAATTAGCATAGGATATGCCACCTATTTTTGCTAAAAAAAGATTGAAACTCTATGTTTTTAAGATTCAACTGGCCCATTTCCGAGCCTATGTTAGTGAAACCTGAAATGCTCATTTTTGAGTTTGAATTTCAAATAAAAACGAACTATTCAAGGTACAAAATTAATTTTTGAGCAACAAATTTTAATTTAAAAAGCTACAAGTTCTGACATATTAAAAAATTTTAAATTAATTAAAATCTTTTTTTTTTAATTTTAAATTAATTTTGTTTTTTTAAATTTTGTCCGTTACGCAGGGGGTAATGCCATATTTAAGCGGGAAACTGAATGCAAAGAAAACCCAACGAGCTACAAAATCGTGGTTTGGTGACTTATCTATTAGAGGAGTCTCCAAATTGTGGCAAAGAAAATTTTGGATTTGTCATTTTTTTAGATTTTAAAGGCTTGATTTTTAGCAAGCGAGAAATTGAGTACCAAAAAACCGTTAGAGCTACAAATTTGTAGTTTAAGAAATAATTTAGCATTGGATATGCTACACATTCACATTTTCGCAAAAAAAAAAATGAAAATCCATTTTTATTCGATTTCGCTGGCCTTTTCCGGTTCTATGGTAGTGGAAACGGAAATGCACTTTTTTAAACCTAAACTGTAAATAAAAAATATTCCGTAAAAGATACAAAATTAATTTTTCCCAAAAAATTAGCATTCAAAAAGCCACAATTTTGGGCATTAACAGAATTATGATTTTCAAATTTTCGTCCGATAACTTCAGTCTTATTTTAGCGAAATTTTGAATATTTGAAAAACCGTAAGAGCTACAAAATCCGCCAAAAAGTGTCCGCCAAGATAAGGAACGTTCAAATTGGGTTTTGGTGATTCCCATCATATGTTTTTTTCATTTTTTTAGAACCAAAAATAACGGTACCTACCTGGCACCGATGTGGGAAGCGACCACCATTTGGTTCTGATGAGTCTCAAACTACGAACCGCTGCCGTACAAAAACCAGCGCAGGATGCAGCAAGGAGCACAAAATTCATTACTAATGCTTTAAAAGACCCCAACATATGTCGAAACTATGTCACCACCCTTAACGACAGAGCCTCGTCATTAAATGGAATCCAGAATTCAACAATTGATGAGATGTGGGGTGAAATTAAAAGTGTTTTTATGGAGGCTGGATCCGAAACTGTACCCAAGCGAACGAGACGAAGAGACTCTTGGATATCCCAAGACACCTGGGATAAGATCGAACTTCGCAAATCGTTGAAAATCCAAATAAATGCCGAAGCTGATGTTCAACGAAAGGCTGACTTGCGAAGAGAGTACCGCATTGCACATAAGATGGTCTACCGCTGTGTGAGACGTGACAAGAGGGTGAAGTTGGATGGACTCGCAGATAATGCGGAAAGCGCTGCCAGAAGAGGAGATATCCGGGAATTGTACCAAATAGCCAAAGATGTTATCGGGAAAAAAAGCAACACCAATCATCCTGTAATGGATGTGGATGGCACACTTTTGGTATCAATTGAGGATCAGCTTCGTAGATGGAAGGACCATTTTTGTGCCCTGCTAAATGAGGATTCAGTTGAGCAGAGTGCTGAAGTGCCCCAACTAAACGAGATGCGCAGGCCCTATAGGGGTATTGACATCGAACCCCCGTCAGAATCGGAAATTCGTACATCAATAAATCTCCTCAAAAACAACAAGGCAGCTGGACTGGACGGAATACCAGCTGAATTCCTGAAAGCCGATCCCGTAGCAGCGGCTAGTATTTTACATCCGCTGATACAAAACATTTGGGAAAACGAAAGCTATTCCAGGGACTGGAAGGATGGTGTGATTGTTAAGTTGCCAAAGAAAGGTGACTTAAAGAATTGCAACAATTGGCGTGGTATCACCGTTTTGTCCGTTTTCCCAAAACTAATGGCAACAATCATACTCGAGCGAATAAAGGATAGAATCGAGTCTACACTCAAGAGGCATCAAGCTGGCTTCCGCAGTGGTCGATCGTGTGTCGACCATATCAACACCCTGCGTATCGTCCTCGAGCAGTCGATGGAATATCAATCACCGCTTTACCTCATGTTCGTGGATTTTGAAAAGGCCTTTGATCGAGTTAACCGAGAATGTATATGGAGATCGTTGCTTGGTAGAGGAATTCCACCAAAAATTGTTGCCATTATTAAAGAGTCCTACAACAACGCGAGGTGTTTTGTTTTGCACAATGGGCAGCTATCCGACTCCTTCGTAGTGCAACAGGGTGTGAGACAAGGGGATGTTCTATCGCCAATTCTCTTCCTGCTGGCGATGGACGACGTATTGACGGCCAGTGTAGGTACAGCTGAGCGACAGGGCATTCAATGGAGACCGTTCGAAAGGCTCAGTCATTTAGACTATGCCGATGACATATGTCTACTGGCAAATAACATCAGTGGGCTGAACGGGATGTGCCAAACACTGCAAGTGAAGGGAGAGTCGAGTGGTCTAAGAATAAACAGCAAAAAGACAAAAATAATGCTCACAGGCCGCTCCACACAGCAGCGTATTATTCTACAGGAGACGCCAGTTGAAGTAGTCGAACAGTTCAACTACCTTGGCAGTATTGTTTCTGCAAACGGTGGTACGGATCTGGACGTTAAAAGTAGAATAAATAAAGCTCGTGCTGCCTTCGGTACTCTGTCCCCAATCTGGAAATCAAGTCAAATCTCCTTACGCACTAAGTTGAGATTCTTCGAATCCAATGTCAAATCCGTGCTGTTATATGCTTGTGAAACCTGGAAAGTCACGTCTATCATTTCGAAGAAATTGCAGGCTTTTGTTAATCGCTGTCTTCGCCACATCCTAAAGATTCGATGGCCACAAATAATATCAAATGAGGAATTGTGGCGCAGGACAAGTCAAGAGCGGCTGGACGTCGACATAAGAAAGCGTAAATGGCGTTGGATTGGTCACACACTGAGGAAACCAAACGATGAAATTGCAAAGCAGTCCTTTGAATGGAATCCTCAGGGTGCACGGCGGGTTGGAAGACCAAGAACAACATGGAAATCAACTGTCTTAGCGGAAGCAGAATCCCAGAGAAAGACGTGGCCACAGCTAAAGTACCTTGCAGCAGACCGTGAAGGATGGAGACGTTTTGTTGACGCCCTATGCCCCAGCCGGGGTTACAGGACACGATGATGATGACCTACCTGGCATACGATTTTTGACAATTTTACAAAATCTTATTTTTCTCAAAAACAGTTCCAAAAGTTTTCTTAAATTATGGGTGGAAAAAGAGTTTTCAAAAAATGATATACCTGCTAAGAAACAATTTTTTCTGTTTTCAATTTTATTGAAAACGGTGTGACTGATTTAAATCATTTCTTTCATGCAGAAGTTCTCAAAGATTTTTAATAATATTGTGCACAAAAATTTTTGAAAAATAATTTTTTTTGATTAAAAAAAAGAACTTTGAATAATTCGGAAAATACACTCTGTCGATTTTTTTTGTAAAGTGTTACTTAACCTTCTTAACACATTTTTGAGTATTTTCAGAAAATATTTTACTTTTATGCAAAAATAACTGTATTGAACCTATTATATTATTCGAATCCAATGTCAACTCCGTGCTGGTACAGTAGAACTTCTATAAGTCGACAACGTGCGCAGTTACCTTAGATTTGAGTACTGTGACAAAAATGTCCCTACACTTCACTAAACAACTATTAACAGATAGAAAGGTTATTTTTTTATTCAGTGTTGTTCATTATTGGTTGATCGGGACTTATAATACTTTTTTAAACAAAAACTTCTAATAAAAACTTCTAATATACAGGGTGTCCTGTAAATAATGGATAACCTTGCAACTGGTTATAGCAGGCCTCATGACCTTTCCAGAAAAAAATATAAAAAAAAAATTTTCCCAGTGGTTACTATGTTATGATGTTTTTTCCAAAAGTTGTTAACAAGTACTACTTTCCTCAAATATGTGAACGCTACGTCCATGGATGAACAATTTTTGCTAATTTTTTATTTTTGTAATATTCTAGAGTGACTGTTGTAATAGATAGATGGTAAGATTTAATAGTAGTTATTGCATTTTTTGTATTATAATTTTTTTAAATATTTTTTTCAGTACACAAATTTATTTTCAAAAAATTTTGACCACCTCTAATAAAATAAAATTGTATGAGAACATGAATGGCCAATTACTTAAAAAAGTTGTCCATTTAATGCACTTTCCAAAATGGTATAACACATGCTTGTGTATAAACAAAATAACCAAGAAAATTTGTCAATCATTTAATAAAGCACCCTTTAACATTTTCGCAAAATGTCTATTAAAATGTTACAATCACCTCCCAATCTTTGTTGGACAAAGATTTTCTCTTTTGATGTGTAAGAGGGTTCAGTGCAAGTATAAAACTCGATTTTAGGTGTTGATAGCCCCACCATTTGGCCACCATATTGAAAAACGAGTTCTGAAAAGTTTTCCGTGGCAACTTAAATTTAATTAGTCTTAGAAAAAAGCTTTGGTACAAATTTGTAGCAAATTCAATTCTCTTCAATTTATGTTAATGCACTTTTTACCATAAAGTTATAAATAAAAAAGTTATAATCAAAAACATATGAATTTTTTCAATGTTTAAATTTTGATTATAACTTTTTTATTTATAACTTTATGGTAAAAAGTGCATTAACATAAATTGAAGAGAATTGAATTTGCTACAAATTTGTACCAAAGCTTTTTTCTAAGACTAATTAAATTTAAGTTGCCACGGAAAACTTTTCAGAACTCGTTTTTCAATATGGTGGCCAAATGGTGAGGCTTTCAACACCTAAAATCGAGTTTTATACTTGCACTGAACCCCCTTACACATCAAAAGAGAAAATCTGTGTCCAACCCAAATTGGGAGGTTATTCTTACATTTTAGTAGACATTTTGCGAAAATGTTAAAAGCTGCTTTATTAGATGATTGACAAATTTTCTTGGCTATTTTGTTGATACACAAGCATGTGTTATACCATTTTGGAAAGTGCATTAAATGGACATCTTTTTTAAGTAATTGGCCATTCATGTTCTCATACAATTTTATTTTATTAGAGGTGGTCAAAATTTTTTGAAAATAAATTTGTGTACTGAAAAAAATATTTTAAAAAATTATAATAAAAAAAATGCAATAACTACTATTAAATCTTACCATTTATCTATTACAACAGTCATTCTAGAATATTACAAAAATAAAAAATTAGCAAAAATTGTTCATCCATGGTCGTAGCGTTCACATATTTGAGGAAAGTAGTACTTGTTAACAACTTTTGGAAAAAACATCATAACATAGTAACCACTGGGAAAATATATTTTTATATTTTTTTCTGGAAAGGTCATAAGGCCTGCTATAACCAGTTGCAAGGTTATCCATTATTTACAGGATACCCTGTATATAAATAATATAACATATCAAAGTTTACAAAACAAAATTGTTTCTGAATTAAAAAAAAATATAACACATTTTTTGAAAAACCGATTTCTCAAAATTACCTTGATATTTTTTTTTGGAAATTTAATTTTTATCTGCTTAAATATAAAACTTAATAATAGCTTACAAACATTTTTGAAAATTTTATATATACCTATATTTTTTTTAAACCACTCCAACGATTTTCAAATTTTGTTTCTGATAAATTCATATTTTTTTCTTGGTGAATTCAGATGGCACTCCTTTTCCGTAGCTTGAGCCATTGAAAGAGTTGTTAATAAATTATAAGGACGAATTCCATGCTTTTAAACATTTTTCTCTCATAATACCCATGTCCAAGCCCAAGTCCCCGGGAACCAAGTCAATCTATTTAATGGGAACTAAATCCACTTTAAGGAAGTGGACTTAGTTTCCAGGCAAGGTGAGAAAGTAGTCCACTTCTTTATGAGAACTATGTACACATTTTGAAATATGAAGAGGGAATTAACTTTCAACGATAAAAATTACAAAAATTCAAAATTGGGTGAAAAACTTTGCATACACCCAGCCTCGCACCTACCCCAAATCCTATAGTGAGCCCAAGCAGGGGGGTTGCATACATGCTTCACTGTTTATTCGTTCGAATGCTGAGTGCTAGCACTGTATTTATGTATGACAAAGCATTATGGCGAATAAACAGTGTCCCTGCTTGGATTCACTAGGATTTGGAGAAGGTGTGAGGCTGGGTTTATGCAAAGTTTCTTTTGCATTTAAAGAATCTGGATTTAAAGAAACTTTGAATTTATCCATATATACAACAATTGTGATTAATAAGATTGAGTTTTTTACTTGGAAGTAGGAATTAAATTCACATTCGCTGAAGTGGACTTAGTTCCCATTAAATGAGAACTAAGTCCCTCGGTGGACTTGGTTCTCGGGGACTAAGTTTCCTGCACCTCTGTACCACGGCCGTAGCCAGGATCAAACGTATGGGTGAGCTGACGGTTGTTTTAGGTGAGCTCACATATATTTTTATTAAATAAAAAAAAAATCATAATGATGTCTACAAAAAATAACTTTTTTTACTAAACCAGTAGGTATGCAGGTATAAGGTACCTATAACAAGTATGTGTAGATGATGTACCTATGTAAAAGGTAGAAATTTTCATAGAGCGATTGCCTGGTGCTGATACTGAAAAGATCGTTAAAGCATTTGTGAAAATATTCAATAGAATTATTTGATCAAAATTATTTTGATAAATAGCAAAACATTGCTCTTTTTTTATTCACAAACGTCAAAATCCTCAGTTTTTGGAATCAGCGAAATTTTTTGAAAATAAAATTAAAAATTTAATATCAGAGTTTAACTTAAAATTCATTTAACGGCCATTCCGATTGATGCCGCAATGTTAGTTCTTGCTCTGAAAAGAAGAAAAAATGCTTTTGGACCTGATTACAGAATCGAAAATAAAATCGTACACGTATCGAATCGGTCATCCAGAAACCTGCTTTTATTTTTGCTATGCAGTTCTGACAGTTGTTACAAAACATTAACAGATTCGTAAAGTCCTTTTTAGTTTAAGCTATGAAGTAGGAACACAAGGGGGAATGAGCTTAAAATCTAAAAGGCTATTGTTGAATTTATATGCGTTTTGTTTATTCCATAATCGCAGCACACTTTTGAATGAAATATAACAGATCAAGTGACTGACAACATGTGCACACAAGAACACAAATAGAGCAATGAACAATGAAGAAATCAAAGTGTGCGGTAACACAAATGAACAATGAGCAATGAAGAAATCAAAGTGTGTGGTATAAAATGGGAAGGTTAGTATTTTTGCATACATTTTAAATTTTATTTCAAAGCAAACAAATATTTTGGCTCAAAATGAAAACTTGGAAAATCTTAAAATATCTCTGAATTATTTTGGGTGAGCTTAACATATTTTTGGGTGAGCTGAGCTCACCCTAGCGTAGGCCTGGCTACGGCCGTGCTCTGTACACGTATCTATATTTTTGTTTCATTTCTAAGCTTTTGAACATAGGAGTAGGTGCGCATTTTATTTTTTGCAATTTTCCAAAGTAGATATTCCTATTCTTAAAAACGGCTCAACAACTTTTCTTTACAAAAATTAAAAAAAATACTTTTCGTAAAGGCTACTTCCCGTGGAAAATCACTTCCCAAAGAACCATTTTTTGATTATCAATTTCATGAAAACGGTTTGAAGGATTTAAATAAATTTTTGTATGCAGAAGCTTCTAAAAAATACTAATAGTTTTGTGTAGCTACCAAAAATTTCAAGAAAATATGTTTTTTTTTTGTTTTTGAATTTTAAAAACATATTTAATTTTTTTTTGAGAACTTATCATTTATATCAAAAACGACATGGTTAATTTTTTTGAAACGGGTTTTCAGAACCCTTAAGAATATTAAAAAAAAATATTTTAATGGTTTTTAATTAAATAACGATACTACCTTTCATACAAATTATAAAAAGCTGTTTAAGAAAATCTTTTCTAGTCTCAGTATGCTAAAATTAGTGCGAGTGCAAACAAACATTATATTTTTTTTTAACTTTTAGGCCGATAATGTTTTCATTCGAAGAAAGAGTGTCACAAATTTATGTCAGTACCGTGGTAGTATTTTTCTTAACATGTTATAACATGTTTTTGGTTGATCATTAGAATTTTTGATTCCTTTTAACGGTGTATGTTAAAATTTTCTTGGAAATTAATTTCCTCATTAGCATTTAGAAATGAGATTGCATAAAAATTATAAATGTCAGTACCGTGGATGTCAATACCGTGGCATCAAAATCTTTATTGAACTTTTTTTCAATAATTATTTGCAATAACATTTTATTTCTACTAATTTTCTTTGTAAGAATGGTAGAAATACCTTGGATAATCCAAACAAAATTATTTCGTGCAGTAAAAATTAATTTATAACTCAGCACAATGCAAAGGGTTGCCATAACCGAAAACGAAAAAGATATAATTTTTTTAAAGAAAAAATTGAAATAGAAATTACAAGAGGTCGAAAAAGACGCAATCAAGAATCTCAGCGGAAATATGATCAAGAAGGGAGAGAACAAGAACAACAAAAACATAAAAAAAGTAAAAGTACTTCATCCAGTATTGCCAAGCAAAAACAAAACAACAAGGGAAGTTTAAAAACCACTAGATTACCTTTTTTCAACAAAACAGCATTTCCTGTCTTATGGAGGCCGGCGATGACGCAAACGGCGTAAAATTTAAAGATCCAGAAAGTAACGGTTCTAACTTACAAAATATTATCAGCTGTTTCAATTCCAATAGGACTGAATTTTTCAAATAGAGAATATTGATTTATAATAAGATTTAAGAAAATACCCCCAGATTTCCCCCAGACAGTTCACCCCCCCCCCCCCAGATTTTCCTCCAACGATAAAAAAAAAACTAAATCTGAGAGAAAACCCCTACACTGGCAACCCTGGTTTATTTATCGTTTATTCCAGTTTTAGTACATTTCACAATATTTTTTGATCTTCCAAAATTTTAGCTAAATGCTTTTACAGATTTGACACTCTGATTAACTAAGGCCACAGAAACAAAAGAAAATTTTTTCCACTGAGTTTTAATTTTTGAAGAAAAAAATCACAGTTGGCAGAGAATCACCCATATACCTACGCAATTTTTAGAATTATAAGCCTCTTAAAGATAAAGGCAAGTACGTGTGACCCAGTTATTTGTTTTTACTTTGCACATGGATTGTGGTTCGACGCTCTTACACGCAATTGTGATTATTAGAAAAAAACAAGAAAAGTGACAGCTGATAATAAAACATGGCCGCTGTGTCCAGCCCCGGATCTACGATTTTTCCGAACCGGGGCAAAAGTTGATTTTGGCGCCCTTGCCGTTTTTGATAAAAATGAAAAAAAACCATATATCTGCTTGGTTGGATTTCTTGTCACTGGGAGAATAATTAGGTACTTTATAATTTATGTGCAGCCCATACCTATTCAGCAACTTATTTTTATAGATAAGAAAATTAACAATGCCTAAGCAAAGACGATACACAATCAAGGTTCGTAGAACGATAAAATATGACTCGTTCTGTCGTGAACAATTCAATATAATTTTATTTTTGATTCGATCACGAATCATATTTTTTTGTTCCTTATAAAATTCGTTTTCATTCGAATCAAATCTGCAAGGATCTGTAAAGTATGGTTCTTTCCCGAATTTATCATGGGAGAACTATTGAAGATCCATTCCCCTACCTAAACCCTGAGGCCACACGAGCCAGTACTGGCTAGCCAGTCGCAATACACTCACATTTTCTTACTAACACATACAAACCTGAGCAACTGGCTCGTCAACTGGCTTGCCTTTTTCGTAGCGAGTTGGGATGCCAGTAGAGCAGCCAGTAACAGGGCTCGGTAGTACTATTTCGTAGCATATTTGGAAAAATAGGATTGAAACTTAAGTTTACTCACATTTTCTTTCACAAAATACCTACTAATAATAAAAACTGGGAGTCCATGCCCAGTCTTTGAGAACTCAAAGTCTTATAAATTTGCCAAGCGATCTAAAAAAATTTTGAAGATGAATAAAGTCGGAACCAAACTTATTTCATGTGGTGTCTTGTAGGGTCTTATTTCCGTTCAAGAAGAAAGCCAAAAAAAATGGCGAATGAATTGATTAAAAGCTCTCCCAAACCTACACAAAACGTTCACCGACGACAGATTTTTGTTGTTGTTTACCATTGTTTATTTGTCGTATTTTGTAGCGCTGCACACAAAAAATAAAACAAGAGTTCTTACGATAAACATTGTTTTGTGATATAATAAAGTTAAGGCTCTCCAAAACCAACGCGAAACATTCATAATGACAACGAAACTTTGGCTTTAGTTGTTTTTTGCTAGATATGCTGCATGGCGTTAGTGCGTTTATGTTAAATACAACAACAATCCGGTATAATTCCGTATTGTTTTTGTATTTAACATGCTTCTTTTTTTGTAAGCGAAGATAAAAATGTACTTCTGACAAGGCTAACAACAATACTGAATTATACCAAATTGTTGTTGCATTTAACATGCCACTTTCTTAAGCGAAAATAAAAATGCACTAAATACAATGGTTAATGACAGTTTGCAACATGGCAGGCTTGATAAGTGAGCATAGAGTATTTAAAATGCCACTCCACACCATACAGAAGATAGACTGAAGTGGTTTCATCTTCAGTCTTGAAAAAGTGGAATATGGTAGTAGTTAAATTCCTTTCCTGAAAATCGGAGGAGATTTGGAATAAAATCCGAACGCTGGCCAGTAGAGAAGCCAGTTTGGCATGCCGCCTACGTCACAGCATATACACGAATAGGAATTTGACAGTTAGTGTGTGTAGCCAACTGGCTAGCCAGTACTGGCTCGTGTGGCCTCAGAGGAAGAAAAATGTAAATTTAAATGTAAATGTAAGTTAAGCTATAATATAGTATCGAAGCACAAAGTTCCTAAAAAAAGTTTTTAAATCCTCGGGACTTTGTTGTTCCTTGAGAGATTTCAATGAAATTGACAGAAATGATAGCTGAGACAGAGTTATAGCAGAATAAAATATTTTCAAAATAGGATGCTTCTAAAATATTTCAACGTTTTGCAACTTCGTTCTTTCTTGAGAGATTGCAATGAAATTTACTCAGGGGATAGCAGATACAAAATTGTAACAGAAACAAATATTTCACAACAGGATTTTTCAAGAAATGTTAACATATTACAACTTTGTTGTTCCTTGAACGATTCCAATGCAATTGACGCACACAATTTCAAACCTTAATAGTACGAGAGCTAAGCAACGTCAAAACACAAGTAATTTTAGATTGGCTGGTTCTTCGATACGCGTGAGAGCAGTCTCTGGCTGGTGGGAAATTTTGTGTTATCCGCCATTTTGAAAAAGGGTGTTAAAAAAAGTAAATCCAATTTTCTCGGAGAGTAACATTTCTCATTTGATTTTGTAAGTTAAAATCTTTTCAATTTTTTGTTTCCAAAAATTATCGACATCATGAAAAATTGTTGTCGAAAATTTAAAAATGGTTTTCAGCCTTTATCTCACTTTTTGTTCATCTGAACGAAAACATTTTTACGAAGCAGTTTTTTTTAGAGCACCTGATTTCCTATATTTTTGTGGGTATTTAGATTTTTTGTGAATTAAAAAGATCTAAAATGCAGTGTAATAAAGTTGTCAGTATCCAGCAAATAATTCTTTAGGCAAGACTAAGATTTGTATTTAAGTTTTCACTAAATTTGATTATTAGTAGGGCCCAATGTATTATAGCTCGTTTCTATTTTTTAATTTTAAATTATTTTAAATAGAGAAAAAATAAAAGAAAAACTGCTAATGGTTGACGGAGAAATACAATTTGATATTCCATTGCCGCATCTCAATCCTTTTCATTTCATTAAGCGTCGAAATTCTCAGTTTTTTCAGTCACACAGATTTGGCGCCCCTGTAAGCTGCCGCCCGGGGCACAGGCCCCGGTTTGCCCCATAGATCCGGGGCTGGCTGTGTCAAAATTTAACCGTCCATTTTGATATATTTAAAAGAATAAATGATTGAATATTAATATTTTTTTTCAGTTTGTTTTTAGATCTTATAAATATAGAAAATACACCCCTTGAAATGTTTATGGGTTCTTCCCCCTTTTTAAAGGGGATTCATTTCTAAAAAAATATATAAGAAAACAATTTGATATGAATAAAATTGAAACCGAAAGTTTTGACACATTTGTCTTTGGTTTGAACAATGAACTTTTAATTACCTACCCTTAATGTCGTAGGCACTTCAAAGTCTTTGAAGATATTCATTTCAAAAGAGCTTCAACCAATTAATCCCCCTTGCTATAGGTACGTTCGAGGTTGATAGAGCGCTTACTGTCATCTTTTGATGTCAAAACCTCAAACCCTAAATAATTCACCATATAAAAGCTTCCCTCTTAAAGACAGAAAATCCTTATAACGGCAATCAATGATATTTGTTCATCACCCTTCTTAATACTTTGAAAAACATTTCTATTAACAAACACGTGTTTCGACACTTCAGAGAAACAAGACAAAGAAAAAAAAAACAAAAGTGTTAAAATTAGTTGTTAACCTTCTAATTACAGAAATGGTAAAGTTCCCTATGGGGAACACTATACATAATTAATTCCGAAATCACACTCTTTTTCTCCTACCTGGAGGTAGGTATAGGTTGCGTTAGAAGAAAACATATTTCTCGATGTTTTGTATAACAATTCTAATAACAAACACAGAGAAACACAGTTAAAAGCTAACTTTAAGGGTTAGAAAATGTTAATTTTATTTCATAAGATGATGAATGTACCTACTTTACATTTTGAGTTAAGTATCTGTGGTGTACGAGTACATAATGTGTACCTCTACAGGTTTTTACAGTAACAAAAATATTTATTTTATTTTGTTTACCTACAACAATAGCTCAACCTATTTTACCTTCATATTGTTTTTGAAAACTTTCTTGGATAAACGAAAACTCATGTTTTTAACTTGATCATTGTTTATAAATCAATATTCCTTTGAATCTAAAGAAAGTTTTGAACTTTTTACGACTACTTAATGATGGCATTGAGAACTTATTTAAATGTTCTAAATAATGGTAAGGTAACAAAGCGTTGAAAAATGTATTTGATAACAATTAAAGTAATAGTTTTCCATTTAAGTAACTTCAAAACTGCATCAACAACATGGCCCAATCCCTTTGGAACCCTAAAACCTACATAACTTGGAAATTGCTTTATAATATTTAAACAAAATTGACAGCGATTTGTTTAGGAATTCTCTTAAGTCTAAAGAATAAAGTGTTTTCCTGAATCTCTTTGGGTTCTCATATATTATGATTTGCAGACTTGTTACGAAATTCGGTGATTTTCTGGAAATTTTATCTTCACCACATTTGCCCTTTAGAAATATTGTCTCACTGCCATTGGCAGGAAACAGCCTTTTATGTAGGTTGTTCCTAACCTACTCTTGTACATGAAATTCAGATGACAATAATTTACCATCAACAAGAAAGACACACAACATGAGGAAATTGAAGGATTTCGTATTTTGCGAGAATAAAGCAATATCCGAGAATTTCATCGTTGTACAAAATACATACGACATACGAGTACTTATGACTTGAAGATTTTGGTGAAGGTCTGAAATTGAGGTTGTTGATGGTTGATGGGGATGTCAGGATGGCCTTTGTGATATGAGTTGATGTCATTCATTTAAGACGTGCGTCGTCAATGGGAATATAAAGGAAGGAAGCTGTAAGAAACTCTCTGTAACATTTATACAGGCACTTCAAATAATGTTGGTGATGTAGTCGATATGATGTTTGTAATTATTTGAATCTTATTTATTGTGGCAATAAAGTCATTATCAAAGTGTCTGCTGCATGAATGTCAAAAACTGAGTAGGTTCTATTGTTAAATGCATACATAGTCACACATATGTACATATGTGTTTATCTTTGTGGTTTTTAAATAAAGGTTTTAGTCAAAATCAATTTATGCTTTGTTGACGTGTATTTTATTGACTTTTTAAGTTTAACAAAAAAAAAAAAAACACCACTTGCTGTGCGAGGTATGTGTGTATTTGAAACTTCAAAAACTACATAGCATTTCAATTTTGGTGAATATTATAAAATGAATGATTTATTGTTATAACCGCAATTATATACCAAACGAATCTAAACAAATCTATATAAATGAAATATCCCGCCTCTCTGTGCTGCCACATTTAGCGACCGCAAATTTACATACTTCCCTCAGCTAATTTCATTTTGGATTCGGTCTTTTGAGCATCACGCACCTCTAAATTGGTTGGCAAATTAATTTAGAAAACGTGATTTAAATTCTCAATTATAGAACGCAAAATAGTTGTTATTTTGTGGTTGAGAGAGTTTTTGTGGCACACGCAAAAGGACATCATCATCAACAATCGAAATGAAGTCCTTTATTTTGTTGTTTTTGTAGGTATATGAGCAATGATTTATTATGTTTGTGTGATTTCTTTATGGTTGATTTTAAAATAATATTAGGTATTTTTGTAAAAGTTAAAAAATGTATTTTAAATAATATTTCATTATAGGTATAAAATGTAGATACTATATTTGTACTATTTGCATAGATAATAATAATTGAATGAAATTATTTGTTGAACTATGAGATGAGTCGAATTTTTAATTTTTACTTATCAGGATAATGGCGTGTTGCTGTTGTCAATTGTTTATTTTTGTGTTAATAATACCATCAATATGGACCTAAACTATTTTGCTCTAAAAGGTATATGATCAATGCACATAACTGTTTATGGAATTTTATTTGAAATATTGAATATTTTATTTTATTCTATAAAAAATCAAAAATTATGATTTTCGTCATACCACCCGATCGATCTGTGTCGGTTTTTTTAAGTGGGTATATGTGTTAATCTCTTTCCTTCAAATTTTCAACAGATTATTTTTATAGGTGATTACTGATTATCTAAATAGAGGATAAATTTAAAGTTTTATTTTAGCTTTTAGCTCATTACATCTAAAAGGCTATAATCAAAAATTTGAGGCACAAAAAAAGGATTCCATTTTATTGGTCTAATTGCTCAAAAAAAAGTCAACTACCTATGTCTATATTTTTTTAAACTTTGGACCTCTATAGAATATTGTTTGGCAATGGTTAAAATTCTTCAAGGTTGCATGTGCAATGTGGGACCTTCTTTTTCTTCCAGGGAGCCAGAGACACGGCAGCCTTCCATCTTCTACGATCCAGGACACGCTGCTATTAGTCATCTAGACCCAGCTCAAATGCATCTGCGATGACGTAGATAGTCTTTAAATCGGTGATTTGGCCTTTCTCGTTCTCTCGAAACTGGGGACTGGGATCAAGGCCAGGTAGCCAAGGGGGGTCATAGAGGTTTGACCCCCCCCCCCCCGAAATATTTGAGAATGACATTTGTAAATGATACTTTTCCATTTTAAGTCACCTTGTATTCTGATTCCCTCAATTCTTTGCAAAAATGAACACAAAATTAAAGACGAAAACTTCAATTTTTAAAAAAATTTTGGGTCGTGACAATTTTAAGTTTAAAAACTGAATGCATGATATGGAAGACAAAATGCCACACACAACATATTTCGCATGCACGAGCTTTTTAATATTTTGGTGACTTTAAAGGTTTTAACATGCACACCGGAAAGAACATTTTTGAAAGTGAAACGTCTAAAAGCTTACCTAGGAGGTTCTTCCGATGAAGATAACCTTTTAGGGTTGGAGTTTATGTCAGTTCATCGACAAATTGAGACTAACACTGAGGAAGTTATCTAGATGGAGGAATCTATTTCTCATAGGATTGAGTTTAGCGCAAAAATTAAATATTTTACGTTTAAGCACAGTCTACAGTTCCAATGCAAAAGAAAAATAAAATTTTTCAAAGCTATTTTTCACCTTTTCTATGCTTAATTTTGCATAGTATTTTAACCTTAGTTCCCATGCGAAAAAAAAACTAAAAATTTCAAAACGATTTTTCACCTTTTCTTTGCACCAATTTGAATAATATTTGAGGCCATAAACGTTTGCCTTGGCCTAAGCCACTCATTGAGTCATTAATTTACCCTTAATTAATAAACTATAGGCATAAAAGTGGAAAATAATAATTTTTTGATGCAAAAACCATTGGCATGTAAATAATGCCTTGTGGTGAATATATTTTTTTTTTAAGTGTAAATCGACCATACAAAAAATTTACTCACCATACTTTTTAAGCATGCAAAACAATTGCAATGGTTTTTTTTGCATGCAAATGTACACCAATCATGCAAAAAATGTATTTTGCATTTCACCTCAATTATTTTGACGTGCCAGAATATTTGTATAGATTTTTTGAATATATGTATTTGTTTTTTTTGGAAGTATTAATATTTTATATTCACCACACTTTATCGCACGTGAAACAATTACTCAATTGCTCCGTAGTTCTATGACAGCAATTTTTCCTTTTCGCATGAAACTGTAAGCCAATCAAGCAAAAAAATAATTTTGTATTTCACCTCAATAATTTTTTACATGCAAAAATATTTGGAAAGATTTTCGGACGGGAACTTTAAACTAAATTTATTTTCGCTCAAAAAATGTCACTGAAACATTTTTGCCAAGAAAAAATACGTTTTGAATTTGTGTTTTGCCTTAAGCTTAAGCTAAGTATACCTACAGTTCCTTGACGAAAAAAACTACAAACATGTATTTTTTATGGGAGCGCTTTTTGCGAAAAAAAATTTTGACGTTTAAATTTTTGTATCGAATTGTGAACTACCCAAAGAAAACAAATTTTTATTCACCACGAATTTTGTTCGTACAAAACATGTCACTGGCATGCTTTTTCCGAAAAAAAATTGTGTTTGGCATTTGTGTTTGCTTTTCCATAGATCAGTCTCATTGAGATTTTTTTTGGAAACTGCAAACTGATGACGAATAAAAATATTTACACCACGGACATTTTTTCTTTGCCGAAAATATTGAAGAGTTTTTTTTACTCAAATGAACTGTATACTTAGCTTTAGTATACAATTCTTTTGAGCAAACAAATTGGTGGGGAGAAAAAAAAATCCGAGAGAAAACATCTGTGGTGAAAAAGAAAATTTTTATTCGATTTACAGATTCCTTGAAAAACACGGAAATGTGACAGTTCTGACCAAAAAATATACCTCCGAAAAATTTGTTATTTGATTTTTGGCACAAATAAAAAGTAATGCTACAGCACAGCATACAAAATAAAACGTTTAAACGGTATTTTTGTTTTTTCCTGAGTGTCACTGAAAATATTCACAAAAATATTCGTAGTGAGTATAATTTTTTTTCCTTCTGGTTATTTCACAGTTCGATAAAAAAATTTAAACGTCAAAAATTTTTTTCTCGCAAAAACCGCTCCCATAAGAAATTCATGTAGTACATTTTTGGAAAGGAACAGTATGCCTAGCTTTAATATAAAAAAAATCGTTTACAGCACGGACATTTTTTCTTTGAGTACAATTTTTTGTTCACAACCAAGCTTTTTTTCACTCAAAAGAACTGTATATACTTATGTCGTTTTCCATTGGTTTCACTCAAGAAGACACTCATTCTGAATCCAATGGAACAGTGCTTGTTACTTCTACTCAATTTTGAAGTTTCGTCTCTGTATTAGTGAATCATTAAATAGAAACTTTTTGCTGGCACACAAAAAGTGAAATTAAAAACAATAGTGTACCCACTCCTTACTTACAAATAATAATTTTTCTTTTTGTTTTTCTTAATTTGTTTATTAAATTTTATTGTTGCTAATTTTGTCTTATTTTCAAATCAAATCAAGTCCGGATGGATGAGACCAGTTTCCAGGTATTATCACATGGAGGCAAAATGAGAATTGTCAATTGTCGTCTAGCATTCGTTAAATCTCTGACTACCTCAGTGACTACCCGCTCCTACATCACCAAACCATGTGATTATCTAAACCTTAAAACATATATAGAACATACAAAATGTTTCTACCTATGTCCGTTATAAACTTTGCAACCGATGTTCCTGAAACTGGATTCAATAGAAAGGCAAAAATGCAAAGATGGTTTTAAACCACTAAAAAAATGCATTTGGCAGATTTGGCTCACTCATGAAGTTGATTTTTTACTTGGACCCTATACGTGAGATATTCTCAAAATATCTTAAAAAGATCTCAAATAATCTCATAGGTATATCCCACAAATAAGGTGCCAAATATCGAGCGACACACCTTGAAAAATCTCAACCATACAAAAAAAATTCTATGCATGACCAATTTCTAAAAATGGTTGACCTTTTTTGATCAATTAGAAGGTACCGTTTTTTAGCGAATAGGTATCCCACGGGATGTTAATAAGGCAGGCATTTCACAGGAAGATATTAGCCGTTATTTGTCTTCAGTAATGTATTACCTATTTCTATTTCAAAAAAGCCTTCAATTATCTACAAACAAAAGTCAATGCTAAAGAAATGAACATATAATTACTATTCAACACTTACATGTGGATCTTGTTACGTATGTAGTCTATCAAGCACCTCACTGACATTTTTCGCCACACCAGCTGTCAACATTAAAGGTTATCAACCCTCTCATTTTATGTTTTTTAATTTGCAATTCTACCCTTTAATTTTCCAACTCCCCATATGGTATTAAAATTCACACCCCGTTGCGTTTTTATCTTCTTCCTGATGGAGGTTGCATTTTCTTTGTTCTAATATAATCTAGCCATAGCTACCCATATGTAGGCAGAATACACACAACATCGTTTGCATATATCCTTCTTAATACATACATATACTCCTACATACAACCTAATGTACATATCTACGTAGTTAAATATTTTTTTCTGCTCTATCGCTCTCATATGGGGATGAGCTGTCAGTGAAGACATTTAAAACACACGAGGGAGTACTCAACTAAATTGGTGTCAATTTAGAAAAATATAAACCTGAAGACAGGATTCTTATGATTTTTTTTTTTTATTATTATTATATCGTATGCGTAGTATCATATAGCTTCTTTAAGGATGTGTGAAATTTAACAGGGTGCAATTCCTCCCCCTTTTTTTAAAGGCAAAGCAATAATAAGGAAACATTAAAATTGAGAGGGAAAGAGGAAAAAAAAACAAATTTCAAAACTAATAAAAATAAATAAATATTAAAATTTATCAGTGGAGCCCTTCATTTGCACAGGAATCCCAACATCAAATACAAATAATACAAAATCAAAAAAAAAAATTCTTGCCACAAAATCATGGTCATAACCGTTGAAAAAAAATGTGAGTAAACAAATTTGTTCAGTAGTACCAAAAAAATACACTTTTGGACCAAAACTGTGAAAATGATAAGAAATGCTATGATTTAAGTAGGTATACCTCTGTAAATTTTCAATAAAAATGATTTTTTGAACATGTCGCATTAAAGCGGTGATCCTCCTCTTAATTCGTTTTTGCTCACTTTAAGGCTTTTTCTGATTCAAAAAAAGTTATAAACAATCATTTTAGAAATCTTTGATTTTTCGTTTTTTTGGTTGGTTTTTGTTAACTTTTCCTGATAAAATTTTTTTTATAAAATTATTTAAGCCATAAATTTCGACACAAAATTTAATCTTGAACAAAAAGTTTTAAGTCAAAAATTATCAAATTCGGCTTAGTTTCTGAGTTATACCAAACATATTGAGAAGTGGCGAGTGTGACCATTCTTTCAAAGTCTCGAGGATGAATTTAGTAGCATTTTTGGTTTTTAATATGCTATTGAATAATAAAGACTCTTGAACGTAATTGGTCCCTTGTATCCCTTATTTTGCGAAATATTCAATAGCCTATCTCTATTGGACCAGTATTTGCTATTCATAATAAAAAAAATGATAGTAAAAAAAATATATAGGTACGTAGGTGGTATAAGGTTTTGATTTTCGTTCTAAGGCTTACACCAATTTATACCAATTAGTATATAATGAAAAAAAAAGTATGTAATTGTTTGTTACGTTTTCAGCTTTAGACCAGTTTATTCCAATTAGCATAGTTATAAAATTCAAATAAAGGAGAGTTTATACCAATTAGCGTATAATGAAATTCGAATTTTAGGTATTTTTTTGTCTTTGTTATTCATTATAAGTCTAAGACCAGTTTATACCATTTAGCATACAAAAAATAAATAAAGACGTATAATTTTGTCAATTATTGTAAGGTTTAGAACAGATTATATATAAAACATAACTCAACTAAACTTAAACCGATTGGAATAGTTTTTTTTTCGGTATTTTTTTTTTTAACCAGAATGAATCACAACGGAACCGAAAATCGTAAATTCTGACCAGATAAGTAAAAAAAGTCATGAAAACCCGAAGATTCATATTTTCTCAATTAAAAAAATTTAGTAGATATGAATTCTTTCCATGAATCCAATTTGAGTCGAGATTTTTTGTTGGATTCGTATAGAAGCAGATTGAACACAACGTAGCGGAGCCGAAAAATGGAAATTTCGACCAAAAATATACGCATAACTGCCTTAACAGAATAGAGTGCTGCAACTGGAGCTGCAACTGTAGCAGTAATAGCTGTCTTAGTTGTCTAACGTGATTTTTTTACACGCCCACAATGTGGCTGTACAGCTTTCTGACATTTCAGTATCGAAACTGAAAATTAAAACACAATTAAAATGAAAAATTATGAGAAAGAAGCTAATATTACTTAACGTCTCTATGAGAGATTGAAAAAAGTTTGAAACTCAATTCAACCCCCATGTATATACTCAGTTCCACTCGGAATTTCGAAACGTCAAAAAAGCTGCAAGCAAAAGTTAAAAGTTGGTCAACATGTCCAGGTGCGTCTGCAGCTGCGTCGTGTTGTGTTCGCATCATTGAATTTGTGTGTATTCAACATTTTGATAGCTATTCCATCTGCAGCTCCGTCTTCATTCTGTTCAGCCAGTTATTTACTTCAATTAAATTAAATTTGTTTTATTGAACATAATATACGTCTATACAATTTGGCTTTGGCACATAGGGGGCCTAACATAAAACATGTCAAAATTTATTTAAGTGTCGCGGGTTGATTTTTTCATTCTCGGGGTGTTCCATCCCGGTAGTCTAGTGGTGATTTTTGTGTGGATTGTTAGAAGGTTTATGGCTGATTTACAATGACGCGTTCGCGTTCGCGATGCGTACGTTACATTTAACAAGCGCTACGGCCGCGTCAAGATAAATCGAGCAAAAAAATTCAAACTTTTTTCAACACAAGATGGCCACATACCTAAATTGAAATCGAAATGTCAAAACGCACGCAAAAGTTGAATAATTTCTACTTTCGCGTTGCAGCCGCTTACGTTACGTTGGTTTGTGTACCTACTAATGGATGCAAAATCGTAACATAATGCTCAACGCGTCATTGTAAACACTAAACAGATATTCCTATGCCTGAACTTTTGCGTTGACAGGCAAATCTTTCAACGCAACGCCCAACGCGGCATTGTAAATCAGCCATTAGGATTTAGCCTGTGTCAGCGTAGAAGGAAACTGCTTCCTCGTTGTCTATGGGGATAATGTTGTCGTCCAGGGTTTCCATCACACTGAGGTACCTCGGCTCGGGTTGTTGTAGCTCGCTGGCAATCCTTCTCATCAGCTGATTTGGGTGACTGTGAGATGTTTTCCACAAGCTTCTTTGCAGAGACCTCTAGGTACCTGTCCAGGTGTTCATTCCTGTAGTGTTTCCGTTGCTTCCGGTCGAAGTGTACTAGTGTAGTCCTTCATGGCTGTCTTGGAAATTGAGAAGCAATAGGCTATGACTGGCCGCATCAGGAGTTGCTTGTACATCAGTATTTTCGTCTGTTGACTTAGTCCGGTTCTTCTTCTCATCAGAAGTACCTCGTGGCTTGATAGTTAGTGCGTAGGACTGTCATGCCGAAGGTGTGGGTTCGATTCCCAGCCGTGCCACCTAAAAGCAGAAATGTTTTATTCGAGGTACTGCCTCTTGCAAGGAACTGACAAATCCTCCAAGAATATACTTGTCATGAAAAAGTGCTTCTCATTAAGCCGTTCGGACTCGGCAAAAAACTGTAGGTCCCCTCCATTTCTGCCAACAAACACGCACACAGGAATGGTTGTGAGTTGTAAGTCACTAGGCTCTGGTTCTCCACGAGCTGTTGCGCCACCCAATTTATTTATTTTATTTATTTATTTTCTTTTCATCAGGGGATGCAAACGGTGGAAGACCCAGCTGGCTCTTTTCAGCACACTTCTTGTGTCCGGGTTGAACTTAAGCATCTCATTGAAGTGGATTCCCAGATACTTTACGTTCCGTTTGGCAACTATGGTGGTTTCATCGGGGAGTTTCGGAACAATGTTTATGCACTTCGCTGCAGTGCAACTACCTCTGCCTGTTGAGTGTCTCCTGAAGCAGACGATTTCCGATTTAGAACTGTTGATCTGGATGCCCCATTTCCTGTAAAGATTCAAAGAGTATTTTAATGTAAGCTTCTATTTTCGTACGTTGAAGTGGCATAGGGGAGCGAGTCATCAGAGTGCAGAAGATTCTCACGTCCAGTTGCGAAAGGATGGTCAGATCTATGAAGTTGTAGAGAAAGAGGCCAAGTGTGATCCTTGAGCGACTCCAGCTCTGATGTTCTTTATGTCTGATCTACAGTTGTCCAGTTGAACGAAAAATTTACTGAAAGAAATAAAAGAAAAAAGAATTTTGATTAGTGGCAGAGGTAAATTTAATAGATGTAATTTCACCCCCATGTTAAAGCTCAGTTCCACTTGGAATTTCGAAACGTCAAAAAAGCTCCAAGCAAATGTTAATAGTTGGCCAACTTGTCCAGCTGCGTCGTGTTGTGTTCGCACCATTAATTTTGTGTGTATATTCAATATTTTGACAGCTATTCCAGCTGCAGCTCTAGCTGCAGCTCCGTCTTAATTCTGTTCAGCCAGTAACTCGGCTGAAAACAATCGGATTTGCATGGGCATTTTTTGTTGGATGTGTATGGAATCAGATTGAAATGCAACGGTGCTGAAAATTGTAAACTCCGGCAAGAAAAGTCGAAAAATCGTGAAAACTCAAAGTTTCATATTCTCATATGATATATTCAATATTCATATAATACGTAAGGAAGCTGCAGTTGATGATGAACATGCGAGTTGCGTTGCACAACTCTCCTTCAGCTGATGATTTTTCAAAACTATTTGCTGGCAATTGGAAATTACCGGATTTCGGTTGATTCCTCAAGTGGCCTGATTTCGTTCCCCCCCAAATTTGTGTGAATTAATATCATCGAAGAAAGAACTCATCAGCAAAGTGTTCCCAAATATCAGTCAAAATTATTTGAACCATGATTGACTGAGTGAACGTGCGATATTATCTGCGAAGAATAAGGACGTTCATGATTTGAACTTCACTATTCAAAATAAAATCGCATCGACATTGCATTCATTCAAATCGGTTGATCATGTAACAAAAAATAATGACAAATCGACAAGCAATCCAACTGAATTTTGAAATCATTGGATGTCCCTGGTCTACCACCGCACAATTGGCAACTCAAAGTTGGCTCTGTTATCATAATGTTTATTTTTAAGGAATCTGAACGCACCTTAAGTGTTCAATGGAACCAGGTTGACGGTGAAGAAATTAATGCACAACGTAGTCCAAGCCACCATAATCAAAGGCAAGTTCAAACGCAAGGAAGTTCTCATTCCAAGAATTCCAATGACACCGACAGACTTGCGGTTCCAGTTTAAGCGAATTCAGTTTCCCGTTTCACAAACATTCGACACACGATCATTAAATCGCAAGGCCAATCGTTGCAAGTAAGTGGCCTTAACCTTGAATTTCCCTGCTTTTCGTACGGGCAATTGTACGTGGCGTAATAACGTATTGGAAAGCCATCTGCGTTGATTGCTTACGCACCGGACAACAAAACAAACAAACGTTGTTTACAAAAAAGCATTGCATTGACCATTTTCCATGTGAATAAAATGTAATGAATTCAATTTAAAAGAGTTTCATTCATTCAATAGAGAGGCTCGACTATCGAAAAGGACATTAATAATTTAATGATTTTAGACGAAACGAAGTTGGCCGTGTCTGCTAGTAAAAGCATAATTTAATACAAATATAAATATGAGATTTTTCTTTTTACTATTTTTAATCCTGCACAGATTGCGTTAGTGTTTTCTGGTTTAGACAACATTTTAGTAGTCATAATACACATTAGTCATTTTATATTTAAATCTCTAACTTTGGTTATAGATTTACTTTCATTATTGTAACTTAAATCTGATTATATTTTCAAAAGGTGTTCTTCTTAAGTAAACAAACATACCTTTTTCCAACCTTATTTAGGACTTTCATTTTACTTACTCAAGCATTAACACAAAAAATTGAATTATGAATAAAGTTCTAATTGCTTTACCATAACAAATATATACCTTACCTACAAAAAACGCAAACGGAAACATAATAACCAAATTTATTTTCTACCGGAAATAAAAGAAAAGGTGTGAATTATTATTTGCATAGAAAATCTTTAAAAATTTTGTTTTTTTAAGGAAATCATAATAAAACGAAAACTTTCTTTACCTTTTTTGCAAAGAAAACAAAAATCTTCTCTGCTAAAATACCAAATTAAAGCATAAATTAAAACCGGAACTTGATGGTCCTTTGCAGATTTTTTTTTCCCGTTTTTAATTTAAATATTCTTTGTTTACCTTGTTCTTTGTTCATTTTTTTGTAGACAGATTTAGTAGTATTTTTTTTATGTCATTGGCAGTGGATTAAAAATAAGACCCATCATCATCAAAAGGAAACGAGGTGCTCGTAGCTATGGAAATATTTGTTATTGTAAAGGTACTTACAGGCTGTCAGGTAACACAGTTTAGGATAAATATCTAATAAATTGTCTACGAATTTTAAGAAAAGGAAATTATTTAAAAAAAATATTTTATTCCGAATATTGAATAAAAACTCAAGATAGAAGACCAATAACAATAATTGAAAAAAAGAATTTTGAAATACACTAGTCAACGAAATTAAATAGGAACACATTTTTTTTCAATTTTTATCCGTGTTTTTTGAAGAGCTGTATCTTTGTGACGAGTGTTCGTATTGAGTTAAAACAAAAAGCATTCTACAGCTTTATGTTTTTTGTTTCGAGTCTTGTTTGCAATTTTTTGAGCCGAAATAAGAATATATTTTTTTTTATTTTTTTTTTTGAAGGTCATTTCTATGGATAACTTTTTTCGAGTTAATCAAATGTAATGATCAGATACCTTGTTTATTCAGCTTCAATTAACTTTTTTTTGTTGTCGTACAATTTTTGTTTGCATGGTTTATCTGAATTTAATGAAAAAGATACGTTTAGCCTTGATTTCAAATATCTCAGCAAGTAATGACGTTATAAAATATTCAAAAACAGTTTTGGAAATTTGAGAAAACGTTTTACAAGATTTTTTTAAGATTTTGTAAAAATTGTTTTTATAACCGTTCACCATTAGTTTAAAAAAAGTACTGAAAACCGACTTTTTATAGTCTTTTCGTAAATCTTTTTTTTTTTTGTTTACAAATATTGATTGCAGAGCTTGCGTTGGTATGCAAATTTGTATACTTTTAAAGCATCAATGTTCTTGTAAATTTTCAAATTGATTAAATAATATATCTTTTTATGATTTAAATTTTTAGTAATATAATGTTTTATTAAAAAAATGTCATTGAACTTTGTCCCACGGATTCCTTATCAGTCCCCTGACAAAATGAAACAAGTAAAAATATGGTTTACATTGAAAACTATCGAAGTTTCAGATCTATGAGCGTAAAGTATTAGATAAGTCTCGGGAAAATAAAATCGTATACATATCTTAGGTCCGTTTATTATTTCATTTTTGAAGAAGGCATTAGTACAAGAGATCATGGATTGTCCGTTCAGTTCAGTTTCTCAGTATACCCTGATGAGTATTTACAGGAAAAAATTCTACGTATGTAGTCATATATTTTTTAGATTTTCAGATCTAGATTAGATTAACATATTATTTCTTAAAATCTAAATAAGTACATTTTTTGAAGAAGATTTTTGGTGCAAAACTATGAAAACACTCAGTCCTCTGGCCATATTCGTCAGTCCCCTTGCACTTTAGTGACTGATTTTTTATCTGAGAGCCTGTGAAAAGACGTTCTTTACTTCAACTCTAGTTAGTTCTTAGGTCTATTTGCTTCCAAAAATGTTCTTCCCAAATTATTATCATTGCACCAGAGATCAGATAACTCATCTAACCATTGACTATAAACGGAAAAAGTAAAAGTCCAACGGCTTTACGACGTGCTAAATTATACCTGATTTGCTGTTTGTTATTTTTCAACTCGGTAGATCAGATAAATTATTTAACAAGATATCCAATTTTAATGTCATTGTGAATCTACGTAGGTTGCAGGTAAAATTAGCATGACATCTTTTAAATCTAGCACTGCCTTAAAATAGTAATCCTGTAAGTTGTACATGAAAATCTGGTTAATTTAACATGAAAATCCAGTTAATTTAAAATGATTTAATGTTGAATAAACCCTGTATCCTATATTTATGTCATAATATGGATAAGTCTCAGCTGTCTCTAACGCTGCTTATCGCTCAGCTCGTTTTGCATTGTTCTGAAATTATAGACATTTATTGTATGCCTATTTAATTTATTTTATTTTAAAAAACTTTGTGATACTTATGTACTTAGTTTTTAACTGGGAACCTTCCCAATACGGAGATAGAACTCATCCACTGGGCCAATTTGCTAAACTAAAATCATGGTGTCAAAAATCAATAAGTTGAAACTCACTCATGGATGCCATGTGTGTGTGTGTTTTAACAGTAGTGTCACGTGGAAATGAACTGGTTGAGTGCGCGACTCTAACAGGAAGCCAGGTTAAATTCAACACATACAAATTATAAAAAAAGAATAAAAACGTTAATTAAACCTGATTTGTGATAAAATAGAAATGTTTGTGTATTTCCCAAAATTACGAATTTCATTTTTCTTATATTATAGCTTTAAAAGAACGTTGGGTTAAATTCGTAGAAATTTCTGTTCGTGTAATCGTGAGAAACGATTAATACCTGAACATCAGTTTCGATTTAGAAGCAAGCATTTGACAATTATTATTGATCAAGTGCATAGAATAATTGAAGTAATTGAGAGAGCTCTTGAAGAAAATAAAATCTGTTCTTCAGTCTTTTTGGAGATGTCACGTGTGGCAAAAAGTCCTCAAATTCAAGACAAATTCTGCCTGAAGGAATTTATAAAATTCAAAATGAATATCTAGATAACAGACTTTGTATTGTAGGGGAAATTAATGTATTCTAATTTCAAAGAAAGGCTGGGGTACCACAAGGAAGTGTTTTAGGTCCAGTTCTGTTCTTACTTACTTGTACCTACATTACTTTTAAAATAAATTGAAATTGAAATTAAATATGCCTCATGCCTCAACCCTCAAACCGAAGTTATTATTGTAGCTCGTATCCCTCTTACTGATGATACTGCAATATTAGTTGTAGGCGAAACGATTAATGAAAGTACAATCAAAAAAGGATCCAAATAATGTCAATTGGCGTTTTTCTTTTTAGTTCAGAATAGACCTCTGAATAGATTCCGAGCGCTCTGAACTATATTTGAAACACACCTGACCTGAACAAGCTGTCAAATGCTATGTGTTCAGCATTTAATTCTGTATACTCTGAACAAGCTCCGAACATGCTCAGAACGAAAAAAGAAACACACATTTTTAGCTCAGAGCTAAAAACAAACACCATTTTTACTTGCGATTATAGGTACTATAAGGCAAGTTTTGGATTCGTGCAAAAAAAAAATTTTGAGATAACAATCAAACATGATATAACGATGATAGAGAACACCAAAAAAGTGGGTGGCAAAATTCTGTCTGTCTGTCTGTCAGTCTGTCTGTCTGTCTGTCTGTTTGTCTACAGCCTAAACGGCTCGATCGATTTTCTTCAAACTCGGTACATAATGGTTTTTGGTGATTTTGCCGACACGTTTTTTTCATTTTTTTTTTAGAAGCAAAAATAACGGTACCTGTCATACATTCTTTTTTGGCAAATTTACATAATCGTATTTTTCTCAAAAACGGCTCGACAACTTTTCTTAAAAAAAATTTAATAAATTTAATTTAGTAAAGGCTTTCTTTGGGTGGAAAACCATTTTCTCAAAAATGGTTATTAATGGTACCTCCCAAGGAACCATTTTTTTAATTTTTGATTTTCTTCAAAATGGTACAACCGATTTCAAATATCTTTTTTATACAAAAGCTTCCAAGAAATGTTAACAGTTTTGTGTACCAACATTTTTGAAAAAATATTTTTTGGATTTTTAAAAAATATTTCAAAATTTTTTTTGGAAAATCAAATATTTCGAAAACGACATCATAGATTTTTTTGAAACTCGATATTTAAGACTCTATAAAATATTTTTAGAAAAAATTTTACATTTATGAAAAAATAATTTTACATTTATACAAAAGTGAAAAAACCGCAAAAGAAAATATTTTTTTGCTTGAAAACGACTCCTACGATTTTGATTAAACTTTTTTCATATACTAAAATTAGTACGATCTACCATCAAAAATTATAAAATTTTACACATAGCAACTATTAGTAGTACCTGTCATAGAACGTATTTTTTTATTTTGAGTTTTCTCGTTATCAGCTTAACGGATTTAAATGAATTTTTTTATATACAAATTTAAGATAAGATTAAATAATATTTCATATCAAAACTTTCAAAAAAAAAGTTTTTGGATTTTTAAAAAAGTTTCAAATTTTTTTTTGAAAATTCGATATCTCAAAAACGGGTTGACAATTTTTTTTTCAAATTTTGTTTTTATATACACATAAATATATAATTTAAATCTGCATACCAAAATTTATTCTTAAAAATGTTTTAAGAATTTTATATATAAAAAATTAATTTAAAAAAAAACCGCTCCAACGATTTTAAATTTTTTTTTCCCCTACAATCATATTCCATCATGAATTAAGATGGCATACTTTTTTTTCACCTCAAACTGTCAAAAGAGTTGTTTTAGCTAATTTAAGCGTCGTATTTCACGCTTCTCTACATTTTTCTCTCATAATTTCCATGTTTGTATATACAATTTTCTTAAACTCGCAGTGTCTTGAACATAAGAGCAAGTACGTGCGACCCAGTCGTGAAAGTCAGTCAACGACGTAGACTTAATATAATACAGAATATCAATAATATATAATAGAACCATCTTTTTTATTAGCCCAGGAAAAATGTACTTTCGCTGCGGAAAAATTCCAAGTGAAGATTTTTGAATGCAATTATCTTTATTTGTGCCTAAGGAATACGCATGCGAAAGTCTACAAACGAAACTGGCTTGCGTTAAAAGTTATTCAAGGTTAAATGTCGAAAATACCGGTTTTCCACGTATAACTTTGAAACGGTACATGGTATTAAAAAGTAATGCACACAAAACTTGTAGATAATATGATTATCTACAAGAAATGTTAAAACACTTTTTTTTCTCTGACTGATGGTTAAGAAGATATAGGCGTTTCAAAAAACGTAAATTGACGAAAATATCCCTTATTTGCGTATAACTCAGAAATGGTGATTGTTATTGAAAACACTTATAGGCAAAGTTTGTATACTATGTTACCCTCTATTAAAAAAAAAAATTAAATTTTTTCTAAGAGTAATAATTTTAAAGATATAATTATTTGAAAAATTTCGTCAAAAACCTGAAATTCCAGACTTTTGCTTTTAAATCTTAAATAACGAAATTTTCATAAAATAATTTATGTTCAGTTTATAGACTATAATGTAATCTACAAAAAATATTAACACACTTTTTTCCACACGAGTGACCAGTAACAAGATATTGCTACTTCAAAAAGGTTAAGTATTGAAAATAAGGACTTTTCGCTTACCACTCTTTAACGGTATATGTTAGAAATTTTATTTTTACACAGTTTGTAGGTTATTTACACTTCTACAAGAAAATAAAAAAAATTTTTTTTTGTTTGCGGTTATTTAAAAGATATAAAATTTTATATAAAATGCACAAAAGTCAAAAATAACGGTATTTTGCGGTTTTCTCTTAAATGGTGAAGTTTTTGAAAAATAATTTATACTTTTTGTATAAACAATAATATTCTCTATAAGAACTCTTATGAAGACTTTTTCGATATAAGGCCCCAATAAAAAGATATTGAGACTTCAAAAAGTATCAATTTTCGAAAATGCTGGTTTTTCCGGCCCAAAATGATTCGCCTAGCGACATAAAATAATAATAGGGTTTTTTAGAGAGATATAGTACAAACATTTTTTCATACTGAGGGGGGGGTCTATCTCCCCCCAATTAACCGGGAGGAGCAATTTTCTGAAAATAGTACTAAAATTAAAAAAAAAAATTTTTTAAACAAATGGCAACACTTAAAATAAAGTACTATATTTTTTTTGAGATTTTCAAGTTTGTTCTTTAATTATTTTTTCAAAATAAGTTATTCCTGCCAATAGTTTTCGAAAAAAATACCTTCAAACCCAACATTAAAAATAAAACTGAAAAAAATTATATAGGTACCTACTATTCTTTTTTCAAAATATGAAATGAGGAATTATGTTAGTTTCTATGATACACTTTTCCTGTAATTTTTAAATGAACACTGAATACCAGATGGTTTTATGCCATCTAGTTTTTGAGAAAATTGTAAGCTAAGAAAACTATTTTTTTATTATATGTTTTTTTGGTAGTATATCTAGGAAAAATGCATTACCACTCCAAGTTAAAATTTTTAAGCGCAATTATCTTTAAATTACCATAAAGAATACTCGTGCAAAAGTCTACATACGAATCTGGCTTGCGCTAAGAGTTATTCAAGGTCAAACGCCAGCAGAATCTTCTTTTAGAGCATAACCTTTTTTTTTTGGATAGTATCAAGGAAAAAATTCATTTCCACTTGAGGAAAATTCCAAGTTAAATTTTTTAAACGCAATTATCTTTAAATTGCCATAATGAATACTCGTGCAAAAGTTTACATACGAATCTGGCTTGCGCTAAAAGTTATTCAAGGTCAAACGCCAGTTTTCCACGCCCCTGCTTGAAAAATTTCTAAATTATGCTCTAAAAGAAGATTCTGCTGGCGTTTGACCTTGAATAACTCTTAGCGCAAGCCAGATTCGTATGTAGACTTTTGCACGAGTATTCTTTATGGTAATTTAAAGATAATTGCGCTTAAAAATTTTAACTTGGAGTGGTAATGCATTTTTCCTAGATATACTACCAAAAAAACATATAATAAAAAAATAGTTTTCTTAGCTTACAATTTTCTCAAAAACTAGATGGCATAAAACCATCTGGTATTCAGTGTTCATTTAAAAATTACAGGAAAAGTGTATCATAGAAACTAACATAATTCCTCATTTCATATTTTGAAAAAAGAATAGTAGGTACCTATATAATTTTTTTCAGTTTTATTTTTAATGTTGGGTTTGAAGGTATTTTTTTCGAAAACTATTGGCAGGAATAACTTATTTTGAAAAAATAATTAAAGAACAAACTTGAAAATCTCAAAAAAAATATAGTACTTTATTTTAAGTGTTGCCATTTGTTTAAAAAATTTTTTTTTTTAATTTTAGTACTATTTTCAGAAAATTGCTCCTCCCGGTTAATTGGGGGGAGAAAGACCCCCCCCTCAGTATGAAAAAATGTTTGTACTATATCTCTCTAAAAAACCCTATTATTATTTTATGTCGCTAGGCGAATCATTTTGGGCCGGAAAAACCAGCATTTTCGAAAATTGATACTTTTTGAAGTCTCAATATCTTTTTATTGGGGCCTTATATCGAAAAAGTCTTCATAAGAGTTCTTATAGAGAATATTATTGTTTATACAAAAAGTATAAATTATTTTTCAAAAACTTCACCATTTAAGAGAAAACCGCAAAATACCGTTATTTTTGACTTTTGTGCATTTTATATAAAATTTTATATCTTTTAAATAACCGCAAACAAAAAAAAATTTTTTTTATTTTCTTGTAGAAGTGTAAATAACCTACAAACTGTGTAAAAATAAAATTTCTAACATATACCGTTAAAGAGTGGTAAGCGAAAAGTCCTTATTTTCAATACTTAACCTTTTTGAAGTAGCAATATCTTGTTACTGGTCACTCGTGTGGAAAAAAGTGTGTTAATATTTTTTGTAGATTACATTATAGTCTATAAACTGAACATAAATTATTTTATGAAAATTTCGTTATTTAAGATTTAAAAGCAAAAGTCTGGAATTTCAGGTTTTTGACGAAATTTTTCAAATAATTATATCTTTAAAATTATTACTCTTAGAAAAAATTTAATTTTTTTTTTAATAGAGGGTAACATAGTATACAAACTTTGCCTATAAGTGTTTTCAATAACAATCACCATTTCTGAGTTATACGCAAATAAGGGATATTTTCGTCAATTTACGTTTTTTGAAACGCCTATATCTTCTTAACCATCAGTCAGAGAAAAAAAAGTGTTTTAACATTTCTTGTAGATAATCATATTATCTACAAGTTTTGTGTGCATTACTTTTTAATACCATGTACCGTTTCAAAGTTATACGTGGAAAACCGGTATTTTCGACATTTAACCTTGAATAACTTTTAACGCAAGCCAGTTTCGTTTGTAGACTTTCGCATGCGTATTCCTTAGGCACAAATAAAGATAATTGCATTCAAAAATCTTCACTTGGAATTTTTCCGCAGATTGGCAATTTATTTGTACATTTTTCCTGGGCTATATAGTTTTGCTCGTGTTCCCCTTGGAAATGAGGAATGAACGAAAAATTAAAATGGGAGCCGCAAGTAAAAAAAAATTCGAGGAATAATAGCAAATTAAGAGCCATATGTAAGAACTTTGGAGGAAAAGAGGAGGCTCTTGGGAATTCCCTACACAAATTTTGAAGACAATCACTTCAGTTAACAAAGTTTATTTTTAATTTCTTATAAAACGATAAAAATCATAAACCTGATCTCAAAAACTAATAATATTCGCGTCCTTGGAATTAATAATACCTAAACTTGGAAAATTTGTTTTTACTGCCCCAAAGTCATTTCTACACAACAAAATCATTCCAATTTCTTACTCTGATATAATTCCCTTCAATCGTCGATGTAGCAAAGGCATCTCTAGACCAAGTAGTAGTCATCAAAAAATGTTAAATTCATTTTTATCACACCTAGTTTTAATATTCTTGTTTTATTTATTATTATTGCTGTTTTATTTGAATATCAGCAAAATATTTTTATTAAAAAAAAAACAAACCGTGAAACAAGATAACAGCCCTCTTGAGCTGTAAAACGAAGAAAAACACTTAACTTACAAAAATATATAAGCTGCGCGTGGAATCACCTTAGAAGAGTCATAAACGACCAAATTTGCTTATTCGTTGTTTTGCGAAAAAAAAAAAATATTCGAAATTGGATGTTATTTCAATTTAATTGTAATTTATGTAAAATTTTGTATATTTTTATAGCGTCATTTAATTTTTTTTTCTTTTTCTTCTTCTATGAGCAATCTTATAGAAAAAAAGGGGAGTGTTGTTTTTATATTATTTTTATTTTTTATTTGCGTTCTTATTTTTTTTTTTCATTTGCTGAAAAGCTAATTTTAACTATTTCTTCATTTTATATTTTCTCATTTTAGATTTAAAATTTTTGCTGACTCAAAGGTTAAGGATCTTAATACAGTATACAACATTTGCATCCCCCTTTTAAAGAAAAAAGGAAATAAAAAAACAAGAAGCAATATAAGCAATAAAGACAAAAATAAACCGTTGAACTAGGGTAGCAAAGTTTGTCTTCTTGATATAGCATGATAGAGGTATATAGCTATTAGAAAACGGTTGCCCTTCTTTTTTTTTAAATGCAATAATTACTTCATCTTATCAGTGTCCTGACAGACAAGGACTTGCCATGGCTAATTGTATTTTTATGCTGACGTATACGGTTGATTTAGGAGGGTTCTCCTTTACCACTTTAAACCACTTATCCTTCACGAAGATTTAGTTTTGCAACGTTGATACAATTTAACATGATGACCCTTCCTTTGGCTTTAGCTTTAGGGGATATGTATAATTTGACTATGATAATAGCAGAAAACTATAAAATAAAAATTTAATTTCAAAATTGGCAGTTTTTGAAAATAAATTCGGAGTGTCATAAAACATTCAAGGATTAAAAATTTAACTTAAAAATAGTTGCATGGTATTGTTTGAAATAAAAATGGTCATACCTACTAAAAAAATTAAAAAAATTTGTTCGTATGTAGGTACATAATGTACATAAAGATGGACCCGAGTCGTGAACAGGATTTCTCAGAAATTTTGCTGTCAAATAACTATGAGGAAACAAAATATTGGATTCGCTTGCTCAGTTTTTGACACTGAGCCCTCTGAGATCTCATTTTCCGGAACACACCTAATGAAACTACTGACATATAATATGATTTAATTTGGTGTGCTCAGGGAAATAAGTTCTCACAAGTTTTCCTTTTTTTAAATATGAGCAATCGAATCTAAAATTTGTTTCCTCATTAATTTGACAACAAAGCTGAGAGATTTTGTTAAGAAATCCTGTTCAAGAGAGTGGGATTGCTGAATTCTCCAAGGTCTCATTTTTCTGATCATGCCTATCACTTTGGGTGAACATTCTGCTATTGTTACTGTTGGTAAGGAATTTTACTGCCAGGCTGAATACCAATAAATATCATCATTTGTTTGTAGTTGATTCTACAACCTTCCCCAGAACACCATCAAAATTCAACTTCTTTCTTACTAAATTCCAGTAATTTTTTACTAAGTTGAAGAAGGACGCCTTTGACAGGAGAGGTTGGCTGATGCACAAAAAAGAAATACTTTTTCTTTGATCATGTTTTGGCATCAGTCACTCAGTTGTGTCAAATGCTTCATATGTTACTAAACTTAAACCAATTGGAAACCCAGCATCACATCATTTACAAAAGACTAGGTATGGGTGTAGACAAGATGGCGTAGATTGTCTGGAACTGGCTTTTTCAAACGAACTGCCACCGAATAACCAAAAACAGCCCAAGACGCCCAAGGATAGATATTAGCATTTTTTTAAAATATATTCAAAATCTCTTTACATGCTCAATGACAAACGATTAAGCAAACGTTTTGCAAGGAATCAGTGATGCCAGATGATTGGTCAAAGAAGTAAACTTGTCCTAGAAGTTGGTCAGCCCTAGAAAACTTGTAATCAAGACTTAAAGTTTCATAAGGTCACGCACGATTTTTGCCACCTCATTTGTGGAATATTTATAAAAAAATGTATACCAATCCAAGAGATCACTATATCATGATCAAAGGTCAAATATTTTCAGTAATTAGTCAGCCATAGATTTTCTTATGAATTTTAAAAGTTCGTTCGAAGGTCACAAGAAAAATGTTGGCCCCTCATTTGGGTCATTTAAAATGATAGTATTAAGTATGCTATTTGAAAGGTCACTTAACTGTCATAAAAGGTCAGCTATAGTTTCAGTAATTGGTCAGCCATAGATTTTAAGGAAATTTTGGTACCTTGGTGCCAGTTGATATTTACGAAAAATGATTTTTTTTTACAGTTTCTGTTTTTTCAAGGTCAGGAATGATTTTTGTGCCAAATCGTTATAGTTAAATTCGACCATAGGCAGGTATTATAGTAAATTTCAGTTATGGTAATAATAATTTATCCCCCCAAAAAAGTGACTATTGAAATATATTCCGACTATAAATCCCACTATGAATATTTTCCCACTGTTTTTCCCACCAAAGGGATTTTCCAACCATTTTGGTTAGAAACCCACCAATCTGGGAACACTGCAAGAAATCTACCTGTGAGATCACGATCACCACACAGCAACTACCAAACCAGGAGTGACCTTCAATGGGTCAAACGTCAAACTTATAGACTTAAAGCTGCCTGAAAATGTTTGGGTTGAACGCATAACCAAAAAAGTCTGTAGGTGCATGCACCTTGACATTGAATCAGTCTAGCGGGTCTCAGGCTATTGTGTTAGGAGCACATGCACTTCTATTCATTTATTAAAGATGGGAAATGGTGCTCTGTTATTTTCTTTAAGTCCACAGAATTTTATTTTAACGGTCCGATTTATAGATCTCAAGATATATGCTTTTCACGTGCATCATATCGAGAGATATTTGGAGAATTAAAAAATAAAATAAAAAATTAAAAAAAAAAACAACAAAAAAAATCTCCAATATAGCGCCAATAGGGTTCGCTTCAAAAGCTCATGTCTTGAGATTTATTTTTTGGATCTTTAAAATTAAAATTAAATTAACTTAAATCGTACTCAAACTGACCTGAGACTGAACTCAAACCGTACTCAAACCAAACCTAAGCCGATCTCAAACGTAGCAAAAACCGATATCAAACCAAGCTCAAGCCGAACTCAGACCGATCTCAAACCGATATCAAACCAATCTCAATCCAATCTCAAATCGAACTCAAACCTGTCTCAAACCAATCTCAAACTGAACTCAATCCGAACTCTAACCGAAATCAAACCGGACTCAAACCAATCTCAAAATAAACTCATACCGAACTTCAAACAAACTCAAACCGATCTCAGCTCGATCTCAAACCGATCAAAACGAAATCAAATCTAACTCAAACCGAACTCAAAAATAATTGTTTTGTCAAAACTATTGCCAAAATCACCTTAAATAGGGTTCCGTTGTTTTTTTGAAAGAGCGTTTTACTATATCTACTTAAATACTTTCTTAGGACTTGACCACGTAGTGAGCGGCAGAGCGGCAAAACTGCACAATCCTGAGCGGCAACTAAAAATTCAAACATATGGGATTGTATGGTTGCGGCCACGCAGTGAGCGGCAGAGCGGCAAGTGGCAAAGCGGTATCGCTCTGATTTAGATTCTGTTTTATTTTTTTATTCAATCCTGAGCGGCAATTTTTTGAGTTTTTTGAACGAAATTATAAAATAAATTGATTGTTTGATTATTTTTTTATATTACGTTACTTGGCAACGGCATATTCAGAACTAGAACTTGCCGCTTTAAGCTAGAACTATAATGCTCGGAGGGGCACTTAAGTGGTCGGAAGAAAACAAGCGAATACACGGAAAGCATATGACGGTGACTATAATTGCGGAGTGGAGCGTTTCGTCAAGTTTCGTTCAACTTTGGTTACGGAAGTGAGGTGCGCTCCGGAGCGCACCTCACTTAAGTAAAACTGACATTTGGTGAAATAGGAGTGCCAAAAAGAGATAGATAATAATTACATTATGGGTGTGTTCCCCTTTTTTTCGGTACGGAAAGCTACTTTTCGTTGGTTTTTGACATTAGCTTCAGTGCCCTTCCGACTATTATAGTTCTACCTTTACCGCTTGCCGCCTGCCGCTCACTACGTGGCCAGGGCCTTAGCCCGAAAAATTGCGATTGAAGGAAGTGATTCTTTGTTTGTTCTCTGCCCTGGATTCAATTTTGCGAGGTGCTAGGGAAATTCATCAAGTAGGCAAAGCCTTTGCGGCCATTTCGCAAAATTTATTACTGTATTTTAAGTTGTACTGTTGTGTTGTAACATTGAACACACAGTGTAAATTCATAAATGTCAAATGTTTCCGCATCACTGCTTTTTGCGATGCTGATGCGCAACGAAGCTGATGCTGATACAAATGCATCAGCAACAATGCATCAAGAATTTTCTTGATTCTAATTTGTTTGAAGTTTGCGCATCACTTGATGCAAGTTTGCAATAATGAACATGTTACGCAAAAAGTGATGCGAGTTTGATGCATTTATGAATGTTTGGCGGAAATGATTGTGCATCATTGCTACAACGATGCGTTTGTGAATTTACACACAATGCCACATGTTATCAAAATCTAAGACAAAGAAAACAAAACAATGCAAACACTTAAGGAATGTGATCCTCTTTCTATTTCTAAAACGACAGCACTGATCTATTTATCATGACGTTTTGCCCGAGTCAACAATGTTGAGCTCCCTTTCTCAATGATGATAGCATATCTTTCGTCTTTCTATAAGCTACAGTTAAGACCCCCACCCATAGAATTCGTTGCGTCCGTTGAGGCGAAGCATTCAACTGACAGCTTGATAAAATACATGTTTTTTTATGAGAACTGGTCCATAAGCAACGCATGCTTCGGACACAACGGACAGAGTAGCCGAACTTTAAACTTTTCCACTCCAGCAGATGCGTTGACAGCAACTTTTCTATGTGTGTGTTTGAACTTCGAGTGGTTGTTCTGTGTATGTGTTTGAACTTCAACTAGTTATTATGTGAATGTCAACGTATTCTTTGGGTCAGTGTAATCCGTCGCATCCGGCAAGCGTCAATAGATCCGTAATCCGTAGCCGCAACGAACGCAAGGGATTCTATGGGTCGGGGCCTTTAACCTCATTTTCACCACATCCTTTGATTCAGTGCTTGTAAACTGCACCAGGAGTTTACCTTTAACAATTAAATAGACTGGTCACAGTGACACTAAAGATGGCCGGTCCTATTCAAATAATGTTAAAATAAGCATCCAAATATAAGAGGATAAGCAATGTTTAAGAGTTTGTTCTCCCAATAATGTCAATAGATACATTTACTTCGCGCTCTTTAGAAAGCAAAAAAAAAACTGTCAATGTCAGATTAAGATGACCTTTAAAAAGAAAATCTGTCTAATAACCACCTCTTTAAAAAAACACTTAAAAATTCAATTTAACTGAACTTAACTTTACTTTAAAAAAGCTAGATACATCCACTGATGGTTTTTAAATAAAACACACGAGTTAAGTTCTTGTTTGCATCAAAAAAAAACTTAGATATTCAAAATCGTTTCATTGATTGTTTTTTATTAAAAAAATAAAATTTAAACTATGTTCGAGTACATGTAGTTGTAGTAGGTGCAGGCAAATCGATT
This sequence comes from Dasysyrphus tricinctus, assembly GCA_963921185.1. Taxonomy (NCBI): domain Eukaryota; kingdom Metazoa; phylum Arthropoda; class Insecta; order Diptera; family Syrphidae; genus Dasysyrphus; species Dasysyrphus tricinctus. The sequence goes on from OY992533.1 coordinate 112,112,243, forward strand.
ATTATTTTCGCTCGCAGCCTTGACACTTTTCCACTTTACATTTTGTCCATCACATCAGGTACATACCTATATGTAGCTAGTTTTTGTTTGGTGCTGAAAATGTTTTCCTATCAAATAATTGCATGTGTCAGAACCAATTCCATCACACATCAACATCACCCTCCCTCTCTCTAGATGTATTCAGCACTTTAACGTGCTAACTAAGTGATTCACAAAAAAAAAAACGAAAATTGTAAAACAAAAATCGAATAAATTATGCAAACTTGCACGCCACCACCGTTTTCACACGTTCAAGCCACATTCAATTTTTAACTTGGAATATTAAATTCACATATATGTATGTTGGTACCTACACAACAGTGATTGGTTATGATTCGTCCTTCTTCTGTAAAATATATTTTCATAGGCCTGATGTTATGGTCTATAGTTGTTTCGAATTTCAAAAATAACTCATCAAAATATAACACATCGAATGCACTTGCACACCTGAAAACTGAAGTGTTAGTTCACATAGGAATAGAAGGGTGCTATATGTAGCAGGATCGGGATGAGCCTTAGTTTTGTATAGAGGCACATCATATATGTGCCTACCATGTCAATGCACCCTGGAGGCCGTCTGGATTTATATGTGAGTGATTTTAAGGATGAATATTTTTGAATAGAATTCCGCTCCAACATGCATGTAATCGAATTAAATGGAAATATAATGAAAGCAAAATTCGCCCGAGTTATTCTTCTGATATTTCCATCATAGACGTTAGACTAGACATAGGCATATTATTTCATTGGTGTAAGTGCCATAACCCAACACTCTTGAAATACAATTTCATATTTTGCATGGGAGAATGAAAACCATAACGAGGTGTTCCATTTAAATTTGATATTTGATTAAATTAAACCTTTAGGAAATAGAGCTAAAGGGTGGGTTATTAACTGGTATCTTTTACAATCATATGATATTGAAACACTGATAGCTGCATTAAGCATTCAAAAAATTGACGAAAAATCAAAATTGTATTTTTGTGTTACAAAATATATCAAAGGGCACGGTAGTGCCCAGCCAACCCTTTTTACAGGAACAAACTCAGGCGATTTTCAACCTCCCTCTAACTTCAGTACCAATAAAGTCAGAAACTTCAAATTCGGAGTATTTGCTGAACTGATCAAACACAGGTGGCTCACGAAATTTCAACTCTTTAGCATTAGTAGTTCCCAAGATATAGGACTTCAAAAATCGCAAAAACCGTAACTGACTGACTCACTGACTCACTGACTGACTGACTCACTGACAGATCATCAAAATTATGGAGCACTTCCCGACATCGTAGAATCTTGAAATTTCGTACAACGGTAGGCCTTGTGGTACATACAAAGGAAAAAATCGAAAATCTGCAATTTTCTGTTCAGGGGGGCGTGGCATCCACCCACTTTCTCAAATATTCTATAAATTATATGGAGCTTTTCCGATTGTTGTAGAACAATGAAAATTGGTAAGTTGGTAGGGTTTGAGATACTTAGAAAGAAAAAAATTGAAAAATTGGAATTTTCCATACAGGGGGCGTGGCATCCACCCACATTCTTAAAAATTCTTATAAATTGTATGGAGCACTCCCGATTGTTGTAGAACGATGAAAATTGGTAGGTCAGTAGGGCTTAAGGTCCTTAGATAGAAAAAAATTGAAAAATTGGAATTTTGCATTCAGGGGGCGTGGTAAACACCCACATTCTTAAAAATTCTTATAAATTATGTGGAGCACTTCCGATTATTGTAGAACATTTGAAAATTGGTAGGTCGGTAGGCCTTCAAGTACCTACTTAGAAGAAAAAAAATCGAAAAATTAGATGTTTCAGTTTAGGGGGTGTGGCATCCACCCAAATTCTCAAAAATTCTTATAAAGCACTTCCGATTGTTGTAGACCGATGAAAATTGGTAGGTCAGTATACCTTGAACAATTCCAAATCATGACAGAAATTTTGTAATTAATGATTACTAATTAAGATTTGGTGGATTTACTTGGCAAGTTTTCTCTTAAATACTTACTTAATCACAAATTTAAAATGTATGAAAACTTGACCAGTGAACCCACCAAATTTTAATCAGTAATCATTAATTACCAAATTTCTATCATGATTTGGAATTGTTTCGATATTACTCTACTTAAGATATTTGATATTAAACTTCATGAACTTAAAACTTGGCATATATTTTAGATCTCATTACTTTTTTTGGCTGACTTTTTACGCACAGGTTTCTTGTACACATAAGAACTTGGCTCCTTTTTTAACATTTATGTTTTTGTTGTGATCGATTTATCACTAAACAACGTTAAGAAATACTGCAAAATTGATTCAAAACAGTCAAAATTTTTAAAAGAAATGGAGTAGAAATTTTAGTGTGCATGCCTGTGCAAGTGCACTATACATCAGGACCGGGATAATAAGTGTCTTATATAGGAACAGGGATACTTAAATTTCTGGAGAGATGGCTTTGATCCTTAATTGCCTTCTTAGCCCAAAGAAGGTGCGTTTGACCTCAGCACTGGTATCATTTGCTGAGCTGATAGCGGATCTTAGGTTAACAAACACTGACCACCTGGAAATTTTAGCTGTCTATAGTGATCTTCTGCCCTAATTTTCGTTTGTTGGATGCCCTTTCTTGTTGACAGCTTATATTTCGTCTAACTTTAACTCACCGTTACGCCCATCTTCTTGGCTTCCTTCTCAATACTCACGAAAGCACCACTGACATCACGCTTTGTTCGTCCGATTGTGTCAATATTTTTTTTTGAAAGATTGTGCCTCTAGTGTTGACGTGAGGGCTTTGCGCTTTTCTTTCCAGAGCGATGTTAAAGAAGTCGCATGACAGCGCGTGTCGACTTGACTAAAACGTTTTTGAACTTAAATGTGACCATGGTGAACAACCTGCACTCTCCGACATTTTGCACAAATGGACGAGCTTAGGAGGGGAGAGATGCCAAATCAAGATATTGCTCTATATAGCTGAACGTGTCAAGATGCTGTCATACGAGGCCTTGAAATCGAGAAAAAGGTGTTGAGTAACAATTTGAAATCCCTGGGTTTTTTCCCAGATACCTGCTAAAGTGGGAATATTTGGTCGCTGGTGGACTTTCCTGGCTTAATGCCACACTGATATGGACCTATCAGGTTGTTGACCAATGGCTTCAGGATTTCACAAAGTACGGCAGAAAAGATATTGTGTACGATGTTTAGGAGACTGATGATGCCTCTTTAATTGGAGCATCAGGATAGGATCGCCTTTCTAGAGAATGCTGACGGTTCCATTCATCGGGGATGCTTTCCTCCGACCATATTTTGCAGATAAGCTGGTGCACACCCATATAACTAGTTCATCGCCTGTCGTTTTGAACAGCTCAGCCGCAAGGCCATCAGTTACTGCAGCCATATTAGACTCTTCAGCTATCGTCACTTCGTAGAGATCGGGTGGACTGAATTATTGGCCTACATCGTCTAGTTTTTTAAGGTTCAGCGGAACTCGGTTCGTCATTGCCATTATACAATTTGCAGAACTGATATTTCCATATCCTCAGCACCGACTTCAACTTCATTCAAGAAATGGCATCCCTCTATTTCTTTGATCACAAGCCTGTCATGCTCTTTCTTTTTCTTTCTGAGAAACTGGTGTTCCCTTGTTCCGGCTTCCTTGCAATTCTTCCACTGGTTCTCGACGCTTGAAGTTAAGTTGGCGGCATAGGACTTTTTAAGAAGTTGTGAGACACTCGATTGATTCTGCCACCAAATACGTCTTCTCTTCATAGTTTGGCATTCAAATTACCCAAAACAATTTTACTGTCATAGCTGAGGCACTGCTCATATGTCTTGTCCAGGAGCCCATAATAGAACTCGTCTTTGGTGTCATCATCTTTCTCCTCTGTTGGGGTATGCGCGCATATGAGGCTAATCTTGGTGAACTTAGATTTAATGCTATTGTTGTAGGGTGCTCAAAACTCAAGACTTATTTCCTAAGTCTGCCACTAACGACGAGTCCACATCCATTAAAAACGCTGCCTTGTCGGTAATAGTCACCCGTAGAAGATATCGCAGTCTTTCAGTTTTCTTTTGCCTGGCCCATTGCACTTTTTGGGTGACGGTGAAGTCTGATTTTCTTGTAATATATAAAAGCAGGGAGCCAGATTAATCGCTCCTTATAGGCCTGAGCTCTAAATATGTCGTAGTAGTTCGTATAAGCTCAGCCTTATTGGAACCGTAGACGCCAACAGTGATTCCATCTGGGAAATTCTTTCCCTGCCGGCCGCCTTGATGAAAGGAGAACAAATGACTTAGTGGGAATAATCCCCTTGGTTTCTCTCTTCAAGACTGTTGGTGGCACCGTTGATTCTCTATGCTGATGAATTCATCCACCAATTTGTCACAAATAGCTGCCCAATATTCCTATTCCACATTCCAAATACTGGTATATTTTGGCCAAAAAAAAGGGAGGAGGGAGCTCACCAAGGAATAAAACATTTCAACTGCCTGACAAAATCTGCCCAAGTATTTTCTTTGGGCAGAAATTCTTTGGGCTGCCAAATGCAAGGTTGACGTAAGTCAGTTGGCATTGGCAGATACATCAAAAAAAATCCTTGCCAAAAGTTGCCATCAAACCATTCCACACTTTTTCGGCAGTTTGCTTCTCTCTGAGAGAATTTCATGAAAATTGAACAAATTTTTGTCCGAAAAATCCCAAAAATCTTTGGGAAAAAACTATTATTTTCTATAAAAACCTCGAACCAAATCAATTTTTAAAAATATCAAGAAAAATTTGGTACAGTGGAGGGCTGTTTGCAAATGAAGTGTCGAAGAAGATAACTCCTGTTTTAAATGCAAATACGGGACTAAGAACAGTAGAGCAAATAATAGCTTTAATAAATGCTGACGTCAGTTCCAAACTTCGCGAAAAGCTTGAAATCAATGAATGTATGGAGTTATTAATGGGTTCCACACGTTTTCGTTCGTAGTACCTCGTGGCATAATTGTTAGTGCGTTTTGGACTGTCATGCCGAAGGTCTGGGTTCGATTCTTAGCCACTGCAACCTTAAAACAGAAATATTTTTCCCAAGGTACTGCCTCTTGCGAGGTAGACAAGTATTTATTTTTTACACATTTTCGCTCTAGTAGAAAGGTCCTTTAGCTCTTTCAAGGCACTTTGAAAAGAAAATTGTAGAAAGATGTTACCTGGAGAACTTTAAAAAGCTTTTGATAGTTTTATGCACATATAATTGAACGTTAAGTTAAGTAAGTATTCTCTTTATTTAATAAATGCCTTTGTTTGTTATTTTTAAGGATTTTATTTTGCCTTTTTTTAATAATTTGTTTAGAGCGACAAAATCCTTTCCCATGGTATTATATCTTTTCTTAATGCTTTTAAGCTAAATCTTAATATGCATTTTATAGATTTTTTATTAAATAAGTGCAACATAATCATAACACTTTCGTACGATATAAATAAATACAAAAATCCCATTCCTAACCTTACAAAATATTGTCTTAGGCATATTAGTTTCTTCTAGGTCAAAAAGTTTGCTATTATCCCACCCATAAATATCCTGTTTTCCAGCCCAAAATACTTTCTTCATATGTCATGTCCTTATCCAGACCTGCTCAACTTATAAACCTACACATTTATAGGAAATCCATCAATTTAAATTTACCAAAACTACACATATAATATAAATGGCACCTTTTAATGGCTATAAAAGGAATTTCAAAAGTCCCTTGAGTAAAATCGTATGTGTCACGTTTTGTGATTCTCGTTTTTCATTTCTCGATCTTGGCACACATACAAAATCAAACCAACAATGAATTGCTTCTGTCGTCTTCTATACTAAAGCCTATGGGAGCTGCATTAACTTATTGTTTAGCCTTGTTGTGCTGTTGCTCTGTTTCATGTGACTCATCGATTTTGGTTAGAAAACTTGTTGATGATTTTCTAAGAAAATAATTTTTTATAAGTAAAATGGCAAGTTGACTTTTTCTGTATTTAAGTTGTTTTGAAAAGACTTTTTTAAACTTTTAACTTAATTTCGAAACTGTTTATATAGTTATATTTTTGAAAGCTGTTTTTTAATATTTTTTTTTTCAAACCAGAATTTGTAAGGATATCATAGTTCTTTTAAAAAATCATTTAAAAAATTCAGTATCCATAAAAAATAATGTTTTGTATATCATTTTGAAAGGAAAACTTTATTCAATATTAAACAAAAATCTAAAAGTAATTATAAATGTTCTTATTTTATATAATCAAGGACATTATAGTTTAAAGAAGAAATTAACTCAAATGACTTAATTAGATTCGTATCTCAGAGATAATGTCACTTGATTTATCAAAAATACGTACATACTTCAATTCAACGTGTGAACTCACATGTTTGACATAATAATTAAGATATTATTCAATTTCTACCCTTCATACACTTTATTCAACCCTATCTTATCGTGATGTCTTATTGATTTTAGCTTCCAAACGTGTTATTTGGAAATTAAAATATGTATATAAAGCACGTGTGTTTTACCATGTTTACATAAATTTTCTAATTTAATTTTAATGAGGATTAAATATTATTTGTACATTTTGAGGGTGTGTTGTTTACATAAATTATAAATATAATGTGGCTAAAACAAAGAAATTAAATTCAGAGGGAAATTTTAATGAATAAGGTATGTGTATTTAGAAAATGTTTTAAGGGACATATTAATTGATAAAGGGTTAAAATGATTATTAATAAAATTTTATTGATCAATCATCTTCCTTTAAATTTCATTAGACAGAGAAAAGCTTCATAGGTATATAAAAATAATAATTTATGAAATCTTAAAATCTTATTTTTCTCTTAAATGGCTCCACAATCTTTCTAGAAGAAAATTACATATACTTTTAGTGAAGGCTTGAAGAGAATAGATTTGTCAAAAAAATGAAAAATCTATTCCCTTCAAGGACGATTATTTTCGATTTTCTTGGAAATAGTGTGACTGATTTAAGTAATTTTTTCTATCCATTAGCGCATTAGCTCTCAAAAAGTGGTATTGTGTACCAAAATAAAATCGAAAAAATTGATTTTCAAAAAAAAACTAATTTTTTTTTAAACTCAATAATACAAAAACGAAACAATCGGTTTTTTAAAAAAGTGTTTTAATACTTTTAACAATATTTCTAAAAAAATATTTTACTTCTTGGCAAAAATTACGGTACCTACCCAAGATAATGTTAAAAAAAAATACTGAAGAAAATCTCATTTTTCTCAAAACTGATTCCGACGATTTTGATAAAAAATTTTCAGTGTTATACAATTAGAAAGTTGTTCTACGAAATATAAACAAAATGTACACCTAGCAATTATTAACATTACCTCTTCTGGAACTCAATTTTTGATTTTAAAGTTTTTCATTATTAGCTGATTGGATTTTGATAAAGTGTTTTTTTTATATGAGTGCAAATAATTTTGCATATCAAAATTTTCTATAGAAATATTTTGAAAATTATATGCTCATATGCACAAGTCAAAGAAATTAAAGGAACACAATCTGTTTCTAGTTTTGTTACTGTTTTTTGAAGAGATGTATCTTTGTGATGTGGTCGTTTTGAGTTGAAACAAAAAGCATTCTTTAGCTTTTTGTTTTTTGTCTCGAAATTTGTTTGCAAAAATTTTCTTTTGAAGTACAGTTATAGAGTTACTGCAGGAAATGACACGAGACAAAAAATTATTGTATCTTTATTTGTTTTGAAGGTCCTCATTTCTATGGATCATTTTTGTTTGAGTCAATCAAATGCAATGGTCAGATACCTTGTTTGTTAAGCTTCAATTTAGTTTTGCTATCGTACAATTTTGTTTGATATGGTTTATCTTACTTTGAATGAAAAAAGATACATACTTTTAGCTTTAATAACCAATAGCCCTGTTTTGTAGTTCCTTTTTATCTTCGCTTTAAAAAAAGTAGCATGTTAAATACAACAAAAATTTGGTATAACTCCGTTTTGTTGTTGTATTTAACATGCAAAGCTTTTTAAGCGACGACGATAAAAATGCACTAAAAAAAAGGGATAATATCTCAGCAAACAATGACGTCAAACAAATTCAAAGACAGTTATAGAAATTTGAGAAAGCGTTTTACAATATTTGTTTAAGGCTTTGTAGGAATTATTTTTTCGACCCTTTAAAAAATTTCTAAAACATACTTTTTGTGGTCTTTTGGTAGGTCTTTTATTTCTTTGCAAATATTAATTGCATGGCTTGCGTTGGTATGATGATTTGTATATTTTTAAAGCATCAATATTTTTGTAAATTTTTAAATTGATTCATCAAACCATTTTTCCTCACCAAATTTTCAAAATCTTAAAAAACAGTTAAATGAGCAAATTGTGTTGTTCCTTAATAGTGCGTAGTCGTCATCAAAATGACGATGTTCGATAAATCAATTTGAAAATTTGCATTAATGCTTCAAAAGTCTACAAATCTGCATACCAACGCAATAGTCCAGTCATTAGGTCATTTGACCTTGCGCGCAGAGGCACTGTCTGATTTTTTTTCATGGGTCGATAGAGGCTCATTTAAAAAGCTTAAATCCAAATTTGCACCACCTGACAACTTTTTTTACCAAAGTTATTGGTAAAAATGTGTTTTTTGCCATTTTTTCGTCTTTTGTGAATATCTCGGCTGCAGTATGTCGCACAGAAAAAAATAAAGTATGGATTTATTTATAATAAGATTTGCTATTATATTATAAAAAAATTAATTTGTTTAAACAAATAAAAAAAAAGTTATAGTAAGTTGAAGTAAGTTTTTATTGTTTGAAAATCACTCTTTCTTGATTATTAAGAAAAAAGCTCATTTAACGATGAGGTTTTTATTTTTTACTTTTAAAGTCTTTGTAATTACCTACAATTTAAAAAAAAATTCAGCCCTTAACTACTAACACAAGCCGAGAAATAAATTTATGAGCATAGGTAAGTCGGCGCCCCACGCAATTTTATGTTTTTAGGTTTTATTTTATATCTCAGCCCCAGTATGTCGCAAAGTTAAAATTAAAAAAATTTATTGTTTATAATAATTCTTTCTATCAACTTGTGTTAAATTCAATTTGTTTAAACAAATAGAAAAAAAGTTGCAGTCCATTAATAGGTTTTTTTGTGTTGATTTTATACCTTTTTTCATAACTATTGAGAAAAAAAACTGTATTTAACGGTACTTTTTTTCAGGTTTACTATTTTTTTGTAGTCCTATAAATTTTCTAAAAATTAAAAAAAAATTAGTAGATTACGACAAACAGGAGCCAAGTTATTCATGAATTAAAAATGACGCATCAGTTTACTAACGCATAACAATTTTCTTTCTCCAAGTAGATATCTTCATACCTACAAAAGTTAAAGTTAGTAGTAACTAAGTTAATTTTTTCTTATTCCGCCCACGCTAACTCTTTTCTGCACCATTTTCCGCACCACCCAAGGGGTAGAGTATGAGGCGCGTTTTTTTAAATCTTGTGGTATCCCCTGTAGGCCTAATCCACTGCAAAGATCAATAATTAAATTGGTCTTATTCTCAACCGTTTTGGGCGTGAAGGTATTTCGTTTTCACTCTCTTCATTAGTGTTATGACATTCAAGGTTTGTTCTGCAAGTCTCTGCTCTGTTTCATTTTCGTTAGAAAAAGCTGTTGTCGTGAGCACAAGGTCGTAGTTTTCCTCGTCTGCTACGTTGTAGCAGCTTTTCCCGCAGCAGATCTTGCAGACGGCTGAACATTTCAGTCCGGATTTTCGACAACCGCAGGTTGCACCGCATTGTTTCGTACACGTGCAGGAAATCATGTCGATGAGTGTGGGTGGGATCGTCGGCCCTGAAGCCAATATCGGCTCCAATCCTCTTGAACTTTGTTTCCAGTATTTCCCAACCAAGCTTGTACTTGATGGAATGTCCGGAATGAGTGTTGCTGCTGATTCTGTAGGTGGCAAAGAAGCAGGATTGGACTTGATTTTAACACTCGCGCGTGAGAAAAGATGGTCCAGCGATGTTTCCAAACTGCTTCCTCCATATAGTGAAGTAAATACATTTTTCCCCACAGACGCGGCTTCTTCGGATTTAAAAATCTTCACGGTTTTCAAAAGGTTTGGAGCTTTCTTCAGCGAAGAGATTAGCTTACTTTTTCCAGATTTGAAAAAAAGCAGAGGTTGTGTCACAGCAGCGACATGTACAAATGCTGAAGGCTGAGGAAAAGTGTTTGTGTGTGTTATTATTATTAAAAAAAAGTTCGTTGAATAAACAATTTCAGCAAATTCTGTTTTCAAACCTATAATAAAAAAAAATAATAATTTTTCTACAAAATGTTGAGTTTGAAACAATTTTTTGCCAAAACTGTTCATCAAAAAAAACTTAATTTAAAAACAAGCCGTAAGAATGGACTTCTGCCGTTATTTTTTAACTATTTTTTTGTCTATTTTATGCAAATATTTTATTAAATTACCCCTCCCGCCCAAGCGGGGGGAGATAATACCCCCCTCCCATCGGATTTTTTTCTTGTATGGTTCCCACCTACATGCTCTGAATTTTTTGGCAGATCTTACGCGAATTTTCTAGTATGCAGAAAAAAAAGGGGAAATTAAATTTACCCCTACATGACTATAGGGGATGAAAATAAAAATCAGAAAAAATTAGGGAATTTTCTTGTCTTCAATTGAGCCGATTTGGGTCCATCTGGGATAACCTTTTTTTAACGACCACTCTAATGTACATATGTATGTTCTTTTATGGATTGCTCGACTCTCATGAATCTTAAAAGGCTCAATTTTTGGTAGATAGAAGGTAGAGTACTCCCCGCTTAATTGCACCGACCATTCTGTCTAATTTTTCGATCAATTAACCTGGGCAGTTCAATTGAACGAAACATTAACATGTTTTTAGTTTCTTAGCTATGGTTTTTTTGAGATCAATTAAGCGGGAAAATCAAATAAGCGAGGTGCAATCAAACGGGGAAATTGTATACCTTTATCGTTCTTCTTGAAAAATATCTTCGAAATCGTGGCTTTTCAGTCTCCCAGGCCTTAGAAGATGCAGACATCTTTATAATACAAAATGCACTCACGCCCAAAACGGTTGAGAATAAGACCAATTTAATTGATCTTTGCATTAATGGTGCGGAAAAGAGTTAGCGTGGGCGGAATAAGAAAAAATTAACTTAGTTACTACTAACTTTAACTTTTGTAGGTATGTAGATATCTACTTGGAGTAAATAAAATTCCTTTTAGTCCATAATGAATATTATTAAAAATAATACAGTTTCATTCCATACCATGCATACACAGAGGTCGAGATATTCACAAAAAAAAAGAAAGAAAATTGTTATGCGTTAGTAAACTGACGTGTCATTTTTAATTCATGAATAACTTGGCTCGTGTTTGTCGTAATGGACTAATTTTTATAGGACTACAAAAAAAAGTAAACCTGAAAAAAAGTACCGTTAAATACAGTTTTTTTCTCAATAGTTATGAAAAAAGGTATAAAATCAACACAAAAAAACCTATTAATGGACTGCAACTTTTTTTCTATTTGTTTAAACAAATTGAATTTAACGCAAGTTGATAGAAAGAATTATTATAAACAATAAATTTCTTTAATTTTAACTTTGCGACATACTGGGGCTGAGATATAAAATAAAACCTAAAAACATAAAATTGCGTGGGGCGCCGACTTACCTATGCTCATAAATTTATTTCTTGGCTTGTGTTAGTAGTTAAGGGCTGAATTTTTTTTTAAATTGTAAGTAATTACAAAGACTTTAAAAGTAAAAAATAAAAACCTCATCGTTAAATGAGCTTTTTTCTTAATAATCAAGAAAGAGTGATTTTCAAACAATAAAAACTTACTTCAACTTACTATAACTTTTTTTTTATTTGTTTAAACAAATTAATTTTTTTATAATATAATAGCAAATCTTATTATAAATAAATCCATATTTTATTTTTTTCTGTGCGACATACTGCAGCCGAGATATTCACAAAAGACGAAAAAATGGCAAAAAACACATTTTTACCAATAACTTTGGTAAAAAAAGTTGTCAGGTGGTGCAAATTTGGATTTAAGCTTTTTAAATGAGCCTCTATCGACCCATGAAAAAAAATCAGACAGTGCCTCTGCGCGCAAGGTCAGGCCCTTTTTCACGACGTGATGACTGGACTACAAGCCATGCAGTCAATATTTACAATGAAAAAAAAAAAAAAAACCAAAAGACCACAAAAAGTTGTTTTTTAGTACTTTTTTTTAAACTAACGGTGAAGGGTAAAAAAAATAAATAATTTGTACAAAACTTAAAAAAAATATATTAAAATTTCCAAAACTGTCCTTAAATTTTGTATGACGTTATTATTTGTTGAGGTATTGGTAATCATAGCTAAAAATATCTTTCTTCATTCAAAGTCAGATAAACCATACAAAAAAAAAAAATTGTACAACAAAAAAAAAATAGATTCAAGCTGAATAAACGAGGTATCTTATTATTACATTTGATTGACTCAGTAAAAAAAAAATATCGTAGAAATGAGGCCCTGCAAAAACAAAAAAATAAAAAGAAATAATTTGTTGTCTGGTGTCCTTTATTGCAATAACGCTATAACGCTTCATCAAAAAAAAATGTTTGCAAACAAAGGAGAATGGGCATTTTTGGGCGTTAGTGGCCATTAATGAAATTAGTGTCAAATGAAAGGTATGTTACTCAGGAACAACTTTCACTATGGACGTAACATTGCATTTCATTTAGAAAAGAAGATATTTCAATGTTAATATAATGCAATTGCATTGAGCAATATTGCATAGTGATTATATTTTTAGTAGGTGTAATGCTTTATTCTAACTTCATAACGTCTACTGACACTGTAGTAGTGTGTTTAACGGGGTTTCAGAATATCCCAAGGACGCATTACGGGTTTAAACAGACACAGTACGTATTTCAACAACTTTGTAATTTTTTAAACATATTATTTTACTCAGGATTTTTTAATATTGTGAGGATTGTAATATTATAGTTTTATGGTAAATGTTCTTATTAATGATGTAATATGGCCATTTTTATATACAAAATATTCTTGAGACTGTCTAGATTTCTGGTTCCACTTTCTTTTTCTATTTTTGAATTGGTCAGAAGCCAGAAACTTAGCAAAACTTTATTAAAAATGCATTTTTTTCGGTTTTGAAGTACACCACAGTGAAAAAATATCTGCACGGTGATTGTAGGACTAAAACACATCCAAAAATAACAAAACCATTCTTGGCCGCTCACGCCCATGTTTCATACAAATTTGCCCATTCTCCTTTCGAAACAAAAAACTTTAATCTGTAGAATGCTTTTCATTTCAACTCAATACAACCACTTATCACAAAATACAGCTCTTCAAAAAACACAAACAGAAATAGAAAAAATTCAGTTCCTTTATTTTCTCTGTCTAGTGTAGATATTAAATAAAAAAAAAACTATTTTTTGGAATACAGCTCTAACGATTTTCAATTTTTGTCAGCTATTAAAAATGTTGTTTTAGCAATTTAAAGAACGATGAAAGAGAACACGAAAAAAGTGGGTGTCACAATTCTGTCTGTCTGTTTGTATCTGGATCTATAGCCTAAGCCAGTGGCGACGCGTGAATGAAAAATATAGTCGTTCACTTCATTTATTTTTATTTTCTTATGATTTCAGTTTGTACAAATTTTGGTGTTATGTACCTACTAGTATTTTTATTCAAATTTTCTCGATTTGCTTAAAAATATTTGCACTACACTTTTGTGAGATGAACTGTTTTCCTCAATTTTGTTTTCAATAACTGTCCTAGAAAAGGTAGATTTTAAATCTTTTAAGTTAAGCAAAAGATTTTCAAATAGATAATTCATAAGTTTCTGAAAAAAATTGCATTTAATTTTTATAGATGCGATGTAAGAATAAAAACAATGGTTTAATAAAACAAAAATGTAGTTAAAAACGATTTTAAAAAATTTCCTACAAAAATATATGAAAAAATTCAACATCATAAGGAAATTGACAAACAAAATCATAAGAAATTGTTCTACTTCAAACAACGCCTATAGCTGCAAAATTTAAAAAAAAATTCAATAAGGACCTACTTTCTCTTTTTATGCACCTATCTTCTTTTATCAAAAACCTAATACCTACATATTCAAATTTCTAAAACAGTCTCCTTATTTTAGACACTTTTTTTTCTTAAATTTCTATTTTGAAATAATTAGCTAAAAAACCCTACTTTACTGCAAGGTCATATTCATAATTATTATAATATATGTATGAGCCTATAATATAATTTTTACTTTTTTTCTACCACCCACCCACTTAGCTATGGTAATTTTCGACTTCATGTTACCTAACTTAATTTTTTCATGCACTCAATTTTGCTTTGAAATTTAACTCTTCTTAAAGAACCCAAGAAGTTTCACATGAAAAAACTCAATCCCTCGAACAAATTTCCCATTTCGTTCATATTCTTCTTGCACGAATAGCAAAAGGCATCATACATACAACCACTCATACTTGCCCACCCATCCATCCTATATCGAACACAAAGCACAAAAAACCTTTGCTTAATTTCGTTTGAAGTTCGAACCCACCACTACCATCAGAAACCATACCGACCAAACACCAAACAAACAAAATTTGAGTATATTGACTTGAGCAAATCTCACCACACTTGCTTGAATTCGTTCACAGGTAATTTGAACGAATAGGTCGGTAGTATTTTGGTTATACTTTTTTTGTTGTCTGTATGCTTTTAGTGGTTACATTTCGTTCACAATTCATGTGAACGAGTTGAAGGTTAAAAATGAGCAGGAATTTTGGTGTCGCAGTAACAGGTTTTTTTGTTTGTTTGTATTTAAACTGCGTGCACAAAAGGGTTTCACGAGTTGGAAAATTGGAATTTTGAGTGCGAAATTGGCTCAAACTAGTAGAAAAGCAAAAGAATTTTGTGGGTGGTTAAGTTAATTTAATAAACTTTTATCATAATAATTTTATCTGAAAGCTAGTCGTGCATGAACGAATTGAACAATAGGACGCCTCGCCACTGGCCTAAGCCAATGATGCGATTTTCTTCAAATTTTGGACTTAAGGTTTTTTTGTAACTCTCAGGAGGCGAAATTGAAAATTTTTTTTAGCTCTAAAAATAACGTTACTTACCATACAACCGTTAAGAAAAAGCTAATTTATCTCAAAAACGATTCCAACGATTTTGATAACAAATCAGTGTATTATTGTAGATATGTGCCGAGATTCAGCTAATTCGAAACCGCAGAGAGTGAGTGAGATGAGTCACTTTTGGTCGAAAATCGATTTAGTTAGCAAAAGTGAGTGAGTGAGCGAGTGAAATGAAATGTCAGAGTACTCGCCAGATATTTCCGCAGTGACTTGGTGTATGTGTTGGTAAATTTTCCAGTTTTGGATAGGTATGTGTGCTTTTCTCAAGAACTCCTATTCATGGATAGGAAATGAAATAAAAACAACAATGTAGATAAAAACAACTACCCTTTTATTGATAGTAAAATCTTATTTTACTATCATATGCACATATGTATAATCGAATTATACCTACTAGTATCGCCCAGTGGCCGAACTTCGGCCAGGAAAAACTGACACACGCACTCAAGAAAAGAAAAAGCAATAAATAATATTAAAGAAATAACTTGATGGCAACGCTGGCATTGCCGTTGGTTTATCTTGTTTCTCAAGGTTCATATGTAAATAGCATTTGTGAAAGCTTTGTATAAAAAACACCTGATTTGTTTAACTAAATATTAATAGCAAATTAGGAGATCAAATTTGTCATCAAAAATTTGTATCAATGATAGTCATCATTCTGCAAAATTTCAATCTTCTACTATAAACTGGTAAAAAGATAAAAATCAATAATCTCAGAAAAAAACATGCTTGTAGCCCTATAAACTCAAAATTTGAAATAATTTTATCAAAACAAATCACAATTTATAACGAATTCTGATCTTTTGTAAATCAATTTCGGATAACAATTTCCCTATAAACTAAATCCCTGTCGTTATTAAGTAAATTTCCTTGCCCTTTTTCATTAGACATATAAAACTTTAAACTATCAAATGACCGAACTCTGCTTGCAGCAACATAAAGTTGCCCATGTGAAAATACTCGACTTCTCAATAACACATCAATTTTATCGAAAGTTTGCAATTTATTTATAGTCATTGCAAACGTGCGCTGGTATTATAGGATATTGATCTTAAATTGGAATCGAAAAATCGACCCACGAAATGTCAAGTTTATCCTTGGAATCAAAATTGTTTATGTTTTGCGGTTCCTGTTAATACTTCACAGTCAATACTGTTACGATGCAAAAACTACACTCTCATTCTTGTACCATTGACTAAAGCCTTTGAAGTATTCAAATTACGAATGAGCATAACAATGGAATTTATTTTCAATTCAATCTATGCTCGGCATACCACTAACTTTCAGTGAATTTAAAAACTCAACTGGTTAATCATTGACATTAATCGAACCATTTCTCACTTAAGTTCAAGTGTGGTTCGCTTGAAAAATTTTGGTTCAAGAAAAATTATTTTATTTGCTATCTCATGATAACAAAAAAGATATTTTTTGACACGAAGAAATTAGCTCTAAATTAACTGATATATGTATTCAATTGAAACCAAACATTAGGATTTGTGAACACAAACAATCTTTTCATTCGAAACTAAAAAAAAACTCACTTCAGCTCACTCACTTTTCTAACTTCTCTCCTGAGCTTTCAGCCCAAAATTTACTAAAATATTAAATTGCAAAATCAAGCATTTAGCTTCGTATACCCAAAAACAAAATGTGTCATTTCAAAAACAAAAAATACTCACTGCAGCTCAACTGTGATTCAATTTAAAAGATGTAATTCAGCAAAAATGAAAGCATCTGCTTGTAATCCTCTTTATCTCTTAGAAGTGATATCTATCGTTTCAGCTTAACGATTACCATTCAAATATTGAAAGTAGTGCAGAGCGGAAAAATCGCTAAATTTTAAGTTTCATTCAAACATCAATTGAGTTGCTAGGGTTATTCTTAGACTAACCTTATCTCTTATCTTACACTTTGATAGAACCGTTCTAATATCCTTCGATATTACGGTGCGATCAAACCGTAATGATATTAGAACCTCTCTGATTTTCTCCCACTGCTTTTTCCATGTCGTTTGAAAACCTGAAGATGTTGGAATAACTTTTGAAAAAAAAAACCAAAAACCTCAAGTCGATACCCACCGTCTCTTTAATTATTTCAGGTCCACGTATGACAGCATCCATACGACCGAGATATGCATATGTTTATTGAAAAATTTCAATTTTTTGCAACTCGAAGGATTAACTAAATTGACAAAAATGTTAAAGTATCATATATCATTAAACATATATCACACTTACCTTTCTTTAGTTCTTCATACTTTCAATACAATATGTATACGTACATACATACATATGTACCTACATTTACAAACGTATAGTTTTTCAATATATTAAATTAAATGTTTGAAATTTTAAGCAAAAAACAATAATTTTTATCAATATTCAAAGTGCGCGGCAGTGTAAAATGGTACTTGGCTAAAATGGACCCAAACAGTTTAATTTTGCGATTCGCACACCTTCACGACCAATAGCTTTCCATCCATATAAAATTTATCGAAATCGGTTGGATACTTTTTGAGAAAATTGTACCACAAATTTTTTTTAAGGCTATTTATATATAGATTTCTCAAAAAACAACTCACATTCAACTTTAATTGCGACAAAAACAATAATTGATTCAAAAGATACTCCATTTTTGATATTTCAATGATTACATTGTTGTATTTGTTATTTCATTTCGCGTCCATTAGTGGTGATGGGAAACAGAATATCAAACGTACGAGTGTGACAAGGAGGTTGAATTTGACTCTTTTATATTTATTATTTGTCTCATGTTCGAAACTAAATTCGAACTTACTCATTTCACTTAAATAGCTGAATCACTTTTGCGAGTGAAGTGAAATGAGTCGGCGAGTTAGGCGAGTCATCTCATCTCACTCGCTGAAATAGCTGAATCTCGGCAATGGTGTACTTTCTGGTAAGAAAAAAAATTTACCAAAAACATTTATTAACGGTAGATACCTGCCATATAACGGTTTTTTTGATTTTTTGTTTTCTCATTAACCGCTCATTTGATTTGAATACAATTTTTTTTTACACAAACGCTTTGTTAGAATATAAATAATACTGCATACCAAAATTTTTGAAAAATAAATTTTGGATTTTTAAAATCTGTCTAAAATATGTCTAAAAATGTCTAAAATAATAAGGTATGTACTTGCATATTTTTAAATTTCTTAAGGTATGTTGAAGGTATGTGCGTGCAACATATTCTTGTATTTCATTAAACTTCATACGCCTTTATAAAACCCCCCTATAAGACTTGAGTCATCCTCCAAATAATTTAATTTAAATTTGTTCAAAAATCTCTTCTGCAATAATAAGTATAAAAGAGAACTTGTGCTTATTCAAACAAATATTAATAATAGCTCCAACTTAAGTGCAGAGATATTTCTATTTTGCAATTCCAGTCATTTATTTTAATATTCCAAAATTAATTTTTTTATTCAAGTTATTTGTTCAATTTAAGAAACAAATTTTTTTTTGTCATGACTAAAAAAAAAAGAGACCCATCCGATTAAAAGAAACTTTCCCAATTGCAAAAGTCAAAATCTAACAAATAATAATTAAAAGTTTCCAATTTTTTTTTTTTTTGTCTATCTTCTACCAAACGAGCAGGCTTCTCTGATTTGAATCTTTGCAAAGCAACTTTTGTATGCTCGTTTGCTCGTCGTATATCCTCATATTCACAAGAGAATTTTCAACTTCAATGCCATTTAAATCTAACCAAGTAGACAATTGCTTTGTTTTCAAAATTTAATTGCAGTGGTTTATGTGAGTTGATGATGATGATGATGATGGTAAGGGGGAGGAGGGAGAGGGCAAAGACGACCTATACTCGTAAGGAAAATTAAATAAAAGAACATTTTGAAAACTTTCAATGGCAGCAGAATATGCAAAAGCAAAAGAACATTATTTGTCATCTTTAAGCTCGAGCTGGCGAAGTGGCTTTGTGGAATAATAATAAAATGAATAAATAATAATAAAGAGAGGTTTTGAATTTTGTATTTTTTCAGTAAGTTAAATTTAAGTTCCCTATTTAAAATTTGTATTTGAGTTTATTTTTTTAATTTTTAATAAATATCTAATAGAATGTTTCAACAAGAGGTTTAATTTAAAATCCTTAAAAAAAAAACTCAATTTGTATTTTAAAAGTGGTGATATTTTTATTTAAAAATAAAGTACCAAAATTGAGGTTAGTAAAAGCATACAACTTGGCCGGCTGATTACATCGGCTTTGCCTACAAGTAGTGGTGATTCTTTTGATGAAATTTGTCATCACCTTTTCGCATAAATATTTGGCTGTATTTCACGAGTAACAGCTTTGATGTTTTCTTTAAGTGCATAAAGTGTTTGTGGGACACCTGCGTTGACTTAATTATTAACATAAAAGTGGTGTTCAATTGCTTGATCTAGGGGGCCAATTGAAGTCTCCATTTCGAGAAATTACTTGTGTTTCACACCAACATAACCTTATAGCTTACTTAAGCTAATGGAAAACGGCAGATTCTCTGATTTCCCACTACCTACACCTTATTTTATTAACGCTGCAATTGGTGGGAAAGAAAAGCAACTTGAGAACATTTGTACAAGTAAACAACTATTAACTAAATAAAAAATGGGAATAAATAAGTCAGTTATATCTCTTAAAAGACAACATAACTTTTAGTCAGCTCATTCCAAATCTAAAAGCGCACAAATCAGTTATTCTAATGTAAAATAACTTTTTTAATTGCTTGCAAAAAAAAATAGAATAAAAAAATTATTTGCTGGTGGAAACATCCAAAACAAAAAGGTGCAAATGATTTCCATAAAAAATCTGTGAAAATGTTTTGTAAGGAAAATAAATAATAAAAAAAAGTGAAAAGAGAAAACAAAAAATACAGGCCAACAAAACCCAAAAAAAAAAAAAACTTAAGCTTCTTTCAAAGTATCTGGCGCTTTAATATGCAAAATTAAACCATAAATTATAACCGGAACTGGATTGTCCCTCAGGACTTTTAGCCCCCTGAGAAAAAAAAATCTTATTCTAGTATTTTTTCTTTCGTCCTTTTTTTTTTGTTGGAGCCAAATTATTGTATAGGGATAGGAAGTTTAATTTTTTCTTCATTGCGTAGGCCGTGATGGGTGGAGTGGAGATATGGACTCATGCCATCGAATAAAGTGTGGAATTAATTTTTTTTTCTTTTTTCTGTTTCGTTTGTTATGTTATGTTTCCTTAGAATATTTTATTATTTAGAGGGTGATGGGCAGATTTTTGGTAGTATCGAATACCTAAAAAAAAAATATAATTTAATTTTTGTTGAGAAAGCTTGAATTTGGCTTATTTATGTGATTTTTGGAATAAGTAGGTAGGTTAGGTACCTATTTATTTAATAGGTTGGACGGGATATTTTTTTTGTAACAGATAACGCTTCAATTCATAAAAAGAATCATGTTTTTGAATATGGTGCTTAGTAAATAGCGATATACATTGTATATTATGAAGGCTGAAGAGATGAAAAGCTTTGTGATTCTGAAATTTCCATCCGTTAAAGGTATACGCACCTTTATATTTAAGAAAATAAAACAAAATATTATTTAATGAAAAAATTAAAACTGACACCAACTAATATAGGTACAGCAAATTTCTTAGCGGTAAGCCACATTTAATATAAGAAATGTTCAACCTTGTCGAGGGGGTGCTTCAATTAATTCATATAAAGCTACCAAAGCAACAGAAAACATAACATTTCGGAATAAAATTGAAATTGCCGCAAATATCGGTGAAGCCGTTTAAGAAGAAAATAAAAAAATCTGTTTTATGACAGGTACCTACCGTGAATAAGTTCTTTAAAGGTACCTAATCGTTTTTTTACAATACTATAGAATATTCCTGTTTAATCGTTAGCCCAGGAAAAATATACAAAAGAAAAGCCAAACTGCAGAAAGAGTCCAAAAGAAGGGGTTTAAATGCAATAATCTTTGATTTGGAATAATAAGGAACAACCACCCAAAAGTCCATTGACAAATCGTGAGTGCGTTAGAAGAATCTACACTATCAAGTAATTAAGTATGTACTTTGTACCTGAGCAGTACTTTTAAGTTCTTTGCAACTTATTGAGTAATCAGCCTTATTACAAATAAATTTTCCCCCGATTTTTCTCCCCCGTGTGATACTCTCCAATCGTAAACAATATTCGAAAAAAAAGGAAAAAAACTCCTAGGAAAAAAGTAGGTATCGCCAATCTTTTTTCTGAAGGAAAATTAGAGATTTTTCCGTGGAAAAAATTCACTTAAGTTTAGCTGGAGGATTTTGAAAATATATAACACGTAAGTTTTACTTTTGCCTTTTTTATTCCAGTTTTGTCTGTTTATTTTAACATTTTGTATCTTCCTTGATATCTTGAGTGATACATATAGATCTCTCTTTCAAAAATTAATTTAACTTCTGCCAAGACTTCCCTGAAACTGGATTGAGCCATCTTTTTGGTAGCCACCTTCTTCAAAAAAACGCAAGCATGACGACAGAAGGTAGGTATGCCAAATGCTTTTTTGGGTGGTGGCACTGAATTCATTTAAATATCCAGTAAATATGTGAAAGCTGGCGGTCATTCTGTAATTTTCGTCGTCAATGATTTGCTTCACGTAACATCTATCGTTTTTTTTCAGAATGCAGTCTCCTACAAACCCACAAGCATGAACAAAACTATTAAGTGAGCTTAAAAATTAATGCAAACGATACCATTTTATATCCCTTAAGTTTCTTCGAATTCTGTTTAGATTTCTCCGATCTCTTTCTCCGGAGGTTAATCTTAATCTCAAGGCTGTGATTAGATGTTAAAAAATACCGATCTGAGAGCTTCAAAAATTTAGGTACATAATTGTACTTCATTTATTTATTCACAAACTTTGACAGTTCAATAATTTAAATTAAATAATTCTCTCAAAATATTTCGAAACTAGTTCGAAGTTATTTCCGGGGGAAATTGTATTCGGGGGAGTTTGGCGCTGAGTGTATTCAACTCCTGGGACAAAAATAAAATCCGAGGGAAAGCTATCTCTCTCGAATTGGCGATAAGGCTGAATGTTTGCTTCAACTCAATATTTCTAAGAGAATTTTATTATGTTCATAGTTCATCAGATGGAAATGTCTTTTTGATCAGAAAACTAGAAACTGTACCTAATTTCAATTATTGTTACCGGGTATAATCTATTCGAAATTTTAAAACCATTGAGCTAGCATGCGAAGTGATAAGCCTTCCCATTTTCTGATCCTTAACATTTTTGTTGGGTATTGATCAAAGAACTCATCATAAGGTACTGGTAGAGTACTGGGCAAGTACTACGAAGTATTGGTCAAGTACTTGGAATTTCTGTTCAAGTACTTGGGAGCACTGCTCACGTACTCATGTGCGCTATACGCAATACTTGATACTTGCCCCGAAGTACTTGGAAAATACTATATTTTTTTTCAAGTATCAGTACTGAGTACTTACTGAAGTATAAGAACGTGTCCTGGTTCTAGTACTGGAACTCTGGTATATGTACTTGAATTTTTACTGCTCAGATTGGTTGTTGATTTTGTAGATGGTTCACCCATCTGATGGGGGACCAGCCAGGCTAATATGTGGATCCCTTATCTTAGATAAAGTGTGGCCTACGAGCTACCCCAAAGTCGATTGAAATGAAGGCGTTATCTGCTATCGGTTTAAGGAGGATAACAAACTAATCCACTGAAGATGTCTTCATTTACAATTTGGCATTGAAGTTTCTGTGTAGATACCCACAACAGGCAGCAGA
This sequence comes from Dasysyrphus tricinctus, assembly GCA_963921185.1. Classification (NCBI taxonomy): domain Eukaryota; kingdom Metazoa; phylum Arthropoda; class Insecta; order Diptera; family Syrphidae; genus Dasysyrphus; species Dasysyrphus tricinctus. Next base: position 112,135,235 of record OY992533.1, read on the forward strand.
AAACAGAAATGTTTTATCTGAATTACTGCCTCTTGTGAGGAACTGATAAATCCCCCACTTGTCATGAATAAGTGTTTCTCATCTTGCCGTTCGGACTCGGCAAAAAACTGTAGGTCCCCTCCATTCCTGCCAAAATCACGCACACAGAAATGGTTGAGAATTGGATGTCACTAGGCCCTGGTGCTCCATGAGCTGTTGCGGCACTCAATTTATTTATTTTTAATTTTACCAACAACAGACTCTGTAAGCTTTTTGCAGAAGATCAAAAAACTCATATTATTTGATTTTTGTTTGCCTCCCAGTTCCCAGACTGTCCCTGCTTAGGACAAAAACGCTTTATTGGTAATTGAGGCTGTGTGTGTGAATATGCTCGGCCACCAAGTGATGGTTGAGATCAGAGTCACATTATATCTTGACGATCCAGGCATAGTGATTTACAGTTTATTACTTATCATATCACAATATGGGGCAACTCACGTCTTTTCCAAAACCGAACTATTTTTGAGTTGTAGAGGGAATATAATCCGATGACACAACCCTCAAACCTGGAGGTTTGCCAGATCCTTTGTTTGCTCTGGACAGCTGGCCAGATAACTCATAGCCAGCAACTTAATAGGGGGATGTGAAAACGCTGCCATTGGTCCATAAGAGGTTGATTCACTCACTATATTGCATCCTAAAAGTTCCATCTGATCAAGACCTAACAGAAACTGAAAGCCTCGTTGCCAGGGTTAGCAGTAGTACCATCCTTCGCTACTTCAAACTTCTACAAAAAACAAGTGCTGTGACCGCTAAACCCGGCTACATTTCATTATTCAGTCAACGTAAGGCCCCCACCGCGAAAAGCACTCTGAGCCAACATATGAAATAGTGGAGATCACAGCCAATCGCTCTGAGCTCAAAAAGGCCATCAATCTGAGCATAAGACAAAAGTGGAACGATCTCCACCGAGACGTCAACAGTGACCCCTGGGGACTAGTAGTAGTAGTAGTAGTAGTAGTAGTAGTAAATTGTTTATTTCATTTTTCATTTTAACAGAGATTAGACTTAATATATATTACATATATAAATATTAGAATAAAAGCTTTCAACAATAAGTAGCAGCTATGACTTTCGTCGTCTGTTGCGATCTAATAAACTTTTCTTTAATTCTAGTTCAGTGTTGTTCATGTTATGTATCTAGATATTATTTTTTTTCATATTTTTTTCCTCGTATTTTGTACATATCAATCATATCTTTTCTATTTTATACTATCCGTTGTACTCTCTTATAAGATTTGCTCGGTATTCAACAGCTAGGGGTAAGTATTTCAACATCGGAATCCATCCTTCACCATCCAAAATTGAGACCATATTTTCTGTGCTTAGAATCCTCATTCCGAAGCATTGAAACCGTATTTCTTTTAAAACTGGACAAGTACCGAAGAAGTGTTGGAAGGTTTCGTTTTCTCCTAAATTGCACATCGTACAGCGGCTAGTCCTTTCAGATATTGAGAATGTCCCATTCAAAAATATTAGACCTCCTCTGGCTCTGAAGATCCACCTTATATCGGAAAGTTTTTGGAATTCATTAATGTATTTACTTCCTTCTTCATAATTTAAATTATTGTAGAGACCATGGGACGTTGAGCTTATCGCTCTTTGTTGAGCTGTTTCCAAGTCTCGGTTCGTTATTTGTGAGCACAAATTTCGGGCTATGACTTCAAAGTTTGTCCTTATAGGATTTTCAAGATGCATCCTTTCTACATTTTCAAATTCCATCCAGGTCCTATGCCAATAAATATTTTTGCGGATAACAATTTTAGCTAAAGCTTTAGGAAGCCTGTTTTCTGGATATAATGTTAAGACCTTTTTAATGTACATCATGTGGCATTTCATGGTGTATGCATAAAGAGGTTCCATTTTGCACTCCAAGGTAAGCATATAATTCGGAGATGTCTGTGGAAGACCTATCACTTTTTTAAGAAAATAGCGTTGCACTTTCTCCATCTCATCATATGGTTGATGTCCCCACACCTGTGCTCCATATCCCAGGATCGATCGAGCTACAGCATTGAACAGTTCTGCTTTGGTTGAAATGTCAACATTATTTTTGGCTATGAAGCTATGCCATGTAAGGTTTAAGCTCATTTTTGCTTGTTGTACTCTTTCCTTAAAGTGTTCCTTCAAACATAGACCCGGGGACAGCCAGACACCCAAGTATTTGTACTTGTTAACCACCTCTATAGGAGTATTGCCTAATATCCATTGCTCTGATCTGCTTCTCCTGCCTCCACCTTTTCTAAAGATAATTATTTTCGATTTGTCCAGGTTGATGGCTAGGTTCCACTTTCTACAGTATTCTTCTATGCTGTTGATCATACCTTGGAATTGTTGTGGCGTTTCTGCGAAAATAACTATATCATCCGCATATAGTAGCAAGCGAATAACAAATCCTTCTAATAAAATCCCTCCTCCAATGAATTCGTGAATGTCATTAACGAAGAGAGCAAAGAGAAGAGGACTTAAAAGGCATCCCTGCTTTACACCCATTTCATTGTTAAAGAAGTCTGATAGTTTTGTTCCGTCCCAAACTGCACTTGTGGTATTTTTGTAAAGATCTTGCAAAACATTTAAGAATTTTGTTGAGACTCCCATATGTTTGAGTTTAAAAAACAGGGCTTTGCGGCTTATACTATCAAACGCTGCCCTGAAATCGATAAAAAAGCAGTATGTTTTTTTTCCTTCATTCATTCTTAGATTCAAAATATTGAACAAATTAAAAAGATTGTCAACTGTGCTATAACCTTCTCTGAACCCTGCTTGGTATTCATTTAAGATGTTATTATGACTTTCCCAATTTTGTAGCCTTTTTAGAAGTACACCGGTGAAAATTTTTGCAATGGCATCCATAAACGATATTCCTCTATAGTTATCAGCAAGATTTGGATCACCTTTTTTATGAATTGGGAATATTATCGACCTTTTGAATGACGATTCGACAACTCCTGTGTTAAAAATTCGGTTAAAAACGTTGACAAGGCGATCGATAAGAATTTGCGGTGCATTTATGAAAAACTCATAAGGTACACGATCATATCCCGGTGCTTTGTTAATTTTAGCTTTATTAAGCACCTCTAATATTTCAAATCTCGTAATTTCACTGTCGAGCTGTTCGTTTATAGTTGGTAGGGATGCATAGAGGTCTTCTTCTATTCCTGCTGCTAATAATGGCGGATTTAAAAGGTGAGAGAAGTATTCACGAAACTCATTACATTGGATAGTTGACCCTTTTTTAAACTTCTCAGACCTTAGCTCGTTTGCAAGTTCCCACCAATCTTTGGTATTTCTTACGTTCCGTAATTTTTCACCTAGTTGTTGGTAGTAAGATTTTTTCTTTGCTTGGCTTGGCAGTGACCCCTGGGGACTAAGATGCAAGATTGTCATTTGGAAATTTGGAGCTCAGATGGCCAGCCCTACTCTCAACGAAGAAATGATGGTGCTCTTAGGGAAACGTCCCAACGACGACGTATGCTTCGCAAAGCATAAAGGCCTAAAAAGCCTTCCAATGGTGCGTAACGCATTTCTTCTCCCGCCCTCAAAAGTAACAAAAAATGGTCCCCGATACATCAAAGCTTTCACATTGGTGGCTTTTAATTTACAATAGACAAACACAACTTTGCTGCTTTTGAGTGGTCATTAAACTCTATTGGTCAAAAAATTCACAAAAATCTGGAATCTTAAATTCTTCTTGAGGTGTTATGAAACTTTTCTTAGATCCTTGAACAACTATCATCAGACATCCTCAAAGTTTCGAACAAAAAATCAACCATAAAATCTCTAATGGGATAATCCATCAATTTTTTGATTCCTTGTCTTGTGTAAAGGTTTGCTAAAAGGACGATTTGGAATATTTTTTATTTTTTTTTTTGAAAATTAAATACCTCTATGACCACTTGTTATTATTTTTTTTTTTTTTTACAAAAATTCAACTTCTAAAATGAAGCATTACAAAATAATTTTGTTGACAATAATTTTTCATTCATTCATCAGAGGATTCTCATTCTTCATTAATTTTCATTAACAGTTGACCTTGGTCGATAAAACCTAATCCCTTTTCATTCCAAATAGATCACGTTGTTTGTATCTTATTATTCTCAGTATGTAGTAGGTAGGTACATATAGTAATCACTGGGATATCATCCAACCTTCATTCACCCGAAAAACAATCATCAAGGATATTTGCTGGCATTCGTAGCAATTACATCACCAATTATTGAAATGAATAGACCGATATACGACTTCTGTATAGAGTGAAAGACAAAGAGACTATACTACATGACTATTTATTTATATAAAGTACAATCCTTATACAGGATATCTCTCCTATCCTATCAGAATTTTGTCGAGTGGATGCGAAAGGATTTGTGTAATACGCTATTTTATCCAAAAAGGTTTGGCAAGGAGGGGGCGCATGAAATGTTTTGTTCATACAATTACACTAATTGAATCAAAGTGCTACAAAGTGCTTTAACGACACCACACAATATAACTGTGTTTTGTTGACTTACAGAAGCGTAATGATGGGCATTTTTGGGGTTGGTTATTTAGGTTATGGTATTTGTTAGAATTTTTTTTTGTTCGGGCTAAATGTATTGTGAAATATTTTATCGGTCATGTCATAAAAGTAAATGATTTGATCTTGTATAAATGAATATAAGACGAAAATTAAATACGAAAAATTACAAATCTATGAACTGAACAGTGAAAGAATGAAGAACAAAATTAATTGACTGAATGGCACCTTGTCGTACTGTTTATCACTTTAAGCACCTTCCCCACACATGTACCTGTGTACAACATTATGGATGGCAGATGCAGTACAAAACTTCATAATCCCCGAACCACTGAACCCCTGAGTATCTTTGACCGCCTACAACGTTTTTATTTTTGATATTTTCTTAAGTCACTAATCGCTTTTTGTATTAAATTGTAAACAAAAATTGATTAGAAAAAGTTGATAAAAACCAATCACAAAATATTTAAAAAGTTTTCTAAATTTTTACTAGATTGCGCATAACTCTTTTTGGAGCAAAGATATAGGCTTTAAGATAGGAACACACTTGCGATTTTCTGTCGCGTGATTATGCAGTCGAGAAAAATAGAACACATGAGCTTAAATGCGAATGAACGCTCATCATGACACCAAAAAATCCTACTAAGCTGCGATCAATTTTTGTAGTTGCTGCGACAGAAAATCCGAAGTGCGTTCCCAGCCTAAGGCATGCTTGAAAGAAATAAAGAAGAGACTCAAGGCCTTTATTATTATTACCAAATTCCTAAATGCATATCTTGCGCAAAATAATATTTTAGCAAAACAAATACAAAAATAACAATCCTTGCTAGCTAAGGGACTGCCGCAAAATGCATGAGATTCTTTTTTTTTTTGTCATTTGTGCAAATCTCACTTGCAATTGCTTTGTCTGTGTTTTTATATCTGCTTTGCATGTGTTTTGCTTCGCAAATCTTGCGTTTAAGAATTTGGCCTATGATTTCTTCAAAAGGTAATTTTTTTCAAAGCAAGCAGAGATTATTCTTGTTCAAACTTCACCATTACTTGTTTATTTTTGCAGTTAAGGCCTGAAAACCCTTTTTTTTAAATGCTTCCCAGATCTTCAAACTGAATGACTGGGCCGCGGCCGATTAATGTAAGGCTTGTTACTTGATGCAAGGAATGTTAAATATGTCATGTTGCAGCAAAAAATAGGCTTTCGGGTAAAACTGCGAAAAATGATAATGATAGAAGAGCTTGAATGGGTAGGTTAGATATATGTATCTCTGTCTGGTTTGAATAAAATCAAATTTTTGAGCGCATATCATCTTAAAACCTTGAGCCTCTTTTTTATTTTATTTGGGTCTTTTTTTGCTCCAAAAAAAGTTATGCGCAATAGGTGATTTAGCTATTCGAATAGAGTTGGGTATACGAAATTTCGCAAATCAAAATCTCGCATAATAAAATCTCGCAATTATAAAATCCTGCTTTTAATAATCTCGCAATAGTGAAAACCTGCAAATTAAATAAAATCTCGCAAATCAAATTTTCGTAAGATACCTACTTTAAAAAATACTCTTGGATATATTTAAAAAAAAAAATTGTTTGTAAAACCCGTGTGCGATTCGTAGCTGTGAGATTTGAATTTTTCGAGATTTTGCTTTGCGAGATTTTAAATTTTGAGACTTTGGTTTAAATTTGCAAGATTTTTGGGTTTCAGATGTAAATGCGAGGTTTGTCAAAGTGAGATTATGTAATTGCGAGATTTTTAAAAACAACTTTTTTTTTAATTTGCGAGATTTGGTTATTCGAAATTTTTAAAAACATGTGAAATTTCGTTATTCGAGATTTTGGTTTGCGGGACATCGTTTGATACCTAATGTTCCATTCATTTTTTTTTTTTTATCAAGTTGCATGTAATATATGTAGGTATGTATTTTTGAAAACAATCAACTTACAAAAAATCATAACTTTTTTCAAAAATATTGATTTTAAAAAACTTCTTAAAATACTTTTAATATGAATTTAATCAGCTGTCCAATCAGTGTATTTCACACGTAAGCAAAATAATGAAATGCGGGTGGAGTCAGATTCAATTTGGACATTTAGCTCATAATAAAAATGTCAGAATTCTTATTGCATCCCACCGCAGCTCATTCATCGGATTCCGTAATCGGGGTGAATGTCTTTCCCTGGCAAATAGTGTTTGATTGAAAATGTTTCATATTTTAGGCTTTATTTCCCATTTGATAATACATAATTTGATTATATACATAATATTTTTTTATTTTGTGGCATTTTTTTATTTTATAAAAGAGAGCCAAATGAGGAAGTATTATCCAAAATGTTCATTTTTTCCTGCGCATACGGCCCGCGGGCCACAGAGGTTAGGTATAGCTGGTTTAATTGTTTGCGTACCATAATGAATGACACTATAGTGGAGGAACGATAGCCCTAAATAGTGCATTATTCAAGAACCCGGGGAACCTGCTCCGATTTTGATGATTTTTTTTTTTTAATTTAGGAAATTGAAATTAGAAAAAAGTTTACAATTCAAAAATCGACGCTCTCAACAGGAAATTTTTTAAAAATTGAAAAACCAAATTTTTTTCAAAAACAAAATAATTTTTCCTGTATTTGCTTTGGACAATTAATTTTACTTATAAAACACACTTCAAAAGTTTATAAAAAACATTTGAAATAATTTAACTAAATATAAAAGTCCAAAACCCAGAACAGTCAAACCCGCTTATAGTCACAAGGAGATGACAAACCATGCGCATTCAGGCGGCAACTGCCCTGATACTAAACGATTTTTGCTATAAGCCGATTGTGATTATAAGTAGGTTTTACTGTGTTTTTGTTGCTGCTTATACTTATTCAAAAAATATACACTCCGCTTCAACCGAATAGACACAACATTTTTCAAAGGTGCTTCGTCCTTTGTCATTAATGTATCACTTGATTTAGCTTTTTGTTTGTTTGTGACGTTGGAAAAATAAATCCGAATGAAAAAAAACAAAGCTGTCGCTTTTTCATTATATGTAGCTTCATAAATTCGATCCGGCATGGAATCATTAAGTCTCATTATACACTATACACTGCGCGTCTCTTTTTTGGGGCCACTTTTTTCACAATCATTTTTTCCCCACAAATATCTGTAGGAAACTTTTTTCTGGGAATGTTTAATACCTGTAAGTAGGTATACATACTTTCCGATAAAAAAAATTTATGCGTCACTTGGTTACTCCGTCAGAATCTTCCAAGTTGTAGTAATGAACTGCAAAAAAGGTATGAGAAATTGCGTCACTTTATTGAGAGCATTTAAATATTCTTTTGAAAAACTAACAAAAATATCGAAATGTCAACTTTTTTCTGTTTTAAACATTTATTGATTATGTTTCTTGTCAAAAGATAATGAGCATACCCGTCGTTGAATAAGGTGGCCATGGAAAAAATTTCACGTTTTGCGACTCAATCGAGCTTCTAGTTACCCTGGATATGTGGATAAAGGTCATGTCTTGGTATACAGTCCAAGGTACAGGTCCAACAATATTTCTTACCTTTGCAAATGCTTATTCCAACAAATATTTCTGTGGTGTTTGGGAGAAACATGATAACTCCATTTTGAAAATTGCGTCTATACGTCCCCTTTTGATTGTACTAGAATCTAAACGGGTTGACCGATTTCCTTCAAATTTGAAATATTTATGGACATAAACTTTAAAAAATTGTGTTTTAAATTTGAAGAAAATCAGTCCACCCGTTCAGATTTTAGGTCGATGTAAAGTGGACGTAAAGATGCAATTTTTAAAATGGAGGTATCATGTTTCTCCCAAACATCACAGATTTGTAATTACTTCTGTTAGTTGCGTGGAAGTTATTAACCCTATTTCAATAATTTTAGAGAAGGTCATTGAATGGTATGCAGAACATTTTAGCTACTCAAACCTGAAAACTGGGCACCAATAACCTATACAAAATCCAGGAAAGAAATTTTTCCTAGATTTTCGTATATTTTTGGACCCATAAACTTTTCAGCAGGACAATCCCTGGCTCGAAATTTAGATGGACTACATAAAGAGACTTTAGGATTCCATGCCGGATCGAATTATGAAGCTAAAGAAAAACAGCGACAGTAGGTACTCGGGACGGCCCGAGATGGATTTTTGGAATAGAAGATATATGTGTATAAACTTTTATCTTTTTTTAAATTCGGAATAAAATAAGAATGGCTATCGAAATTAGTGTGAACTGAGAGCTTTTAAAAAGATTTGAAAATCAAAAAAGGTGGTAGGTTAGGTATTAAAAGTGGCTTTAGCCCATTGGGTTCAGCTCCCTGCGCATTTGCACCACTTGCACATAGAGCTGGTCTGTCTGGCCCTGGTAGGTAGGTACTCACTCTTGGAATTAACCAAGAATACCTTATTTTACATAATTCCATTAACATTTATAACTAATTTCAAAATTTGTGTCTATTTACTTGAATTTTTCGATGTGAAAATACTTTGCAAGAAAATAGGAGAAAAAAAGCTTTGCTTTTTATTTCATCTGATTTATTTTTCCAACGTCACAAACAAACAAAAAGCATCATCAAATGATACATTAATAACAAAGGACAAAGCACCTTTGAAAAATGTTGTGCCTATTCGGTTGAAGCGGAGTGTATATTTTTTGAATAAGTACAAGCAGCAACAAAAACACAGTAAGACCTTTTTATAATCACAATCGGCTTATAGCAAAAATCGTTTAGTATCAGGGCAGTTGCCACCTGAAAGCGCATGGTTTGTCATCTCCTTGTGACTATAAGCGGGTTTGACTGTTCTGGGTTTTGGACTTTTATATTTATAGCCTATTGAATAGACCGGAAAATGAGGGGTATAAAGGATAACAATTACGTGCAAGGGTTTTTATTATTGAATATGTTTGTTTGGCCCATAAGCATGCTTAAAACCGAAAATGCTACTAAATTCACCCATGCGTTTCTGAGAGAATGGTCACACTGGCCACTTTTCAATATTTTTGGTGTAACTTGAAATCTAAGCTGAATTTGACAATTTTACATATAATACTTTTTGTTCAAAATTAAATTTTCTATTGGAATGGATAGTTAAAAAAATTTTACGAAAAAATTTAAGCAGGAAAAGTTAACAAAAACCAACCTAAAAAAAAATAAAAAATCAAGGATATCTAAATTTTTTAATAAATGAGGCATAACTTTTTTTGAAGCTAAGATAGTGTCAAGACATGCAGCGACAAAATAAAGTAGAGACTAAAGGCCTTAATATGGCATGTTCAAAAATTAATATTTGTACAAAATTGACAGAGATATTGCCATTCAAACCTTATCACTTCTTATAATTGTTCGCAGTTTTGGCCCGAAAGTCCCTTTTTCGGTACCTTTTCAGTTTCGTAAAAATGTTCGAAATCAAAATTTTGATAGAATATAACATTAGAACTATTATAGAGAATTTATAAAAAGGATGTTAGTTCGCAATTTCGTTTTTCGGCTGTTTTTAAATGCTTTCAGACCTACAGACCGAACGGCTGGTCCGATTAACATAAGATTTGGTACTAGGTGCAAGGAACGTTAAATTTGCCATAAAGTACCAAAAAATAGGCTTTCGGGCAAAAACTGTGAAAAATTATAAGAAATGGTAAAGTTTGAATAGCTATATCTCTGTCAATTTTCAAATAATATGGCTTTTTTAACATGTCATATTAAGGACTTAAGACTTCAGTTTACTTTGTTCATGCATATCTTGAGCGTATCCTTGCTACGAAAAAAAAATATGCGAAACTTAGAAAAAAATTTAAAAATCTTTGATTTTTTGTATGTTGGTTTTTGTTTACTTTTCCTGCTCAAATTTTTTATGAAATTTTCCAAATTATCAATTTCTATAGAAAATTTCATTTTGAACAAAAAGTATTATAAGTAAATTTGTCAAATTCGGCTTAGTTTTCGAGTTATCCCAAAATTACTGAAAAGTGGCCAGTGTGACCATTCTCTCAGAAACGCATGGGTGAATTTAGTAGCATTTTCGGTTTTAAGCATGCTTATGGGCCAAACAAACATATTCAATAATAAAAGCCCTTGCACGTAATTGTTCCTTTTTAAAAGGTCTATTCAAAATGCTATTAGTAAAATTATTTGAAATGTTTTTTTATAAACTTTTGAAGTGTGTTTTATAAGTAAAATTAATTGTCCAAAGCAAATACAGGAAAAATTATTTTGTTTTTGAAAAAAAAATGGTTTTTCAATTTTTAAAAAATTTCCTGTTGAGAGCGTCGATTTTTGAATTGTAAACTTTTTTCCAATTTCAATTTCCTAAATTTCAAAAAAAAAAAAATCATCAAAATCGGATCAGGTTCCCCAGGTTCCTAAATAAAAAGCTAGTGCTCCTCCACCAGTAGTGATGGAGAAGAAATAAAGAAAAATCTAAGTTTACCCCCTTTTATCTCCCTAAAAAATTCACCCGGTCCAAACAAAGGGCTATTATCGAGCTCTATTTGATATATGGGAAATTTTAAAAAGAATATGCCATATTTTTGGTCAGTAATTGGTCAGAAAAGGTCAACTAGTCCTAGAAATTGGTCAGCCATCGGTCGGCGTTAAAATCTGCGTTTTAATGCAGTTTTAACGTCCATCCGTCGCCACTGGAAATCTTATATATATGGTTAAAACCAAATGATGGCTATTTCAGGAAAGCGTTTTCGTGCTCCATTTTGTTTGCTTCTTTCAATACCCATATAAATCTCCAATTTATCCTCAACGATACCTGCCATTGGTCCATTGGTCTTAATTATAAATAAGAATTATGATAGGTAGAATTAATGGTTTTATTCTTAGTTAAAAACTGCATAAGAATTCACAATATGAATATGTCAGAAAGGCTCATAAGAAAAACACTAAAGTTTGAAGTTTGTTTGAGGCTCAGTTCCTTCAGAGATGACGATAACGATAAGCAACAAAATTCCTCAATTAAAAATACCTCGCTTTAAATTTAATCATAAATTTACATTCAAAATTAACACCTGCCCTAACTAAACACAAAAATTTAAGGTTAAACGTTTTCCTTTAAAATTTTCATTTCAACAAGCATCCAGACAGTATAAAATGTGGGTATATGTAGGCGAATCATGAATATTAAAAGATTCTTTATATTCCTTTGAGAAACAACTTTCGACACTTACCTATCTACGTACGTATATACTTGATAATGCAAGGACTAACTCATCCCTCTTTAAAAAAAATATATAGAAGCAAGCAGCAGGAGCACAACCACACCCCACTGGATGCGATGTGATGCGATACGATACGAAGAAACGATATGGTGAATCGAAATTCGAAATTCATGTTGAATAATATTATCGATATATTGAATAATTCATGTGCCAAATGGATATCGAAATAAGAACCCGATATTATGTACTAGCTTCTCGTTAGATCACAAGCGAACACTTAACTGAATTATTCATGAGCATATTACTGCATAACCAATTAATTATTCTTCCATTATCTACTCAAGAGTGTCAAATGCAGGCATTCGTCGATGAGATGAACTGAAAAAGCACCGGCAACTACTAACTGATGGCGCACACGGGCTTGGGCATGGGCATCACAACCAACGCACATAGCAATGGGTCAATATTTTTTTTAAGCTTGATTTAATTCAATTGTAGGAACTTTCATTTTTTTTTGCCGAAAATTAAGGAAAATAATTTAATAAAATTCAGTTTTAAGATTTTAAGGACATTTTTAGGAAATGCGGTTATCTTTGTTCACAGTCCTGAATTACTCATGGTAAAGAGTGAAGAACGAAAATATGCTTCCCTCCACATTGTTTTGCAAAAAAAACAGCCAGTTTTTATTGTTGATATTTCAATACTGTTCATAAAACAATATGATGTTTTTGAAAATGTTTAATGCAAATCATTCTTCAAAATAATATGCATTTAGGGCAAGCTTCAGGACTTTAATCCTTGAGAATAAATTTCCTTCATTCCTCCAAGTAAAAATAAAGAGTCCCTAAAAAAAACAGAATTTAAAATTCAATTTATGTGGCTTCACGAAATTTAGGAAACAACTAAATGTACCTCTAAGAATTCATAGCCATACTGAATTTTTCAACCCAAAACTCGTACCCGTAAACCTTATAAACAATCTTTATTTTATAATCACTGCGCTTCAACTCAACAATTCAACCAGGTATTCAGTACAAGAGAGTGATTCTGAATTTAATGACAACACGTTTGAACATTTAGAACCTTTAGCTTTTATACCACAAAATGACAATAGCGAAATTTTGAGCATTCGAAGAACGTCTTGCACATATGTCATCAAAGTAAACACAACACATGTAGCCATGATTGTCATCACCCCTTTCTATATTGCTTGAAGACAATAAAGTGTCTTTATTTAAGGGCCTATACTCTACTATACTCCTTCACAATACATATATACGCGCTCACTCTCTGTTTAAGTATTCTGGACCACACTCGAGCAATCATCGTACAACACTTCTAACAGCCCTTAAGGTGTCAGATAAATTGGAATTCATCTCTCTTCGAAATTGTGTATATCTATCTATCTATGTATCTGGTGTGTCCTTATGGCAAAGTCATTTTGAGTCATTTGGGAGATGTTTTCTAAGGAACAATCAATTTCCTTTTGAAAGTTTTGTTGTTGTTTTTGTTGTTGCTGTTGTTGTTGTCATTGTTATTGTTTTGCAAAATAAGAAATCAAGGTGAGAATATTTAGGAGTTTTGGTGTAAGAAGGCAAACATCCCTTGAATAATAAATAAAGGTAAACAGAATTTAAAAAAATGTTTAATGAATATTTTTTTGTTGGCCTAAAAAAAGTAATAAAAAGCAAACAAAGAAATGTATTAAATAAGAGTATATAAACATAATTTAACGTTAAATTACTACAGAAACATATTAAACTAAACTGATTTTTTCAGTTCTCAGGTAACAGCTTTCTAGGATTGTCTCTTTAAACTCTTGAAGAAGCTAAAGGACCTCTCTAAACGAGCAGAAACGAGTGGAACCCATTTTAGACTCTATAGGTACACATCATTGACTTCAACGTTTTCGGGAAGTTTAGAATTGCCGTACTCGCAGTCGTCAGTATTTATTTGCTCAACTGTTTGAAATCCCGTAATTGCGTTTAAAGCTGAAGTGAAATTCTTCATCACTTCATTTGCAATAGCCCCTTCGCTTTTATCAAATTTTCGTTGATATTCTTTAAAAAAACGATAACATTTGCCTAATTCATGTTCCTCAATGAAAATAAATGCCTTCATTCAGAGATTTTTATGCAAAATTTGGCAAATTGCCCAAAAAGTGTAGAAGGGTTTGATAGCAATTTCTGACTGAATTTGTCAGGAAGCAGAAATATTCTAGTCTCTTCTGCCCAAAACACGCCAATTTTAACTTGCGATATATGTAGGTACAGGTACTATGGCAAGCTATGCACTCGTAAAAAATTGAACACGAGATTTTGATCAAACTTCTTATTACAATGATAGAGAAGACAAAAACAGTTAGTCTCAAAATTCTGTCTGACTGTCTGTCTGTCAATTGAGCTGCGGTCTTAACGGCTGGCTCGATTTTCTTCAAACTTGAAACATAACGTTTTTTGGTCATTCACACCCACACATTTTTTTTTTTGAATTAAAAATGACGGTACCTGTCATACAATTTTTTTGTTAGTTTTTGTACATAATCGTATTTTTCTCAAAAACTGCTCCACAAATTTTCTTAAAAAAAGTCAATAAATTACTTACTTTTAGCTAAGGCTACCTTTAGGTAGAACCATTTTTTTATTTTCGATTTTCTCAAAAAATTATGACTTATTTCATTAATATTTTATACAGAAGCTTCTAAGAAACATAAAAAGTTTTGTTTTACCAAAATAAAAAAAAAATATTTTTTGGATTTTTAAAAAATTTTCAAAATTTTTTTTTTGAAAATCAAATATTTTTAATACAACATAATCGATTTCCTAGAAACTGTAAGGAATAATTTAGGGAAAAATAACGGTAGGTACCTTCCATACAAAAGTTAAAAAACCGCAAAAGAAAATATTTTTTTCTCCCAAAAATTACTGCTACGATTTTGATTAAACTTTTTCAATATTGGGACGATCAACTAAAAAAAATTATAAAATTTTACACTTAGCAACTATTAATAGTATCTTTCATGGAACTTTTTTTATTTTGAATTTCCTCATTATCGGCTGAACGGATTTATATAATTTTTTATATGTGAATTTCAGATAAGATTAAATACACTGTGCTAGTTCAAAAAACCGACAGATGGCGCATATATCTACTAAAAATAATTCGGATGTGCTGAGCACGATGGCGTACTTAGTTTTTCGAGATTAGGTCAAATAAGAAATATTTTCGATTTTAAAAAATTGCTTATAAGTCTGAAATAAACGATACAAATCTTGATATATTTGATATGTTTTGATTATAAATCGATGTTAATTGATCAAATATGTATTTTTTTAGTTAAATTACAGTTTGTAAAATTCATAAAGTCCAAAAAACTTACAATTCGATATTTTAAAAAACGTTTTTGACTGAAAAAACACAATTTTTTGTTCAATTTTACCTAAATTTTAAATTAAATGAAGATTGTTCATTTTATTTGGCCTATATTCCTTTTATATCTACATAGTTGTTTAAATATACAGGGTGTCCTGTAAATAATTGATAACCTTGCAACTGGTTATAGAAGGCTTATGACCTTTCCAGAAAAAATATTTTCCCAGTGGTTACTATGTTATGATGTTTTTTTCCAAAAGTTGTTAAGTACTACTTTCCTCAAATACGTGTAGCGTTCACGTTCAATTTGTAGCAAATTCAATGCTCTTCGATTTAAGTTGATACATTTTTTACCCTAAAGCTGTAAATAAAAAGTTATAATCAAAAAACATATGAATTTTTTCAATGTTTAAATTTTGATTATAACTTTTTTATTTATAACCTTAGGGTAAAAAGTGTGTTAACATAAATTGAAGAGAAAATCTTTGTCCAACCTAGATTGGGAGGTTACTGTAACATTTTAATAGTATTTTTGCGAAAATGTTAAAAGCAACTTTATTAGATGATTAACAAATTTTCTTGGTTATTTTGTTTATACACAAGCATGTGTTATAGCATTTTGGAAAGTACATTAAACTGACATTTTCTCATACAATTTTAATTTATTTGAGGTGGTCAAATACAATTAAAAAATGCAATAACTACTATTAAATTATACCACCCATCTCTTACAAGAGTTATTCTAAAATATTAAAAAATTGTAAAAATTATTCATCCATGGTCCTAGCATTCACCTATTTGAGGAAAGTAGTACTTGTTAACAACTTTTGAAAAAAAAAATCATAACATAGTAACCACTGGGTAAATATTTTTTTTTTTTTCTGGAAAGGTCATAATGCCCCTATAACTAGTTGCAAGGTTATCCATTATTTACAGGACACCCTGTATATTTAAACAATTATGTAGATATAAAAGGAATATACGCCAAATAAAATGAAAAACTTCATTTAATTTAAAATTGAAGGTAAAATTGAACAAAAAATTGTGTTTTTTCAGTCAAAAACGTTTTTTAAAATTTCGAATTATAAGTTTTTTTGACTTTATGAATTTTACAAACTGTAATTTAACTAAAAAAATACATATTTGATCAATTAACATCGATTTATAATCAAAACATATCAAATATATCAAGATTTGTATAGTTTATTTCAGACTTGTAAGCAATTTTTTAAAATCGAAAATCTTTCTTATTTGACCTAATCTTGAAAAACTAAGTACGCCATCTTGTTCAGCATATCCGAATTATATTTAGTAGATATGTGCGCCGTCTGTCGGAAAAAATAAGTTCCATTTTCAAGCACAGTGATATTATTGCATATCAAAATTTTTCAAAAAAATTTTTTTAATTTTTTTAAAAGTACATATTTCATTTTTTCTTTTTTTGAAAATTCAATATCTCAAAAACGGGTTGACAGTTTTTTCAAACTTTGTTTTTTTATCCGCATATAAATTTATACCTACTTAAGATTTGCATTCGAATTTTTTTTTTTAAACCAATCAATCAAGAACTAAGATGAAATTCTTTTTTTTTCACCTCAAACTGTTTAAGGAGTTATTTAAGGTAATTTAAAGATTGTACATATTTCATGCTTCTGAACATTTTCCTCTCATAATTTCCACGTTTTTATATACAATTTTCTTACACCCTCACCATAAGACCAAGTACTTGCGACCCAGCTGTGCATTTGATTTAAATCCGAATTTGAAAAAAGTTCAAATAATATTACATTTTTTATTTTTTTTTGGAAATTCAATATTTGAAGGACGGGTTGACAGT
Organism: Dasysyrphus tricinctus; assembly: GCA_963921185.1. Lineage (NCBI taxonomy): Eukaryota > Metazoa > Arthropoda > Insecta > Diptera > Syrphidae > Dasysyrphus > Dasysyrphus tricinctus. Next base: position 112,152,160 of record OY992533.1, read on the forward strand.
TTTTTTTTAATGTTATTTTTATATGCACATAAGAAAATACTTAAGATTTTGCATACCAAAATTTTTCCAAAAAAAAATATTTTAAGTATCTTATATTTAAAAAAAAATATAAAAAAAAATGCAAAGGTCCCATTGCGTAAGGGCTTGCCACGATACCAGAAAAGTCTCAGTATCGTTTGGTATCCTTATCGGAAACCCAGACGATACCGAGACGATACCAGCTCCAAAGCATCCAAAACGATACCGAGACGATAAGATACTTAACTTATAGGGGCGAAATATACCGAGACTGTCGGAAGTATCGTTTGGTATCGGCAGAAAAAAATGATTTTTTTAATATTATTATAAATTTATTACAAGCAAACAAAAATTGTTATCAGTGTCCTAGAAACGGCTTTAACGATTTGGATGAAATTTTCAGTTTGTTCTTTTTAGCAAAGAGAAGAATAAGAAAACAATTCAAGTGAAAACCTCCCACTGAAATGTCAATTTACCTTATGCTTAATTTTTCGGAATCCAAAGATTTGAATGACATTTTCAGATTTGGTCTTTTTAAGCTGTGTGAAGTAATTTGATTGAAATCAAGCCACTGCTACGCTTATTTTTATTTGCGATATACATATGTAGGTACTATAGGGCAAGTTTTGGATTCGTGCAAAAAAAAAATTTCGAGATAACAATCAAACATGACGTTACGATGATAGAGAACACGAAAAAAGTGGGTGGCAAAATTCTGTCTGTCTGTCTGTCTGTCCGTACCTCAACCTACAGCCTAAACCACTGAAGTGATTTTCTTCAAATTTTGAACTTAAGCTTTTTTGTAACTCTCCAGAGGGGAAATTGAATTTTTTTTTTTAGCTCAAAAAAAAACGGTACTTGCCATACAACCGTTAAGGAAAAGCTTATTTATCTCAAGAATGGCTCCAACGATTTTGATAAAAAAAAATCTGTGTATTATTGTAGATATGATATACCTTTTAGTAAGAAAAAAATCACCAAAAACATTTATTAACGGTATCTGCCATATAACGGTTTTTTTGATTTTCGATTTTCTCATTAACCGCTCATCCGATTTCAATGAAATTTTTTGCACAAAAGCATTGTTGGAATATAAATAATACTGCATACCAAGATTTTTGAAAAAATAAATTTTGGATTTTTAAAAAAATATTCAAATTTTTTTTGAAAATTCAATATTTCAAAAACGGGTTGATGAATTATTTTGAAATTTCAATTTTAAATGTATATTAATATATACTCAAAATTGGCATACATTTTTGAAAAATGTTACAAAAATATTATATATACAAAATTAATTTTTAAGAAAACGGCTCCAACGATTTAAAAATTTTTTTTTTTGCATATATTCATATTTTTTCAAGTAATCAAATGGCATACTTGTTTTTGAGCTCTAAGTTATCTATCAGGCTGTTTATACAATTAAAAGAACAATTTAAATGCTTTTTATACTTTTGCTATTATTACTTGAATATTTATTAAAAGTTCTTAAGCCCCACACAACTTGAACATAAGATCAAGTACGTGCGATCCAGTCGTGCATTTTATTTCTTATATCCTGATTTCCCGCAAACGGCTGCAACGATTTTTGTATCAATTTAACCAAACCCATTTGTTTTAGTAACAAAAACCACCGATAGAATTGGTTTTTTGTCAAGGTAGGTATTTATCAATTACTTAAGCTGAATATGCAGTTCCTCAACGAAAAAGAGAATGTACACGTTTTTCTTATAGGAATGATTTTTTTGCAAACAAAATATTTTGCGTTTAAAATTTTTCTATCAAACTATTAACTTACCCAAAAAAAATACAAACAGTATATATTCACCATGATATTTTGTTCGCGCAGATCAATGTCACTGACTTTTTAACTTTTACTCAACGGACATTTTTACTTTGACGAAATTTTTTTCTCATCCCCAAGCTTATTTTTTTTAAAAAGAACTTTATACTAAGCTTTTACTGATTGGTAATAAAAATAAAATACACGACTGGGTCGCACGTACTTGCTCTTATGTTCAAGACACTGCGAGTTTAAGAAAATTGTATATACAAACATGGAAATTATGAGAGAAAAATGTAGAGAAGCATGAAATACGACACTTAAATTAGCTAAACCAACTCTTTTGACAGTTTGAAAAAATTTTAAAATCGTTGGAGTGGTTTTTTTTTAAATTAATTTTTTATATATAAAATTCTTAAAACATTTTTAAGAACAAATTTTGGTATGCAGATTTAAACAATATATTTATGTGTATATAAAAACAAAATTCGAAAAAAAAATTGTCAACCCGTTTTTGAGATATCGAATTTTCAAAAAAAAAATGAAACTTTTTTTAAAAATCCAAAAACTTTTTTTTTGAAAATTTTGAAATGCAATATTATTTAATCTTATCTGAAATCTGTATATAAAAAAATTCATTTAAATCCGTTAAGCTTATAACGAGAAAACTCAAAATAAAAAAAATACGTTCTATGACAGGTACTACTAATAGTTGCTATGTGTAAAATTTTATAATTTTTGATGGTAGATCGTACTAATTTTAGTATATGAAAAAAGTTTAATCAAAATCGTAGGAGTCGTTTTCAAGAAAAAAAATATTTTCCTTTGCGGTTTTTTCACTTTTGTATGGAAGGTACCGTTATTCTTTCATAAATGTAAAATTTTTTCTAAAAATATTTTAGAGAGTACTAAAAAAGTCCTAAATATCGAGTTTCAAAAAAATCTATGATGCCGTTTTCAAAATATTTGATTTTCCAAAAAAAATTTTGAAATATTTTTTAAAAATCCAAAAAATGTTTTTTCAAAAATTGTGGTACACAAAACTATTAACATTTTTTGGGAGCTTCTGTATAAAAAATTTATTGAAATCGGTCATACTATTTTGAAGAAAATCAAAAATTAAAAAAATGGTTCCTTGGGAGGTACCATTAATAACCATTTTTGAAAAATGGTTTTCCACCCAAAAAAAGCCTTTACTAAAATAAATGTATTGAATTTTTTTTAAGAAAAGTTGTCGAGCCGTTTTTGAGAAAAATACGATTATGTAAATTTGCCAAAAAAAAAATATATGACAGGTACCGTTATTTATGAAAAAAACGTGTCGGCAGAATCACCAAAAACCACTATGTACCAAGTTTGAAGAAAATCGATTGAGCCGTTTAGGCTGTGGACGAACAGACAGACAGACAGACAGAATTTTGCCACCCACTTTTTTGGTGTTCTCTATCATCGTAATATCATGTTTGATTGTTATCTCAAAATTTTTTTTTTGCACGAATCCAAAACTTGCCTTATAGTACCTACCAATAATCGCAAGTAAAAAACTTAGGTTAAACAAAAACTTCTTTCATTCAATATGCATTATTTGCTTAGTTTTGATACTAAATCTTAAAAATACCAAGAGTATTCAACTACAAGACCAAGGACGTGTAACCAAGTATTGGATTTTGTTATCTTTTTTGCGACTGAGGCCAGACCGAAACCAGACGAGACCAATACCGATACCAAGACAAGACTTTGTTATACGAGACCGAGACCGAGACGAGAGGAGGCTGACTTATACGAGACCGAGACCAATACCGCGACGATACTGACATTTATGAATTTTAACGATACTAAAAAGACGATACTTAAGAAAGTATCGTTTGGTTTGGTATCGTAGCCAGCCGTAATTTGCGTGCATATATGTGTGAAAGTTGCCCTGCTTACTTCACAGACACAATAGCTCGTGTAGAACCAGGGTGTAGTGACTTACAACTCTCAACCATTCCTGTGTGCGTCTTGTTTACAGGAATGGAGGGGGCTTACAGCTTTCTGCCGAGTCCGAACGGCTAGATGAAAAGCACTTACTTATAAATTCATGACAAGTATATTCTTGGAGGATTTGTCAGTTCCTCGCAAGAGGCGGTACCTCGGATAAAACATTTCTGTTTTAAGGTAACATGGCTGGGAATCGAACCCACACCTTCGGCATGACAGTCCAACGCACTCACCATTATGCCACGAGGTGCTACGGCTGGGAATCGAACCCAGACGTTAAAGAAGCAAATGTTAAGGAAGTCAAATATATTTTCCGTATAAATTAGAATAGCAGACAAAAAAAAATTAACCAAATTCATAAAAGCCGGAAATAAAAAGAAACATCTCCTACAGCCAGGTCAATAAGTCACCAATAGTAAAAAGCTTCCTTATTCCATCGAAGTATAAGAAGAAATCAAATCAGGGGCTTTGTGAGTCGCGTTAGCATTCATTCAAATCCAATTAAAATTGGTAAAATGTATGTGAGACTAAATCCCAGAAGTACAAAAGCGATAGGTGTACCTTCACCAAGAATGAGGCTACACAAAGGTTGCATGACACTAAATAAAAGTTAACCATTATACGAAACCTGGAAATAGAAAGTCATCAGAGATGGAGTGCACGCAAAGCAAATATGCAAGCAGTGCTTGAGCAAATCATATAGTATTGTATAGTAGTCTCGCTGTGAATGACATTACGACAACAATTTAAAACGGGAACTGTGTGCTATTCTTCACAGATACGGACACGGACACGGGCAGAGAGGAGGTTTCACAAAGCAATTCTGTGTGAAATAGTTTACGTTTACGTACCTACATCCTTCGGTTATTGTTGCTCTATCGGTAGGTAGAGCTTTGTTTCGTCATTGTTGTTGGAAGCCAAAGTCCTTTTGAATCTAATTTTGTCCTCTTTTAATAACTCCAGTTTACTCTGGTATGTTGAGTTGGACTTTTGCTAAATGGATGCTAGAATTTTATTTCTATTCACGACTTCTGGAAGTTATTTATTTTTTTCTAGATATGATTTCTTGTAACATAGGACATTTCTATAGCCATCTACTACCTACAAAGAATCTATTCTAAGTTTGTAAAATACAAGTCCTCTGTCTAAAACAAAGAAACTTCGAAATCAGTGTACCGAGAGTTAAAAAGATAAATAGAAATGTGTTGTGTGTATAGATTCGCACAATATACGCAATAATTGTATCTGAGTTGATTTAATTGTATAAGGACAAAAGAGAGCTTATCCTATAAACAAAAAGGGTTTAATAGAAATCTCAACTGATATACAAATATGCAGCTTTGAATAGGTACATAATATGTAGGTTTGCATAAAAGCGGTATCCAATCAAAGAATGTAGCCACTGGAAATGTCATACTCAGAAATGTAAAGGACTATTATGATGGGATTGTATACGTATAATTGCTTTTTGGAATTTCAAAGTAAAGATTAAAGGCATTCGAAATTATTTCGTATACGGTCGTTTGGCATATCTATCTTATAGTTTTGGGGCAATTTAATCCGATAAAAAGCATAGATCTCTTTTTTGTTGGCATAATTCACAACATCAAAATATTTTGTTTCACAAAATGTCATACACAGATTATTAGGTTTATTTTCAACAAAGTAAAACATAAACAAAGGATGAAAACTATTAGGTATTTCTGTATCAATACTTCATAAAGTGGGACTTAACAAGGGTTAAATGCTGGTTATTTAGAAAATTGCTTTAGAAATTATTTCAAAGATTTTTTTAAACATAAATACTTTTTAGCACAAAGCCCAAAATCAAAATTTGAAATAGGTTATTGAAAACCATATTTTTTTTTTGTATGATGCCTCTTGAGGGGATGGTTGAAATAAGTTTATGCCAAATATGAAAAAAGGCACCACTGTTGTTTTAGTTTAAATATTTAAATGCAAAATAAATTAATTTCCCTAGCCCTGTAGATTATTTTTACTGTTCAAATCATGCATAATGCAGGTTGCTTTTACGCCAAGGAAAATATTGTTGGCCTCGATCACATTAAGGAATTGCATGCCCCAAAGAAAGTGGAAAAGTGCGGTCGAAATTCTAGTATTTTTTCCCGCAAGGACAAATGTAGGTATAATGTTCTCGTACTAGGCTCATTATAACAAAGTGGCATTTGTTTAAATAGCAAATAACCTTAATTTGTTTTCAAAGTAAAATACAACTTCAAGTGCCTTGAATTCAATTATTTACATACCTTGCTGCAGGCTTATCGGCATTATAACTAAGACCTTTTCGTTCAATATTATAATCATAATGATCTCAAGTGCAGCTAGTTGCTGTGAAAAATTATTTAGGATACCATTAAATTGAACAGTTTGGATTATCCTGATGATTTATTCGTCACCATTAAAAAAATAATGTGTTTTCTTTCGGTTGTATTGACCATTTTGATGGCTAAGCAACTCATCAGATTGATAAAATGAGTGCATATTCAAAAAAAAAAAAAAAAATAAAAACGTCTTGTCGGCAATAAATTATTTTGGATGAGCAGACGATGTACGGTAAATGATTCTGTTCAGCATAGACGAACAGAATGATGTAGCTTTAGTTGTGGCGTGTAGCACTGTCAAAGTAGAAAGATACAAAAATAGTAGATATACAGTGCCACAATGAGAAGCTGTAAATGTATGGTGTAGCAGAAGTTAGACTAAATTCTACTCTTGCTTTAAGAGTCAGAGTTGGTTGTAAAATTGATAACAGTGTTGTTATTAAATTTCATGTCGTTTGGCCAGCGAATTTTTTAGTGTGGAAAAAAAAGGAGTAGATCTCAAAAAAGCGGAGTGGTGGAGTAGATTTTTTACCTTCCTCAAAATTCCAGTAATTTTGTTCCGATTGGGTAAGGTTCGAACGCTGCTCAGGATCCAACCGAAGGGTTCATGGTTCGAATCCTGGGGGTACTCAACTTTTTTTTATTTTTTGTGAACAATTAAGTTAAAACGATGGCCGTTTTCGAAATCGTCATCTGCGTCAAAAATGCATTTGCAGAATGTTCTTTAACGCTAACTGCTAAAGTCACATGTTCGAAAACATCATCTGCGGTGCAGCTGATGAGCAGTACAAACATCGAGTTGTCGATAAAAAAATGAGAAACCAGAGAGCGTGTTTTAAAATATAAAATGCGTTTGCGAGTAAATTGAATAACATTCATAAAACCGATTTTGTGCAAGACAGGACTATTGCATATGACGATTGCAATCTGCGTCAAAAAATGATGATCAAATTGACTTTGATTTGACGTTTTCGAAAACGGCCGATATTATTAACATTAAAATACCTATTCACAACAAATATTGCATTTTTCATCTTATAAAAATTGATTAATAATTCAAAAAACCAATAAATTATATTCATGAAATTAAAACCCTACATCGATTGCTATCCATTTGAATCGGGTTGCGTTCGGGTCAGCAAATGTTGATTGGCATTGTCGATCAACACGTCTACACTTACTCAACACACGTGTGTGAAGTTGGCAAAACAGTTTTGAGCTAGAACAATGGGACCATGGCGGGAATTTGCAGTTTTTTTTAATTTTCTAGGCATTTCTATTCCGGATTTTTGAATCGGAAATGAGGCTCTAAATTTGCAGTTTAATTTGCAGTTCAAGAAAAGAAAAAAAACAAATTTTTAAACCCTTTCATACAAAAAATTTCATACTGTATTGCAACCTTCGCTGTGAAGTTAGCATACAAGTCCTTTCTCAGCAACGGTGATTCTTAGAAATTTGCAGTTTAATTTGCATTTCAAGAAATATTTATGTCCAAATTTTCTAAATTTGAAAAAAAATTCGAATAAATTCATTTTGTCACTGTAACGTCACTGTGAAGTTAGCAGTACATACCCCCTTATCTCAGCAACTGAGCCAGTTAGAAAAAATGTAGTTAGGGTCCAAATTTGCAGTTGTTCATGCACTTCAAGAAAAAAACATGTTAAAATTTTTAAGTCCAATTTTGGCAAAAAAATCGAAAAATTCAATTTGCACTGTTAACGTCAGTGTGAAGTTAGTAGTACATATCCTTTTTTCAGGTACTGAGCCAGCTAGAAAGTTGCAGTTAAGGTCCAAGTTTGCAGTTTTTCATGAACTTCAAGAAAAAACAAAGTTCAAATTTTTAAGTCCAATTTTTGACAAACAAAATCGAAAAATTCACTTTGCACTGGTTAACGTCACTGTGAAGTTAGCAGTACATACCCCATTTCTCAGCAACTCAGCAAGCTATAAAATTACAGTTAAGGTCCATATTTGCAGTTTTTCCTGCACTTTAAGAAAAAACTAAACTCAAATTTTCAAGTCCAAATTTGACAAAAAAATTCGAAGAATTCACTTTGCACTGTTAACGTCACTGTGACAAATTTGGACTTTTTAATTTGAAGTGCAACTACAATTTTCTAGCTTGCTCAGTTCCTGAGAAAAGGATATGTACTGCTAACTTCACAGTGACGTTTTGACGAAAATTTTTTAGATCGATTTATTTTAATGCCTAATGGGCGGAGGGAAAAATTATGACAATTATATTGTCATAGATCCATCTCTCTGTAGTAAATCCCTAACAAGGTAGAGAGCCACAAAGTTTCCATTCCAAACATCACTCGTTTACCTGAATGTTTTTTGAAATTTTGCCGCTTTCTATCTTTGACAAGAATTGTTTCAATATATGTATTTCTCACTGTCAGTAATTTTCTGTGCTTTGACATAAAGTTTCAATACCTACAAAACAAATTTATTTAAAATTAGCTGCAGAAAATGGCAGATGTGTACCTAGTCTAGAGCTTTATTTTAAATTAATGTGTTAATTACTGAAAAATTGATTTGAAAACCCAATACCTTGGCCATATTTTACCACGCAACCGTAAATAGTTTGTCTAGACACTACTAAACAAACTGTGTACCACTTATGAAGAATAACGATGAGGGTAAGTCGTCCTCTGTCGGGATCATAGACTATCATTTTATTCTGTTTCTTATCTTAATAACAACATTTGGAGGTTAATGAAATAATTGTTATTTTTTAATAAAATTTTAATACTAATTATAATAAGGGTTCTTTTTAGACGTGTGGTTTTCAAAAAGAAATAAAACGCATATTATTTAATATAATGACCAATAATTTAGCTTTATTATAAAGATAAAGTTTTGCCATTATGTTTTAAAAATGATTTCGGGCAAGTGGCCGCTGCGTATGGCTCAAATGAATTCCAGCCGAGAGGCCCAATTTTCGACCAGTTTTTGCTGCAATTGGGGCCGTATGCCAGCAATAACGCGTTATATTGATTGTTTTGTTGGCTGTATGGCATGTAGCGCCCGCCATCTTGTTCGAACCAAAGATCGTCAACATCAACATCCTCCAATTCAGGCACGAAAAAGTCATTAATCATGGCCTTATAGCGTTCTCCATTGACTATAACATTATAGCCAGTTTCATTTTTCATTTGATCGCAGCACCCCAACCGAACCATTATTTTGGTAATAAATTTGCATGATTTGCAAACGTAGTTGAGGAGTAAGTCCATTCATTATGAAATGGCAAACCAAACTGAGCATAAATAAAGTGACAGCTTTCAAAAAGACCAACTCCGAAAAAGTATTACCAGATTAAAAACATATTTATTTTTATATATCATGTTAAAATATATTTGTACTACTGTCTCAAAAAACAAACAAAAAAAAATAGCAAACAAAAAATTTTTTGACAAATTCTACTAGTGAATACCACACTATGCGGCAGTATAAATCCAAACGGCAAACGCGTACAAACGTGTCGTGTGAATGTAGAATGTAATGTATACGCCACTGCTCATTCGCACGGAATGCTAAAAAACTCGCGGTGCACTGCCGTGTGAACTAGGGCTAAGGGGTCGGATGCTCCAAAAATAAATCTGTTTGTCAAGGAGAACGTTTTTACATCTGGCAAAGAGTCCTCGAGCCAGCTTTAACAAAAATTGTTGAAAAAAGTATTAATTTCTTTTTATTTTGTTCGCCACTCACAGTTAAAAAAAAAAAATCTGATTTGAGAAATGAGGGCCAAAAAACAAAATTTCTTACAAATTTTAATTACTGTGGCCTTCTACCCCGAAAAATCTGAATTTTGGTGAAGAGATCTGTTTTGTTATGTTAAGAAATTCCTCATGCAAAAAATCTTGTATAAGGTGTTTTGAAACACTTTTAAAATACTTAAAATTTCTCAAATAATAAATTTGCCGTATACGCCATCGAAATCATTTTTTTTTTATTTATAACTACACGCACGTCAAAAAATAAAGTAAAATCCTATGCACGTACGTCAAATACATAAAAACATTTCTTTAATAAAAATTTGAGTCCTCAGCTTATTTTACTCCGTCAAAAAGTGAGCAAGAAGATCCAATGTTTTTTTCTTCAGTAATTTGAAAGCAATACTCAGAAATTTTGCAGAGGAATCTTGTTCACCAGACTGAGAGATTGCAGAGGGCGCTGAGATTTCATTTTACTGAACATGCCTACTGTATGCAAGGCAATTTTGAAGTAAATACATAATGTAAAATTTTAGCCTTTTTTTGTCAAACTTTTTAAAATTCTGTGTTTTTGACCGCCATTACTTGAGTCGCTTCTATAAAATTCCAATTTAACTTTTCCTAAATTAAGAATTCAAATATTAAGCAGTTAATCATAAGCAATGTCAAATCATCTGACAGTTCAGATAAATGTATTTATTTTTTCAAACCACCCTTGGGGGGGAATACTTCCAACCGAAGGGTTGATGGTTGTACTTTAGAATAGGGTTATAGTTATCAAAAATCTATCTTCACACAGAACTTCAAAATTACAATTTATGAAGGTCTTAAATGTTTTCCACTACGACAGTTCTCAAAATGCCGCTTTTTATTTCGTTCTTATAAAATTGCCAATATTCTGTTTTGTCACATAGCCACTTTTATTCTTATGCTACTATTTCCTTTAATTCTATCAACTTCTTAAGCCGACATCGCACACAATAATACACTCCTTTTATCATTAACTAAATAAATTGTCGCTGTCACTAGAAATTTCCATCCCACTCCCTTAAGTCTGGAATTCTACCAGCAACTACAATCGTCGTTATACATAATACTTGTTCTGTTCACCCCATGAATCACACTTAATTTTCTTGCGTGCCAGTATCCCCAGTATTGTATGATGATACAAAACCAAAAAAAAAGAAGAATGAAATACAGACCAGACCGTTTTTTGGTGGAATAGACTCCGGCACTCTCACCCCATCTCCAATTGAGCATGTTTTTTCCACAGTTGAAAATATATGCTGATGCGGGCGAAAAGAGTATTACAAACGGGCCACAGACGGTTGACATGTAATATGTTTACTTATGTTAGTTTATTCTCAAAAGGAAGTGTTCGAACCACTAGAAACACCAATTTTCGAGGTTCTTACAGTAAATCAGTTGGAGACATTTTTTGGTTTATTATTTCTGGCTTAGGTATGTAAATTGAGGTTTGTGGGTAAAGGAAATGTCTGTATTTTTTTTTATCAGTGACTTGATACCTATACAAATTTTTTCTTCATTTTATTTCCTTAAAATGAAAACATTATTAAAAATTAAAAATTATTCTCGATTTTCAAGAAATCTACGTTGATATTATAAAAAAGGTTACTATCGTATTCTAAAAGACACAAAATCCCTTACAAGCAAGTCGAGCCATTGCCATGGTATTCTCTCCTTCCACAGCAAGCATTATTCCTGGGGACTTTTTGCCAGCACAGATTGTTCTTTATTGTTATTCGACCAGTCGTTTCAGGTAAATTTCCTTTCCACTGGGTACGCAATCCATTAATTTCAATTTATCATATAGAATACCTTCCTATCTACCAACCATTCCAGCAGCCTGATGGGTATAAAAAGGCTTCGAAATACCTTTGGGATAAACCGTATGTCTCACGTTTTCTGTTCTTGTTATATATTGTAGGTTCGGAAGGGAAACTAAGCGATTTGTGTGTCATCTATTCAGGTGAGTGGGGTTTTAAATCAATTTGTAAGATTAACCGAAAAGGTTATAGAACTTTCCCATTTTGAGATGATTCTATTTTAAAAATGTTGCTGATGTCTAGAACTTTGCGAGAGTTTTCATTGAATTGAGCTGTTAGTAATTCAGGGTGTGTTTTTTTAATGTTGATGATGTTGTTGACAAAATTTTTAAAATCTTATCAGTGTTTTTTAAAGAGTTGTATCTCTATGAAAAATAGTCGTATTGATTATTTCTTATATCACTCGATGATACCCTTGGAGCAGAGATCGAAAATAACAGTTGACCTTTATTTTCAATTGGTTTCTCACTGAGAGATATTTAATTCGTCAAATTTCATTTTGGTCTCGGTCTGTGATTTATTTTTAAAAATTATTCATTTTAGCTATATTTTTTAAGCTGCTGACAACGGTGCCTGACTAGCTAAAAAGAAAATTGTTAACAATGACAATTGACACCTTACTGCCTACTGATCATACATACATTGAATAATATAGCTGTGACAGCATTCATTTTTTTTTTAATTAGGTTTTTAGTTTATATTTGTGCAGAACACGTAGTGTCCACCTTCATTCGGTTTCTTAGTTTTGTTTTGATAATATTTTAATAAGAAAAAATTAATTCAACGTTTGCGGAAGAATGAGGAATAGAAAAAGCACCCTGGACAATTCGGTTTATATTTGAAAACATGAACTCGTTGCATTCATTTTTTCACAAGGCCAATTTCAGTCCAGAACTCAGAAATAGAAGCATTTCTAAATTTTTTTAAGTAAGAAATGTCTTCAAAATTAAATCTTTTTTCACATCTTCGAGGAAAGCTATATATAGAACATCCGTGCATGACTTTTAAAGCTATAAATTTCGCTTTCAGTTAAATTTTAGAAGTGTAAAAAATTTCACTTTCGGATTTCTAGATTTCTTCGACGGGAAGGTGGTTTTCTAGTGAGTTTATTGACAATATGGGTCTTTCATTAAAAGCTTTTTTAAGTGAAGATGTGGTGAGGTCTGACATAACATATTTGTTTGATTTTAGAGATTTATGAAAGTTGACCTTTTCAAAAATTTAATATTGTACAAATAGTACTGAAAATTGAAAAGTGGTACTAGCGTACTCGGGACAGTCCAATAGTACCGAATTCAGTACAATAGTAACTTTAACTGTGATACATACACTAAATGGGTCAACGGAGTTGTGTGAGTGGCACAGAGGCACCAAAGAAGGAATACAAATCCAGATGAGAACCCGTTGGCCAGCCAACGTACAATCGTTCAAGAAAACTGTTGACTAACCTTAAAAGATCTCTTTAAGTTAATATTTCAAAATAGCATAACGAGATTAAATTATAACCATAAGTGAGAAAACCTCGTGTACGTGTACCTAAATCCATACGGCGAGAAGATATGAACACCATGGCTACAAATGAAAAAACAACTTGTAAACGGCCATCGCAAGGCGTATGCCATGAGCCAACAATACACAAACGTGTAAACGCAATCGGCAAGATGACGCCAAGAAATCGTTACATCATTATCGTGCAGTAGTCGTTGTCGTTATTATTTCCGTCATCGTCGATGACGTTGTATTTCGACTAGCGCGATTTTAAGGTGCAATATTTTGACCACAACCCTCATAGACGCGTGTCAGCTCAAAGATCAAAAACAGTCAATTACGATCAGCACTTCCACTTAACTTTTATTGAAGAGTATATTTTTAACAATGAATGACCAAAAAATTCTTTGAAAATCCGAAAGCAGAGCTTTTTAATCAACAAAACAAAATAAAAATCTCCAAATAAGATTTATTTTTTTCTCTCAGCGATAAGTGATTAACCGAAACCTAAAAAAATCAAAATTAAAATTTCTCACTGAGAGAAACCGAAAAAAGTTCTTTTTAAATTAAATGGTTATTAAGTGACCATTTTTAAAAATCTCGGCAAGCAAGCGAAAGACTTTTCAAAAGGTTGAGTTTTATTTTCGACCTCTGCTATTCGTGGCTCTTAGATTTTTCTTTATCTCATTGTATAGTTTTGAACTTTGGAGTATTTTAGTAAATTTGATTGCTCTAAGATAGACTCAAGACTCAAGATTTAGAGGCCTACAGTTGGTTTATAAAAGAGAGAACTATTTACAAATAAAATGTTTTTTGATATTTTTCTTTATCTACGTAGGCACCTCAGTTTTTTTTAGTTAAGCAAATCTTTAATTTCTTTAGACTTTTAAAATAACTATAATAACCATTCGTCGGTAGATTAATTAAGTCAAAAATCGATTTAACATTTACATACGTACCTACATTGTATATGCTGTACAATGTACATTCATGTATCAAACAGAAATATTAATTCAAAATAAAAATCAGAAGCCATCAAATAAAAATGGCAAGTCAATAAATTGGTTTCGTGTCAGCAATATTTCGTTCATTATTTACTCTGTCACAATGATTGCTATTTAATCTTACATGCCATTGTTGATATAGTATATACATAAATATGTCTTGTCTGTATATGTAAATGCATGTTTACTGACAGTCTTAAAATGAAATTGAGGGTAATTGATGATAATTTACTATTTTATTGAACAAATATGTACAGAAGGTAGATATGTACATCGATTCTATTATTTTATTTTAAAGAAATATTGACTGACACAACATCTTGATTTTTATTATAGCTTCAATTTAATACATCAAATTTTCAGAGGTTGACTAAATGTGTAGGAGGTATAAGAGCTCTTGGAAAAAATCATTTAAGTTCGTGGACACGAAGTGGTTATTTTATTTTACTAATATTATAACTCATACTATTTATTTTGTAAGTTGATTCTCATTCATGTCCTTAATATCCTGTATCATTTCTAAACAGTCTGAACGAAATGTTGTGGTTAGCCTGGAAGGACATAGTTCTTAACTGGCTAGAATAGAAGGTTTTGAGGGCTTTGGACCTTTGACACCTCATATACCTATATGGGATATTTTAAAAAGAAAATGAAATCTAATTGGTCAGTAATTGGTAAGAAAAGGTTAACTAGTCCTAGAAATCGATCAGTCCTAGATAACTTATTATCAAAGCTTAAAGTTTTCAAGGTCACGTTAGGTCACCTAATTTGTGGAAAACTTACAAAAATTTATAAGATTTCTAGATCGTGGTAAAAGGTCAGTTAGTTTCAGTAATTGGTCAGCTTTAGATTTTTTTTCTATGAATTTCTAAAGTTCATTTCAAGATCACAAAAAAACTTTTGGCACCTAATTTGGGTCGTTAGAAAAAAGATATCATTTGAAAGACCACTTCACGGTCATAAAAAGTCAGCTATATTCAGTAACTGGTCAGCTATAGATTCTTTTGTACGATTTTTCAAAGTTTGTTTTCCATGTCTCCAACGATTTTTGGCTCTTTATTTGAGTAATTTTACAAAATAATATACTTACTGATAGGAGCCGAGAAAATTGCATTATATAAGGTATTTAAAAGCTTATTTTAAAAATGGCGGACAACGCATATATGTACTTTATTTGTTCGATTTTTGTGGATTTAGATTCTCTAAGAGGTACTTTTGAAGAAACATACAAACGAATTCGACGCAGTACTTTTTGTAGATATTCATATGAATAGGTACAACATTTTCCAGTGCGATTAACCGTTATAACTCCGAACTGAGCGGACTAAAAGAATTTTTGTAAATAGCATTCAAGAAAGCATCCAATTTAAGAGATAATAAGAAAATACGATAAAAAAAAAAATCTTAAACTTACCGTCATTACACGATTTATTATCATTTCTTTAAATTCACAGTGAAATCGTAGCTCTTTTTTTCGTTCATTTGAATAGGTACACCGTCTTTATCATCACTTTTGCTTTAAACTAGTTGGAGGTCAAACCTTTTTTAAAGCTATTTTTGGGTTTTATATCATGGTTTCTTTGATATGACACAAACAAATTGAGAAAAAGTGGAGAATGGGTGGAGAAAAAGCTCTTGGCGCGGTTGAGTACGCAGGAATTTATAGTTTTCGGCTTCAAAGAACCGAAAAGAACAATACTGAAACTCCGCATTTTGACATTGTCTTCCTACTTAACATCAATATGTTATACATCTTTGGAAAGGTTATAAGCACGTATACTTAATTTTTGTATGTAACCGTTAATATTTCGACCATCATGGGGTTCGAGAGATATTTATCAAAAACACATTATAGAACAATGTCTAATGCAATTCCACATTTGGAGCTAGTCTACCAAGTCAACAGTAATGGGTCGTACATTGTTAAAAAGGTTATTGCATGTACCTCATTTTTATATTTTCTTCAAGCTCGAGAGATATTTGGCTCGAGAGATATTTGGCATAAAAAAAGGCAAATACAAAAATACTACTGCTACTTGTGCCTGAAAAATTACTTGCCAGTTTTTTTTAAACTTTATAGGTATATAGCTAAATTTCGTTTGTTAGTTAGAGGACTCTCTATAACGTGATCTGAATTATGAAGTCAAATATTTTCTATTTAAAAGTATCGACATTTCTCCAATTAATGGGTGAAAATGAACTATAAATAAATGTATTGGCTCGACAGCTCATGGAGAACCAGGAACCTAGTGACTTAAAACTCTCAACCATTCCTGTGTGCGAATTGTTGGCAAGAATGGAGGGGACTTTCAATTTTTTGCCGAGTCCGAACGGCTAGATGAGAAGCACTTTTTACCACAACAGATTCTTTTGGGGGATTTGTCAGTTCCTCGTAAGAGGCAGTACCTCAGAGAAAACATTATTGTTTTTATGTGGTAGCGGCTGTGAATCGAACCCAGACCTTTCGGCATGACAGTCCAACGCACTATTTCATCGATAGTGTTATCATTGATAAACTTCAATTATTAAATAATTGTTTTGTTAACCATTTAAATAATTTTATTTAAACAATTTTTATGTCATTGATTTTTTAAAGCCCACCAAAAACCTGGAGCCTTCTGGAATCTTTAAATTCTACTTTTATCAAACAAGTCAATATCTATACTAACACCATTATAAACATCCTTACCAACTACCACCAACTAACAATTATATTCAACTTTTAGTTTAAAAAAACGTTAGCCTCTTAAATCAAAATGCTCCCCCGTTTGACTGAAGGTCAAAAATGTTGTCAGGTATAATTCGATGAGTGAGTGTGTTCAAAGTATTTTTTGAAATAGGTAACCCAAGCAGGCGCGGATACAGGGGGAGGGCAATGGCGATTAAGAAGATGTCTGTAACGGGATAGGTGGCAGGGGCACTTATCTAAATTATTAAACTTAAAGTTGATTTTAATTTACAAAAGAAATTAAATCTTTAAATTACGTCGAATTAATTAGCTTTAAAAATGTCTTACTTTGCTTCAAATGCTGGGATCTACAGGATTGAGATATTTAATTAAAGTTAAAAAATAAACTACATTTGTGTATAAAATTTATTGAGAAATACCAAACAATTTCATACAAAGGGTGATAGGGTTCTTTTTATGATAAATATTTAAATGTGCGTTTCCATTGCGGGAGTACTTTCACAATAGAAAACTCTCGAGAGCGACTCTTGGATATCATTCCTCCCCTCTGGTGAGCTTTTATACACTATCAGATCTTTGCCGAAGAGAGCTTAGTACAAGGGACATCTTGCGACCAAAGAATTGCCATACACAAATAATGTGTTCTTCAGGCTCATCACTTAGTGTAGTGTGTTAGTAGTTAGTAAGCAACAAACTACTTAAGACATACACTTTACAAAATAAAATAAAATTAAAAAAAAAAGGTTTATTTCATGACTGTGTTTGTGTCCACTTTCGGGTTTTACTCTCGAGAGCTTCTTCAGAGCTGCTCACCGTCTTTTTACTCTTAAATGTATGTATATGCACCTTAAGAGTATGCAAATGCACCTATGTTTGGAGCTCGAGAAGAGTACGAATTCAACAAAGGAGATTGGAGAGAAACCAGAACGACTACAGCAGTCATTGCTGAAGAGACGTTGGATGGAACTTTTAAACGTAAGGATAGGTGTTTATGGCCGCTTTTGAAAACGTCAAGTCAACGTCAATTCGATTATCAAATTATCGTCATTTTTCGACGCGAATATTGCTATTGTATCGAACTGCATGAGTCTGGCAACTCTGCAAACGATGGTTTGAGATTTTGAAACATTTTTAATGAACTGAGAAGGTCTGACAGAAAGGTTTAATTAAGAGTTGTTTTTTCTTTGTATTTTTCACTATAATCATTGTGTCTTAATTCAATGTCGGAAAGTTTGGTTTTGTATCGATAGACGAAGGCATCTGAGCTTACGATACAGTTCATCTTGGTTTTGATCCTACAATTTTCTTGCAAACGCATTTGATGTTTATGAACACGTTCTCCAGCTTCTCAATATTTTTGTTGCCAACTCGATCTTTTACTGCAGAATTGCACACATGAACCCTGTTCCTTGGTTTAGTCCCAAACAGTTTCAGACCGCCAGATTTCGTGCGGACTAGTACTTTTCAAGTGTGGAACGACTTAGACTAAATCTGGCGGTTTCAAACTGTTTGAAAGTCGGCAAGGAACAAACCTATGATGTTTTCGAACATGTGACTTTAGCAAACTGCATTATTGAACACAATGCTTATGCAGTAAAACTTGTATTTGACTTTGTCAGTTTGCATTTGAGAACATTCTGCAAAATGCATTTTTGATGCTGATGACGTTCTCGAAAATGGCCTTTTACTGGCAAGGTTAGGTTAGGTTGTCCCTGCTAAAGAAGAGGCTGGAAATTATTCAAACTCGAACGTCATTGTGTCTGAATAGGAACATACCACTGTGCCATTATGTTTTCCGATCATAATAAGGGAGTTACGCAGATCCAGAGGGAACTCAAAAACGCTTTAAAGACACCATTCTATAGCTACAAACTGCAAAACTTCATTTCACAAAGTTCAAAGTACCCGCTGTTCGAGATACTGTGGCAGTTATGAAAGAGTTAATTGTCTTCAAATTTCAAACTCATCAATTCGCATTGCTTTGTGTAATCAGGCTTGTAGAGCGGTACGAAGTGTACTCAAATTTTCTGTAGATCTCATCAAGATTTTGGAAACTTACGAAAATTGCCCCCCCCTGAGCGAAATCCTGGATCCGCGCCTGAACCCAAGACACTTTCCTCCTTTGTTCCTATGCTACGTTGTTTAAGAACAATTTTTAACTTTTTCATCAAAAATTTGTTTTTTTTAACTTTCAATTTCTCTAAAAACTAGGAGGCGTACATTAGGTACAGATAAACCATAGAGTTTCTAGTGCTCGAGTTTGAATTGATAAGAGTATTATAAAATACTGAATGCCAAACTAGTTCTGAAAGACATATTTTTCGTAATTATTTTTTTTTTTTTTTTTATTCGTTCAAGTAACTTTATTTTGAAATAAAATGAAAGGATCAGATTTCTGGCTTGAAAAAAGCGATCTACAACAGTTTATTCTAAGTGTTTCGGTTGGATTTAAATAATTATATTTCTAATTAAAGTAAATTTTTTCACATAAAGCTTCTCTTATTTAAAGCAGGGGAATTAGACTTTTTTCTTATGTTGACTTAATCTACACAACTGCCTACATGCCCTACATTTTAGTGCGCTAAAGTCCCCTATAATCCCACAAAAATAGTTTTATTGCAGTACCGCAGTTTGATAAATTAAAAGTTGAACTTATTTATACAAAAGATTTCAAAATTTAAAATTGTGCACCCCAAAATTGTAAAAGAAACTTCATTGATTTTGAAGAAAAATAACTAGCTTACTTTAAAGAATTAGTTAAATGAATCTTTTGAGTTTTTTTTTTGCTATAAAAAAAATCCAAAATCAAAAATATAGCTCAAAAATATTTTTTCATAAGCAATTTAAATAATGGCAATCAATGGTTGCATGGCAGACATCCTTGGGGATCTAATTTGCCAATTTTCCATTTTTTTGTTTTACAAAAATTCGTCCGCAGGCCTCTTCAGCCTTGAGGCTATACTCTATTCGATTTAAGCATGTCTTGGCCAATTTTTGCTCCAACAAATTTAAGATATGCATAATTTACTAACTTGTAAATCTTTAACTTTCGATTTTTTGTGTATCTGGTTTTGATCAACTTTGCTTGCTAAATTTTCTCATAAAATTTTTAAACAATCCATTTCTATGGGAAATCTACTTTTGAACAAAACTTTGAATGTATAGATAACTGGCTTAGTTTCCGAGTTATAGCAAAGATATTGAAAAGTGGCCAGTGTGACTTTTCTCTCAGAAACGCAAGGGTGAATTAAGAAGCAATTTTTGACGTTTTTTGAGAATACACTTTGCATAACAATTTTTTTAATAACCAATAAAATAAACAAAGAAAAATCCATTATAATTATTTCCTACTTTTAACTCTCCTTCACGCTTTTTCACAATATCATTATCTATACAAACAAAACATATACATCTTCACAGCTACGTTAAGGCCTTAAACTACTCGAGCAATTTCATGCGATCCGCAGTCGTGCATTTCGTTTTAAATTGGTTGGGGTTGTGCTCCTGGTAATAGCTCAACTTGAAGGTATGTCTAGTTTATTAAAGAAAATTTAATAATATATCTAATATCCGAACCATTAAACTTAAACGCTTATTATATTTTCACAACAAAAAAAAGAAGAAAAGTTTCCTGTCAAATATTCCTTTATCTTGCTGACACTCAGCACCCGCCGAGCATCGCACCGCCCACACTTTTCACAGTAATATCCAACCCGCCCCTAATTTGCAATTCTATCCTTTAATTTTCTGCTCATATGGCATGGTGCTTTGATATTATTACACACTGTCATCGCAAGTGCGTTATTTTCTTTGTCCTGAAGGATTCCGCATTTTGTCACTCCTGTTATGCCCTCAAGAGCCGTCATTTCGTCCGCTCTGTCGCACACATGATGATATGGTGTAAGGTGAGCTGTCAGCAAGGACATTTTTTTTATTTTTGTAAACACACAAGGGTGTACTTTGCTAAATTGGTGTCAATTTAGAAAAGCATGAGCTTCTGCAGAGAATGCCATTAGGTAGGTATGTTTTTTTTTTATTTCTTTTGTGTAAAATTTAGAAAAAAAAAATCCTTTCTTTTTCAACTTTGAATTTGGGGTGATTTTTCTAAGGAACCAAATATGAAAAGAAAGGCTTTTTTTCAAGGCTTGATTAGACAATCAAAAAAATTACCAAATCATTTTTCTTTCCTTTGAAATTCGTTGGGCAAAAACTCGTTGAAAGAAAAAATGAACAAGCATTAAAATTCTCAAAAAAAAAGCAAAATCACAATTTAAGGCGTTCTTTAGTTAGATCCATTTGGCTTGCGTTTGCTTTATGTATGTATGTTAGGTGTATTCTCATAGCCCATTCACCCCCACCACCCCTTGTAAAATTCACTTCTCAAGGTATAAAAATAACATAAGAAACACATTTGACATGAGAGAGAAGAAGGAGAAAAAAAAAAAACAACACAGACGAATGGAAAGTCCCTACATTATAAATGACGGTCGAACAGATGTCAAAAAGTGTCGCATAGTGGTTTCGTTAAAAGGTCCTTCCGTCTTATTTTTATTCCATCCAACAGCTTTGCTCGCTTTGCCTCTATCTGAATAGGTACAGCAGATTTCGGGGAAAAATATATGACACGTTGACGGAATTCAACGGAATCGTTGACTTCATCTGGTACCACGGTATGCGAAAAATCTCGGGATAATGACAGTGTCATTTTGGGTAGCGGTTTTAAATTGTGAGCAGGAGCGACGAGGTGATTTAATATTAATAAGACGTTCTGAGAAGTTCATTTTTGCCAAGGAATATGGAATCATAAAAATATTAAATAAATGAGAAGGTTTTTGTGCTTTATTCGTGTTTTTACTTTTTGTTTTTTTAGAATGCAGAACGTGACAGGCTTGGAAAGATTTGAGGGTTTTGTACCTTTTTCGCATCATGTGCATAATATTTTGAAAATTTGCATTTGCCTTAGAGTATTTTTTTCTGTTTTGAATCATCTATCAATGACACAAGAAAATATGTCAAAGAAAATTTACCAAAAATAAAAAGTCAAAAGGCACCTGGAGATATTTTTTCTAAATAAATAATTGAAGTGAGGGTTGTGGTTGATCCAAGATCAAAAATTGAAGACATATTAAATACAAAATTACCAAAAAAAATTTTTTGCTGATAATAAGTAGTCTCAATTGGTCCCTTGAATCTCCAAATTTAATTCAATTGCATTGAGAACTTTTCAAATCTCTGTTTTCTATTCTCCTGCGAAACAAGTCACAACTTTGACCAGTTCAATTTTCGTCTTGAAAATTCAATTCAATTCAATTCAATTCAATTCAATTCAATTCAATTCAATTCAATTCAATTCAATTCAATTCAATTCAATTCAATTTAGTGCAATTCAATTCAATTCAATTCAATTCAATTCAATTCAATTCAATTCAATTCAGTTCAATTCAATTCAATTCAATTCAATTCAATTCAATTCAATTCAATTCAATTCAATTCAATTCAATTCAATTCAATTCAATTCAATTCAATTCAATTCAATTCAATTAAATTCAATTCAATTCAATTCAATTCAGTTCAATTCAATTCAATTCAATTCAATTCAATTCAATTCAATTCAATTCAATTCAATTCAATTCGATTCAATTCAATTCAATTCAATTCAATTCAATTCAATTCAATTCAATTCAATTCAATTCAATCAAATCAGTGTCATTTTCCCTTGTTTTTTTCGAACGACAGTTTTTTTTTTATTTCGAATATAAAAAAAATCGATTTCCAAAGATTGCATCCCTAGATTAAAATAGGAAAGTGGAAAACAAACTATAAAACATGGTTCCGAAGCTCGAATTTTCGGTGACAGGTTAAAGTTTTTCAAATAATATACATATTAATGCACCTATCCAGTAAAAATCAATAAGAAACTAAAAGCTTCAACAATGTTCATCACAACTTCTTTTATTGACAATAACATCAACTCTATGTTGTTAACTATTAATAACTGTAATTAAGGTAATGGCCATTTTTGTTTCATAATTTCGACTTGACACTCGATGCCTATTAATTAATTTCAAATTATTTCCCCATCAAAAGTGTCATCATTATTATTATTTCATAGACCTTATAGTCAAAGAGGTAGTGTTTCATTTTTCGAAAGAGTTTTCGGCCGCACAGGAGAGTTGGTTGATTTTGTCGTCAAAAACCCAAAATTTTATACCTGCAAATGTCAATTAATATGAGTCAGTGATTCAGATTTTATTTGAATTGTGCCCTCCTCGCCATGCAATACGAACCACTGTGCCGATTCCTTTCCTCTTAGAAATATTTTTAAGGTAAATGATAAAAAGAAATAAAATGGAGGGAATTTTTTCAATTTTATTTTGTCTCATAACTGTTCTCATAGAAAGATAAATTGGCGACAAACTGTTTTTGGCCGACATTTTCGAAATAGTGTAATAAAAACTTCTCCTCGAAATCTATAAGAAATGCCAATTTGCAAAACTCCCCCAAGACTTTTTTGGCAAAACTTCCAAATAAGTAGACTATAAGTCATTGACATTTTACTATGATTATTCGCAACACTACCATCCAGACTATTTGTTTTTTAAAATCACTTTTCAGGAATCCATCTGACCACCAAAAATAAACCTTACTGTGACGTAAAAGGTTAAAGGTTTAGTTATAGGTTTTATTTTAACCAATACAACAACAGTAGTTGTTTTTGTTGTTGATGTATTAGAGAAGATATGAGTGTGTATAATATTTACACCTCATATTTGATTCAACAAAAATTTAATTAGAATTCCACGCGAACACTTCGTTAACAGAATTACATTTAAGAGGTCATGAATAATGCAAACTAGAAGTGTTACACTGTTATACACATGAATTGAGTTTGATATGGCAATAGGGGAATTGTGTGTTTTTGTCTGACGCGCACTATTACCAAACCACGTCTATATTTATACACAATTTGTGGTGTTGGTTGTTGTTGTTATTTGTGTTAATTTGGCTGACATGCTCCTTACTTATAGGAATAATTAAGTGAATGATGTCCTCCTACCACATATATCTACCATATACACCTTATCCTCACTCACAATCCATAAACCAAAGGTAAGATTTTAGATACCTCTACCGATAATATGATGAAAAGACAAGAATTGTGGTTGATTGACACGAAGGTCTCCAAATGTATGCAACATACATATTATACTATGTAGTGATTAAAGGCCATATTCAAACCTCTGTTGGTGGGTTTGCATCGATTTTTAGTCAAGAAGTATAGTGAAAAGATTTAATAAAAAAAATTAAGAAATTAATGGGAAACATCCTGATGCGCCTGATGGGTTATTTTTCACTTTTGTATAATTTCAAAGCTTGACGAAAACTAGTTATTCTCTGTTATTAAATAAAAAATAGTATGGCTTACAGCTTTATTTTGGTATTAAATATTTACAACTAGTAGTTTTGGCAGGGAAATATTCGATTATGCTTTTCAATAAAAGCTAAAATTGACCCATAAAGGTATACCTACTATATATGTAGGACTATAGCTAGCTTATGTTATTGTTTCATGTCATCTTTTGTTATAGCACTTCCAATTAAGAGAGAAAAACACCATTAGGTGGAAAAATAGCTTACACAATAGCTCATCAAGTATGTTCCTCTATATTTAAAAAAAAAAATTGCAGAATGTGCATGGACAAGAAAGAAATGATTCCTCCCCTTCATTGAACATTTCCTGAATCCTGATGCCTTCATCATAACGACGAAGTCTCTATCTGAAAGATTTTTACCTAACGGATTTCTAATAGAAAACTCGACAAACAGAAGATACATGAAATCTCGTTAGCCTCATGCGGTTATACAATGAACCTGGCATATTAAGTTTCGTTAATGTGTCGAACTTTTTGGTAGTCTTTTAACTATCTCGATCGGTAATATGTAGATGTCAATGTCATATAGCTTCCCAGGGCTGCCAATGTTACTTGCTACGAAATGAAGGTCTTATGTCTACCCAACTTATGTGCACACGACTCCTATTCTACAAAGGATTCGTAGGGTAAGAGTTACATAGACAATTAATTTTCCTAAATTTAAAAAAAAATCTTGGTAAATTTGGTTTATTACAAAAACCACATAATATAACTGTGCTTATATTAAGAAGGCCAAGATGTGTCCGTTTGGATATAAAAAGCGAAGACCTTCATTAAATCAAAATATTGGTGTACTAGGACGTATACACTCTTTTTTTAGTGTTAGGAAAATTTTCCTACAAATCGTGATTTAATTCGTGTTTAAGGCAGATATAATTTTGTTCTCATACCATCATCCTAAGAACATTCAGCTATCTCCCATTTTACATCTTTCTAGAAGAACGTTTGCTTCTTTTTTTTTTTTTATACTTCAGATTTTATGTTGTAGTGAGCTTAGATCAAGCTGCAACCTACAAACAAAGGCTCATCATAAGTGCATGTGTTAGTGGTTAGTAAAATAGTAAAATAATGCAAACCAACACATGCTTACAAACAAAAAGTATACAAAACTAAACTAAATTACAAAAATAAAAACAATACCTAATAATACAAAATTTAACAATAATACAAAAAAAAACATTTAAAGTATCTTAAACAGTAGATAAGACAGTCAAGATCGTGGAGCACTGGTTCTAAACAATGTTTTCAATCCCATTTTACCCACGTTAAAATCAACCGAGGAAGCGTTTAAATTAAAAAGCTTACACATACGGCTTAGAGGTTCATGTATTCCGTAGTTAGTTCGATGAAAATCGACGCGTAAAAGTTCAAATCTTCGCAGCTGGTGAGATCCTCCGCGATAATTTAAGCCAATATAGGCCAACAAGTCAGGAGCATCAATTTGGCCACTCATAAGTTGATGAAGAAATATTAAGTCATTATTAACCCGCCTTTGATATAAAGTTTGGACCTGCAGTAGCTGGATCCGATGTTCATATGGTGGGAAGTTGTAAGGATCAGCCCAAGGGAGACCCTTCAGAGCGAAGCGAATGAATTTATGTTGTATTGATTCAATACGACTTTTATGAATTTCATAGAAGGGAGACCAAACTTGAGAGGCATACTCAAGATGAGGTCGTACATAACAGATATATAGAGAAAGAGTAACATACGGATCGTTAAATTCTTTTGCCCAGCGTTTTATAAATCCAAGCATAGAGCTGGCTTTTTTAACAATATAATTTATGTGTTCTGTGAATTCTAAATTAGAGCTAAACTGAACACCCAAATCCTTGAAGCTAAAGACACGGCACAGTTTGTGCTGGGAAATAGAATAATTAAAAGCACTTGCAACTCGTTTTCTTGAGAAAGTAATTGTTTGGCATTTAACAGGGTTTAGGGAAAGACCGTTTTTATCACACCATAAAGTAAAGCTGTCAATATCAGCCTGCAAGAGACTGTGGTCATGGTCACCACTTATGGTCTTGAAAATTTTCATATCATCAGCAAATATAAGAATTTCACTAGAACGAATGCATGACACAACATCATTTATAGCTAGAATGAATAGAAAAGGGCCCAGATGACTTCCCTGAGGTACACCCGAGTGAGCGTTAAATGGGTTTGAAAGAGAGTGTCGAAATTTCACCTGGTACGATCTATTTTCAAGGTACGATTTTATACAATATATAAAAAAAGGTGGAAAGCCGAAAGCTTTAAGTTTGAATAAAATGATATTATGACTAAGTTGATCAAATGCTTTAGAAAAGTCAGTGTAAATGCAGTCAACTTCATTACCGTTCTCTAAAGCATTGGAGCACTTGTGTAAGAAAGTAAGAAGATTTTTTACCGTTGATCTTCTTTGCATAAATCCATGCTGTTTTTCACATATTAAATTTTTACTATGAAATGCCAAGCTTTCACAAATAACTTTTACAAAAAGTTTCGGTATACAAGACAGTTTTGATATTGGCATATAATTCTTTATATCGTTCCTATCACCCTTCTTGAAAACTGGAGTTAAAAATGATTTTTTCCATAAGCAAGGAAACTTCCCTGATTTTATAGAAAGCTCAAATAAATATTGAAGGGGCTGAACTAATATATGTCTACACCTTTTTAATACTATTGGGGGAATTCCATCTGGACCAGACGAGTAATCATCATTTAAAGATGAGAGATATTCTAAAACAGTGTTCAGGTGCACAGGCATATTATTACAATTCGTTTGGGAATAGATATGTAAATTTTTAAAATAACTTTCGTCAACAACGACAGGCGTATCAACGAAGGAATCACAAAAATTATTCGCAAATGCGTTGCAAATATCTGTATTATTTTGTAACGAACAATTTTCGTATACGAAATTCGCCGGGTAGCCGTCCGAATTCTTCTTTGAGTTGACAAATTTCCAAAATGACTTAGGATCCTCTTTTAAAAAGCTTCCCATTTCATTTACGTAATTAGTATAAAGATCCCTTGAAAGAGTTTTGAATTCTTCAAAAAGTGCAATATTAGAACTATGATCAATTTGTAAATTAGTTTTTAGGTAAGTTTTCCACGCCCTATTTCTCTTGTTACGAAGTGATCGGAGCTCTTTCGTGTACCATGCATGGCAAACGTTCGAGTCTTTCGATAATTTTAAGGGTATAGAAGCATTCATGCAACTATAAAAGATTGAATAAAAACTAGAAACTGCCTCATCCATATTAGTACATGCTGATATTTTACCAATATCAGAACTTACTAGTTTTTCAGAGAGCAATTGATAGTCAGCCTTTTTAAAGTTAACTATTATAAAAGAATCAAATATAAATGAGCATTCATAAGAATTACTATTTACTGTGAGATGGTTAGTCAAGTCAAGGAAAATATCCAGGGGAGGATGGTAATTATCTATATTAGTAATCCCAGAATTAGATTTTAGAACAAGAGTACTAATAGCGTCCGCGGAAAATACTAAATCGAGAACTGGATTTTTAGAATTTTTAATACAGCTTACTTGCTGTAAGTCAGTAGTACTACTTTTTTTTTTTTTTTTTTTTTCTTTTATAAAAATTAAAACTATACAAAAATTACCCAGCCGTGCCACCTAAAAACAGAAATATTTTATCCGAGGTACTGTCTCTTGCCAGGAACTGACAAATCCTCCAAGAGTATACTTGTCATGAAAAAGTGCTTCTCATTTAGCCGTTCGGACTCGGCAAAGAAACTGTAAGTCCCTTCCATTCCTGCCAACAACACGCACACAGGAATGGTTGAGAGCTGTAAGTCACTAGGCCCTGGTTCTCCACGAGCTGTTGCGCCACCCAATTTATTTATTTAATTTTACACTGAACTATATAAAGGGTGTTGTTTTAGAGGTATAGAACTTTGAAATGGAATAAAACAAAGATGACTTTTCTTAAATTGACATGAAATTTACTTTATTCGAAAGATAATCTTCTGGCATTATAATTTAAATATGATTTCTGGCATATGACTTCCACGGCTGGCTCGGACGTAGTCTAATCTGGAGGTCTAATTTTCGATGACTTTTTCCAACATTTGTGGCCGTATATCGGCAATAACGCGGTGAATGTTAATCGTTTCGGACTTATCGGTGTAGACTAGTGACTTCACATTTCCCCACAGAAAATAGTCAAGCGGCGTTAAATCGCCCGATCTGGGAGGCCATTTCGCGGGTCCGTAACGTGAAACTATGCGGTTACCAAACGTTTCCTTCAGTAAATCAATTGTGACACGAGCTATGTGACATGTTGCGCCGTTTTATTGAAACTAAAGCTCCTGCACGTCATGGTTGTTCAATTAATGAACGAAAAGGTCAGTGATCATGGCTCTATAGTGGTCACCATTGACTGTAACGTTCTGGCCAGCATCATTTATAACGAAGTACGGAACAATTATTCCAACAACCCATAAAGCACACCAAACAGTCAGAAACATCTCCGTTTCCTTGTCAGCATAATCACCGGACACAACCTACTGAGATACCATAAAAATAAAATGAGGCTCAGTACTGACGACCTTAAAAGAGGGTGCAGCGACGAA
Source organism: Dasysyrphus tricinctus (assembly GCA_963921185.1). Lineage (NCBI taxonomy): Eukaryota > Metazoa > Arthropoda > Insecta > Diptera > Syrphidae > Dasysyrphus > Dasysyrphus tricinctus. The sequence goes on from OY992533.1 coordinate 112,181,053, forward strand.
GAAGCACATGAGTTACACTTCCTTTGCCACTGCCCAGCACTCTGTCATTTAAGAAAGAAACACCTAGGAAATCATTTCTATGACGACCTAGAGGAACTTTCTAGAACTTCGGCTAATAGCCTTCTGAATTTCATCAACGCCTCTAAATGGCTTGACTGCTAACAGAACACATAGGTTTTTACATTAAGTCATGGTATAAAAATACAAGGTATGTTGTATATGAGATGAAGAGTCGCCATATTTTATTTTGTGTGACGTCATAGCGAGTGTTCACCAACCAATAGCTTTAAAAAATAAATTATATATTGCTTTTCTTGAAATTTATCAAAACATAACTTCAAAACATAAACAATCTATTGTTTTACTTTGAGTTTTAATAGCAAATAGCTTCAAAACATAAACAATTTCTAATTAAATTACTCTCTTTGCCATAAACGACAAACAATTGAGATCGTTCACTCGCAATGACGCCAAGCATACCTTGTTATTCTTATACCATGACATTAAGTGGAATACAATTTCCTAGGGTATCACAACGGATCTACATAGATCTAAGTGTGACGGCAACGAGATCAACTGTCAGCCCTTCTACCTAACCTAACCTAACCAAACAGTCAGTTTTTGTGGATGTAACGGTGTCTCAACATACACTTGAGGATTATCATCACTCCAAATACGGCAGTACTTCAACCAAAAGTAAGCTTCATCGCTAAATAAAATTCTGTAACGTACGCTCGTGTTGTTGTTTCGAGATAACCACCCATTCTTAATGTTACCACAACCCTCCAGAACTTACAGGTATCCTGAAACGTCGTGGCAACAAAATGGATGGCTTGTCCAGGCTCTAACCGCGCGGCATGCTTGCACAGCCAAGGTTAGCTCGTCGGAGGGGGGGTTCTTGCTGTTAGAGAACCTGGACGGCCGTTACGTATTTTCATGCCGTCATTTAATATACGTAATAGAAAAGGCGAGGCCTGTTTGTCCCAACAGGAAGGATTCAATACCTAGAGAGAGAGGAGAGCAAAGATGTTATATTGCCCTCTGAGGATTTACCCACCCCATGTACCACATGATACAACCTGTGGTTATACTACGTGGTACAACCTGGTTACCATGTCCTCCATGTGTATGGTAACCCCAAACTAATATAGAGCTAGATTGTATCTAAACTCTCATCCTTTCGCCTTCGTCGTATCTATCTGAGGCTTTTCCTTGCAAAGCCACATCCACCTATTAAACAAATTAAACCATAGTCATGGTTGCTAAAAAGAACTTATTTCCACAGCAAAATAATAAGCGAATCTCAAAAAGATCAAAATCGTCTCAATCTAATGATACAAATTATATTTCATTCACAGCTGAGTGGATATCGAAGGAACCAGAAATAAAAAATAAAATATAACCAATCGAAAAAACTTGTGAAAAAAAATAGTCAGCATTTAAATTTTTCATGTATAATAAACAAAATAAATTTTATTAGAGAAAATCAGAATGCCTAAATTTAAGCTAAAAGCTCATATAACAATTCAATTTTTTTTTTTTTTTACTTGTAGCTTGAATCAAAAGGAAAGAGAAAACAAAAAAAACTAAACCTTATATAAATTAAGAGCATAGGTTAGGTAAACCAGAACTCTTATAAATGATAAATCAAATAAAAAGTTTTAAATAGAAGCTTTAAGAGATAATAATTGTGTAAACTATTGATTTTTCTCTTATTCTCTAGATGGATATGTTGTTATTATTTTAAATTTTTGTTCAGATAATCTTAAATCAATATAAATTTACAAAGCTAAACAGAATTAAAAAAAAAAATTATTATTATAAAGCTTCTCAATAGGTTTTTTTTCGCAAATTAATTTATATATATATTTTTCTCTTTTGTTTTTGTTTTTTGTATACCTTTTTACATATTCCTACTTATTGTTTCAATTTATCAATTTTTAATTAGCTTTCATTTTTAAACAAAAAGAAAAATAACTCAGAAAAACTTAAAATGAATTGAAAAGAAAAATTCCTGATTCACAAAAAATTACTTTAAGTTAAAAATGAAAAAATCGTTCGTTCAAATTTGTATATATGTACTCGTATATATATAGTTATACAAAAGATCACTTACCAAATTTTATTTATTTTTAATACTTTTGTTGATTTTGTAGTTTACTTGTATGGTTGTTGAATTCTTGATTATGTTTTATTTTTTTCGTTTCGTTGATGTTCTTTATTTCATCCTGATGGTGTGCACAGCATCGAGGGAATGCGAAGACGTTTGTTTATTAAAATTTGAGCTATTATTTAAAAAAAAATGGAAAGAGGATTTTTTTTTTTTTAATCTGAACGAACTAATTTGTACAGTGTATTATGTATGTATGGGAAAAGTAAAAGAAAATTTAAGACTATTAATTAAAAAAAAATAATATACTTAGCTTTTAATAAATTTTGGAAAATTATGAATTTAGTTTTTATTGAGGTTTTGCTTGTGTTTTTTTTTTTTTTAATGATGTCTGGTTGATGGAATAATGTTGGTGTTGATTGTCTTCTCCGCTTGTGCGGCGAGCTTGGCTCTTTCCAGAGATGACACTACTGGTGCTGGATAGACTATAGAGATGATGATGGATGTTCTTGGAGGATGGCGCTTAGGCCAGCTTGGCGACGTTGAATGTGAGGTTTTTTTTTTCTTTTTGCTCCTAGGTCTGGACAGAGTTTTTGAGTTTGGGGCTTTTTTGTTCTGAGCTTAAGACGCACAAACTCGGCTTGTATAATTGTGACCAACAGTGATGGATTGAAAATCCAGGATTTTGGATACTTGCGTGAGGTGTTGGTTTTGGACAAGGAGCACCAATTTTGTAACGCCTGTACTTTTAAGATGGTTCTGGCTGTGTGTCGAATAGGTTACATTCCCGATTTCGATGTGGAAGCACGTTGAGAACTGTACCACTTCGTAAACGCTTTATATAGAACAGAATTGTTCTTTTTGTGAGCCCCTCAGCGTTCTGGTTTGGTTGGGGCTGACTCTGGCGTTTTAAGCCGCTAAAATATGAAATATATATATTTTTTTCTTCTTTATCTTTTTATTTTTTTCTCCTAGGTTTAAGAAGAGTTTTTTTTTTTTTATAAATCGTTCACCTTTTATTTTGCAGTTTTGAGTTTTTTTTTTTTTAATTTTATCTTTAAACGGAATTTTTTTAATTTTTCTTCTTAATTGAGAATTACACTTTTAATCGGTTTAAATATTCCGAGCAGCGTTTTTTTAAACTTTTTTTTTCTATATGATATAGTTTTTTTTTTTCACTTCGGGGCTCACGTACGCGTTCGAAATTGAATGTTGCAAGAATTAAACCAAAAAAGAGTGATTGATGAGTTTCCAGGGGTATTTATAGTCCTGAAACCCAAGCGCTCGAACCCTCACACATACATTTAAAAATTCATCATGGATGATGTTTGGGGCTTCCGGTTTTTCTTTATCTAGTTGAATTTTAACCAAAAAAATTCGAATTCTAGCTCAAAAATCAAGTTTAATTTTTTTAAAAATATGTGTGTTAAATTTAAAATTTCTTGGTCAAAATTCTGAAATATTTTTGGTCTCGGAAGTCATCCATATCTCTTTTCTTCATTGTATTGGTGTGATTTTTTTCTTATTTTTATAAGATCAAAACAAGCTTTCGAACGACTCTCGAAAACCAGGCAAACAGCTGTGTCCTTGAACCATATTATGCGCACAGGTACACATTATTGCTTGTGCTGCTTCGCTAGATTCGGTTACTCTTTGGATACACATTTTTCGAATTGTTCCGTGGCGTAGTGGGTATGTTCGCCGGGTTCACATTAATGGTCCCGGGCCCCGGTTCAAATCCAGCTGGGTGATCTTCATTTTTTTTTTTTTCTTGCTGCTCTTTTTTTTTAACATTTTTTTTTTTCTTGGTCCATAGTATTTTCACATTTTTTTTTTTTTTTGCTTAAGTTATTTATGTAGTTCATCTGTTTTCATCCAACCTGTATCTATTTCTTGGTAGCGCAGCGTTAAAAATAGTCCTGTGTGATAGGCGTAGCATAAAACCAATATCCATAGCCTCGTCAGCTCCCCCTTTACCCAAAAGTATGCATGGGTTTAAACCTACTATCTTAATATCGTAAATTTAAGCATTTCACTCAAACTCTATTTGTATCTCCTTAAATTGTTAGGTCAAAAAGGCTCAAGAGCAATACACCACAGCACCTTAAACTTTAAAATACTGGGATCTTGAGTTTATTTAGGAAAGAAACTTTAAAGGAAGTAAGAGAACTTGAGATCCAGCGATGTTATATAAATAATGATATATGTCATAGTTATAATGATCGTAACATAAAAAAATCGAAGGAGAAAAGAGAAAACCGAGAAGAGATTTGAAACGAAGGCCAAACCAACACACATGACTACTGATAACGATGAGCTAGGAGAAAAATAAAATTTGAAGCTCGACAAGCGAATTCAACATATGGTTGAAGAAGATCTTTCTAATAAAGAGAAATCTTTATAATATAAATATATATATTTGCTATACCACGAGAATTTGATTTATGTAACCTTGAAAGTCGAAAGCTAAAGTGGAGGTGAAAAAAAATCGTTATTCAAGTAGAATTTGAATTTCATTATAACACTTCAAGGATGAGGGCTTATAGTTTCCCACAATTCGCTTATTAAAATTGGGATCAACAGCAATCTTGTTTTGAGTCCATTTGGCGCAATTTGGAAGCGTTGTTCAGGGGTAATTATATTCATGTTGAAAATATGCCAAACTAAACTAAAAATAAATCGCTTGACAGCTCACAAAATGGCCGGTAGTTAAAGTAGTGTTGCCAACTTAAAGTTCTATACCTCTAAAAAAAAACAAACATCCTTTATAACCACGTTAAATTATTTAAACAACTTGGAACTACCTAAAACTAAACTAGTCACAGCGCAGGTATTTTTCGGTTTTATAAATTGTTTTTTATTTTTATATTTCTAGTTGCGATTTAATATAAGGTAGATACTAGGTATATGAATATTAGGGTGGTCCTTAATTTTATTATTTCGAGCTGTATAGATTTCAAATGGCTCCAAATAGAAAAATAAAATTTCGAAATTTTATTCAGATTTTTATTTTAACCCCTTCGTCTCCCTCTTTTCACTTAAAGGTACTAATAATGGGCTTAGGATGATTCTTATGGCTCACGAAAATTAAATGCACGATTGGGTCGAACGTAAATGTTCAAGAGGCTGACGGTTTCAGAAAATTGTATATAAAGATATAGAAATTATGAGAAAAAATGTTTAAAGCATTAAATGTGATATTTAAATTAGCTAAAACATCTCTTTAGATAGTTTGGGGTGAAAAAAGAATACCTTCTTAATTCCTGATTGAATATGATTGCATAGAAAAAAAATTAAGATCGTGGAAGTGCTTTAAAAAAAAATAATTTTTATATATCAAATTCTTAAAAGCATTTTTAAGGAAAAATTTTGGTATGCAAATCTTAAGTATTTATTTATTTGCATATAAAAATATAATTAAAAAAATTGTCAACCCGTTTTGAGGTATCGAATTTTCAAAAAAATAATTTGAGACTTTTTTTTTTTAAATTGAAAGATTTCTTTTTTGAAAATTATTTGAGCTTATTTGAAATTTGTATATTTAAAAATTAATCTTTATCCGTTTAGCAAAATTCAAATTAAAACAATTCTATGAGAATAGTAGATCGTACTAATTTCAAGCATACGGACAAAATGTAATCAAAATCGTAAGAGTCGTTTTTGAGAAAAGAAAATATTTTTCTTAAAAGTTTTTTAACTTTTGTATTGAAAGTATAGTAATTTTTTCATAAAAGTACATTTTTTTTTCTTAAAATATTTTCGGTAGTTACTCTTAACTATCGAGTTTCAAAAAACTCAATCATTTCGTTTTCGAAATATTTGTTTTTCAAAAATATGTTCTTAAAATATATTTTTAAAAATCAAATACCATTTACATATATTTTTGGAAGCTTCTGCATAAAAAAATGTTGAAATCAGTCATACCATTGTGAAAAAATCAAAAATAGAAAATTGGTTCTTTTGGAGGTGCCATTAATAATAATTTTTTGAAAATGGTTTCCTTCCCAAAGGTAGCCTTTAATAAAAATAATTAATTGAATTTTTTTTAAGAAAAGTTGATGAGCCATTTTTGAGAAAAACACGATTATGTAAATTTTCTAAATCTTTCTTAACTTTGCTCACATCGCTGCTCGAATCGTTTAATGAAGCTCCAACATAAACGTACCCTTACCAAGAAACAAAGACATGTAGATCGAAGAAAGTTTTTTTATTTTCTTGAAAATAATTTAATTTCTTTTTTTTTGTCAATTAAAAAGTTTTGCGCTTGCGCTGATTTGTTTTGAATATTCCTTTATTTTAATCATTACGATAAGAAAATATCAGTGATTCACTGTGCAAAAAGTGGTGGTTCACTGTTTTCATTCCCTGTCACCAGTTGATATGCTTTTTGAAAAAAGATTATATTTACTATTTCCCATGACCTTTTCAAAGATGTTCCTTTTCGTAATAAAAATTAATAAACAAAGTATTAATAACCTTTAAACCCCTAGAAGTTTCGGTGGCCAATAGTTTTAAAACTATATCAAGTTAAACAAAAAGTGGTTCACTGATGGACAGTCTACCCTATTGTATACCAAAATTTTGCAATCAATATTTATTGGACTTTTAAAAAATTGCTATTAAATTTTTTTTGAAAACTACACTGTCGGTTTTTGAAACTCAGTATCTAAGTATTTTTAACATTTTTTTTAGAATATATTAAGAAAATTTTTTACTTTTACATGAAAAAAAAATGGTACCTTCCATCCATACAAATAATGTTCAAGAAACCATTAAGAAAAATCTTATTTTTCTTCAAAACGGCTCCTACGATTTTGATGAAATTTTCTCAATACGCGATCTAATAAAATTATTTTTGACTAGAAATAATAATGAAGAAGGCAAAATCTAATTTTTGGCATCAAAATAATCACGCATTTTACTTTATAAACGTCCCAAAATCAAACATTAAAATTTTCAATGATATTCAATTTTTTGACAAATTCTCCTTATCGCAGATAATTTTGTTACTATCTATCTTATTTTTGGCGACAATAGTTCTACATAATATTAAATGCGCTATTGATCTTATAGTTTCTGACAATTATTTTTGAGAATGGCTTTATAACCATTTGAGAGTGAAAAGACTGCGAGATCTAAACCCAAAAACAGACACAGTGTCATGAATATAGCTCACAGAGGGGTAAAAAGCTATCCGAGAGTAACTTTCGAAATTTTTGTAGTGAGAGTACTTTTAAATGGGAACGCACCTAAACAGTAAGCCCTGGCTATGGTATTTTTATCACTAGTTTTTTTAGCACATAATATTCATTCAATGTCTTCTCAAATATTCCTACAAAAACCCCTAAATCCTCTTATTTACCAGCAGTGCTTCTTTATAACTATCCTAAACATTTGGAAATTTCACCTCATTCAATTTCATTTGGTAAAAATATACATATATTCAGGTGATATCTACCCTTTTACCATCCTATAATCTGCCATAGAAGACCTCAAGCTTCTTAGAAAGATATTAGCTTCATTAATCAGGACCTTTTTCTTATGTGGTCTTTTAGTTACCTCAATTCAAAACCTATGTCACATTAACATTATAATTATATGTCTGTCACCCCCTATTAACCATCAGCCGTGGGTTTTGGAGTTAACAAATTAATTGAGAAAAATTCTTATACATGTTGTCTTCCAGACAGATATAGAAGTATGTAGGTTAATGTCCTTGGCACACGTATTTGTTATTACAGTTGCTATCTATAGCTTTTTGTAGACTTAAAATTGAGGAATGGAAATTACCTATGCCAAGGAAATCATGAGATTTTATTTTTAACCTGAAAGTGCGTAGTCATTTGAGAGTACTTTCGCTAGTTATCTCTTGAGAGTTACTTTCGGATGTTTGTCTAGTTGAGAGTAAAATTTTTTACATTTTAATATCGAGAGTTGTTAGTTAAAATTTTGAATATTTATTGAGTAACTCTCATAAAGTTCATACATATATCGACTGATTAAGACTGTGTCCACTTATGAGATAGCTCTTGAGAGCTACTTGAAAGCTGCTCGCAGCATTTTTACTCTCAAATGAACACGCGCCTCAAAGGTGCGTTTCTATTTGATAGTACTTTCACTAGATACTCTCAACTCTGGACAGTGACTCTCGGATATCTTTCTAATACTCTGTTAGTTAATTTCATGACTGTGTTCACTTACGAGTTTTACTCTCGAGAGCTGCTTGCAGTCTTTTTACTCTCAAATGATGTTCATGTATTAGCTAGAAAGTTTAAAAAACTTTACTATTTGAAAAAAAATATAAGAAGAACACTTTCAAATAATTTTTATTTCGATTTTGCAAGCAAGTCCCATATAATTTATGATATTTAAACCCAGCTATTAAAAACCCCTTCTCCATATTATTTTGATTCCGTGCTGTTTCATTAAAAGCCTTATGTAATTTTTTTTTGTTCAAGTCTAGGTGCAGAAATAATTGAATTATTAATGAAATTATTAAAAAAAATTTACATAACTAAGGTTCTGACATTGTTCTCCTCAAATACGTCAACTGCTTCCTTTTGAATCAACTGATATCAAAGTTATTACCCAAACAAATTCATTAGTTACTGTCAAGATATACCGAAATGTGATTAAAACAAAACCAAAGAAATAAAATATACAAAGAAGACGAAGAAGAAATAAGCAAATACAAAAAAAAAAGTACAAAAATACTCAACACACGCAAGAAACCTCAGTTAGATTCAGTAGCAATTAATATTAATCGCCTCATGTAACCCATGCAAAAGTCTAATTCTATTAAATCTGGCAATACAAATGGAAGTGTCACGAAGGCCCCTTAAGACTGCAGAGAACATTAAAGAAGGGACGACTGAAAGAATTATTCTTTATGCTATAAACTTCTTCTTTTTCTATAGGTATTCTATGTGTACTGTATACATTGAGCGCTGTCACTAAGCACTGAGACTAAGAGAGAGAGAGAGAGAGCATTGGGGTGTGAATTCCCTAAAGGTGCACCACAAGGATAATTGTTACACGCTAAGACTGTCACATCAGTTGAAATGTGTGGTAAATTTTATTTTTGCCCCCTTTTTATCGTTCGTGTCGTCCTTAAACTGTCTGAAATTGATATCACTCTTAGATGTCGGTGAACGGTGAGTTTAATTTGTATGTTGGTTGGTTGGTAACAAGTTTATTCAAATAGCATGCGAGTGCTATCAGATCTTTGCTGATGATTCGCTAAGAAATGGTTGTGTGTTTGTGACTGACTTTAAATAGATGTCTTGAAGTCCTTGAAAAGAAATTTGTTTAACCTCAGACGATTAATGCGATTGGTTGGGATTGAAACTCGTTAAGCTATCACCTTGGTCGGAAAAAGTTATTTTTCTTCAGGCTCTGAAGGACCAGTTTAACTCTTTTCTTATTTGAATTGTAGAAGTTACAGAAGTTGCATAACAGCCTTGTCACAAACCGTCTTTGACATCAAAGATATCGATGATCGACTCCAGGCTTTAATGAAATTATGCAAAATATATAAAGAATAAAGCTTTTCTCATCTTGCTCTCATCTTGTTGCCTTGGTCATCAAGCATGACACAACAGCTTTTATATGGCCAAGTTTGGCAGTTGATTTCCTCGCAACAGTGAGTGGCCTTCAATAAACATACATGCCAGACCATATCATAAGACGTAATGCAGTAAATTAATTTCGTCATCATACATAATACTCAATTAATCGTTATTAATAAGACATAATTATATCACCCCGGTTCCTTTACATAATCGATTTCAACATCTGAAACGTGCTTTGTTAGTCATTTGTAATGAAGGAAGGTCTTCATCAAAAAGATATACATAAGCAAACCTACATGTAGGTATGTTCAATATAGTATGAATTATAATTTAATTAAATTGAGGATTTAAAACAAATCAACCTTTGTGGTTTCGGCATTTAATTTATGCCAAATTTCCATAAGCTTTATGCTGAAAGCATATAGAAAAGTGTCGGTGCCTACTTATGTAAATATTCGTTTGTATAGGTTTCTGGAAATTACATCAAGGTGTGTCACTCGACTATGTGTACGTTAAATATGTATACAAGGGCTTAGATGTCATATAACTGGAAATTGTATGTACATATGCATATACACCTTACACCTTCTATCTATTTGGAGAAATGATAGGTAGAAGATTATACAAATTTGATCCACCTCTCTTCCATACCACGGACACACAGTGTTTACTTAATTAATGGAATTTTCATTGATTATGGTTTAATTAAGTAGGATTTATTGAAATATAAAAATTATAATGGGAAGTTACCTATACTTTCTTAATACAATACAAATACATATAATTAGACAGCTTTTAACATTGAAGAATCGAATATGTATTAAAAAATACAGTTTTTATTAACTGAACATTTATAACATTAAGGGCTTGATTCACAATGTCTCAGTAAAATTCTGATTAGATATCCGGCACATAAATATTAGCACAGGGTGATAAGTCCACAGAGGAAAAATTCATAATGATTATCCTCTGTTATGACCCACCTGAGTGGGTTATTAATTCACAAACTATTTTTTTTTTGTTCTAAACTTATGACCCTGCCTCAGAACTTATGTGTCGAATAAATAATCAAAGCTTTTCTCAGACAATGTGAAACAGGCCCTAAGTTGAATAATGAAGGTACTGAAATAGAAGCTTAGTGACACATATGTAAATCGATTGACCAAAAATAATATCAAATCAAAATTTATTGGATCCAAGAGCTGAGACACCTGAGTAACCTTCTCAGGAGCTAGGAGCAAACGTTTTACCAACGCCTTATCAAGCGAAATCAGTTCGAACAATATATCCTCACCAAATGACAGAAATTTGACAAATAACGAAGTAGACCAATACTTAGAACAAATGGACGAGACAATCAAACGAACAATGAATAGAAAGATACCGAAATACAAACAACGGGACGCAACCAACATGTACCTGAATGCGACCATTGACGCATTACACAGACAACAAAGTGGACTGCTGACAAGACTCACATTCTTGTACCGACGGTTTACTGACCCATATGACCTGGAGATAAGGACCCTGAAGTTGTCGATCAAGAACATCAACCATCTAAGAAAGGAAAACTATCGGTTGTCAATTAATTTGTATTGGGACAACAAAATTCGGGCCGTTAATTTTCGTGACCCGAGTATATTTCCCCAAATAAACAAGATTTAGAAATAATGATCAGAACGACCTTTCGTGTCTTAAGCTTCAGAGAACGACAGAAAATAGAGACGTACTTCTCACAGCAGGAATTTATCCCGAGGAGGCCGTCTTGGACAGCGACTTCTTTACTGTCGAAGATCCGCAGGAGAAAGTGGAGGCTGTGGGGGCTGCTATCCAATAAGTGTACAAGGTGAATGCATGCAGTTGCCCGAACCATGACCTGGAAAGCAGAGCCTTACTCCACCACTTCTACCTTCGGAATGACATAACGAAATGGCGATCAGAGAACCTCGGCTTACCAGGTTCAATGAAGATAATTTGACAAAAACCATAATTATAAAGGTGGAGCTTCAGCTGATTCATTAAAGAAGAAGAAGTCAGCAGGAGTCGATGGCATATCCGACGTTGTACTTCGACTTCGACATTTACCGCAAGAAACAGTAGACATTTATATACTACTCTGTTTAACAACGCTGTGAATAATGCATATTATCCAGTGCGGTGGAAGACAGCTGTGGTGTATCCTCTCCCGAAAAAGGGAAAGGACAATCTCCGGTCGATAAGTCTTCTTCCTAGTATCAGCAAAGTATTCGAAAAAGTTATTAATAAGGCTCTATCTAAGTGGACAGAGGACAATAATATCATACCGGATAATCAGTTTGGTTTTAGGGCGGGACATGACACCATTCAAGTCGTGTCTAAGCTCATTTTTGATATCCGATAGAACAAATCTAAAAAGAAATGAACGGGTGCCTGTCTGGTTGATTTGGAGGAGGCCTTCGACATCGTATGGTTGTCTTTATCTAAAGCTGAACAGACTTGGTATTAGTAAACCACTCTTATATATGCTTAATGATATGCTCAAAGGTACAAAGTTTCTTGTCAAAAGTGGCAATGTGGTCTCTGCCAGAACCTTTAATATTAAAAATGGTCTTCAGCATAGAGCGGTCAACTCACCAATTCTACTCAGCATTTACACCAGCGATCTGATAAGTAGTCTAACTCAGCCAATTGCGTATGCCGACGATCTAATTGCATACAGAACAGCTCCAAAAATACAACATAACGCTTCCAGCCTCTAACAAAAACTTGCTGGACATCGAAATCGACGCAGCTATAGATGGTTTGGAACAGGCTGTATCTCATGCACTGGACAATCAGAAGCAGCCTACGATGACGTCAAGGGATAGGTACCAGCACCTTCCCGAGTTCGTGCAAAATCTGTATGCGCACAGACAACGGCTGAAAAAACGTCTCCAAAGGATCCAACAAAGAGATTTCAGTACGTCCAACAACAACTACAGAGTAGTTTGGAGTGAATTGCAATGTGTCAACATAATGTTCCGAAATTCCATAAAACACCACAACAATATCCAGTTCCAGAAGAGACTGCAAGCAATTAAGCCAGGACCCGATGCCTTCAAAAACATTAATTGGATTATTGGAAAGCAGCCCCCAATCCCGGAAACTATTATCAGCAACAACATTGAAGCAACATCAACACAAGAAAAAGTGGAAGCGTTTGCCAATTACTTCAAAGAAAACTTCACACTGAACCCACCTGCTGACCCGGCATTTTTGGACGAAGTAGAGAAATTCATTCAGCAGACCATGCAGCCTAATCCAGAAAAAGTCATATTCGATGACACCAATCCAGCAAGTGACCCAATTGACAGTTCACATCTATGCAATATGGAGGAGATAGCAGAAATTATTCACGAATCGAGGCCAAAAAAGTCAGCTGGACCAGATGGAGTCTCCAACTACGTCCTAAAAAGGCTTCCACCTATAGTGATGATCCTTCTCACAATCATCCTAAATAACTGCATCAATAACTGCTACTTCCCTCAGGAGTGGAAAACAGTGAAGATACTGGCGATCCCGAAGAAAGGAAGTTTCAACTTGGTGTCCAACTACAGGCCTATATTGCTTCTCAACAACATCAGCAAAATACTGGTGGAAGTAATCCCGGAGGCTCAAGAGGTTCTGTTGTGAAAACGCGATCATCCCTGACATGCAGTTCGGCTATCGTGAAAAACACTTGACGCTACATCCACTGCTAATAAGTTCCAACACGATATCACGTCAGTGCTCAACAGTCACCGTTGGATGCTTCCTGGATGTCGAGAAAGCATTCGACAGCGTATGGATAGAAGCCCTTATTCACAAACTACATCTATTACACTTACCTCTGCCAGTAATCAAAATTCTTTTTTCCTTTCTTTCTTTCAGAAAATTTTTTGTTCAACTGGACAACTGTAAATCAAACATAAAGACCATCAGAGCCGGAGTCACTCAAGGATCGAAAATTGGCCCCTTTCTTTACAACTTGATGACATCTGACCATAACCTGTCGCAACTGGATGTGAGAACCTTCTGTATGTTGATGACTCGCTCACCTACGCCAATTCAACATCACCGTTACTTGCAGTGCGGAAAGAAGAGGCTCACATCAACAGACTCTTTGATTTCTTCAGAAAATGGGGCATCCGGATCAACACTTCTAAATTGGAACTTGTCTGTTTCAGGAGACCCTCAACAGGCAGAGGCAGTTGCACTGCAGCGAAGTGCAGAAACATCGTTCTGAGACTCCCAGATGGATCCACCATAACTGCCAAACGGAACGGCAAGTATCTGGGAATCCACTTCAATGAGTTGCTTAGGTTCAACCCGCACCTCTACAAAGAAGAGAATATAATACCTCTGGACAGGTACCTAGTGCTCTATACAAAGAAGCTAATAGAAAACATCTACAGTCATCCAAATCAGCTGATAAGAAGTATGTCCACCGAGCCGAGGTACCGAGGTACCTCAGTGTGATGAAAACCCTGGACGACAACATTATCCCCATAGACAACGAGGAAACAGTTTCCTTCTACGCTGACACAGGGTCAGCCTACTACCGCGGCTAAATGCCAAACCTCCTAACAATACACGCCCAAATCACCACTAGACAACCGGGATGGAACACCCCAAGAATGAAAAAGTCAATCGACAACGGTTAGATATTTTCCGGCGCGTTTTACACACCTTGGCACTTTCTTCCAATAAATTTGGTTGTGATTGAATTCTTGGCAGCGTTTATACACTGAGGGATTAACCTTGTGCTATTTCTTAGAGGTTCGATCTTACATAACTACGATGTTTAGAATAATTGTTTTAATTTATAAATTTCATCTAGGTTTTCAGTCTTATTTTGACGATGATTTTGAAGTTGCGCTCCTTTAGATCACTAATGATATCGTCTGTTTGAACATGATGCGTGTAGACCTTTCACCAAAACACGTAAATGTCTTTCTGACTTATTTAATTCAAACATACTTTTTCTTCCTTTAGTTTTCGCGACAGAAGACGATAACTTTCAGGGTCTTTCACACAAAACTTTCCATTTATTGTTATTAAACGAAATAACTTTAAAAGCTGATAGTAGTTATGCCTTTAATATGGTTTGCAACTTAATATACTCCACAATACCGATAACATTTATCGGTGGCAGGAGCCGTTCCTGGTTCAACCTGCTTAAACTCGGATCATTTTGGATCAACTTGGTTCAACCCGGTTCACCTGGTTACCCGTGGTTGAACCTGGTTCACCCTGGTTCGAACTGGTTCAACCTGTTTCAACCTGGTTAAACCTTGTCCAACCAAAATTCAAACTGTCTTAATATGTTCGTCCAATATGTTTGTCCAACATCTTCATGCAACATATTCGTCCAACATGTGCTTCCAATATTTTGGTCCAACATCTTCATCCAACATATTCATCCAAAATGTTTGCCCAACATTGTATCCAAGATGTCTATATCCAACATGTTTGTGCAACATGTTGGTCCAACATATGTATCTAACATGTTTGCCCAACATGTTCGTTAAACATATTCAGCTAACTTGCTAGTAAAATTAAATTCGTTGCCAATATTTTTTAAAATGCATTAAATCTGCGGATGCGAAGAACGACCAGCTGCCAGCCAGCTCCTTAACATCCTTAACCAAAAAAAAAAAAAATATCTACAATAGCATTTCGACATTTCCTTTTTCTGGCATCAAATTGTTTAATGCCACCCCATAGGCAAATTAGCATCACAGCGCGGAAGGGTTGTAATAATTCTTAAAAAACAAAAGAAACAAAAGTAAAAAGATTGAATTCACTGAAAATGATACAAAAACAGTCTTAAGTTTATTCACAAATGGAATAACCGGACAACAAAACTGTCGTTCTGTCCTAAATCAACTAATCTCAGCAGGTAAGAAATTGTCTGATATCCTGTTTCGTTTTCTTTTGTAAATCACACTCCGCAAACCTTCTAATGCGAGTAAAAAACAATAAATAAAAACAAAAAGAGAAGGAATATAAAAATAAAAATATCGGAACTTTTTTTGTGTTGTCTTGTATTCTCTTGATGAGGATCCTGAAATAGAAAATTACCCACAAAAATGTCACCAGGATACAAATGGAAGCAATTTGAATGGAACGCTGTCGCCATTTCTCTTGTTTTTTTCAATTTTTTTTGTTCATTCTTTGGGCCAGAACAAAGCTGAAAAAAAAGAAAACTTTGCTTGACATGTTTTTCTTTTGGTGTCAACGGTCTATATACGTATAGAACGTAGTACTTAGGTCCCTGTCTTGGAAAAACCATTTTTTGGGTAACAAAAATGATTTATGTAGTCCTCCGCATTTACCTTCCTTATTTTTGAGGAACGTGCTTTCGGGAATTTTTGTTTCCTTCCTTCTCTGGACAGATGATGCGGGGGCGATTTGTTTTTTTTTTCTCACCGCTACCCCACTCCAAATTCCATTCCACTTTACCTCTCCTGCTCTGCCAGAAATGCCAGTCAATTTTCGTCCATTTTACTTGTGTTTTTTTTTTTTGTGGGCTTATCCCATCATCCAACCAAAAATAAAAATAATAAAAAAAAAAACTTAGAAATCGTCGTCGTTTGAAATTAAATACGTTTCCCGTTGAGATGGAAGGTTATGTCAGAAACTGATGGATTTCAACTGGGTGAATTATGATTTTTTGGTAAAAGAATGACAAGCTTGCTTCTGAAGTAGATTTGGGTCATTTGAATATGGAGGGTTATTTATTAAGTGAATATTCTGAATGAAGAACAAATGTTTTTGATGAACATTTCAACACAACTTTCATAAATTTAAAAGGCAATGATCCGCTTATGTATATTTTTGTTCGAATGTGTTAGGTTAGTGGAGAAAAGGATATTATGCCGCATGGCTATGTTTTTTTTCTTCGTTTTGGGTAATGGGTTGAGGACCGTATCGTATAATAATGTTTCCAAATATTTTCAGTTTGTACTTTATATTAAGGTCATCAAAATGAGGCTTATAAAGTTGGTATAGTTTGCTTCATTTTCGAGCCATTGACCAATTATTTACTTAGTCATCTTCACAGGCTGTACCACCAAAAAGTTTTATTTTGCTTAGTAATGGAATACAATATCTACCAAATATTTGCCAAGGCTCTGTCTCATTGTCGAGTCCTGTAACCCCGGCTGGGGCATAGGGCACCTGATAGTAGGTATTTTAACGGTGGCCGCATCTTTCTCTGCGAGTAATGCTTCTGCTAGGACTTTTGATTTCTATGTTGTACTAGGTCATCTAACCCACCGTGCACCTCGAGGATTCCATTCAAAGGACTGCTTCGGAGTGTGTGACCGATTCATCGACATTTACGGTGCGCATTCTTATGTCGACGTCCAGCCACTAAGCCCTGGTTAGATAAAGGTACCTACATAATTATACTGTGGTCAGCAATTTCCTCGAGATGGCAGCCGTGACTTGCATAAAATAGTACGGATTTTACATTGGGTTCGAAACATCTCAACTTACTGCGTTAGGAGATTCGATTTTCTTCTTTAAACTTCCAGTTCTGTTCCACCATTTGCCAAAACAATGTCCTGCTTATTGGAAACTTTTTTTTTAATTCGAAAACTTTTTTTTTGATATGCCATATTATTTCATCTTTTCTGAACAGACCGAGAGCCCACAGCAGATTTTGTGTGTGAGTGATAGCAAAAGAAGAAGTATAGGCGTCGAAAGCTTCATTAAAGGCTATTCAAAAAATCAAAGTTTTCCAGTCCACAACTGGGGCCTTTGCGATTAAACAGTGCATCGAAAAAAAAATATGAATGCAACTTCGAGGGTAATCGTGTTAACTGAAATTGGTTTTCACCCATCCATAGATAAGCTCCTCCGATCATATGCACCTGGGATAAAATCGAACTTTGCAAATCGTTGAAAATGCAAATAAATGCCAAAGCAGATGTTCAACGAAAGGCTGAATTGCGAAGCGAGTACCACATTGCAAGATGGTCCATCGTCCATCGCTGTATGATACGTGACAAGAGGGTGAGGTAAGATGGACTCGCAGATAATGCGGAAATCGCTGCCAGAAGAGGAGATATCCGGAAATTGTACCAAATAGCCAAAGATGTTATTCGGAAAAAAAGCAACAACAATTGAACGATCAAATAACCTTTGACCGTCAACCTGGAGATCTCTATTAATTCCTTTATCGAAAGGATAGGTAGATCCTGGTTGATGCGTTGATCGATTATCAACGGTAGCGAAAAAGCGAATTTATTTAAGTTAAACCTTACTGGTTTGTTTCGATATATACAATTAGCGAAAAGGACTTTGAATGGCTTTCGAACAAAGACCATCAAAGCTAGCGAAAACAACGAAAAACGACGAGATTTCTTTGAGTAAAAGACCAGAATTTCCCCTAAGGGTTGTGATACAAAAGAAGAATGTTTTATTTCGTCGACAGGTATTTATACAAAAATTTATATAATTTCGAAAGAGAGATTACGTTATATTTTTCAGTTAAAGTTTTAAGGCGAATTCAAAAATATAAAAATAATGGCGAATGGTATAATTTGAGCGCCAGATTTAAATTTAAAAAATTGAAATTTAGTAGTCATGAGATTTGAATTGAAATTAAAAATTGTTACAAATTATTTACATTATTTAAAAGAAAAATATTTATGATGAAACGTAAACGATGACGAGTTTTTCTGCTTCAACATTCCGCCTCCTTTGAAAGGACTTCCTTTCAAGACGGTATCGCTGCGAGCTTGCGAATGGGTCGCCTGAATTCTCCTCGTGAAGTTTTTACATCGGCGACTCTGACTCGACCATCTGGTCCTTCGATGATTTTCGTGACTCTTCCCAAGAGCCACTTTTGAGGGGGTAGGTTGTCCTCGTGAATAATGACGAGGCTACCAAGTTCGATGTTTGGGCTAGACGACGCCCACTTTGCACGACCTTGAAGTTCTTGGACGTACTCTGATGACCACTGCTTCCAGAAGTGAGTTTTCACGGCATTTATTTTCCTCCATCTTTGTAGATAGCTGATGTCGGATACGTCTTCTATTGGCTCAGGAATTGCTTTTAGCGATGACCCAATAAGCAGATGAGCTGGCGTTAGGGCTTCGACATCATTGGGATCTGTGGACATCTGGGTTATTGGCCTGGAGTTCATTATGGCCTCGATCTCCACCAGCGCAGTTGATAGCTCTTCGAACGACAGCTTGGCACCTCCTAGGCTGCGATAGTGATGGCCCTTTGCTACTTTAACGGCAGCCTCCCAAATTCCACCGAAGTGGGGTGCCCTGGGGGGTATAAAATGAAAATTTATGGTGGCATTAGAACAAAAGTTAATAATATTTTGTTGGTTAGATTTTTTAAACAACATATCGCGTAATTCTTTTAGTTTTGATTGTGCGCCAACAAAATTTGTCGCATTATCACAATGGATGTCTCTTGGGAGACCTCTACGACCTATCATTCTTTTCAAAGCTCCTCCAAAGTCTGATACAGCTTCCAAATGAACTGCCTTTGACGAGAAGCAGACAAAAACTGCCACATAGGTTTTATACGGAACTTTGCCTCGAATTTTATAATAGGTGTATATTGGACCACAAAAGTCCACGCCACAGCATATAAATGGACGTGATGGGGTCAATCTTTCAGCAGGCAAATCTCCCATAACCTGCTGAAATAATTTTGGCCTATACCTGGCACAATGGGGACATTTTCTTACTACCCGTCGTGCTATCTCTCGAACATTTATCAGCCAAAATCTTTGTCTGGTCAGTGCGACAAGAGCTTTTGGACCAGCATGGTAGTTCGAATAATGAAGATGTTCGACGAGTGTCTTACTGAAGACGCAATCTTTTGGTAGTAACAATGGATGCTTACTTCCCTCTGGCATGTTTGCGTGCTTCAATCGCCCGCCCACCTTCAACAAAAGAAGCCCATTCCTTTCCTCGATGAATGGACTTAGAGATTTTAGGGATCCTTTAAGTGGTGTGTTTGATTTTATAGATTCGATTTCCCTAGCAAAGTAATTCAATTGAATCACGTTAACTATAATTTGTAGTGAATATTCTAGTTCTTCGGCTGTCAAAAATTCACCAGGAAACGGTATTCTCCACACACGTAAATTAAGGTATCTTGCAACGAACGCTAAGATTCTGATGAGTTTTGAGTAAGAACTCACTCTCTCTATCGTTTCCAAATAATAGTTTCTGCCTGGTTGTTGACAACTCATAACAGTTTTTCGTTTTTCCAACGAAAGGTCCTCTGGAGAAGGAAGGATTCCTGCTGTGGATGGCCAATTTTTCTCCTGTTCAACTAGAAATGCTGGACCCTTGAACCAAATCGAGTTTTGTAGCTCTTCTACCGTACATCCTCGGGAAACGACATCTGCAGGATTATCGTCTGTTGGAACATGTTTCCAAACCACCTGCTTCGTTGTGTCCTGAATTTCTGCTACCCTATTTCCAACAAATGTGTTGAGCTTCGATGAGTGTGTTGATATCCAGTGCAAAACAATTGCCGAATCAGTCCAAAAGAACGCTTCCGAGTAGTTACTGCCAATTACCTTTTGGATTTTAACCCAGAGTTTGGACAAAAGATGTGCAGCGCAAAGCTCCAAGCGGGGAAGTTGTTTCTTTTTAGCGGGTGCAACTCTGGACTTGGCGACTAAGAGCTTCACTCCTACTGACCCAAGAGTATCTATGCTTCTCAGATATATGCAGCAACCATATGCCTTCATAGATGCGTCTGCAAAGCCATGTATTTGGTAGCTTGCTTTATTTACTATGAACACGAATCGAGGTACCGAGAGATTTTGAAGTGAGTGAAGGTCGACCATAAACTGACGCCACTCAGTGTCAATGTTTTGTGGAATTGCTGCATCCCAGTCAACTTTTTCAATCCAGAGCTGTTGAAGTAGGATCTTAGCTCGAATAATGATGGGGCTAAGCAAACCCATTGGGTCGAAAAGCGACGAAGAAAGAGATAAAATGGTTCTCTTAGTGTATTTTGTGTAAGTCCGATTTGGCTTGTAAGAAAAACTGAATTCGTCAGCCACAGGATTCCAAGCGATCCCTAACGTACTTGTCAGATTGGATTCAGTTAATCTTATTTCTTTTTGTTTAGCTTCCTCGATTAAAGAAGTATGGTTGCTATTCCATTTTGAAAGCTCGAATCCAGCTGAATTCAAAATGGATACGACTTCGTTTCGTTTCTGGTTGAGAGTGTCTAAGTCGTCTGCTCCAGTCAACATATCGTCCACGTAAAAGTCAGTCTTTAGAACGGATGCACCTAGACTCAAACGCTCTTGGTTTTTCTCAGCCAAGTACTGAAGACAACGAATTGCCAAAAACGGTGCGGATGACGTACCATATGTTATGGTGTTAAGCTGGTAAAGATGAGTTTTTAGACCGGTTTCCAGCAAATCGAAGAATGCTTCAGCACCTAGCAGCATGTCTATCTGCGATGGCTGATTGAAATTCTCATCTGCAAGCTCCAAATCTGTAGGTAGATTCCAATTGCTTATGTTTAATGCTGCTTCCGGTTGATACCCTGTGATGGAGGGTGCGACTAAAAATTCCAAAGAAATTTCGAAATTGTTGTATCTTGAGCGAATTGTCGATTGAGCTAGATACTTTGTTTGTGTTTCTGTATCTCCTATTCCCACAATATCGACATTTCTTTTTTGTTTTTTAAGACGAAGTGAATTGGCAAAATTCTCATTAACAAAATTAACTTGAGAACCAGAATCAAGTAGAACCCTGCCCAACTGAAAACCTCCTGATGAGTCCTTGACAAGAACTAAGGCGGTTGCCAAAATAACTTGAGCAGGAACGCGCTCCTTCTCCAATGCGGAATGTGCTGCAGCTGATGTATTCTGGGACGATGAAACTTTTAAATTTTCAACACTAGAAGAATTGTCTGTGGCTTGGGGCCTATGCAAAAGACTATGATGTGATTGTTTGCAACTTTTGCACCTGTAAGTCGAGGGACATTTGGAAACATTGTGACCCTGTCCTAAACAATTCAAGCAAAGCCCTAATTTTTTCGCTTTAAAATAACGATCCATTACCGACAGCTCCGTGAAACCTTTACAGCTTGTAAGCGAATGTGTATTGTCCCGACAAAAGATACAAGAATGTTGATTAGCAGCAAGTGAAGTTTGAGGACGATGGTTGGCAAAAGTAGGCTTTTGTTTGCTGGATGGTTTGTGAGTGAAATCCGAACGTAGAAGTTTGCTATCTCTAGCTTCCAGAAATTGACACCGTTTGTTAAGAATGGTTGCACATTCTTTCCATTCAGGTAACTTGCTATAATCCAGTTGCTCATCCCATTTAGACTGCGTTTCTGGATCGACCTTCGACATGGCAATGTGTATTATTATTGCGTTACAAATATCCTCAAACGACCCTATCGAGAGAAGTGAACTAAATAAAGCAGAAATGTTGTCCACTAAAGTCCTTAATAAAGCAGGAGATGATTTAGGAACCTTAGGTAATTCAATTAGTTCGGATATATTTTCCAAAAAGATGAGGCAGTCATTGTCATAGCGCTCCTTCAAACTAAGAAGTGCCTTAGGATAATTGGCTTCCGTGACTTGAAAAGCCTTTACTGTACCAAGTGCCTGATCAGTCAAACACGAGAGCAAATAATTAAATTTTTCTATTTTAGTTAAGCTTGAATCATTTTCGACTAAATTGTTGAATGAATTTATAAAATTTTTATAGTCCGAGTATTTTCCACTAAACCTAGGCAAACGTTGTTTAGGGAGACGACTAGTTGAAGTTGGGACACTACTTAACGTCATATCAGCAACACTGCATCGCCTACCAGTTCCCAAAAGCGAAACAATTCTTGATTTCGCAGTGATGTACAAATCTTCGATTTCACCTCGACATGTATCATGTATCAGACTCCAAAATTCCTAGGCGACACTCAAGTTCAGTTGGCGTTAATACAGTGGATGTTGATTCCACTATATTTTTTATACGGGTTATGCTTCCTTTAGTAGACGACCGTTGTTGTTTTAATTCATCAAGAGTAGATGTTTTGGTTGACATTGCAAATATTTTTTTTTTTTCACAAAAAATCGAAAATGTTTTCAGCAGCAACGATGAATTCAAAAGAAATTGATTTATTTAACTAACAAGCTTATTTTAATTTTTTTTTTTCAATTAAAATTAAAATTAAAATAGCATTCGGCAACCCTGCTCCAAACGAACTATGTAATTTTGAAAATACTAACTATGTTTTTTCCCAGGATAGCGGCGAATTAAGTAAGGGTAGATATTAAGCAGAAGTATATTTTATCGATGTAACAACTGCCTACGACTATAAGGAGATGCTATTTTATTTAAATAAAGTTTTGTTATTTAAATAAGTGAATGTGGAATTCAAACCAAAGTTGTTTGTTTCTGATATGCAACGACGAAAATCCAATCAACAAAAAAACTTTCCTTCAGTGCAATGATCATGCAGCAAGATCTCCCGCGACGACGACGACGAAAAAAGAAACTCCTATGAGCTTTGAGCGAATGATGTGTGGGCGAAATGAGGATCTATGCACTGAAATCAGGTGTGTATTGATTTTGATTGGGATTTTAGGTGATTGTGCAACCAAATGCAAGAATCGAGCGAGAGCACGAGCAAACGAGAAGAATGAGGCGAAAAACGACGAAATAAGCAATGGTGTGGTGGTGGCGGGGGCGGCAAAAACAAGTTCAGAGCGAAAGCTTATAATATTTTAACTATTATGTGTGGGTGTGTGTATTGGACACACAGGTGGATCGTAAGTTTACTCTTTTGTGGATTGTATATGATTTTTTCCAGCGAAAGCACTATGCTCTAGGCGGATAACGACGATGAGTAGGCAAATTTATATGAACAGTATTTATGGTTTAGATTTGAATTCGTAGATTTAAATTTTATTTATTTTAATTTAATTACTTAGGTTCATTATTTAAACGGCAAAACGAAATATGTTGTTCATTGGTAATAGATATATTATTTATGAGCAATATAGTTAATTTATAGGGTCTGTTTTATATCGAAGGTGCGTTTTAAATTGATTTTAACTTTAATTCAATTATTTTATTTTTAACTGACTTGGCTGCAGCGCACATTTGAGTAAAACTTAGACCACACATACCTTGGTGAGAGATATACTTAGCTTCCAAAATTTCTCTCTGGTGTTCTGTTGGTTTGTTCGAATTCCTCTTGGATGGGTGAATGGTATTTTCTGGACACTGACTGGTTTCTCTCCTGTTGTCTCTCCTTCCTCTCGAGGTTTTTAGCACTTCACCTACACCATGCACTCGCGAAACCGAACCGAAACCGAAACGCGGCGAGAAATATATATATATAGATAGAATGTTCAATGTCAATGTTTTTCACTATTGTATATATTTCTTTATGCGATATAATCACGAATAGTTTATATATGTATAGTTTAAATGTTTTTTAACGAATTTACAATTTTTATAGAGTTTTATTGTGGGTAACCACTTTAACACGTTGAGTACCAAAAAGCGACCTTTAAAATACGAATCTCGCGATGGTAACTAATTCAACCACGTTGGGCGCCAAAAAATGAACGATCAAATAACCTCTGACCGTCAACCTGGAGATCTCTATTAATTCCTTTATCGAAAGGATAGGTAGATCCTGGTTGATGCGTTGATCGATTATCAACGGTAGCGAAAAAGCGAATTTATTTAAGTTAAACCTTACTGGTTTGTTTCGATATATACAATTAGCGAAAAGGACTTTGAATGGCTTTCGAACAAAGACCATCAAAGCTAGCGAAAACAACGAAAAACGACGAGATTTCTTTGAGTAAAAGACCAGAATTTCCCCTAAGGTTTGTGATACAAAAGAAGAATGTTTTATTTCGTCGACAGGTATTTATACAAAAATTTATATAATTTCGAAAGAGAGATTACGTTATATTTTTCAGTTAAAGTTTTAAGGCGAATTCAAAAATATAAAAATAATGGCGAATGGTATAATTTGAGCGCCAGATTTAAATTTAAAAAATTGAAATTTAGTAGTCATGAGATTTGAATTGAAATTAAAAATTGTTACAAATTATTTACATTATTTAAAAGAAAAATATTTATGATGAAACGTAAACGATGACGAGTTTTTCTGCTTCAACAACAATCATCCTGTAATGAATGTGGATTGCACATTTAAGGTATCAATTGAGGATCAGCTACGCAGATGGAAGGACCATTTTTGTGTCCTGCTAAATGAAAATTCAGTTGAGCAGAGTGCTGAAGTGCCCCAACTAAACGAAATGCGCAGGTCCTATAAGGGTATTGACATCGAACCCCCGTGAGAATTGGAAATCCAAACATCAATAAATCTCCTCAAAATCAACAAGCCAGCTGGACTTGACGGAATACCAGCTGAATTCCTGAAAGCCGATCCCCGTAACAGCGGCTAGTATTTTACATCCGTTGATACAAATCATTTTGGAAAACGAAAGCTATCCCAAGGACTGGAAGGATGGTGTGATTGTTAAGTTGCCAAAGAAAGGTGACTTAAAGAATTGCAACAATTGGCGTGGTATCACCGTTTTGTCCGTTTTCCCAAAACTAAAATCATTCTCGAGCAAATAAAGGATAGAATCGAGTCTACACTCAAGAGGCATCAAGCTGGCTTCCGCAGTGGTCGATCGTGTGTCGACCATATCAACACCCTGCGTATCGTCCTTGAGCAGTCGATGGAATTTCAATCACCGCTTTACCTCATGTTCGTGGGTTTTGAGAAGGCCTTTGATCGAGTTAACCGAGAATGTATATGAAGATCGTTACTTGGTAGAGAAATTCCACCAAAAATTGTTGCCATTATTAAAGAGTCCTACAACAACGCAAGGTGTTTTGTTTTACACAATGGGCAGCTATCCGACTCCTTCGTAGTGCAACAGGGTGTGAGAAAAGGGGATGTTCTATCGCCGATTCTCTTCCTGCTGGTGATGGATGATGTATTGACGGCCAGTGTTGGTACAGCTGAGCGAAATGGCATTCAATGGAGACCGTTCGAAAGGCTCAGTCATTTAGACTATGCCGATGACATATGTCTACTGGAAAATAACATCAGTGGGCTGGACGGGATGTGCCAAACACTGCAAGTGAAGGGAGAGTCGAGTGGTCTTAGAATTAACAGCAAAAAGACAAAAATAATGCTCACAGGCCGCTCCACACAGCAGCGTATTATTCTACAGGAGACGCCAGTTGAAGTAGTGGAACAGTTCAACTACCTTGGCAGTATTGTTTCTGCAAACGGTGGTACGGATCTGGACGTTAAAAGTAGAATAAATAAAGCTCGTGCTGCCTTCGGTACTCTGTCCCCAATTTGGAAATCAAGTCAAATCTCCTTACGCACTAAGTTGAGCCTCTTCGAATCCAATGTCAAATCCGTGCTGTTATTATGCTTGTGAAACCTGGAAAGTCACGTCTATCATTTCAAAGAAATTGCAGGCTTTTGTGAATCGCTGTCTTCGCCACATCCTTCAGATTCGCTGGCCACAAATAATATCAAATGAGGAATTGTGGCGAAGGACAAGTCAAGAGCGGCTGGACGTCGACATAAGAAAGCGTAATTGGCAATGGATTGGTCACACACTGAGGAAAGCAAACGATGAAATTGCAAAGCAGTCCTTTGAATGGAATCCTCAGGGTGCACGGCGTGTTGGAAGACCAAGAACAAGATGTAAATCAACTGTCTTAGCGGAAGCAGAATCCCAGAGAAAGACGTGGCCACAGTTAAAATACCTTGCAGCAGACCGTGGAGGATGGAGACGTTTTGTTGACGCCCTATGCCCCAGCCGGGGTTACAAGACACGATGATGATGACAGGCGCGGATCCAGGATTTCGCTCAGGGGGGGCAATTTTCGTAAGTTTCCAAAATCTTGATGAGATCTACACAAAATTTGAGTACACTTCGTACCGCTCTACCAGCCTTATTACACAAAGCAATGCAAGTTGATGATTTTGAAATTTGAAGACAATTAACTCTTTCATAACTGCCACAGTATCTCGAACAGCGGGTACTCTGAGCTTTGTGAAATTAAGTTTTGCAGTTTGTAGCTATAGAATAGTGTCTTTAAAGCATTTTTGAGTTCCCTCTGGATCTGCGTAACTTCATACAATTATGATCGGAAGACATAATGGCACAGTGGTATGTTCCTATTCAGACACAATGACGTTCGAGTTTGAATAATTTCCAGCCTCTTCTTTAGCAGGGACAACCTAACCTAACCTTGCCAGTAAAAGGCCATTTTCAAAAACGTCATCAGCATCAAAAATGCATTTCGCAGAATATTCTCAAATGCAAACTGCAAAAGTCAAATTCAAGTTTTACTGCATAAGCACTGTGTTCAATAATGCAGTTTGTTAAAGCCACATGTTCGAAAACATCATGTGTGGTGCAATTCTGCAGTAAAAATCAAGTTGGCAACAAAAATATTGAGAAGCCGGAGAACGTGTTCATAAACATCAAATGCGTTTGCAAGAAAATTGTAGGATCAAAACCGAGATGAACTGTATCGTAAGCTCAGATGCCTTCGTCCATCGATACAAAACCAAACTTTCCGACATTGAATTAAGACACAATGATTGTAGTGGAAAATACAAAGAAAAAACAACTCTAAATTAAACCTTTCTGTCAGACCTTCTCGATTCATTAAAAATGTTTCAAAATCTCAAACCATCGTTTGCAGAGTTGCCAGATTCATGCAGTTCGATACAATAGCAATATTCGCGTCGAAAAATGACGATACTTTGACAATCGAATTGACGTTGACTTGACGTTTTCAAAAGCGCCCAAAAATATCTATCCTTACGTGTAAAAGTTCTATCCAACGTCCCTTCGGCAGTGACTGCTGTAGTCGTTCCTGGTTTCTCTCCAATCTTCTTTGTTCTGATTCGTACTCTTCTCGAGCTCGAAACACTGGTGCATTTGCATACTCTTAAGGTGCATATACATTTAAGAGTAAAAAGATGGTGAGCAGCTCTGAAGAAGCCCTCGAGAGTAAAACACGAAAAAAAAAACAAAAAAACACAGTCATGAAATAGCTTGCATGTAGTTGGCCCACCAACTATGGAGTTGAGAAAAACTGAAAATGGCAATCGTTTGTACATCGTTTGTACACGTTTGTACAACTTTTAGAATAATTTGTACACTCACCGTTTTTTTTATAGAGACACTTCAAAAAAAAAAACGGAAGTTGGCCCACCAACTATAACACTCGAAAAATCTGGAAATGCAGTTCGATTGACAATCGTTTGTACACGTTTGTCTTTTTTTTGTTTAGTTTTTACACTTCGCAAAAAAATTTTACCAACATTTTTTTTTGAAAAAATTTTTATAAAATTTTCGAAAAGTATGCAATCGTTTGTACATTTTTTATAATAATTTTCCACCGTGTTAATTTTTTTAATTTTGCTTTATTTCTATTTTTAAATAATTATTCAAAATTTTGCGGCGAAAAAAAACATGTAGTTGGCCCACCAACTATAACGCTCGAAAAATCTGGAAATGCAGTTCGATTGACAATCGTTTGTACACGTTTGTCTTTTTTTTGTTTAGTTTTTACACTTCGCAAAAAATTTTTACCAAAATTTTTTTTTGAAAAAATTTTTAAAAAATTTTCGAAAAGTATGCAATCGTTTGTACATTTTTTATAATAATTTTCCACCGTGTTAATTTTTTTAATTTTGCTTTATTTCTATTTTTAAATAATTACTCAAAATTTTGCGGCGAAAAAAAGCATGTAGTTGGCCCACCAACTATAACGCTCGAAAAATCTGGAAATGCAGTTCGATTGATAATCGTTTGTACACGTTTGTCTTTTTTTTTTTTAGTTTTTACTCTTTCCAAAAAATTTTTACCAACATTTTTTTTTGAAACATTTTTTATAAAATTTTCGAAAAGTATGCAATCGTTTGTACATTTTTTATAAAAATTTTCTATCGTGTCAATTTTTTTAATTTTGCTTTATTTCTATTTTTAAATAATTACTCAAAATTTTGCGGCGAAAAAAAGCATGTAGTTGGCCCACCAACTATAACGCTCGAAAAATCTGGAAATGCAGTTCGATTGATAATCGTTTGTACACGTTTGTCTTTTTTTTTTTTAGTTTTTACACTTTCCAAAACATTTTTACCAACATTTTTTTTTGAAACATTTTTTATAAAATTTTCGAAAAGTATGCAATCGTTTGTACATTTTTTATAATAATTTTCCACCGTATTAATTTTTTTAATTTTGCTTTATTTCTATTTTTAAATAATTACTCAAAATTTTGCGGCGAAAAAAAGCATGTAGTTGGCCCACCAACTATAACGCTCGAAAAATCTGGAAATGCAGTTCGATTGATAATCGTTTGTACACGTTTGTCTTTTTTTTTTTTAGTTTTTACACTTTCCAAAAAATTTTTACCAACATTTTTTTTTGAAACATTTTTTATAAAATTTTCAAAAAGTATGCAATCGTTTGTACATTTTTTATAAAAATTTTCCATCGTGTCAATTTTTTTAATTTTGCTTTATTTCTATTTTTAAATAATTATTCAAAATTTTGCGGCGAAAAAAACCGTTTGTGCACGTTTGTCTGTTTTTTTTTTTTTAGTTTGCCATCGTTTGTATATCTATTGTTTGCATTAATTATCCACCGTTCATATCAAGTCTTTTCCCAAAAGTTATCATACTAGATGGTCTCTTCTCCCTATATTTTAATAGGTACCTACCTACATAGTATACCTTGTATGTATAGTTAAAATAGAACAATTCGATTTCTTTAGGATAAAAGACTCATCCAGCAAAGAATCCAATAACTATTTAAGTCAGTTAAGTAATAAAATGTGTCTTTATCAAAAAAATAGTAAGTAAGTATTGCAAGTAAGCGTTTTGCAAAACGCTTTTCATTGTTGAACTACCTTAGTGTATACAAAAATCAATTTTATTAGTTTCCAATCTATTTATGCAGAAAAAACATTGAAGTGTCGGTGTGATCTGAGATCATATGGTTCTTTATTGACCTTTATGAGGTTAGAGATCAAAGAACAAGGACTCTTTAAACAAAGAAAAAATGCATTAATTCTACCTATGTATGTAGGTATTGTAAGTACATACATAGGAGTTTATTTTGAATTAATAAATTTAGATATGTAGGTACTTGTATTGTGATCATTTGCATAAAATAATCAATATAATTATAATTATACTAATTCATGCAACCAACCAGTTCTTGCTAAAATTGTTATACCTAAATAAAGTTTAACTAATCTTAAATAGGTACTAGAGCCCAACTCTTAAAACTTCATTATTAAAAGAAGTCTATTGAGCATCAAACTACTCATAATAGGTATGTGGTAGTATATAGTAATAAATTAAATTAAATTAGAATTTCTTATGCTTATATGCATATATGCAAGTGAATGGGCACTCATCGACTCATCCCCTTATACCTACATAATTAAAAGCTACAAACTTAAAGTAATCTTGTTAATAGGTACATCCCTCCCGTTTGAAGAACTATGATATACTAATAAAATGTTTTAATTTCAAATATTTCATTTGGGTGGGGAGCTTTCATATTGTTTGCTTTTATTTTGATCAGAGTCACCCAATTGGAATTTGTTTATGTATGCAGTACCTATACAAAATTCAAATAAGAGGAACAGTGTGAAATAAGGGCAATATAAATCTAAACGTTGATAGTGATTTTTGATTGGTCAAATACATAAATAATGTATGAAGAATTCAACAAGAGGGAAAGGGAAGGGAGATAATATGTACATATAATTTGTGAAGGGTCCCAATTACAATTCGCATAACAAAAAAGTATGCTGTTTTTTCATTGGTCAAAATAAAAACAATTAAAATAAAGACTTTTGAGTTAAAAAAAAAAACATTCCTCTAAAATCCGATTTGCGGAAAGATTTAAATATTACCTATGTACCGTACCGATGCGGCCGGCTTCGATTTATGATTTAAGAATACCTACCTACCTAATAAATTAAAAACTGCCCCAGATGACTTTTTCTTTAGTAAGTAGGTCCCGACCGTTCTAGGTTTGACCTATTCACAAAAATGGAAACTGATGTTTAAAATTCAAAAATTTAAGAATCGAGTAACATCATACAAGAATGTTATACCTTCAGATCATACGTCCAAAAAGTTAGCTCGTCAACATAAGCACAAATAATTAAAATTTTTATTAGAATTTGATGCTCTTTTTGTGCTATTTTTGTGTTTGTTTTGTTATGTACATACATAACCAGGGCTTAAGTAGCCTACTGGTGCATAATTTGGTGCGTAAGTTCATAAATTTTGGTGTAAAATTGAGAAAAAATTAAAATTTTGGTGTATTTGTCAATATTTCAGTAGAAAAATTAAACCTTTGTCTTTTCGGTGCAAAATTTAAACATTTCTTTTGAAATTCGGTGCAAAAACTAAACAGATTTTCAACCGTTTTTTACCTTCCTTTAATGGTGTAAAAAATAGAGCGATTTTCAGCGGTATATACCTTATATAAACCATTAATGGTGCAAAAAAATAAGCCGATTTACAGCTGTTTTCATAATGTACCATTGGGTGCGCGTTTGGCTGCGTATCTTAAGCGATCCGGATTTGTTTGTGCTGTTTTAATCCCATAGGAGGAAACAGCTGATGGGTGCAGCAGTGAGAAATAAATCTCAAGCTATCCAAAAAATTTCGGGATACTCAACTATCCGATGGGAAATTTGAAGAACAGCTGACTTTGCTTAACAGCTGACTATTTGTTTGGATTAGCGATTCCACGTCGGATTTTTTTTTTTTTTTTTGAGCAAAAACATTTCCAAATTATATTTAAATGCATATTAAAATCATTTGCAATGCAACTTAATAATAAATTTTTGATACAGAGGAGATTTGATATAAAATAATTTATGTAAGGACACAAAATCATTGCTGAAAATTTCTATTAGTTTTTCCTTTTGTTACCAGCTCTCACTCTTTTGACAGCAAACGTTACGTATCCGGTTTTCAGCTGTTTTCATAATAGGTATACCATTAAAAGTAGATACAAGAAATTATCCAATTCTGAAACCAACCAACATGACATATTTCTTACAATATAGGTATTTTGTAGATAAAATACAATATTTTAAATGGAAGGTTTTAAACGGGGTAGGACAGAAAATCAGTCGTTAGACTTAAGTATCTTTATTTATTCATGATTTTCTGGCATCCATATTATTAATGTTAACACTATTTAAAAGCTCTTGCAAATACATTTTCGATCAGTGTAAATTAAAATCGTTTCCGATTGAAAAAAAAACTCCATTGTAAATTTTGGTATATTTTTCCATGGACATCGGTATAATTTGTGAACAGCCGGTGTTATATTATAAACGAGAATGGTGTATTAATTACACTGAATTGAAATTAAATTGCCAATAATTGCACTGAAAAGTGGCATACTTTTTATAGGTACCTATTCAAAATGCATATAACGTAGTTGCAAAAAATACCCCAAATATTTTGGTATATTTATGAATTTTGTGCTACTTGAGGGGCCTGTACCACAAAACAACATGTGTGGTCTAACAAGATAATTTTAACAATTACCTAACAATATTTTCTATACCACAAAAAATAAGTTAAAAATCATCTTAACATTTATGTATCAAGTCAAGGCCGTAGCCAGGGGGGAGTAACAGGGGTTTGATCCCCCCCCCCCCCGAAATTTTTGAGAAAGGCATTTGTAAATCATTCTTTCCATTTAAGTATGAATTTTATATTCAAGTTTGTGCGATGGTTATTAATTAATTTAATTTGATTTCAGGCCGTGTACCAATTGCGTTAAAATTCTGGTTTAATTTGGTCCCACTTAAATTTCATCCGTTTTTATAGGGGTGAATAAAATTTAAGGTTTTTGCTGTGTCAATTGAATTAAATGGGACTTTATTAAAACAAACATATCCCATTAGTTTTGTTGTTGTATTTTTTTTTTTTTTTGTAATGACAGTTCGCTGAACAAATAATTCAATTTGCAAAATAAATGACCATCTGAAAAAGTATTTTCAATAAATTTTATTGATTCTTTTGCATTTTGAAAGATTTATCACAGGTAATTCAAACAAACGGGGAAGAGAATTTCGAATTTTTAAAAGGAGATCATTTGAAGTGCCGCAAACATTTACCTACGCTTGAAAATTTATACTTTGAAAAGAACCATGAGACCCTATACAAATGAATATATTGAATATTTCTTTGTTTTGATTTCTTGAGTTCATTATTCTAGGCCTTTGTCTATATTTCTTAATCTTTTCATTTGATTTTAGTTTTTTTTTAATCTTTCCCGAAATGATTCATGACTTCATGACTTCATGACAACAAAATAAAATATTTATCTACAATCATCTCCCTCACTCTTTCATGAGCATAGAAATGTCATAAATTAACCACTGGCTAACATTTTAACGAGCTCCTGAGCAGGTTAAATTTTGACGTCTATATTCACCTCAGTAATGTCAAAATTTAGCTATGGGATCAAATTTAACCAGGATTTTAACGCAATTGGCACACGGCCTAACTCACGTACTACATAATTTTTAATGAATATTGTAAAGGTACCTACCTTGATGATTTCTTAAGAAAATACCCTCCTCTTTGCATTGGCAACAGTTTTTTTTCTTTTCGGCATGGATTTCACCACATATTTGCAATTATTTCTAGCTTTTCGTTTTAAATTGACCTTGAATTATTCCTTTTTTAGTTGCTGTCAACTTTTTTTTTAGATTGCAAATTTTGCTTCCAATCTTATATGTTCATCATACTCTCATTATTGTCTGAAAAGTATGAAATGGAGCTTAATCTTGTTGATAAATAAGTTTTCCAGCATCCAGAAAGTTGTGCACTACTATAAGCAGGAGTCCGATGTAGTCTTATGGCCTGGTCACGAAGTGAGGGGCAGAGCGGCAAAGATCTCTGATCATGCCTTCGACTTTAATGAAGTCATGATAAAATTGGACTTTTTCTAATCTCCAGATATGAAAAAAATTCAAGGCCATATATTTCAAGAGGTTTCAGTTCAAATTAGGTATGATGTTTCAATCTCATGACCCCCCCCAAGCTGAATTCCTGGATCCGCGCCTGTGAGAAGAGTTGGTCGTTGTAGCTTTTTGCAGAACCGTACCATGAGAGACAGTTGGGGGCTTTCCAAATAATTCATACCTCATGTAAGTAGAAGGCTCACCATTACTTCTCAAAACGCAAGCGGGACAGTGAAACAGTTGGTTTGGGTTTATTTGCACATTGGTGTCCTGGATTTTTGTCGTCTTAACCAAACTTACAAGTGAGCGAGCTTCATCTTTCCTCTTTAATGAAAATCGGTAAAACACTAACCAAATATCGCTTTAATGGCTTTTTTACCTTCAGCGTTCCTAAGTTTGATCAGCTTTCACGAATCATGGGCAACCAGACATGTACGTAGTCAAAGATACAAGGAGAGCAATTTCCTCAAACCGCTTGTGAAAACGTAGCCACTATGTTAAATTAAAAAAGTCCCTATAAGTCAGGTAAATCTACGGAAAATATAGGGCTAACCCCGGACAAACTGGGAAAATAACTGGAAAATTGCTTAAAGAATGCATTTATGCATGATGTGCAAGGCGTTTTCCATACGAAACAATTAATGATAAAAGGATGTTGGTTGTACCGAAAAAGTAAAAAAAAAATCATATCAAAGGGGGTCTTACTGCCCCCCCTTTTAGTGGAAGGGCCAATTTATAAAAAATCATCTAAATTAGAAAAAAAACATATTAAAAAACAATGGCAACTAGTACAATATCATGCTATAAGTAATTGTTAATTCACATTTCTGGCTTTCTTGATTTTCTTTTTAAATTAAGTTGTTTAAGAGAATAGTTTTTGAAAAATTAACCTTCAAACGCAAAATTTTGAAAACATAATTAAAACAAGTTGTTCAAACTGATTTTTTTTCAAAATTCTATGTCCTTTAGTCAGTTTTTAGTCAAACACATAAGACCAAAAAGTTGTAGGACTTTTATTTTTCAAGATATAAACAAAGACCTACACCAACTTAGTGGTACAAAAATGTAATCTTAAAAAACATATTAAAGCTCAATGGCATTACGTACAACATTATGCTATAATTTTTTGTAAAGCCAGAAATCCATTCTTTAATGTTTTTTCTAAATTAAGTTTTTAAGTGAATAGTTTTTGAAAAATTAACCTTCAAACTCAAAATTTTGAAAACATAATAAAAATAAATTATTCAAACTGATTTTTTTTTCCAAATTTCATGTTATTAAGTACTATTTTTGTCTTAAATATTCAATGCTTTTGTCAATTTTTAGTCAATCACTAAAAACCAAATGATCCTAGGACTTTTATTTTTCAAGATATAAACAAATAACTAAACCAACCTAGTACCTACTCATAAAAACAAGAAAAAACTAAGTTGATGAAATGACAAAAAAAAACTCTTTTTAGAGATCCTACTCATAAGTAAGGATCTGAGATATAATTACTGATTCTTTTCCTTATTTATTTCAAGATTCATTTTGGTAAAAACTGATATCAAGCTGGAATCAGCGTGAAAAATCATTATAAATAGATGTATCACAAGTCTGCTTTATAACTGAATACATTTTGTCATATGCGATATTGGAAACGGCTAAATACCAATGTTCCCATGGGCTGATTTTGGCTAATTTTGGATATGTCTTGAGTACAAGTGGTCTGAGTCTATTCGCACAAAATTTTTTTTGTTACAATTTGTCTTGGGTCAAACCATAGATTTACTTCACTATATTAGGTCAAATGGTACACAAGAAAAAACCTAGCTCTTCGGAGATCACATTTTTCATGGACAGCCAAGCTGCTATCAAAGCAATAGCCAGTCGCCAGTGAGACTATAAGATCCAAGACAGTAGCAAATTGCTGTGGAATACCGAATAATATTTGTAACACTAACCAAGCCAAACTTTGCTGGGTTCCTGGACATAACAATAAAGAAGGGAATGATATAAAAGATGAACTGGCAAGGAAAGAGTCAGTATCAAATAGAAACAGTAGTAGCCAATTAGACAAGGGACCAGATGTCCCGATCAGAAGGATTAAAATTAGAATAGACTTAATAACAAAAGGGCAAATCAATAACTCCTGGATGTCAAGGAACTATAGTTAGTACATTTTCTCTAGAAGTTGGCTTAGAATTAATAAAAAGGAAACTCAGTATATTTTATCGCTGAGTAAAAAGAATATTAGAATCTTGATAGGTGTACTAACGGGTCATTGCACCATTGGCACAATGCCCACCAGACTTGGTGTATTCACGCCCAATTTCTGTAGGAGCTGTCAGGATGTCGAAGAAATAGAAACCATTAAACACCTACTCTGCGATTGTTCAAACCTCCAAACAAATCGTCTCCGTTACTTTGGAAACAGGGTTGTTGGAGAACAGGACGATCTATAGTGCATGTCTGATTGGCAAACAGGAAAATTCATAGAAAGCACGGGCTGGTTCGCAAACGAACCCAGTCTGTGTGAACCAATAGTTTAGGAGCATCTCTGTCTTCTTTTGTAATGGGATCACAATGGACCGATAGGCCCCTCCTACCTAACCTAACAAACCCTATTTCTGGTTTACCGAAAATCTCGAAGTTCAACGAGTTGCTCTTTTTTTCGGGGAAAACACCACTGAATAGCAATATGTGGTTATTGCGCCGATCACGGCTTGCTCATTGAACAAAGTATACCGATGAATACGACCTCAACGATTTTGTTTAATATGAAGATAATTGATTACAAAATATGCAAATCCAGGGTGTTTAAGATCAAAAACTACGGCTTGAATTAAACAAATACCTACTCAAAAAAAGAAAGAATGGGTTTTTGTAATTTTCAATTTTTTCAAAAACTAAGGGACTAACAACCAATTAGTTTTCAAAATTCGACCCAGAATTGATAGGAGCACTGAAAAATAAAACTTTAATTTTTATAACTACGCAAAGTTAAAAAAAATCAGAATACATTTTTTCAACATTTTTTTTTCAAAACTGAGTTTGAAAATAATTTTTTCGAAAAATATTTACTAAATAACTTCATTTAAAAACAGAATTTAAGAGTGGCGTTTTGGCTTTCAAAAAAGGTATACAAAAATATTGTAGGTAAGTGTTTTCGTTATTTTTTAATAATTTTTTTTTTCCATTTCAACGCATTTTCAAAACAAAATTGCCCCATTCACCTAAATGGGCGGAGATATGAAGTGGCCCAATATCTTAAAATCATTATTTTATAATGTGCCAACAATGATTAAAATTATTTGCTTTTACCACACAGTGCACAATTGAATAGCTAAAGCCGCCCACTAATATAATTAGCAAACGTGCATACAAATTTTGATGGAATACCTCCTAGCTTTGCAGTTACAGAGCTCTTATTTTTTTAAACGGACACACTGGGCCACTGAATATACATATCTACAATGAACATACATAGGCAAATAGGTATGTAATGTACACACATATATACATAATTTGATTGCTTGATTAATTCAAGTTAACATTATGTCTGTTCGCGTACTTCCCAAAACTACGAATTTCTACGAATTTTATTTTTTTCATATGAGCTTTGACAGAACTTTGGGCTTAATTCGAAGAAATTCGTAGTTTTGAGAGGTACGCGAACACACATATTATTGGATTTAAATTCATAGAAGAATTTCTTTGATACTGCAATTTAGTGAGTAGGAGTAGGTATTCATTGGGTACTTATGTAAAAGCCGTTAAAAGTTTAATTTAAAATACGAATAAATTTTAAAACAATATATTTTAGGTAGTGCATTAGGTTAGCAGTTCCATGGAAGAAAAAGTGATATCGTATAGGTATACAAAATTCCAGCAAAAAATGCAAAAATGTTCTTCATTTTTAAGGATTAAGGTTTTTAAATAAAGGGTATGTTTATAGTTCAATGGGTGGCTTAGGCCATGGTAAACATTTTTTCCTTTGAATATAATACAATATTTATTATGCGCAGAATAGGTGGACATTTGTTTTTTTTTCGATTGCATGGAACTACCTAATAGACTAAGAAGAGCCCACAGCAGATTTTGGGTGTGAGAGATAAGTACAGCAAACAAAGAAGTATAGGCGTCGAAAGCTTCATTTAAGACTATTCAACAAATCAAAGTCTTGCAGCCCACAACTGGAGCCTTTGTGATTAAACAGTGCATCAAAAAAAAATATAAATGCAACTTCAAGGATAATCGTGTTAGCCGAAATTGGTTTTCACCGTTCCCTAGATAAGCTTCGCGGATCCCATATCACGGAATCATTTGAGTGTTTCGCCCTGCCAGACTGTTTAAAAAAACGTTTTTCGCTTAGAATTTTTGAATTTTTTAAACGGTCCGGTAGAGCGAACTATAGCAACACTTAAATGGTTTCAGATTCCGTGATATGTGATCAGTGGAGCTTATCTAGGGAGGGGTGAAAACCAATCTCGGCTAGCACGATTACCCCCGAAGTTGCAATCATATTTTTTTTTCAATGAACTCTGTTCAATCGCAAAGGCCCCAGTTGTTGACTGTAAGACTTTGATATTTTGAATAGCCTTTAATGAAGTTTTCGACGCCAATAGGTAATTCTTTTTTTGCTATTACTCACACCCAAAATCTGCTGTGGGCTCTGTCTATAAACTATATGCTTTTAACAAAAATAGGAACGGTAAAAGTCATAAGAAAACTAAAAGCTTGAATTTAATGATATAGATAAACTGGAAAAATTTTTAAATTTAAGATATTCATAAATGTTCATATGTACAAACATGTACCTGTACCTATGTAGGTACATTATGTACGTACCGACATGCATGCGACAATGCGTGGATATTAAAGAAAACTTCCTACAAATGCGAAGAATTGAACTAAAAATCAATTTTTTTGAAGACACTGAGTAGGTTACAAACGTAATTTATTATCATAAACCCATCTGTATTCTCCTATTTGACAAGCTGGTAAGGTCCTAATAATTATGCATTATTGTTTCTTTACTCATTTCATGCACGATTTAGCCATTTTTCTATTATTTGTACCTATTAAATTAGCCCTCAAATGAAACTCTTCTTGCTACCTATGCTTCCTACCTTTCTTTATCTTCAAAAAATAAATACCTATACTTAATTCAAATGGACACTTAAGCTTATAGGGAACCCCGATGGATTTGCCCTGCCCCAGTCTCAAGCTAAATTTTTCGGTCTGTTAATGTCATTAGTATTTTGATGACCTTCCACTGATTAAATTTGGGTAGTTAAATAATTACCATTGTAATTACATAGGTACCTATTAAGAAAATAAATATTCGAAACAGCTGGTCCCAAGCAACATGTTGCAAAGAAAACAACAACCATTGCCAAAGAGACAAACACTTATAGTGAATTGGAATTTGGAACAATAATTATTATACAAAACGAGGAAATGAAACTATTCGAAACGAACGATATGTGAAACAAGATACAAGCAGAGAATAACAAATAAAGAACCCAATCCTCGGCTGCCAATTTGATTTGCCTACAAGAAAGTTGAAACGAACAGATGGATGGGTTAGATTTGCAAGTATTAGTGAAGAACAATGAAAAAAGCACACATAGATAGATTCAACTCGTCATCCAGTACAGGTCATTCACCTCTATTCTTTTGACACGAAATTAAATTACAAACACAACATGCTGAAGGGTACATCATAGAAGGCGATGACGGTATTTTTATTCTAAAAACTATTATAGGTACATACATTTAAGTTTAAGTGTGAATCTATCACATGTAGATGTCTCTAATTTCTCTTAAAAGAAAGGTTTTGCGATAAATATTTATGTACCTTTTTACATTCACACAAGTGATTGCATTTTCAAGTAAGGCTATGGGGAATTTATAAAAGAATTTCTATAATTAAAGTACCTACCTAGGTACCTAGTATAATCATAGTATCTAGATTAGGCGGTAATTTATAGGTTCATTTATACACTGCAATGTATATATTAGCTGCTAGGTATATAGGTACTTTTGTATGGTAATTTATAAAAAAAATAGCCTAGGGACTTTCAAATGGACCGTTTTGGCCTTGTGGATGAAAATTGATAAAACAAAGGTAATAGAAATTAATAGACCAAGAACCGATTTTGGGTGTGGATGTATAACCAAAGTATGAGTAAGTAGTTCTTGTAGGTGTACCTATACATTTTGATATAAAATAGGTATAAAAGTCTGGCAGGTTTTTTTTCACAACCTATGGTGGGGGTGGTGATGGGCTAAAATTAGCTCAATTTCTTTTTTATGTACTAGGGTCAGTAATACTGCAGTTCAATTTTTAAAAAGAAGAAGTGATTTTCTGTCATTTTCCCTAAGTCTGAAGACCTTTTTCTTGATGATCCAATCAACAGGACCCATGATACCTAGATACTATAGCTTTTTAAGCAAAACTAATCGGCCTTTTTTTTGTTACTTTATAGGTAGGTAGGTATTATAGATTTTTTGTTTTGTTGAAATGTCCAAAAAAGGTGGTGATAATGTTCCCATTAATTATAAGTTCTATTAATCCGACCGTCATGATTGAAGTGTGTTTATGCTTAAGAAAAATGACAGCATTACAATCGATTTTTTAAAAATAAATTAACGTGGTTATAACTTTGGCAATAAAATAGAGGAACTGGCTCTTTTAAAGTTTACAACTTTACCTGTGATAAATCTTTCAAAATGCAAAAGAATCAATAAAATTTATTGAAAATACTTTTTCAGATGGTCATTTATTTTGCAAATTGAATTATTTGTTCAGCGAACTGTCATTACAAAAAAAAAAAAAAATACAACAACAAAACTAATGGGATATGTTTGTTTTAATAAAGTCCCATTTAATTCAATTGACACAGCAAAAACCTTAAATTTTATTCACCCCTATAAAAACGGATGAAATTTAAGTGGGACCAAATTAAACCAGAATTTTAACGCAATTGGTACACGGCCTGAAATCAAATTAAATTAATTAATAACCATCGCACAAACTTGAATATAAAATTCATACTTAAATGGAAAGAATGATTTACAAATGCCTTTCTCAAAAATTTCGGGGGGGGGGGGATCAAACCCCTGTTACTCCCCCCTGGCTACGGCCTTGACTTGATACATAAATGTTAAGATGATTTTTAACTTATTTTTTGTGGTATAGAAAATATTGTTAGGTAATTGTTAAAATTATCTTGTTAGACCACACATGTTGTTTTGTGGTACAGGCCCCTCAAGTAGCACAAAATTCATAAATATACCAAAATATTTGGGGTATTTTTTGCAACTACGTTATATGCATTTTGAATAGGTACCTATAAAAAGTATGCCACTTTTCAGTGCAATTATTGGCAATTTAATTTCAATTCAGTGTAATTAATACACCATTCTCGTTTATAATATAACACCGGCTGTTCACAAATTATACCGATGTCCATGGAAAAATATACCAAAATTTACAATGGAGTTTTTTTTTCAATCGGAAACGATTTTAATTTACACTGATCGAAAATGTATTTGCAAGAGCTTTTAAATAGTGTTAACATTAATAATATGGATGCCAGAAAATCATGAATAAATAAAGATACTTAAGTCTAACGACTGATTTTCTGTCCTACCCCGTTTAAAACCTTCCATTTAAAATATTGTATTTTATCTACAAAATACCTATATTGTAAGAAATATGTCATGTTGGTTGGTTTCAGAATTGGATAATTTCTTGTATCTACTTTTAATGGTATACCTATTATGAAAACAGCTGAAAACCGGATACGTAACGTTTGCTGTCAAAAGAGTGAGAGCTGGTAACAAAAGGAAAAACTAATAGAAATTTTCAGCAATGATTTTGTGTCCTTACATAAATTATTTTATATCAAATCTCCTCTGTATCAAAAATTTATTATTAAGTTGCATTGCAAATGATTTTAATATGCATTTAAATATAATTTGGAAATGTTTTTGCTCAAAAAAAAAAAAAAAAATCCGACGTGGAATCGCTAATCCAAACAAATAGTCAGCTGTTAAGCAAAGTCAGCTGTTCTTCAAATTTCCCATCGGATAGTTGAGTATCCCGAAATTTTTTGGATAGCTTGAGATTTATTTCTCACTGCTGCACCCATCAGCTGTTTCCTCCTATGGGATTAAAACAGCACAAACAAATCCGGATCGCTTAAGATACGCAGCCAAACGCGCACCCAATGGTACATTATGAAAACAGCTGTAAATCGGCTTATTTTTTTGCACCATTAATGGTTTATATAAGGTATATACCGCTGAAAATCGCTCTATTTTTTACACCATTAAAGGAAGGTAAAAAACGGTTGAAAATCTGTTTAGTTTTTGCACCGAATTTCAAAAGAAATGTTTAAATTTTGCACCGAAAAGACAAAGGTTTAATTTTTCTACTGAAATATTGACAAATACACCAAAATTTTAATTTTTTCTCAATTTTACACCAAAATTTATGAACTTACGCACCAAATTATGCACCAGTAGGCTACTTAAGCCCTGGTTATGTATGTACATAACAAAACAAACACAAAAATAGCACAAAAAGAGCATCAAATTCTAGTAAAAATTTTAATTATTTGTGCTTATGTTGACGAGCTAACTTTTTGGACGTATGATCTGAAGGTATAACATTCTTGTATGATGTTACTCGATTCTTAAATTTTTGAATTTTAAACATCAGTTTCCATTTTTGTGAATAGGTCAAACCTAGAACGGTCGGGACCTACTTACTAAAGAAAAAGTCATCTGGGGCAGTTTTTAATTTATTAGGTAGGTAGGTATTCTTAAATCATAAATCGAAGCCGGCCGCATCGGTACGGTACATAGGTAATATTTAAATCTTTCCGCAAATCGGATTTTAGAGGAATGTTTTTTTTTTTAACTCAAAAGTCTTTATTTTAATTGTTTTTATTTTGACCAATGAAAAAACAGCATACTTTTTTGTTATGCGAATTGTAATTGGGACCCTTCACAAATTATATGTACATATTATCTCCCTTCCCTTTCCCTCTTGTTGAATTCTTCATACATTATTTATGTATTTGACCAATCAAAAATCACTATCAACGTTTAGATTTATATTGCCCTTATTTCACACTGTTCCTCTTATTTGAATTTTGTATAGGTACTGCATACATAAACAAATTCCAATTGGGTGACTCTGATCAAAATAAAAGCAAACAATATGAAAGCTCCCCACCCAAATGAAATATTTGAAATTAAAACATTTTATTAGTATATCATAGTTCTTCAAACGGGAGGGATGTACCTATTAACAAGATTACTTTAAGTTTGTAGCTTTTAATTATGTAGGTATAAGGGGATGAGTCGATGAGTGCCCATTCACTTGCATATATGCATATAAGCATAAGAAATTCTAATTTAATTTAATTTATTACTATATACTACCACATACCTATTATGAGTAGTTTGATGCTCAATAGACTTCTTTTAATAATGAAGTTTTAAGAGTTGGGCTCTAGTACCTATTTAAGATTAGTTAAACTTTATTTAGGTATAACAATTTTAGCAAGAACTGGTTGGTTGCATGAATTAGTATAATTATAATTATATTGATTATTTTATGCAAATGATCACAATACAAGTACCTACATATCTAAATTTATTAATTCAAAATAAACTCCTATGTATGTACTTACAATACCTACATACATAGGTAGAATTAATGCATTTTTTCTTTGTTTAAAGAGTCCTTGTTCTTTGATCTCTAACCTCATAAAGGTCAATAAAGAACCATATGATCTCAGATCACACCGACACTTCAATGTTTTTTCTGCATAAATAGATTGGAAACTAATAAAATTGATTTTTGTATACACTAAGGTAGTTCAACAATGAAAAGCGTTTTGCAAAACGCTTACTTGCAATACTTACTTACTATTTTTTTGATAAAGACACATTTTATTACTTAACTGACTTAAATAGTTATTGGATTCTTTGCTGGATGAGTCTTTTATCCTAAAGAAATCGAATTGTTCTATTTTAACTATACATACAAGGTATACTATGTAGGTAGGTACCTATTAAAATATAGGGAGAAGAGACCATCTAGTATGATAACTTTTGGGAAAAGACTTGATATGAACGGTGGATAATTAATGCAAACAATAGATATACAAACGATGGCAAACTAAAAAAAAAAAAACAGACAAACGTGCACAAACGGTTTTTTTCGCCGCAAAATTTTGAATAATTATTTAAAAATAGAAATAAAGCAAAATTAAAAAAATTGACACGATGGAAAATTTTTATAAAAAATGTACAAACGATTGCATACTTTTTGAAAATTTTATAAAAAATGTTTCAAAAAAAAAATGTTGGTAAAAATTTTTTGG
This sequence comes from Dasysyrphus tricinctus, assembly GCA_963921185.1. Classification (NCBI taxonomy): domain Eukaryota; kingdom Metazoa; phylum Arthropoda; class Insecta; order Diptera; family Syrphidae; genus Dasysyrphus; species Dasysyrphus tricinctus. Next base: position 112,225,163 of record OY992533.1, read on the forward strand.
AAAGTGTAAAAACTAAAAAAAAAAAAGACAAACGTGTACAAACGATTATCAATCGAACTGCATTTCCAGATTTTTCGAGCGTTATAGTTGGTGGGCCAACTACATGCTTTTTTTCGCCGCAAAATTTTGAGTAATTATTTAAAAATAGAAATAAAGCAAAATTAAAAAAATTGACACGATAGAAAATTTTTATAAAAAATGTGCAAACGATTGCATACTTTTCGAAAATTTTATAAAAAATGTTTCAAAAAAAAATGTTGGTAAAAATTTTTTGGAAAGTGTAAAAACTAAAAAAAAAAAAAGACAAACGTGTACAAACGATTATCAATCGAACTGCATTTCCAGATTTTTCGAGCGTTATAGTTGGTGGGCCAACTACATGCTTTTTTTCGCCGCAAAATTTTGAGTAATTATTTAAAAATAGAAATAAAGCAAAATTAAAAAAATTAACACGGTGGAAAATTATTATAAAAAATGTACAAACGATTGCATACTTTTCGAAAATTTTTTAAAAATTTTTTCAAAAAAAAATTTTGGTAAAAATTTTTTGCGAAGTGTAAAAACTAAACAAAAAAAAGACAAACGTGTACAAACGATTGTCAATCGAACTGCATTTCCAGATTTTTCGAGCGTTATAGTTGGTGGGCCAACTACATGTTTTTTTTCGCCGCAAAATTTTGAATAATTATTTAAAAATAGAAATAAAGCAAAATTAAAAAAATTAACACGGTGGAAAATTATTATAAAAAATGTACAAACGATTGCATACTTTTCGAAAATTTTATAAAAATTTTTTCAAAAAAAAATGTTGGTAAAATTTTTTTGCGAAGTGTAAAAACTAAACAAAAAAAAGACAAACGTGTACAAACGATTGTCAATCGAACTGCATTTCCAGATTTTTCGAGTGTTATAGTTGGTGGGCCAACTTCCGTTTTTTTTTTTGAAGTGTCTCTATAAAAAAAACGGTGAGTGTACAAATTATTCTAAAAGTTGTACAAACGTGTACAAACGATGTACAAACGATTGCCATTTTCAGTTTTTCTCAACTCCATAGTTGGTGGGCCAACTACATGCAAGCTATTTCATGACTGTGTTTTTTTGTTTTTTTTTTCGTGTTTTACTCTCGAGGGCTTCTTCAGAGCTGCTCACCATCTTTTTACTCTTAAATGTATATGCACCTTAAGAGTATGCAAATGCACCAGTGTTTCGAGCTCGAGAAGAGTACGAATCAGAACAAAGAAGATTGGAGAGAAACCAGGAACCAGGAAGATAATTTAATTCTCTAAAATCTGTTTATTAGTAATTTTTTTGAAAAACGCAATTTCAACGAGTTATTAAACAAAAACAAAATCAACCTTGTTTTCAAGATGGCGGCCATTCCATTTCCCCTACCAGCCCAAAAATTTGATTTAACAATAAGGAGTTGTACTTAAACATAAATCACAAAACAAAATTTGCCCAGCGATAAGCAAAAATTTTATAAATTGTTTGGACTAAACTCACTGCACCATGAAGTTCTTGAACGTTTTTCTCTGAAACTATTGGTTCTACGAAAAAAAATATGTTAACATTTTTTGTGTAGAATAACATCAGCTTTAATTTTTACTTGCACATTTTTTCAATAAAACCGATAGTTTAGGAGCAATTCCCAAAAAACTGAACTTCAACCCCTTTCACCCCCCCTAAAAAATTTAGCCCCGGGCCAAATATAGGGTACTTTTCAGGAAATGCTTACGACGTCATAATAAGCCACTCCACCAAAAATCAGCTTTGTCGCAATTTTTTCGAAGTTTGGCCATTTTTTTGTCTAATTTTCCTGGGCTATTTTGTATGGAAGATATAAAAATTAAAAGAAATGGTTCTTTGGGAGGTACCATTAATAACCATTTTCGAAAATTGGGTTTCCACCCAAAGGAAGCTAAAATAAATTTATTGAAGTGTTTTTTTAAGAAAAGTTGTCGAGCCGTTTTTGAAAAAAGTACGATTATGTAAAATTACTAAAAAAAAATTGTATGGCAGGTACCGTTATTTTTGGTTCTAAGAAAAAAAATGAAAAAAACGTGTGGGCATTATCACCAAAAAACGCTATGTACCAAATTTGAAGAAAATTGATCGAGCCTTTTAGGCTGTAGACGAACAGACAGACAGAATAGTGCCACACACTTTTTTGGTGTTCTTCATCATCGTAATATCATGTTTGATTGTTGGGTTGGGGTCGAAATTCTGGCTGGGTCAAAGTTATTTTTGCAAAATTCTGCTTCCAGAATTCTGCTTTTAAAAATTCTGCTTTCAAAATTCAGCTTTTCAAAATTCTGCTTTTCAAAATTCTGATTATCAAAATTCTGTTTTACAAAATTCTGCCTTAAAAAAAAAATGTAGTAGAGCAGTTTTCTCATACTTGTCTCATCATAAAATAGGGAAAATTTCTTGTATTTGGTTTTAAGACTGCTCTTTTGTCTAAGAAAATATTGTAGGTATGAGCATAGTTTAGATACAGTTCCGTCCGCAAAAAAAATCAAAATATATTTCTGTTCACGTACCTCCAAAAACTACGAATTTCTACGAATTTAGCCCAAAGTTCTGTCAAAGCTCATACAAAAAAAAAAAACAAAATTCGTAGTTTTGGGAAGTACACGAACAGATATAGTTATGCACCTATTCTGTGCAAAAAATTTATAATATTCTAGACGAAAAATGTTTGTCTTGGCCTTAGCCACGCCTTGAGTCATTAACTTACACTTTATTAATACACTATAGACCTAAAAATGGAAAACAATTATTTTCGGATGCAAAAATCATTTGCATGCAAAAACTGCTGTAAGGTGAATATATTTTTTTCGAAATGTAAACCAACCATACAAAAACTTACTATTCACCACACTATTCTTCGCACGCAAAACAATTGCCGGCCAATCGTTTTGCATGAAATTCCATGACAGCAATGGTTTTATTTTACGTGAAACTGTTAACCAATATAATTTTGTGTTTCACCTGAATCAAACTTAAAACAAGGCTATACTCAAATTTTGCACTTACAGCTTCATTAACCCGTCAAAGTACACAATGAAGTGAAATATACATAAGTTGTGCGTTGATAGTTCGTTGTAGAAAAATATGTGCAGCAATCAAATAACATAAATAAATGAAGTAAGTAAGTAAGAACGTTGCACTGAATTGTCTAACAATAAAGTTGAAAAATCACTTTTTTCTTTTCCGTCTTTGAGAAAAACCAGAACTAGCAGAATTTTATTGCTTAAAATTTCATAATATAATTTTGAAAAACAGAATTTTGAAAAACAGAATTTCGAAAGACAGAACGGAAATAAAGCATTATTTTAAAAATAGAATTTTCGTGTAAAACAGAATTTTAAGCCGCTGCGCTCCCTTGATTGTTATCTCCAAATTTTTTTTTCACGAATCCAAAACTTGCCTTATAAATAGTACCTATATCGCAAGTAAAAAGAGCGAAGAAAAATGGTGTTGGTAAGCTGCAATTCCTAAGACTGTCTCCAAATGGACAGATCTGGGTTTTCAACTCCAGTCGCTCAGCCACCACGGCGATATTTTTACCTGGTTTTGACGGACAAACACGATTTGGAGTCTTCACATCACTTGCGGGTCTGAAAAGTTCAATTTTATCAATAAAATGCTAACAGCTGGTAAAGATGGGTGCTTAATGGATCATACCAAAAGCAGTAAGAAACTTTATGAAACGTTCTCGAGAAATTTGCGCCATTTTTGTATCGAATTTCTATTTCTACAGTTGTGCTAGTTTATATCGGATCGGTCCATTTTTAATAAAAATGCATAGTTCTCTTATCAAATCACATTGCAATATTTCATTAAATGTTGAAAATTAAAGAAAAGCCGGAAATTTGAAATTAAACCTCTTATCGGAAGTTCCTACACAACTATTTTTGCTGTGGACTTCAAAAGTTTCCTCTAAAATTATGCCTTATTTAAAATATTTCGCCTGAAACTATCTACGGGTCGGCTTTAATTAAGTATTCCAAAATCGACTGTAGACTTTATGTGTCATCCGTATCTCATACAATAACCAATATCCCTTCGTTGTGTGCTCAAGTGTGCTATGAAACAATTTTATAGCTTTTATCTTCAATGTCTTCAGTAAGCTACTTAAAACTCATACAAAAATCTCATTTTCCCCATTGAACTGAAAAATAGTGAATAATCTTCCTTTAACAAGGAGTCAGAAAATTAATAAAAAAAATACAAAGTACATATATCCTGTAAAGGAAAGCCAAAAAACACCAAACTGTTCTTCTTTGTTCTTTTCCGCATTCTCCAATCAAAATTTAAGTGGCTATAAAAATATTTACACAATTTTACATAAATTACAATTAAATTGAAATAACATTGAAAATGTTTTTGTACCTAAACATTTTTTTTTTCTTCATATTCGTTATTCGCGAAGAGGGGATAAGCAGCAAAAATGTTTATCATCAAACGTCAGAAATTGCTAAAAAATTATTTTTCCTAACGTTCGCGCGTTTATGGCTCCTCTGAGGTAATTTTGCGAGTAAAGTGCTTTTGAATCTTCCTACAAAACTCATCAGAGGGGTTGTTATCTTTTTGTTTTTGGTTGTTTTCAACTTATACACTGCTTAGAAAAAAAAAAAAAAAAAAACAAGCAAACAAATATTTTGCTATTATTCAAATAAAACAAAGTAATAACAATAGGAGACCGCGTTAAAGCAAGAGGCTTGTCCCTCTCAAGTCTCAATTTAGTGGGACATGGAAAATAGCCACAGAGAAGATTTTAGGTATGGCCTTGGTCGAGGAATATTGTTTAACATTAAAATGGTAATAAGAGCTAATTTAGGAAGTTCTATAAGTTTGCTTTTTGTTGGCACTGGCACAATAAAAGAGATACAAACGAATTTTGTTTGTTATTTTTGCGTTAAAGTTTTGAAAATTATTGAAAAAGTATTTTAATGAGAATACTGCCCCGCATCCTTGATCCAACTATTACTTCTTATTTAGAACACGTTTGTGTTAAAATTGGTTTTAAATTTTCATTTAGCAAATTATTTCTATAAGGTGTGACTGCAAATACCTACACAAAATTTCATTCATCAGAAACGTTTAAATATTTTAAATATTTATCAAAACCGCAGCTAAATTATGTCGTTTGAAACCAATATAAAATTCAAACCGTAAACGCAACTCTCACACTCATCCACCTACCATCATACCAACCATTATTGTGTGTTGCATTGGTATAGACAGAGGATATGCATTAAAAAAATCAAATGAATTTCTTAGCTTGTAAGGACACACACTTTGACACTCTCATGAATTATTTCCTATTCCCATGTGTCAACAACCTGTAGCTCATTTCGACACTGTTGTCAAAGGAAATTACCTTTACTTTGAATCTTATCTACTTCATCCTTTCAAGAGGCTCTTTAACGTTGATTAAATATGAATGCAATGAAATGAACTCCATGTCAATATATTATCCTGACAATAGAATTAGGTCATTTTTGCATGAACTCTGCTTGCTTAGGCAAAATTAATACCCTAGTGTGTTGTATGGTGCAGCACATCGACATCAGGTATCGTAGCGTAGGTATAATGGGCCTTTTGGTTTTTCAATTCAGGTCACAGTTGAACGCATTTTGAGAAGAAGAGGATGGAAAGGTAGAAAAACTTCTATGTGGTAACACCTATTTGGTCTGAAAGTGTATATTATGTAGGTGCTACTTTATAGGTGTTTGCATATTTTAACCTAGATAGATGAATTTGTCTATAAGTTAACTACACACAAGAAAACTTAAAAGAGATTTAACTATTTTTTTTTAAGAATTAAGTTCATTCTTGGAAAAGGAGGAAGATGGATAGGTTGTCTTAAGTTGTTGTCTTCACTACGATCTATATTTCTATCTGAGTTATAACACTTTCTGCCGGATACCTTGCACACTTGTTCAGGGTCTATAAACAAGAAGTTTTATTTCAAATCGATATACACTCTTCTATTTACAAGGTGTTAAAGTAGTGGAACTTTGCTTATAAAATAATGAAATATCGCAGAAATGCTTCGCAAAGTTCGTACTGATGAACTGTGAAGTGAAGTTAGCAGTGCCTGGCGTTTTCTCAGCAACAAGGCTAGCTAGGAATCTGAAATGAGGCTCCAAATTTGCAGTTTATTTTTGCATTTCAAGAAAAACTAAGTTCCAAATTTTGAAGTCCTTATTTGAAAAAAAATCGAATAAATTCATTTTTCACTGTTGACGTCACTGTGAAGTTAGCAGTACCTACATACCCTTTTCTCAGCATTTGACCCACCTAGAAAATTGCAGTTAGGTCCCAAATGTGCAGTTTTTCATGCACTTCAAGAAAATATGCAGTTCAAATTTTGACGTCCAAATTTGGCAAACAAATCAAAAAATTCACAAATTGGCTGAGAAAAGGATATGTATATTGCTAACTTCACAGTGACGTTAACAGTGAAAAATGAATTTACTCGATTTTTTTTTGTTAAAATAAGGACTTCAAAATGTGGAAATTAATTTTTCTTGAAATGCAAATTAAACTGTAAATTTGGAGCCTAACTGCAAATTTCAAAGTATCACCGTTGCTGATAAAAGGGCTTTTATGCTAACTTCACAGTGAAGTTAACAGTACATTATGACATTTTTTTATGTAAGGACTTCAAAATTTGGGGTGATTGTTTTCTTGAAATGCAAATTCAGAGCCTCATTTCAGATTCCTAGCTAGCACGGTTGCTGAGAAAAGGACAGGCACTGCTAACTTTACAGTGAAGTTAGCAGTACAGTCGGTTACACCCACTATTTGGTGAACTGCTAAATCCGGAATAAAATTGCATAAAAACTGCAAATTCCTGCCATGGTCCCATTGGTCTAGATCAAAAATGTTATGCCAACTTTACACACGTCTCCCATCAAGGTACTGTTGTCTAAGAAAACTGTTAACACTGCCTGACATCTTTAACTAAACTAAGCGGAGCAACAGAGTTGCGTGAGCGGTACAGAGGAAAATGGAATTAAAATCTTTTGAACCCATGAAGTGGGAGTTACGTGCCCCACTGTACCACCCACAATAACAACTCAGCTCTTCATCACAAATGTACATACATTCCGGGCACTCTGGTTTATGGGATTTTGTACTTACACATTGATACTAAAGAGAGCTGTCCAGTTATGATGTCAAAACTCTAACTCATCAATACGTCATCATCTACATACAATAAGCATCAGATCTTAATCATCCATCTCTTACTTATAATAACTTAAGGGCCCAGCCCATAGAGGCCGTTGCGTCCGTTGCGGCAACGGAGCCATTGATGTTGCCGGATGCGACGGATTGAGGTAGCCCAATGAATGCGTTGACGTTCACATAATAACCAGTTGAAATTGAAACACACACTCATAACCACTTGAAATTCAAACTCACAGAAAAAATAATTTGTTGAGCATTTTGGTACCTACACTCTACACACAATGCCGTAGCCAGAATTATTTGAGGGGGGATATAATTTTTCAAATAAAGCTAAGTATACAGTTATTTTGAGTAAAAAAAAGCTTGGTGGTCAAAAAAAATTTAACTCAAAGAAAAAATATCCGTGCTGTAAATGATTGTTTTTATACTAAAGCATAGTTTACAGTTCTCATGCCAAAAAAAAATCAAAGTTTTCAAAACGATTTTCAATCTTTTTGTGAACCAAATTGAATAATAGTCAAACCACCCATTGAGTCATGAATTAAGCCTTAATAAATAAACTATAGGCTCAAAAATGGAAAATAATTATTTTTGAATGCAAAAACTATTTGAGGTGAATATATATTTTTTTTTGAAGTGAAAACCGACCATTGACAGCAAAAATATTTTATTCACCACACTTTTTTTCGCATGCAAAACAATTGCAGGTCAATTATTTGCATGACAGCAATGTTTTTTGTAAACCAATCATGCAAGCAATTAATTTTGCATTTCATCTCAATTATTTTTGACATGCGAGAATATTTGTATACGTTTTTTTTGCGCACGGGAACTGTAAACTAGGCTTTAAGCTAAATACCAAACGCCTTTTTTTTTAACAAGGAAATGTCAGTGAAATTTTTTGCGCGGGAATAAATTCTTCTTTATAAAACCTAGTTTACAGTTCCCGTGTGAAAATCTATGCAAATATTTTCGCATGTCAAAAATTATTGAGGATGATTGGTTTACATTTTCATGCAAAAAGGAACTATTGCTGTCATAGAACTACAAAACTATTGGGAAATTGTTTCGCGTGAGATGAAGTGTGGTGAATACAAAATATTTACACCTCAAAACAAAATATTCACCTCACAGCATTATTTGCATGCAAATTGTTTTTGCATCCAAAATATATTGTTTTCCTTTTTTAGGCCTATAAATTGATTAATAAGGGGTTAATTAATGACTCAATGAGTAGCTAATGCAAAGGCCAATATTTTGCGCTTAAAAATTATACAAAATTACGCACAGAAAAAGGTGGAAAATTGTTTTGAAAAACTTGATTTTTCTTTTGCATGGGAACTGTAAACTGTGCTTAAATATGCTATGCTTAATTTTTTGCGCATAACTTCCTCAGTGTTAGTCTCAATTTGTCAATGAACTGACATTAACTCCAACCCTAAAAGTTTTCCTTAATCGGTTGATTCTCTTATCTAAGTTTTTAGACGTTTCACTGTCGAAAAAGTTCTTTCCGGTGTGCATGTTAGAACCATTAGAGTCACCAAAATTTTAAGAAGCTTGTGTATTTGAATCGCATTTTGTCAACCATATCATTCATTCAGCCTGAACTAAATTGTCACGACCCAAAATTAAAAAAAAATTGAAGTTTTCTTCTTTAAATTTTTGTTAATTTTTGCCGAAAATTAAGGGAATTAGAATACATGAATCTCATTTTAGACTTAAGAAATCATCAAGGAAGGTACCTATCTATATTCTGAGGAGTACATACCTCAGCTAAGTTAAGTTAATTAATAACTATCGCTGAGAACAAATTTTGAGTCAAAAATTTGGGGGGGGGGGGAGAGATCGAACCCCTGTGATCCCTCCTGGCTACGGCATTGCCTACACAATATCTAGTAGCTACACATATTTATATTTTTGAGAAACTTCTGCATACTTTTTTTCAACAAGAGCCTAGTGACTTTATAACTCTCAACCATTCCTGTGTCTGTGCGCGTGTTGTTAGCAGGAATGGAGGGGATCTACAATTTTTGCCGTGTCCGAATGGCTACATAAGAAGCACTTATTCATGATAAGTATACTCTTAACAGTTTTGTCAGGATTTGTCAGATCCTCACTAGAGGCAGTACCTCGGGAAAAATATTTCTGTTTTTTAGGTGACAGCGCAGCGGCTGGGAATCGAACCGAGACCTTCAGCATGACAGTCCAACGCAATAACCATAGTGCCACGAAATACTACGCTGCAATACTTATAAATATTATAAATATGAAATTATGTTTATTGGGCTGTTAGTCCTTCAATCACACTAAAACGTCTGGATGGATTCTTAAGAAATTTGGTAAACAAGTCGATTATATTGTGGAAAAGATTATATAATTTTTAATGCCGGGCACCAAGCAGCTGAATTGGAATCATTTAATATTCAAATATATTGAAAGAAATACTAAACTAAATGCATGTCTAACATGAATTGAACATTAACGGTTAGCTATAAGTTCTCTAGAGTATTTTATGTGTATTTATGAAAACAATAATTTGATTCTATACTAATTTGGACAGAGAAGTTTTGGCTGGCCTGTGGTACACACAATAATTAATGCAATCCCCAAACTAGATTCATAGAACATGAACTGGAACATGAACATAGTTCTGCCATTAATATATGCGATTTCTATTCAACAACACTTCTTGAATGCAAAGTAATCTCTTGCGAATATTCTATTGCCTCCAAGGAACAAATCATTATTAAAGCTTTGCTCTATAAATCTGCAACATACAAATAATGTCGATTTAATGGTGTTCATCTTGAAATTTCCTAAATTAATATCTATTTCCCTGCTAAGAAGATGGTGCTGGTAAATATGTACAATATTCAAACAATTAGTTTCTCTGCATTGAGTTAAGGCATAATGGGATTGTATCTTTAATATTAGGTTAACAATACTTTGCAGAGAGTATGGAATAGGCAAATGGAATAACTAAGTATTTTATCATGTTAATTTAAAAAAAAAACTTATATGCATTATGTCAAGGTTTAAATATGTAGTTATTTTTCGGTACACTCGCATTTAAAAAAAAAACCTACATTCATAATGCGAAATGTTGTTCTATGCTTAAAATTAATAAATAATGCCATGTTTTAGACTCTAGGATCTTGGCATCCTTTACGTGAAAAAATATTGTTATACGAAAAAAAACTTTATAATTTGATTAAAGAAAACAAACTTACTTACTTACTTACATATCCGGCTCCCGATCCATGAAGGGTCTCGGTCTGAAATATTGCGGTCTTCCATCAGTTGCGGTCCCTCGCACGGTCCCACCAATCTTCGAGACCAAGACTGTAACAGTCTGGTCCCTGTAGCGGAGGTTGGATCTCCCTGGTCATCTTGAACCTGGGGCCTGGATTCGAAGATTTTCTTGGCTGGTCCGTTGTTGTCCATTCACTCAATTTGGCTGAGCCAGTTTAGTCGACTTGTTTTAGCTCTTTGGACTACATCCACATCCTGGTACTGCTCGTACAATTCACGATTGAATCTTCTCCTCAAATCGCCCTCTTCGCATATAGGACCAAATATCAGCCGGAGAGTTTTTCTCTCGAAAGTGCCCAGTACCAATTCCCTTTTTTTACTTATTAGAACTGGTAAAATTAGCGTCGTTTTGTATAGCGTGCACTTTGTCTTTCGAGAAAGGAGTTTTAAACCCATTTGTTTGGCCAAACCGAAGTAGCAGCGGTTCGCTAGGGTAATTCTTCGTCGGACTTCCACTAAGGTGTCGTTCATGGAATTGATGTTTGTTTCGAGGTAGGTGAACTCCTTGACTACCTCGAAATTAGTGCTACCAACAGTAACGTTTTTTCCTAGGCGATGTACAGATGAGGCTTTTTTTATTGATAGGATATACTTCTTGTCCTCATATCTTTCAAGACCAACGCGTTTCGTCTGTTCATCAAAAGCTGTGAATGCTTCAAGTACAGCTCCTTTGGGGCGGTCGATGATGTCGATGTCGTCCGCATAGTCAAGCAGTTGAGAAGACTTGTTGAAGATAGTGCCTCCAGTGTTAACACCACTTTAGCGCAATATCTGCTCCCGGACTAGGTTGAAGAAATCACATGACAGCGCATCTCCTTGTCTGAACCCTGTACAGGTACACGTCAGGAATAACTCGGATGAGCTGTTACCCACGTGCACGTTGCACCGCATATTTTGCAACGTCATGGGACATAGCTGAATCAGTTCTTTTGGGATCCCAAGTTCAATAGAAGCTCTTGGCGACTTATGCTATCAAATGCGGCTTTGACGTCGCATGGGGGGTTTCGACTTGAAATTCCTTTGTCTTTTCCAGGATTTGGCTCAGTGTGAAGATTTGGTCTATCGTTGATCTGTCTGGCCTGGAGCAGGAATATGCCTCTGTAGTTTTTGAAGAACATAGGATAACCTTTTTTGTAGATTGGGCATATGGAGCTATTTGACTAGTCCTCGGGCATACTTTCTTCCTACGTCCTCTCACACTTGGCTTATGAGCTGGTGCATGCACCCAACCAGAGCATCTCCTCCATCCGAGCTGGCGGATTTGTTGTTGCTGTAAGATTGTGGATGACTTTCTTAACCACTTCAGTACTGGGCGCTGGGACTGGATCTGCATTGATTGGTCTCATGCTTCTTTGTTCGCTTGTCGCTCTTCTACAATGCTCATTAAGCAGTTGCTGCACGTCTACAATTCCCTGTGCTTCGTTGACTAGGTTCTCTTCGCTGCTTCGAAGAGCTTGCGTGCCGGTCTTATAACCAGAACCAACCGGTGTTGGTGGCGGTGATAGACTCCTCGATATACTTTTTTTTTTTAACACTTCAGATTTTATGTTGTAGTGAGCTTAGATCAAGCTGCAACCTACAAACAAAGGCTCATCATAAGTGCATGTGTTAGTGGTTAGTAAAATAGTAAAATAATGCAAACCAACACATGCTTACAAACAAAAAGTATATAAAACTAAACTAAATTACAAAAATAATAAACAATACCTAATATACAAAATTTAACAATAATACAAAAAACATTTAAAGTATCTTAAACAGTAGATAAGACAGTCAAGATCGTGGAGCACTGGTTCTAAACAATGTTTTTAATCCCATTTTACCTACGTTAAAATCAACCGAGGAAGAGTTTAAATTAAAAAGCTTACACATACGGCTTAGAGGTTCATGTATTCCGTAGTTAGTTCGATGAAAATCGACGTGTAAAAGTTCAAATCTTCGCAGCTGGTGAGATCCTCCGCGATAATTTATGCCAATATAGGCTAACAAGTCAGGAGCATCAATTTGGCCACTCATAAGTTGATGAAGAAATATTAAGTCATTATTAACCCGCCTTTGATATAAAGTTTGGACCTGCAGTAGCTGGATCCGATGTTCATATGGTGGGAGGTTGTAAGGATCAGCCCAAGGGATACCCTTCAGAGCGAAGCGAATGAATTTATGTTGTATTGATTCAATACGACTTTTATGAATTAGCTTTAGCTGAAAGGCTGGTGGATGCTCTTTTCTTTCTTCGCAGGGTTAAAAAAAACTGCCACTAACTAATTACAGAACTAGTTGAAAAATCTCCCCATATGGCATGCCCATATCCCAAAGCCAATTTCTAATGGTTAAGATTAAGATATCCACTGTTGCGTTTGGTGAACTCTGGCTTGAGTGTATTGTTTAAAGGTTTTGATTGGAATGCTTTGAAATAACCAATATAACAGCTCCATTTTCAAAGCTTTATCCTTTTACATTCAATAATACAAAAAATTTAAAATAAAAAGATAAAAATGCAAATAATTTAAAATAATGAACCATCAGGATCAATATAATTTACTATACGACTTCAGTGGTCCTGATGGTCAGTAATAATTGACAAACGATTCGTTTGCTTTGGATCAATAACATTCTACACTATACATATCAGACTATACTGTACGAGTACGAGTATAATGCTGAAGCAAGCTCTATATCGTTCGCCTTAAAGATTTATTGACTGTCATTAAAAATAATAATGTGACTGTTTGTATTGGCCATTTTTTTTTTGCTGTTGTATTGTTACGCTATTCACACAGTAGTTGGCTGGGAAAATTATGCGTGGCTATGCCAAATTGGTTAGCAGGACATAAATTATTATTGAAAAGCAATTTGCCAATTTATCGATTCGAATTAAATGCTAATGGACTATACTGAAATATTGTGGTTTAAGAGTTTTTCTTTTTTAATTTTTTTATAAACTCCTTCAATTGATTGAAATCATTTTAAAATTTTAAAAAACAAATAAAATATTAGATTTAGCATTTTTATTGTGTTTTAAATAAATTAATATGGTTGTGATAATGATGGTAACAACATATTTATGCAAAAATAATGGCTTAGTAAGAAAGCTTGCCATAAGTGTGGCTACATATCGTACATCTTATATACAGGGTGGTCCGAGAATACAACCCGTTGATCATGGTTTTGTACCGTTCACTAGTAACCCTTCCAGTGCGGTTTGGTGGCGTTCTCGAAAAAAATTCGGCTGGATGACAATTTATTCCTGCGTAAATGAAAACCCAGAAAGGGTTCTGAAAAAATTATGCTCATTGATACCTCCGTTCTGGTTTAATTGGTACACCATTGCCTTTAAGTAAAAACATTTTTTTAGAAAATGCTTATCAGTGGTAGATTAATCGCACATAACCAGGGCTCTCATCACGTAAATCTGAAAACGATCGTCGCTCAAACGATTGTAGTAAACGACGTCGTCAAAATTTTACTTCGTAAAATATCACAATCGTGTCGTTCAGTCGTGTCGTTCTGTTTAAGGGCCCTGGAGACGCTCGAACATGGTCCGAGTGAACATAGTTCGACTTAACTCCGCAGACACTGAAACCAAGCAGAAACCAAACTACTCGAACTTCATTATTCTTACAACTTATATGTCATTAAAAATATTCACTGTCACATTAATTTTATTTTTATTCCGGCTGTTTGACATTTTTCTTTTTATTTTTAATATTGAAACTCGAAATTATACCGATATGTTCGAGTAAACATACGAAACCGGTCCGCAAACAGTCGAATCTGGTACGACAAATGATTAGCCCCGCCCTCGAACATCGATAAATATCAAACTCTTTTTGATTTTGGTGAGACCAAATTTTTGTTTAGTGACACCAAATAATTGGTACTCGAACCAGCCCGCAGACAAGTAAAATCAACTTGAACATAGTACTTGAACCATGTTCACTCGCACCATGTTCGAGCGTCTCCAGAGCCCTTTACAGTTTGAGAATAACTATAAACATACAAAAATATGTAGAAAATTAATTATTTGCTGTCGTTTTAATTTAAAATGTCACATTATTTTAAATTTTAAATTCAATATGAACCGTTGCAGTTCTCATTCGAGTCGAAATTAATTAAAACGTACTTAAAAATACATAGCGATGGGACAGATTAACGGTCTTTCAGTCAAAGTGGCTCCCCCTCCATTCAGCCTACGTGGGCAAGTGTTGAAGAGATATGTACATACATTTCTCTTATGGAATAAAAACAAGAATCCGTATCACAAGAGGTCCGCAAATTCTACAGCAAGATTGAGACAAATCCTCAAAATAGTAGTCTAGTTCCCAGGGCACCCATCAAACTCAAACCTCAACCTTTTGGTTAAGAACATTGTTTTGATGGTTCCGCGTGACCGCGTGTGAGCAAAAAAAATATTAGTATAGAGCTAAAAAAATTGTGGATGTACATTAGGGTGTCCGTTATTTCCCAAAATCGTTTTTAAATAGCAGACACCCCCCAAATCAAAAGTTTATGCCCTAAAAACAAAAATTTGGCCAAAAAAAATGTTGTCCGACGCCATTTACACGTGGCTCTAAGTCCATACTTTTCCCATACAAATTTGTATGGGATTTTCGCTCTTTTCACGTTTTATTTTGTTTCTCTCGAATTACTGCAGCTATTCTAATTTTTTTTGCAGATTTTTATTCTTAAATCATCCCATTAAAAGATCTCATTCAAAAAATTTACTAACAAACATTTAAAATTAAATATTAAGACGTTCAGTTTTATGATGTTTTTATATGGGAGTTCCCATAGTAATAATCGATGCAAAAAAATCGATTTTTTTTTTTTTTTTTAAATAAATTTTTGAATGTGGTCTATTAAAGGGATGCCTAAAGAACGAAAATTAACAAAAAAAATTAAAATAGCTGCAGTAATTCGAGAGAAAAAAAATAAAACGTGAAATGAGCGAAAATCCCATACAAATTTGTATGAGAAAAGTATGGGCTTTGAGCCACGTGTAAATGGCGTCGGACAAAATTTTGTTTGGCCAAATTTTTGTTTTTAGGGCATAAACTTTTGATTTGGGGGGTGTCTGCTATTTAAAAACGATTTTGGGAAATAACGGACACCCTAATGTACATATGCATTGAGTTTCAGTGATTTGAATAAATATATATTTTACCAAAAATATGCTTTCTCGTTCGTTTGTTTATTTATTGCTTTTCAAGAATCACATAGGGTAGGCAGAGAAAGTTCTAGGTGTCTACTCGCTTTAAAGGCTTCTTTTTCTTAGAACGGCATTTATAGTGTAATTCAGAAACTCGTCGTTGCAGAAATGATGCACCATCAATAATTCAGTCAAACATATGTTTTGTAGCAAATACGCACCACTTTTCGTGTAACGATTAACAATTGCAAACCTGCATCATGTGATGCACAAACTTCAAACAAACCAGAGGCAAGAAAATTCTTGATGCGTTTTTACCGATGCATTTGTATCAGGTTAACTGCCTTGCATACCATCATATAGAAAAAGTAATGATACAAAAATCTTTGAAGTTTTTGAATTTACACTATGAAAACCCAACCAAGGAGTATGAAACGATTATAAAATATCAATCGTTCAATCGCAATCGTTTAATCAATCCTATTTGACGATTTCACAAGCTACACGAAGCAAAATTGAATCGTCTAAGCGACGTGCGTCGTTCAAACGATTTATGTATGTTTGAATTATATGAAGCAAAACAATCGTCAAAACGACGCCGACGTCGTCACACGATCATCGTCTTACGCGATGAGAGCCCAGTTTTTCTTAGCAATACGAGCGATTCCATACAGGGTCCGATGCATCCCTGGCAGAGATTGAGGATGTAGACCTGGGGGGCTCATAACACCCTACTCGAGGTGCTTGAGGTGCAGTTTATCGAAGCCTCGGAGGTGTTGCAACGCCGGTCGGTAGTGTGGAGGGGTTAAATCCGTCTCCACCGGAAGCCACCCCTTCGGCAGAGAGACCCTTGAATGCAGGCCCAAGCACCTCCAAGATGGAGATGAAGCTGGACCCGGTTCAAATACCAAGCTTCGATGGCAGTCTCCATAACTGGCTGGCCTTTAAGGAAACATTCGAGAGCCTGGTCCACTCCAATCCAGATCTGCCGCCCGTTGCCTAAGACCCCAGAAGCTGCGAACGTCAGTACTTCCCATCTACGTGGGGATGGTCGAATATTTTATTCCGGTGGATATGAGGAGCTTTGGTGGGAGCTCATTGATAGGTGTGACAGTTTCAAGTTGATGGTCGAGGCACATATGTCACTCGCCTTATGAATTTTTAATTTAAATTTTAGTTTTGGTGGGGGCAAACCCCCAATTAATTGGGCTTAGTACAAGCCAATTCTTAATCTAACTTAAAACTAGGAACTTAAGATAAGGTTCGTGAGGTGGAGGGCGGTTCAGAAGCCGGAGATTTAAGTAGGGAGGTTAAAGTCGAAGAAACACAAGTTTGAATTAACAGCCCGCAGCATACGAGAGATTGGTTCGTTGGAGCCATAAAAAGTTCGGTGGGTGGGTATATAAAGAGACGAGGATAACGTCTATTACGAGGGTTAGTATTAAAAGAGATTGAGTCGTAGAGTGACATGCAGTCAACGGCACCGGAGAGTAGTCGATGAATGAAGAAAATGTCTGATATGTCTTTTCGTTCTTCCAAGGATTGGCATTTGGCGACAATTAGCTGCAAGCTATTTTTTAGACACCAAACTAAAAAATTGTCAATAGGCCAGGAAAAATGGGTTCCGAGGTAGAAAAAATTAATTCATGAAATATTAAAATTGGAATCGACGCAGAATTGCAACCTCTATAACATATCAAAAGTCCCCAAAATCCCCGCATTGGCTTTTTGTGTAGATGCATTTGAAGAGGTGCAGACGGGGAGAATTTGGAGGTCTATCAAACTAAAATATTTGTTTGGGTAAAACCTGATCATATGATACATGTTTTAAGGGTATTTTTTAACGCTGAATCTAATAAAAGCAAAACTAAAATGATACAAGCACCCTTAACAAAGTTATGGGCCTTTTCAAGCAAAAATTAATTTTTTAAATCGTATTTTCCGTAGAACAAGTCAAAAGTTAACAGTCACCAAAAACACTATTAGAACAAAGATATTTGTATGGACTATTTTGATTCTTGGTTGCCATGAAAAGTTTAATATTTTTGGCGAATTTCATGAGTGTTAGAGTTTTTACGTGGGTGTTATGGTTAACAAACTTTGTTGCCCCTCCCCCTTAAAAAAAACCCCTTTCACCATGAATATTTTTAGGGACTCTCTTGATTCTTAGTTCCTATGACAAATGAAACATGCATTCCAAGTTTCATTAACATACCGTTATTTTCAAAGGGTTTTCGGTAATATTTTACCTGTTGTACCCGAAAAAAAAGTCATCATTACATAAAAAGGACTATAACTTCTTTTTGGGTGGTTGTATCATTTTGAATTTGGTTTCATTAGATTCAGCGTTAAAAAATACCTAAGAAGAAGAGTTTTTAAGAAAATAAATAGAAAAATTATTTATAGTCAAAGACTTTAAACAATAAATCCATTTATTCCTTAATTTTTGTGGAGTTTATGAATAAAATTCAAATAAAAAAGGTTTTTGTGGCCTTTACTCCAGAATGCGTTTCGCCCAGGTATGGTGGTGGGCTCATCAGTTAGATGCCACCATACCCAATCTAAGACGCATGTTTTAAGGGTTAAAAAATACCCTTAAAACATGTATCATATGATCAGGTTTTACCCAAACAAATATTTTAGTTTGATAGACCTCCAAATTCTCCCCGTCTGCATCTCTTCAAATGCATTTATACAAAAAGCCAATGCAGGGATTTTGGGGGACTTTGGATATGTTATAGAGGTTGCAATTCTGCGTCGATTGCAATTTTAGTATTTCATGAATTAATTTTTTCAAGGTTCCCCATACGATTTGTGCTATTTTTCCTGGTCTACAAGAACCTTTTGAATAAGGGAAGAGTCATGTGCTGAGCAAATGGTCTTATAAAACTTGGTATAATTGGCGTACAGAGAGATAGCAGGATGTTTGATGACCCTTTCAATATCGTTAGTAGCAAGAATGAATAAAAGTGGGCTTAGGTGGCTGCTTTCTGGGACACCGGAGGTAGCTAAGAAAGGGCAAGAGGTGGAAATCGAACGCTGTAATAATGGTTTTCAAGGTAAGCTAAAATACATTGTTACAAAGATGGTTCAAAGCCGTGAGTAGACTGATTGAAAAGAATAAGCTTATGGGAAATTTTGTCGAAGGCCTTGCTGAAATTGGTTGAGATAATGGATTGAGACATCGACTTCTTAGCCTTTCTCTAAGGCTGAGAGGGTGAAGGACACAATAAGATAGATGGAATTGACTCGAAGTATATTGAACCGCTTGTTAGAGAGGATAATAAAGATTTGTTTAGAAAAAAAGGAGGTTGACAAATCGTGTTTCCCACCAATTCCGATAATGACGAGTAGAGTAGAGAACAGAAGTAAAAGCTTACGCAAGTGCCTATGGCCAGCAGCGTGGGTTATAGAAGAACACAATTTCCAGACGTCTTTAGAACAGTGGCCTTATTTTTTTTTTTCGCTTTCGCTTTTCTGATGGATTTTTGGGGTTTTGGGTTTTAGGGACTCTAGGTTTTCAGGATTCTGGGTTTTCGGGATTCTTGGTTTTCGGAATTCAAGATTTTCGTGATTTTGGAATTCTGGATTTTTGGAATTTTGAGTTTTCTGGATTCAGAATTTTGGGGTTGTGTCCGTCTCCCATAAGAACCTTTGGCTTTACTTTTACCTGTGAATTGAATTAAATATCCACTAAATCCACCGAAACTCAATTAAAATTAAAATCCCATTTATGAAAAAAGCCTTATCATCACAGTGCCTAAAACAAAAATACTCTTAATTTACTTTTGTTAAACAAAACGGTATAATAGATAAAGAGTGTGAATAACATAACAAGGCATCATCATCGTCAGGTCTTGTGTAAAGAAGTCACTTTATTTTGTCGAAGAAGGAAAATGCTTTCTTCCGGCTCAACACAAAAGCTATCATCAATCAATAAGATGCCAAAACACAACAGAAACAGATATAATAATAGCCAAAGGGCGGAAGAGGACGTTTTGATGTTTAGTATTATTGCATGGGTAAATATAAGCAATATTAATATGTATATATATCCCGTTTTGTATATTATATATATTTTCTGAATTCTCTTTTTAAGCCTTTGCAATATGCCTGTTCGTCGTGTTATTTTTTTTTTATTTATTCCTGGCAACAGGGAGACAAAACACGAGCTCTTTAGAGAAAATTTTGGATAAACCGCTTGAAAGGCAATTCAATAGTATAATTCTGCTGCTTCAGATTATTATTTTATGATCTTAAAAAAGGAAAGGGTTTCAACATTCTCATAAAGAAGAATTTTATCTGTCATCTAGAAAAGCAAACATTTTAAGGAGTATCTTTTAGTTGAAGATTTAAAAAAAAAAGAATTTTTGTTAACGCTGAATCCTTCCATAATTTCCTTGTTTTTTCCAATGTTTGCACTCTTTAAGTCGTAGAGAACTTTAAGCTGAACGTGGCACTCTCTGAACTATGGTCATGGCCTTAAGATTGATTGCCTTATCCAAGGTTGGTCACCAAACCAAACAGGCAAACGTCAAATGGCTATGAACATCCAATCAAGGCCGTTGTATGAGACAATTATTTCGGGGGGCATATAGGTAATTTTTCGAACAAATATTTCACCATTTAAGCTAAGTAAACAGTTCTTTTGAGTTAAAAAAAGCTTGGTGTGAAAAAATATATTTAAGCAAAATACAAATTCCAAAGGCCTTTTTTTTTGGCAAAAAAATGTTAGTGACATTTCTTGCGTGAAACAAAAATTCGTCGTATTAAAGCCTAGTTTACAGTTCCCGTGCGAAAATCTATGCAAAATTTTTTGTATGTCAAAAATTATTGAGGTGAAATACAAAATTACTTTTTGCATGATTGCTTTACAGTTTCATCCAAAATGGAACGCATAGAACTACAAAACAATTGGGCGATTGTTTCGTGTGAGATAAAGTGTAGTAAATACAAAACATTTATACTTCCAAACAAAACAAATATATTCGCCTTACAGCATTATTTGCATGCAAATTATTTTTGCATCCAAAATTGATTGATTTCCATTTTAAGGCCTATAATTCATGAATAAAGGTTAATTAATGTTTCAGTGGGTGGTAAAGGCAAAGGCAAACATCTTAAATATTATACAAAATTCAGCACAGAATAGGTGGAAAATTGTTTTGAAAAATTTGATTTTTCTTTTGCGTTCCCATGCAAAACTATGCTTAACCGTCAAACATTAAGTTTTTGCGCAAAACTCAATCCCATGAGAAATAGATTCTTCCTATATGACAACTTTCTCACTTTCTATGTGTTTCATGTTGTGTGTGGCATTTTTAAACTTTAAATTGTCACGATCCTTTTTTTTTAAATTGAAGTTTTTTTTTCTAATTTTCGTTAATTTTTTCTAAGAATTGAGGGAATCAGAAAACACGAATCTCATTTTAAGCTGACTTAAGAAAACATCAAGGTAGGTAGGTACATTACTATACCTATTAATTTTAATTTAAATTAATTAATAACTATTTCCGAAATTTGTGATTTACAAATGCTTTTCTCAAAAACTTCGGGGCGGGGAATCAAACCCCTGTGATCCTCCCCCCTGGCTACGGCCTTGCATCGAATGAATGGTTTTGGGGCTGGGTCTCCATCTGTTGCGAAGAATTCTACTGCTTGTGGAAAAAACTATTGCAGCTTTTTTATTCAATTTCTTTGATGTTCTCTTTCCAGTTAAGTTTAATCGGTAACTAAACGCGCAGCTACTGGCCCAATTACTGAGCTTGTCAAGGGCTGTTTTTAGGAGATCACATAGAGTGGCGATACATTTTCTTGAGGCCATTATCACTATGTCATCAGCCGATCAGCGTACGCCCCACGACTCTGATGCCGCTTGGACCTAGTTTAACTAAAATCTGACTGACGACCAGAAGCCAAAGCAGGGGATATAGGAAACCTCCCTGCCGCGTACCCCTGCATGTCCGAAATTTAAGCTTCTGCCTTAACAATTCTAGTTTTAAGCTTGGAGTCAATCGAGTTTGACAGCATCGGGTCGATACAGGCAGTAGACGGAGTCTAGGGCTTGTCGAACTGCTTCGCTTTCAACGTTGTTGAAGTCTTCTTCAATGTGAACCACCTTATAAACAAAAAAAGCCTATCTGGAGTTATAGCTATTTCACAAGAGCCACCTCGATCATCAGACTCCTTTAGTGGTGCTTAGTCTGGTTATGCTCGTATTAATTGAAAAACACTTTGCCGTCATGGTGGTGACACACGCAAGTTGTTGTTGTTCATTCAAAATTATTCAATATAAATTGATGTATAACTTGCAGCATGCACTGCACACAAAACTCAACTTAAAAAGCCTGTCTGGTTTTTGCCTTTCAAATAAACATAGGGTGGTGCTCGTTTTTAAAATGTTTGGATTTCTTTCGTCCCCCCTACCTAAAATTGATTAAGCTAATAAAAAAAATTCTGTGCAAACTTTTTTTGAAATCGATTAACGTTAACACGTGCCGGCAGGCACTTGAAATACAGAAGTATACATGGAAATTTCTCAGTCTTTTACTCAAAATATTGGAAAAAGTTTGAAAGGGGATGGAAAATCTTTAAGCTTGATACATTCGTATGAAGGGTCCAGGGGAAAAACGGCTTAAGTCCACCTAATCTTATAGATTTTTATGAGTGCTATGTTATGAAATATAGCTGTCTTCACATACGATTTTGAAAGCTCGCACTATTGTGCTCACTTTCTGAGAAACTTTTTTTCCAACAAAATTTTTTTTTTGCTCCAAAATTTAAGTAAAGGGATATTAAATAGGAAAATTTTGTGACTAAACCACTAGCAACATGTCAGGTAAATAATTAAAAAAAAAATATATCCGATAGTTGAAATACCTTCTTCCGGGCCAAGTCCTGTCAAAACAAAATTAATTTCAAAAACGGTCTGATGTCACGCTTGTGAAAATTATTTTATGTTTAAACTATATATTGAAAATCTAGAGATGTCTGAATAAAAAGCAAAAAACCGTTTCCATTTATCATATCTGGTTCTTTCAGAAGAACATTTCAAATAAAAATTCGAAATTTTGGTTCCAACGTCGAAGGTCCTTTTGACTCATGTAGTATCAGCGGAAAATTCAAGATGTTAAAATCAATATGTGTTTGCATAGTTGAGTACCTACTTTGTGCTCAACAAAAGAATTTGGTACTTTCATTTATTTTTCTTTGATTATTGCATTATTTTAATAATAAATTTACAACTTAATTTTTCTCGGAATCAATTCAAGTGGACTTAAACCGTTTTTCCACTAGACCTTTTCTATATTAAATACCTTAAGGAGTATACAAAAATATTTTTTTTTAAACAATACTATTAAATTTTGAAATGGTAAAAGTGACTCTGATTGATTTAAAACATCCCCAAGAATGAGACACTCAACAGTGAGCTTAAAACATCTTCGACCTTAAAACTGATGATTTGAAAAAAAAAAAACATGAATCAATCTATGATGCAAAAATATCAAACGAAGCCATTAAATTAAATTGCTGACTATTACTTCACCACAAAGTGAATAATTTGTCGACCTTCTGTCCATATTTCAACGTTCTCTATGCGGTAAGCTACTCTGTCTCGTTAAAAATAACGAACAAATGCATTTTTGAGAATGAACAACAACAACAACAAAAAATCAATATCCATAGATACCATCACCTGCAATTTAATATCAAACACTAGATATTGATAAAAACTTTTGACAGAAAATAATTGCTGACATTTTTAATTATTCATGAAAATTTGCTATTTTGTAAACTCTAATGGTGTCAATTTTGTGTGATTGAAAATAAATTCTGCAAAATTGTGGTTAGTTGTGAAATATTTATGTAAGTTTGCTTACCACATCTATTCTTTAGCCAGCAAAAAAAAAATGCACAAACGTTTTCTGTCAAATGTGAAGTTTGTATTGGGTATTTCTATTGATACACATACAGAGATACATAACATTTATGCACAAAAATTTAATTAAATAAAAATATTTAAAAACAATTATTTTTTATTGAACATTTTTGAATAAACAACAACAGCAGGAATGTGCTACCACCAAGTCCTGGTATATAGGCAGGTGTTATAACTGTTGTTATAGCTATTTTACCGCTTGATCTTCCGTTTAGTCTGCTCATTTTAATAGAAAAAAACGATTTCCCACCATTTTTTAAACTTAAATTTAATTTCCGAACCATACTGTGATATTTCGACTCATAAATTTGAAAATTTCAAGGAGTCCGTAAATGAAGATATAAATAATAACGAATGCATAATTAATCGAAGAAACTCCTTACCACATTTGTTTTTAATTTAATGACAACTTGCACGAAGCACCCAACACAATATAAACGATAAGCCACGCGGAATCCTTCCTTACTTACCACACACTATAGTGTCATGCCAAATACATGCCACTCCCATATTGAGTGTTAAAATCTTAATGGAAGGATATTTCATATCACCGGTATAATAATTGCATTGCAATCAGTGGGAATGGATTCGATATGTGATATCCTTAAAATTTTATGATAATTGAATTATGGGATTCGTTTTTTTCTTTTTTTTTTTATTATTTTCTTTTTAATTAATTGCTTGAAATAATAAAAACTCAGAAAAATGGCAAGTTGCCACGAGATCGTTAATAATAATAATAATATACCGTAAAGGGATTAAACTTCAATGACAGTGATTTTTAAATAAATCTAGGCACAGGATGGAGAAACTGATAGCTATATATTTTGAGTAAAGGCCATTAATATAAGGAAATCGCGTGATATAAAACCAGTTGCTGTTATAAATACTATTGATCCGGAAGAAAAACGACACACAACAGATAGTACATAACTACATATTGTTAATGAGAAACACATATGGTCAAGGCCAGTGAATGATATCGTTACATTTCTACTTGTTTTTTGTGCATAACTCGAAACATATAAGTATGCAAAACCAAACTTTTTTAATATGCCTGTGAAAGGGCTCTGTAAGACTCACATTTCGTATAAATAAAGTTTTTTGATATTCTTTTATAGTTTTCGAAATACGGCCTTTCAAAGTGGCTGATAACGTTATCAATCAGCCTTTTTGAAAGTCCGTATTCCGAAAACTATTAAAGATATCAAAAACTGATCTATGTAAGTACATTGTACAGAATGTGAGATTTTTCCACAAAAACAATATTACATAGTGCCCATTTTTCTACAAGGTGGCGCAAAAGTCATCACCCTGTATCGGAAGGTGCTTAAATATTTGCAAATGTCGACACATGTCAATTAATTTAACTTTAACTTTTGTGAAGTAAACAATCACGCAAAATATGATTTCATTTCAATTTTTTATGGAATAATTTGTTGGTGGTGTCAAACAGCGTGAAGTGCAGACTTCCCTGTCGTCATACACCAACTGGGCAAACACTACAAGTTTTAGCCACTTGCCAAGAATTCATCGGCAACGCAAGAAACACGAGGCTTTAACCATTCTACTGAAAATATCGCAGTAGGTCCCAGAGCCCAGAGTATCATCCAGACGATGTGCCAGGCAATTGGGGCTCAATCAACGACGGTCTTTTCAGAGAATTTTTTTGAAGGACTTGTAGAAGATGTTCCTTTACAATGTGCAGACAGTGCACCAGCTATTAGCTGCTGACCACCAATACCAATCGCGTGTAACCTACTCTCAAGCCATTCTTAATTTATATCACGAGGTAGACAACTTTTCATCAAAAATCAATATGAGTGATTCCCATTGATATCTCTATATGGATATGTGACTAAGCAATATTAAACTTCAGTCTTCAGTGACATCCGCTCAAAGTTACTGGTTACTGCATGGTGTGTTTACGCTGGAGGTGTCATCGAGCCTAAATTTTTTTTTTAAATGTCAAGCCCAAACGACGATATTTACTGTTGACAGGCAGCACTACAGACCCATATGGTGGTGCTGCAACAGCTCGTGGAGAACCAGAGCTTACTGACTTACAACTACCAACCATTCCTGTGTGCGTGTTGTTGGTAGGAATAGAGGGGACCTTCAGTTTCTGGCCGAGTCCGAACGGCTAGATTAGAAGCACTTATTCATGACAAGTATACTCATGGAGGATTTGTCAGCTCCTCGCAAGAATATACGGCGGCGGCTAGGAATCGAGCCCAGACATTCGGCATGACAGTCCAACCGGACTAAGCATTATGCCACGAGGTTCTACACCGATAAAGCACCTACCTTTTTACTTGTGATAAATAGGTATGTACTATATGACAAGTTATGTATGTATTCGTAAAAAAAATTGAGCTCGCGATTTTGATCAGAATTGTCATTTCGATGATAAGGGAAGACGAAAAAAGTGGGTCGTCTGTCTGTCTGCCTGTTTGGCTACACCCTAAACGGCTGGATCGATTTTCTCAAAACTTGGTGGATAGTGGTGCTTAGTGACTCTGCGCACATCTTTTTTCATTTTTTTTAGAACCAAAAATAACGGTACCAGCCATACAATTTTTTCTTAGCAATTTTACAAAATCTAATTTTTATCATCCTGAGTAAAGGCTACCTTTAGATAGGAAAAAATTAAAAAAAAAAATGTTATTAATGGTAATTCCTCAAGAACCCTTTTTTATTTTCGATTTTCTTCAAAACGGTTGGTACTTATGATTTAAATAATTTTTTATAGCGAAGCTCTTAAATTACCAAAATTTTCGAAAAAAAAAATATTTTTTTAAAAAATTTAAAATTTTTTTTTTTTGAAAATCAAATACATACCTATTTCGAAAACGACATGATCGATTTTCTTGAAGCTCGATACTTAAGAGTTTTTTAATGTACTTTTACGCTAAACTAACAGTACCTTCCATACAAAAGTTAAAAAAACCGTTGAGGAAAATAGTTTTTTTTCTCAAAAATGACTCCTACGATTTTGGTTTCGTTTTTATAGGCCAAAATTAGTGCGATCTTCTACAAAAATTATAAAATTTTACACTTAGCTACTATTATTATATGTAGTACCTCTCATAGAATGCTTTTTTTATTTTGAATTTCCAAATTATCTGTTGAGTTGTTTTTGCTAGTTTAAATATCGTATTTGATGCTTTTCAACATTTTTCTCTCATAATTTCCATTTCTTTATACACAATTTTCTTAAACCCTCAGCCTCTTGAGAACTTTAAAGCAAGTACGTGTGACCTATTAGTGTATCTTGTTTGTGTAAATCACTGATTTAAAAATACTCATATTTGATTTGCGTTTAATAATAAAAGTGTTAGTTTTAAGATATGTATACCTAAATCACTGCGGCCTAATAAATTCTCATTCATATTGTTTTTATTTTAAAAACATGTTGTTTTTATTTTCAAAGGGTTAGACCATCACCATACTCAAAAATAAAATGCACGACTGGATCGCACGTACTTGCTCTTATGTTCAAGTTGTGTGGAACTTAAGAACTTTAAAAAATATTCAAGTAATAATACAAAAAACATAAAAAAGCATTTAAATCGTTCTTTGAATAATTGTATAAACAGCCTGATAAATAACTTAGAGCTAAAAAAAGTATGCCATTTGATTACTTGAAAAAATATAAGTATAAGCAAAACAAGATTTAAAATCGTAATAGCCGTTTTCTTAAAAATTAATTTTCTTATATATAATATTATTGTAACATTTTTCAAAAAAAAAATTGTTTTTTTTTGAGTATACATTAATATACATTTAAAACTCGGCCATTCCAAAAATTTCGAAACCAAGCAACTCAATTTCAAATAAAGGATACAAATATATTTAAATATGCCAGTATTAAGAGTATTATAAGAATCAACGAAAAAACTGTAGATATAGAATTCTACTTGTTGTTGTAAAATAGGCAAGTGATCAAAAGAGCTCATACTTTATCGTCAGTACCTGCGCATTTTTCGGAATTTTTGCCGCTATCAGTTCTTCATAAATTGTGACGCAAATGGCGATGTGCATTGAAGTTTTTATAAGTGTTTTCAATACACTGCTTAAATTCGGAACTATTTTCTTGATAGGAGTGCTGTGAAAATAGTAATAGGCTTCGGAATGACTGAACATTTCCTGTCTTCTCCGTTACCAAAAAATGACAAAAGTTGGTATAAATGGTAAACTGTATTAGTGTTTGTAAAATTATTCCGCATACAAAGCAAGACTTGAAAAAGGATTATCGTGGATTTTTTATAGATTTTTATATCATGTCTAACTGTCTAAAACAGGGTAACGGATAAGACAAAATTGCATTTTCTCATCCAACAATTTCAACGACTCATAGGCACTTTTTTTTAAGTCCGAATTTCTTTGATCCCCATGCTTAAAATGGATCAAGGTAACTTAAAAAAAAAAAGTGTTAAATTTCATTGAAATCGGTTGACGTTTACAGGTGCTAGCGAGCACTTAAAATTGTTCATACAAAATACATGGTGTTTTCACAGTCTTTTATTCAAAGTGATTGAAAAGCTTTAAACTTGGCACATAACATAACATACAAATTTATTTTTTTATTTTTTTTTAATAACAGTTACAAAAACAACTATATTTAATTTAATTTTTTAATGGAGTAAATATTATACAAAATTATTGAAAATATTTTATTTGATACTTCTTACGGTAGTTAATTTATGTGCCAAGTTTAAAGATTTTCCATCAACTTATACAATTTTGCTGAAATGTTGAGTAAAAACTGTGAAAACCCCATGTATTTTGAGCGAAAAATTTCCAGTGCTCGCTAGCACACTCATGTTAACGGTAACAGATTTTAATGAAATTATATATACATTTTTCTCAATTATTTAAAAATACAAATTACAATATAATTGAACAAAAACGAAATCTTTAATCGTACGTGTCTTCTCCGTTACCATTAGCTGTCTTCTCCGTTACCATCTTTCATATTTTTTTCTGATAGTAAAATAAAACTTGGCATTAAACCAAGGATGGTTTTCGATAAATGTTGGCCTTATGAAAATGTGCAAAAAAAATCAACTTAATATCTTAATGGACGGCGCAGAATTTTAAACTTCAAGGCAAAAGTAGGAAATCTCTAAATCGTACATGTCTTCTCCGTTACCATATATTTGTTTGTAACGGGTGATTTTTTAGCTGGTTTGGTTTTGGCAACACTGGTTTTGACAGCTGACGTGTGTTTAGTACCTTGTGTCACTGTCAAACAGCTTCAGTTTGGTTTGCAATTTAACCATGGATCGTCTTACAAATGAACAACGCTTGCAAATTATTGAATTTTACTATCAAAATTCGTGCTCGGTTCGAAATGTTCATCGCGCGCTGCTTCCATTTTATGGTCGGCATTCTCGACCTTCTGAGCAGTCTATTCGGAAGATTGTGACCAAATTTCGCACCAAATTTACTTTGTTGGACATTAAACCACCAACACGTTTACGTACTGTGCGTAGTGAAGAAAATATTGCGGCCGTTTATTGCGGTTTATGGGCCGGCGGCATTATTGGGCCATATTTCTTCAAAGATGATGCGAATCGCAGCGTTACTGTCAATGGTGAACGCTACCGAGCGATGATAACAAACTTTTTTTTGCCCGAAATGGAAGTTCTTGACTTGCATGATATGTGGTTTCAACAAGACGGTGCCACATGCCACACAGCACGCGAAGTAATGGCGCAATTGCGAGGCGAGTTTGGTGAACAGTTAATTTCACGTTTCGGGCCGGTCAATTGGCCGCCTAGATCGTGCGATTTGACACCATTTGATTATTTTTTGTGGGGGTATGTCAAGGCTAATGTCTATAGGGACAAGCCCGCTTCGATTGACGCACTGGAAGCCAACATCCATGCATTCATTCGTGAGATACCGGCCGATATGTGTGAAAGAGTATGCCAAAATTGGACTCAGCGGATGGGCTACCTGAGACGCAGCCGCGGTCAACATTTGCATGAAATTATCCTTAAACATTAAATTGCAAGGTTCAAACAATCGATTCAAATAAATATTTCATTCATTTTTTCGAATTTTTTGTGTTTTTTTTTTTTTTTAAGTTCTAAACCTCTTAAAAAATCACCCGTTATAAGACTATTGAATTTCAAAAATTTTTGATGAAACTTACATATTTGTCGTTTACTTTGTGATGAATTCTTAAAAACCACTGAGTTTCATAAAAAAAGATTAATTTCTTAACAAGAAAAACCTTACTACAAGTGTCCGATTGTCTTCTCCGTTACTTTGGAATGGCCGAACTGAAATATCAAAATAATTCATCAACCCATTTTTGAAATATTGAATTTTCAAAAACAAAATTTGAATTTTTTTTTAAAGTCCAAAATTCATTTTTCCAAAATTTTGGTATGCAGTTTTATTTAAACTCTAAGAAAGCTTTTGTGAAAAAAAAAAATGTTATTTAAATCGGATGAGCGGTTAATGAGAGAACTGAAAGTAAGAAAACCGTTATATGGCAGGTACCGTTAATAAATGTTTTTGTAATTTTTTTCTTACCAGAAAGTACACCATGTCTACAATAATACACTGTTTTTTTTATCAAAATAGTTGGAGCCGTTTTTGAGATAAATAAGTTTTTCCTTAACGGCTGTATGGCAAGTAGGAACCACCAGCCCCGGATCTATGGGGGGGCAAACCGGGGCCTGTGCTCCGGGCGGCAGCTCCCAAGGGCGCCAGATCCATGTGCCTAAAAAATTATAAGGAGAATATTGCCGACACTTAATCTAATAATATGTGGAAATGGATTTTCAATCTGTATTTCTCCGTCAGCCTTTAACAGTTTTTTCTACCGTTTCACCATTTAATCAACATACCTAAACTCAAAACTAATATTCTTTGCTTTTTGTGCAATATCGGCTGCAGGATTTTTCAAATTGGGTGTGGATTGTCTCTGATAAGCATTCTATTGACTAATGTACCATAAATAAAGTTTGAAATCTACTGAATACGTTATATCGAGTGCAAATTCATTAAAAATATTAAATAAAGAAAAGACTTAATTCTACCTCCTTTTGTTCCCCTAAAAATGTAGCCCTGGCCCAAATTTACGGAACTTTTTAGGAAATGCTTAAGACATCAAAACAAAGCTCTCCAGTCTCCACCTTTATTAGAATTTTTTCGAAGTTTTGCCATTTTTTTGTCTAATTTACCTGGGCTTCTGAGTACATCGCAAATAAATTAATATAAGAAAGTAACATAATGAGACCGATTATATGCATAACTACCTGCTAACAAAATTTTAAGAATTATTATTGAACTTAAGGTTTCATGAATTCAAAAAGCCTATAAACAAAAATTCCAATTCATTTTATATATGTAATTTCAGTGAAACAGGAATAATTAAGTGTTGTGTAGGTTGCTTTAATTAATCATTTTCTTATATCCTTTGCCAACTACCAACTGTTATTTGGAAATTTTCCTTGATTACAATTTCTTTGAAGTCTGATGAAATACCAAAAACATTATTATTCAAAGTTATTGAAATTTAATTAACAAGGCAATTTGATAATGATGCAATACTTGAAAAGCCATCAAAAGTAGGGCGTTTTATTTAGATTGAGTTGAGATGAAATTATTATACTGCGACCCACATGTTTTTTGATCCTAGAAACATTAAAATTAATGTACCTAATTGAAATAAATATTTACATAATAAGAGAAGTATGAATTTATATAGAATTATAAAATTTGATGGATCGCTTTTATTCTCCATAAACCTTGAACAACTAATAACTTTTTATGTTGTTTTCAGCCCATTGAGGAAGTAAAACCTTAAGGGTTCTTCTTAAATTTATGGAGAAAAGATAGATTAAAAAAAGTAGAGTTAACATTACATAGAAACGAAATTGAAAGAAATTTATGAAAAAATATGGAAAAACTAGTAAAAAGTCATGAAATATTTAAATATTTTCTCTTAATTTTTGCAGTTTTTAAGAAAAAAAATTCAGTTAAAAGGTTTGTTGGTCCTTTCTGATTTTTTTTTTTTTTTGTGTATTATCATGTCACCCTCAATCAATCATTTAGTTCAAAATCACAATATCACAACACGTGTTAACGCATTAAAACAAACTTCTTTAAACTTATGTATTCACTCTGCGTTGTTTTTTGCCTAACATTTGCCATCATATTGTACCTATAGAAAAACAAAAACATATACAGCTGATGTAATCCTTTTTATCACCCTTTTCTTAGACTCTCAGACTGTAATAAAGTATCGTTTTATGTAAGGCGTATGATACCTATTTTAGTATTCCAAGCACTACTTTATGTATGCAAGTTATCCTATTGCTATGCCTATCATCATATGACATTTTTATTTGTGTCTGTTGTCTGATGCTAGAGTATTTGGAACTCATGTGGCAGCAGAAATTTTGATGTCTTTATTAATCGTTTCGGCTGTCTAGTCAAATTCCAGAAAACTATCAACAGTGAGATGAAAAACTCATGGTCAATGATTGACTTAATTGAATTCAATGCTTCGTAATTTTACTAAAGAGAAAAATAGTGTGAACAGTTTTCTTTTGGTTGCAATTGTTCTTTTTTTTTAAGTTTTTTTTTTTAAGTGAATATACCTCTTTATTAGGAAAATCATTTCACTGAACATCTATTCAATCAAGAGTGTAACTTGCCTTAAGTCTTATCAGCCCCGGACCTATGGGGGGGCCTGTGCTCCGGGTGGCAGCTTACAGGAAGAACGAAGTTTCAAACTGTTGACATATTTTGAAACATCCTATTTGGAAAATATTTATTTTTTGCTGTTACTCTGTCTCAGCTATCACATCTGTCAATTTCATTGAAATCGCTCAAGGAACAACGAAGTCCCAACACATTATAAACTATTTTTCGGAACTTTATACTTCGATACTTTATCTTGCGTAAATTTGGCTTTTCGAAATGTTGTCTTTTCGAAAAATTACATTTTTCTTTCTTATTTTAATGGTTCGTGAATATGGGTCTTCAGTAGTTCTCCCATGATAAATTAGGGAACGAGCCATATTTTACATATCCTAAGATTTGATTCAAATGTAAACGAATTTTATTAGGAACCAAAAATAAAATTCGCGATCGAATCAAAAATAAAATTCTCTTGTGAATTTTTCAAGAGACAACGAATAAAATTTGATCGTTCTACGAACCTTGGCTTATCGTCTTTGTTTAGGCATTGTCTTATCTAAAGTGAAAAGTTGCTGAATACTGCACATCCATTAAAAAGTTTTTTTCTCCCAGTGGCAAAAACTACAACCAAGTAGATGAGTATTTTTTTTTTTTTTTTCATTTTTAGCAAAAACGGCAATGGCACAAAAATCAAGTTTTTGCCTCAGTTCGGAAAAATCGTTGATCCGGGGCTGAGTTTTGTATATAAAGTTGAGAACAATTTTGTCCCTGAATTATTAGACTCATAGGTTATGTAGTATGAATCTTCACTTTAATATTATACAATATACAGGGTGTCCCGGACCAGAGTGGAAGTATTTGAGGGGGTGGTTCTTGGGGTTATTCTAAGAAAAAAATTGTATGGGGGGGAAAGTTGTATCTCCCCTCGCTGAGGCAGGGGGGGCAGTTTCTGAAACATTGACTTTAAATGCAAAAAAAACATTAAAAATCAACGAAAACACATCTAATAATGTGCTATAGCTTTTTCGAATAATACTAATACTCCATTCTTGTATTTGGTTTTAAAATCAAGTTGTTACAGCGAATAGTTTTTGAGAAATTAAATTTGAAAGTCAAAATCCAAAAATATGGGGCCCTATTTCTCAATTACTTCCTCACTATATTAGTTAAATGTATTTAAAAAAGTGTTCGACGCATTTTTGAACGATACTTTTTCAGAAAATACCTACCCAGTAAATGGAAAATATTTAACAACTTCTCTTTTTGCAGCGTAAGAATGGCTAAACGGGAATAAGGGTTAGCCCGATTTTCTTTTATAAGTGAGTTATATTTTCCGAAAAATTCTGACTGTTCTGCTGATCATTTGGGATAAGCCCTCGTAGTTGAAAAAAGTCGGAAGCAACTAAAAATTGTTTTTTACTTGCGATTATAGGTTAGGTTAGGTTAGGTTGAAGTGGCTGTCAGTCATGAAAACTGACACACTTAGACCATAAGTTGGCCCATTGTGATACCACAAGAATCTGGGAAACCTTTTTCCCTACTCGATGAACCATTTGGAGCTTCTTATGAAGCGTAAAAGACTACCTATGTCAACATTTACTAAATCACTAGGATCATTGAAGTAGAAATCTCCAAGATGGAGTCTTCGCCTATGAGATAGAGCAGGACAAGTGCATAGAAGATGAGGAATCGATTCTACCTCTTCCTCGTCCATACAGCTTCTGCAAAAATCGTTAGAGAATACGCCAAGACGCGTTGCGTGCTTGCCTATAAGACAGTGTCCGGTTATGACACCTATCATGGAGCTAATGTGCAATCTGCTTAGAGATATCAAACATTTAGACCGCTTAAAATCCATTACTGGCCAGATTTGTTTTGTTGCCCAGCAAGTGGTGATATTGTTCCACCTAACGTTTGTTTTCTCTAAAGCATCTTGCTTCAGCATAAGTTTACATGTAGCGATGGGAATACCAATATCTGCCTTACTAGGTAGAAGAGGTAGAGTTGTTCCATATTTAGCGAGTTCGTCGGCCTTACAATTACCTGGAATGTCTCTATGCCCCGGCACCCACCACAGGTGAATGTTAAACTGCTGCGCCATCTCCAGCAGAGATGAACGACAATTAAGGGCTGTTAAAGAGTTGGTAGAGACCGATTCCAGAGATTTGATAGCTGCTTGACTATCCGAGAAGATGCGGATATCTGTAGTTGATAACACGTTTTCTTTCAGCCAAGATAAGGCTTCTTTGATCGCCATAAGTTCCGCCTGGAACACGCTACAATGATTAGGAAGACGGAAGGAGAGACTTAATTTTAGTCTTTCTGAGTACACACCACCACCCACCCCATCATCAGTTTTCGATCCGTCGGTGTAAATATGGATTGATTCATCTTCCAAGAGAGCCGTATCCTCCCAGAAAACTCTAGAAGGAATGCTGACTTGAAAGTTTTTGCCAAACTGAAGTTTTGGGATGGTGTAATCAGTACGACTTGTGATTGATCCGAATGAATTCAGAATGATGGAATGGCCAAAGTTGTTGTTGGTCCATTGTGAGGAAGCTTTAAGGCGAATGGCTGTATTTGCAGCCACTTGTTTGCTGAAAATATTGAGGGGTGTCAGATGGAGCAGAACGTCTAGAGCAGCGGAAGGTGTCGTACGAAGTGCTCCACTTATGCACAAACAAGCAGAGCGTTGGACTTTGCTCAATTTGTCGCAATTTACCGCTTTATCCAGAGCAGTCCACCATACTGTCACTCCGTAAGTGAGGATCGGTCTAATCACCGAAGTATATAGCCAGTGAGTGATTCGAGGTTGAAGGCCCCATTTGTTCCCAACGGCTTTTTTGCAAGAGAAAAGTGCCACTGTGGCTTTTTTGACTCTTTCTTGTATATTAGGTTTCCAACTTAACTTTTTGTCCAAAATAAGACCCAAATATTTTGCTTGATCAGTGAATGTTAGTGGAGTACCTTTGATAGAAGGAGGATCAATATGAGGGATTTTATATTTCCTTGAGAATAGAACAAGTTCTGTTTTATGAGGGTTGACACCCAGACCACACCGGTCAGCCCAGTTGGTAAGCTTATTTAAAGCATTTTGTAAGAGTTCTTTTAAGACAGTAGGATGCTTTCCTGATACGGCAATAGCAACATCGTCCGCATATGCAATCACTCTGTAACCCTCTGCTTCCAGGCATGTCAGCAGCTCATTTACTACCAAGTTCCAGAGAAGGGGAGATAGGACACCACCTTGCGGCGTACCTCTACTGACAGACCTTCTAGCGGAAAAGCTGCCCAGTTTTGAATTGATAACCCTGCTAGTCAGCATTTGATTAATCAATTCACCAAGCGTACCATCTACCTACAGGGATGTCAGAGCAGATGCGATCGCATATGTGTCGACATTGTTAAAAGCGCCCTCTATATCCAAGAAAGCGACCATGGTGTACTCTTTATGATGGAGGGAATATTCTATAGTTCGAACTAGAGTATGTAACGCAGTTTCAACCGATTTCCCTTTACAATAAGCGTGTTGAGCAGTAGACAAAAGTCGCGTGTCTATGCTTGTTCGCAGGTGGATATCGATCAATCTTTCAAAGATTTTAAGAAGGAATGATGATAGACTAATAGGTCTGAGATCTTTCGGGTTTACTTGGGAGCATTTGCCAGCTTTGGGTATAAACACAACCTTAACTTCTCTCCATAACAGGGGAATGTGGACCAGGTTTAAACAACTAGTAAGAATGATCTCCAGAATTGGCAGAATTAAATCAGAATTCATTTGGAGTTCAGCTGGTACTATGCCGTCGGGTCCTGCAGACTTGTATGGTTTGAAGCTGTTGAGCGCCCATTGCAGCTTTTCCCTAGTAACAAGACCTTGTGGATATCTTGGCTCATTATCTGACCTATTATGGTCGAAGCTATTAATATTTTTGGAGCTTCCAGGGAAATGAGTATCTAGTAGCAGGTTTAGCGATTCTTCGCAAGAGTTGGTCCATGAGCCATCAGCATTTTTCAAACAGCTAGGCATCACTGGATTTGAAGAGAGGATTTTTCTAAGCCTGGATGCCTCTGAAGTTTTTTCTATATTTCCACAGAAAATTCTCCAGGAGAATCTCTTAGACTTCCTCAAAGCTTTCTTATATAATTTAAGGGTTTCCTTATAGGATTCCCAATCCGACGCTACTCGGGTACTTTTAGCTCGATTAAAACATTTACGACAATCTTTCCTGAGCGGTTCAAGCCCTGAATCCCACCAATACGGCTTCTTTTTTCCCCTTACTTGAGTAAGTGGACAGGAAATAGCCATTGATTTGTTAAGGGCTAACGTGAGATCACTGACCTTGCTGTCAAGTTCAATTATATTTGAAGGAGGATTTAAAAGATCAGGTTTTAATAGACCTTTGAGTGTTATCCTATATTTAAGCCAATCGGTTTTTCGAGGGTTTCGAAATACCAGGCGGCTAGGAGGTTCATCATTTAGACTGAATTGGATGTACCTGTGATCAGAAAACGAGTGTTCATCAGATACTTTCCAATTCAAGATCTTGTGATGAATTGTATCTGAGACAAGAGTAATATCCAATACTTCTTGTCGGTTTTTAGTAATGAAGGTAGGTTCGTTTCCCACATTACTTACTATAAGGTTAGTACTTAAAATATAATCAAAAAGAGATTCACCTCTATCATGGATATCAGTACTTCCCCATACTGTATGATGGGAGTTAGCATCACTCCCAATAATGAGACATATCTTCTGTCGTTCTGCCTGTGCGATGATTCTCTCCAGTGTATAACCGGGGAGAGGGCCGAGATTGTCATGGCCCAGATACGCCGACACTAGCCAGTACGCACCATTGGCCGTTTCCAGTCTAGCAGTGGACCAGTGGTGATATCTCTATCGCTGAGATCAGGGAGTAAATATACGTTAGTGGTACTTTTAACTAGTATGCAAGATCTAGGTTCACCCTTACCAGATGCATACAGTAAGTAGTATCCAGGAGTTCTGAGTCCTTTAACCATGGATTTAACAATCCAGGGTTCCTGGATCAGAACAATATCCTCACCGTTTCTGGATAGACGGAGAAGAAGGGAGGCCGAAGCCTTAATAGAGTGTTGAAGGTTAATTTGGACTAATTGCAACATTTGGCTACAATCAGGCGGAATAGCCTCCTGTACGGTGTCGTTGCGTTCTTCCAAATCAGAAGATGAACTCAATAGCTCATTCTCACTCAATGGAACGAGGTTAAGGTAGTCTTCGGTCTCCATTTCGGTCAGACTGTCGACATTAGTAGGGGAAAACAGAAATTCGAGAGTCACTCTCGAGAGTTTTCTAGTGAAAGCACTTTCTGAAATGTAAATGCACATTTAAATATTTATCATAAAAAGGACTCAATCACCCTTTTAGTACAAATTTTGTTTATATATCTTAATAATTTTATACACAAATGTAGTTTATTATTTAAGCTTTTTCTAATCTTGTAGATCCGTGCATTTGAAGCAAAGTTTAATTTTTTAAAGAAATTAAATCGACGTATTTCAAAGATTTTATTTTTTTCTTTAATTAAAATCAATTTTAAGGTGGAAAATTTAGAAAAGTGCCCCTGCAACAAATTTGTAGTAGAGGGTCGGGGCAGTAACTTTTTGAAACATTATTTTTAAAAATTGCGAAATTTTTCATTCACATTTTTGTATTTTGAAAAGTGTAAATGAAATCGATTTGGTCTTAATCTTCACTCATTGAACTTGGTCGGCGGCCGACAAACAATCACTCATTGCTGCAACGCTGCGCAGAAAAATCGTGCACAGCTCTGGGCTGCATGCAGTTTTTGGAGTATGTCTGCTCCCATTAGAACCTAAAACATCTGCACGTGTGCTTAAGCCATTAAGATACGGCTCAGTTGGGAGAGGTGAGATACATCGGTTGTTTCATCAAAAAGTATTAAATAATTTCGTGAAAAATCAGGAAAATGAAAACGTGAAATCCTCTTTTGGCTGCCAAGAAAAAATTTTATAAACATATAATGAATTTTTTTTTTTTAATTACATTTTATTCAATTCATATTTTATTCTATCCTGCCCAGGGGGGGGCAATTGCACCCATTGCCCTCCCCCTGTATCCGCGCCTGCCTTCATCCGACCTAAGCTTGAGTACAACTCCCACATTTGGGCAGGTGCTCCTATAACTCACTTGAATCTCTTGCATAGAATCCAAAATAGAGCCTTAAATATTATAGCTGATTCAAAAATAACGCAATCAAAAACATCTTTGAAACACCGTCGTAGTGTTTCATGTCTCTTATTATTTGATCGCTATTTTTATAAACAGTGTTCTAGCGAAATAGCCAGTTGCATTCCTCCCCTAAAACAATTCAACAGTAATACTCGTTCTTTTGGGAATACTCCTCAGTTTACTCTTGAGCCCAACTTCGGACCTACTGTCAAATTCAGAGATTATTTCCTTAGCCACACATGTGGAATGCTTTACTAGGCTCCATTTTTCCCCCGTATTTTAATAATACAGTAGACGCTCGATTTAGTGGATCTCGAAATAGTGAACTATCCACTATAGTTAACACACAAAATTTTATAAAAAAAACTTTTTTTGTATAAAAATTTCGCGCAAGCATTTTACATAGTTTGAGAGCTCTGAGAAATTGTTTTGTTTTTTGTTTAAGCCTGAGAGAAAGCCTTGTTTAATGCCTAGTTAAAATTAAAAACATTCACATCGAACGAAATGTGCATTTTGGATCAAATTCGCCTATATAAAGCCTTAGAAAACTCCCGCTCGAAAAAGTGAACAATCTCGAAACAGTAAACAGGCCTTGTTTTTTATTACGAGCGTCTACTGTATTCAAAACTTCAAAACTAATGTGCATCGGTATCTCCTGTTAAATCCTTCCTCATTTTCTTACGCTCGTACTGTGTATATATATAACCGAATAATATGATGGTTTTTATATCTTTAAGTGACTTGATGAAGAAATCATCTTATACGCGTAGAGTACTAACATAACACGTTCAAAAATTAGCAGACTACTTCCATGTCAAATATGACAATTTATAATCTCTATCCATAGATGTGTTGATATAAATAAGTAAAAATGGTTTTCAGCAGAAAATGGTGAACACAGCACAAGTGATGGTTTGAAAGGAAGGTAATCTAACAAAAGCTATTGCTTAAAAGCATTTAAAATATTTATTCATATTACCCCAAACTTTACTCAAAAGGTATTGGTAGGTATAAGGTATGTTATAGTAATATTTCCGGTAACCTCTTGTTGAAGCTTTATTTCAACACAAAACCTCATTTTATATATGAACAATGAACATAGAGAAAACCTCAAAATGAAAAGGAAACAGTATTTCATCATATTCCTATATATTACAAAATTGCAAACCGATACCAAATAACTTTAGATATCTATTTTAAACACTTCCGCAAATAGAGGTATGTGTATTCTTCTTCTTATCTTTGAAGAGGTTCATCCTTACAACTTAGCCAAGCACAAATATGTTGTGGTTTTCTTCATTTTATGAATTTTTTAAAGCAATCTAAGGTTCTAAGGAACGAATTAAAATTTCAACAATGACAACACAAAGGCTTACGTTAAATGTTTTATCCTTTATTCAATATCTAATTGAGCTATGTGGGGTGGTGTAAAAATTGAATTCGTAAAACGTTAAACCCGACATAATTTTTTTTTAAATTTCTGTCGGGTTTGTAAAACAAACATGCCTTATATGTCAAAAATATCGTTTTTAAAGTGTTCATTTACTAAATTTCGTGGGTAAAATGCCGATAATATCGAATTCATCTGTCACTCTTAGGAGAAGAAACATTCTTCGACAGATATTTGGTCCTGTGATCGGTGCCGTGAAATAACGCCGAGCGAAATAAAGCCGAATGACGAAATTCGGCTTTATTTCACTTTACTTAAGTGAAATAACGCCAAATTTTAGTGTTCGGCTTTATTTCGCTGTGGCAAAGTGAAATGAAGCCGAATGTTAACTGAGAAATAAAGCCGAACCAAACAAATTCAAAGTTCGATTTTATTTCTAAGTTTCATTAATCCAGAGTCTATAAAAATACAAAAGAAACTTTGTATGCACCCAACCTCGCACCCACCCCAAATCTTATAGCGAGCCCAAGCAGGGGGGTTGCAGGGGGGCA
This sequence comes from Dasysyrphus tricinctus, assembly GCA_963921185.1. Lineage (NCBI taxonomy): Eukaryota > Metazoa > Arthropoda > Insecta > Diptera > Syrphidae > Dasysyrphus > Dasysyrphus tricinctus. Next base: position 112,265,603 of record OY992533.1, read on the forward strand.
GCATGCCCCCCCATACATACCTCACTGTTTATTCGCGAATTTTAAACTTTAACAAACCAAATAAAGGAGAGGATTTATTAGGTTTGTGAAATTTTAAAATTCGTGAATAAACAGTGAGGTATGTTTGGGGGGGCATGCTGCCCCCCTGCAACCCCCCTGCTTGGGCTCATTATAGGATTTGGGGTGGGTGCGAGGTTGGTGTATGTAAAGTTTCTTTTGCATTTAAAGATCTGGAAATTTCTTAACTAATTAAATATGTAAATCCTTTTGAAAAGTGAAATAACACCGAATCGGCATTATTTCACTTTTCAAAGCGAAATAAGGCCGAACGATAAAATTCGGCGTTATTTCACTTAAGTAAAGTGAAATAAAGCCGAATTTCGACATTCGGCTTTATTTCGCTCGGCGTTATTTCACGGCACCCCTGTGATCAAGGAGGGCAAATGGAGGAGGATATACAACTTTGAACTCTATGAGCTGTATCAAGATGTGGATGAAGTCCAGACCACATCGAGTGAATGGACAATGCTCCAGTCAAGAGAGTCTTTGAAACCCACTCCCAGCTTCCAGGTTAGAGAGAACAAAGAAGACTGAACCTCCACTCCGATTTAAAGACCAAGCCATCGCGGACGGATGCCAGTAATGATGGTCTCTGGAAAGCAGCGTGCTCGAGATCGTAGGGTATGGAAGGCTTTCATATCTGGTTTCAACTTTTCATATAGATTGGTAGCCGGATAAATAAGCTAAGTGATCTCATGTATAAATATGAAACCGGAATAATCTCAGAATGGAAAACTGAGTTTTTTCGAATTGTTACTCTTGACCCTAAGTGAAATTTTATTCGGATGCAACTCGAAACCGTAATCGCAATAGATTTTTATATTTCTGAAGAACATACATAGATACTGTTTCTGAAAGCAAGAAAAAAAAAATTTTAAATGCGATGCGCAAACAAATGCAGTCAAAGTTTTAAAGCTTAAAGTTTTTGTTTTGATTTTTACTAAAAATATCCCGATAACCTCTTTGTTGAAACTAAAGTGTAATTTCATGGTCAATTAACTAACAATGTTAAATCGAATTTTACAACCTTGGATATAGTTAAAAACTTTTAATTGCCTTACATTGCATACTTTAAACAACTGAACTGAATCAAAGCCAAAGGTTACATGAATGCGATTATTTGTGGTTCAAGAGACTGGCTATTTTCGAATTTCATGCTAGCTTCATCTAAGTTAAAGCATTTTCATATTAACCTAAAAATTAAGGAACTCTGGTTGGAATCCAATAATAAAATTTTGTAAAATAACCTTAAACTTTAAAGCAAAACCAATGAGCTCATCACTGGGAGTAAAAGGAGGTGTAGTTTTCGTTAACACAGAAACTAAACAAAATTGCGTACATAACCAATGCTTTTGTGTAGGATGGTCTAGGTAAATTAGTAATAACTTGGTATTGATTTTAGAAGCTACATGACAGAAGGTACATTTTCTTTTTAGATAACTACATGCTCTGAAGCTTTCTTCCAAGGACATAGACTTTATCTAAGTTATTTTTATACTAAAAGGCTACAAGAGTGATTTATTGGAAACAGACATTAGAAGTCTCGTACTCTTTGTTAGATTTTTTGTATGGTTTAACAAGTATAAGTACGGTAATAACTTTTTCAACGTACCTTTGTCTAAACTCACCTTTTCTAAATAGGTTTATGTTTGTTTATATTATAACAAACAGAGGTACCTAGTAGATAAGGTCTGCATGAATGTATTCATTTGCTCCTTCTTACTTCAGTGTACACAATTCATTGCAATTTTTCAACACAGTATACAGTGAAGTGAAGAACCCACTCTAGAAGAAGCAGTTAGTGTATTCAATTCGATCACCTGATTTCAAACTGAGTACATACACTGTTTTCATGTACTGTACAATGTACTGAGGGAAATACACTGAGTACACTGAGTCCACCGAGTGGATTAAATTAACCGATTTCAGTGTCTTCTTGGTTTCTAGCTTTGTTGAAAGCAGGCGCGGATACAGGGGGGCAATGGGTGCAATTGCCCCCCCCCCCCTCCCCTGGGCAAGAACGAACGAAGCATAAAACATGAATTTAATAGAATGTAATCAAAAAAAGGTTATTTCGTTACGTTTATAAATTTTTATCTTGGCAGCACAGCCTTGCAGCAATGAGTGGTTGTGCGTTGGCCAATTGCTGGCCAAGTTCAGTTAAGAAAAGTTCCGCTATGCATAAATAGCCTTCAAATCGACCGGGTGGAAAGCTTATAACTTCGTTTTTAGATCTCCGATTTTCAAAGTTAAGGTCTTTAATTAGAAGATAAATGTCCGGCTACATTACTGTATAATATTTTATGAGAAAAGTCAATTTATTTCATACTAGGGAGCAGGGTGAATCCAAATCGATTTGATTTTCGATTGTGAAAAATTTCACAATTTGAAAAATAATGTTTTAAAAAGTTATTGCTCCAACTCCAACCCTACTCAACTATTTTTTTAGTGGGTTTAAATAGTTAATTTTAACGGGGAGGTGGCAGGGGCACCTTAAACTTGATTGTAATTTAAGAAAAAAATAAATATTTAAAATACGTCGATTTAATTAGCTTCAAAAATTTCTAACTTTGCTTCAAATGCTCGGATCTACAGGATAAAGAGAATTAAAGTTAAAATAATAAACTTCATTTGTGTATAAAAGTTATTGAGAAATACCAAAAAAGTTCATACTAAAAAGATCATAGAGTTCATTTTATGATACCTAAATATATAAATGTGCAATTCCATTGAGGGAGTACTTTCACTAGAAAACTCTCGAGAGCGATATTCGTCTTCCCCTCTGGTGAGCTTATTTCATGTCTGTATCTTTGTCCACATTCGAGTTTTACTCTCGACAACTGCTTCAAAGTTGCTCGCCGTCTTTTTACTCTGAAATGGATGCGCACCTTAAGAGTATGCACATGTGCACATGCGTGCAGACGTGCTGCACATCTATTAGCCATAAGATACGTTTTTAATGTATGTAAGTATTCGTGAGGATTAAGACTAGGAACGCACCTGTGATTTTTGTCGCACGACTATTTAGTCGCAAAAATAGAACACATGAGCCACAACATTTATTAGCGCACATGCAACTAAGAAATTGTATTGAAGTTGCGACCGTTTTCTTAGTCGCGGCGACAGAAAATCGCAAGTGCGTTTCCAGCCTTAGTCACTTTCGTGGAAGCGTTTCAGGAATTTTGTGTTCCATATTATTAAACTGGCGAAAAGTATGAATTCAACGAAGAAGATTGGAGAGAAACCAGGAAATGACTACAGAACTCAAGCCTGATTCTCAATGCGACGAGGAAACGAGACGTGAGTGTGAAGAGATCCCGTCGTTGCTGTCAAACGAATTTCAAACAATGAAAGTATATGAGGATATACACAATGAAGCGTTTCTCGTCGTCACGTCCCGCCAAGAATTCGAAAAATTGAAAAAAAGCCGCGACGAGACGACGATTTTATTTTTTGACAAGTTATTTACGTAATGGAAGTATTTTTTTAAAGAAAAAATACGATAATTTGAAATTAAAAGATCAAGTAATTCCTAATCTGTTTACTCTAAAGCTTTTTTGGATAATTTTTATCATTTTTTATTTTTAGCAAAAGAGTTTTCGTTGGAAAGAATCTCGCCGCATTGTGAATTGGGAAATGATTTTATAACTAGAAAAAGATGACAGCGAATCATGTCACGCTCTCGTCTCGTTTTCCCATCGCATTGTGAATCAGGCTTCACTGCCGAAGAGAAGTTGGATGGAAGTTTTACACCTAGGGATATTAATTTTTGGTCGTTTTTGAAAACGTCAAGTTAACGTCAATTCGATTGTCAAATTGTCTTAATTTTTTGGCGTAAATATTGCTATCGTATCGAACTGCATGAGTCTGGCAACTTTGCAATCGATGGTTTGAGCTAGTATGAAACATTTTTATACAAACTTAACGAAGGCTAAGTATATTGTAAATGAAATGTATTGTATAACCAAAGTAAGTCACAATCGATGGCTGAACCGAGAAAGTCGGACGAAAAGGTTTAATAAAAAGTGCCTTTTCTTTTTATTTCCTGCTATAATCATTGTTTTATTTCAATGTCGGAAAGTTTGGTTTTGTACCAATGAACGAACGATGAGCAAACGATACGTTTCATCTCGGTTTTGATCTAAATATTTAAGTATAGTTAAAATACAGCTTGTCAAATTAATGCAATGGTTTTGTTTTGCACAAAATCAATCGTCTTTCAATTTTCTTGCAAACGCCAGCTCGATTTTGTTTACTGCATAATTGCACCACACATGACATTTTCGAACATGTGACAAACTGCATTATCGAACATAATGCTTATGCAGTATAACTTGTATGCAGTTTGCGTGTGAGAATATTCTGCAAACTACATATTTGATGCTGATAACCTTCTCGAAAACGACCTTTTACTGGCAAGGTTGTCCCAGCTAAAAGAAGAGGATGGAAATTCCACTCGAACTCGAACGTCATGTGTCTGAATAGGAACATACCAATGTGCCATTATGGTTTCCGAGCATAATTGTGGAGTAACGCAGATCCAGAGGGAACTCAAAAGCGCTGACAAGACCATGCTATAGCTAACAATTGAACTGCAAAACTTAATTTCACAAAGTTCAAAGTACCCGCTGTTCGAGACACTGATGTGGAAGTTATGCAAGACTTAATTGCTTTCTTCAAATTTCAAACTCATCAACTCACATTGCTTTGTAAGACCAAGCGTGTAGAGCAGTATGAAGTGTACTCAAATTTCCTGTAGATCTCATCAAGATTTTGGAAACGCACGAACCTCTATAGCTATACCTACATACCTCTTAAGAGTTCAAATAATTACTGAACATTAAGCTAAAATACATATTTCTTCTATGAACAAAAAAATTATGTATTGCATTCATATTGTTCTATCCATTCTGTTCAATAAAAATGAAAAAAATCGTATCCTAGTTCGTAACAGCCATAACTATGTACATTACATAGATTTTATATATACCTACTTGTTTGAATTATTGTAAGAATTGCTTTTACCTCTTTTCTTATTTTTTTTCTTAAAATAGTGTTGAATGCTTTGCAATATAAATTGATGAAAAGGATTTTATAAAAGGCACGTTTCTGTAACTAAGGAAATGTGTGCGTTTATCCCCGGAAATAGATTTAATGGGGAATTATGAAACCCGGAAATAAAACCTTATTCCCTTTTACCATAATACATATAACAAATCGAATACAATAGAAGAAAAGGGATGATCCGTTTCAACAAATGTAAGTTTTTGCCAGAGAAACTTTATAGAAACATACATACATAGTATATATTAAGATTTAATTTTCAAATGTGTACCTAAATGAAAATACATAGGAACTGATAGATTTATAAACCTTTATAAGTACATATTAAGTTATAACTATGAGATAACAACAATGGATTTTGAAAATATCTACCTACAAAGATAAATATGTACCACATGTACATAAATATCTTCTTAAACTTCTACTTTAGCTATAGATATTTTATTTTTGAATGAATGAACGAATTAAAGTAAAGAATTAAAGTAACGAATTGAAGTAACAAATTAAACAAATTAAAGAAACTGACAGACAATCAAAATTATGGAGCACTTCCCGATACCGAAGAACCTTGAAATTTTGCCCAACAATAGGTCACGTAGTGCATACAAAGAAAACATCGAAAATTTGGTATTTTCCTTTCAGACGCCGCCACCCACTTTCTCAAAAGTTCTTATAAACTATATTGAGCACTTCCTATTGTTGTTCAACGATGAAAATTGGTAAAGCGGGAGGGTTTGATGTACATACAAAAATAAAAGTCGGAAATTTATAATTTTCAGCTCAAGGGGCGTTGCATCCACCCACTTTTCAAAAATAGTTATCAATTATATAATGCATTCCCGGTTGTAGATCAATGGAAATTGGTAGAACGGTATGACTTGATGATCATACAAAGAGTAAAATAAAAATTGAGATTTTAATTTCAGGGGACGATCCACCCACTTTCTCAGAATTGCTATTATTCATATGGAGCACTTTCGGTTGTAGTATAGAATTATGAAGCTTTGTAGAGTGGTAGGGCTTGATTTTCACCTTGCAAAATAAAATCTTTGCAAAAAGGAGTGAAATCACAACAAAAACATAAATGTTAAAAAAAGAGCCAATTTCTTAGGTATATGTACAAGAAACCTGTCCGTAGTCAAAATTCCTAGAGCCGGAACCCATCGTTGATAATATCTCAAGTAGCACAAATTTCAAAAATACAGCAAAATATTTGAGGTATTTTTGAACCTTCGTGATTATGCATTTTGAATATGAAAAATATTATGCCACTTTTCAGTGCAATTTTAAGACATTTATTTTATTTTATTTTATTTTATACGTTTAGGTACGTTCGTTTACGTTTGTATGTTCCCTTATGTTTTTTTCATTCACTCTCAAGAATCTATATAATATTATCGCAAAATGCAGATGGGCTTTCAAAGAAATCCAATCAGAATACAGTAGTGTGGCCGATGGTATGCAAAATTGGGAAAAATAGATTTATTCAAATGGACCAAAATGACCAAATGAAAATCAATTTTAATAAAGGTATTAATTTATTGTATTATTGTAGACTACCCAATACAGGTTTTTATTTCAAATTTTACTAGCCTGGGGGCCGATTCTGGTTCTGTGAAAAAATGAAACGAACAATTGTTCACGCTTTCACACTAATTCCGATTCCCGTTCTGTGAAAATGTGCAACCAAACATCAAAAACTTTCATTATGAATAATTTGCTTTCACGCCGTCATTTGGAAGCGAATATCCAAAATGAAAGCGTGAATACGAACAAGCAATGACAAATTCAATCATATCTCTCTCTCTGTCAAATCCATACAGAAAAAAGTGTTCCTATCTCACGCATTTCTCTGTTCTCTTCAAAAACACAAGTAAATTGAGAGAATCGTGCAGTTTTCAGGAGAAATGGTAAGGTGGTTCTAGCATCGATAATATAGTTTTCATTCACAGAACCAGAATCGCTTATTTGTGGCAAATGAATCGAAAAAGTGAAAGCAATGGTTGGCAGCGAATGTGAAAACGATTTATTCGATTCACTTTTTCACAGAACCAGAATTGGCCCCCTGGGCTTAGAAGTTAAAGTACCTTCTCTAAACGTTTGCTTTTGAAAAGTGTATTTAGGTAGTTATTACTGATATTTTACAAGAGCACTTTGCTATTGTTAGTTTTAGGTGTTATTTTTCCAACACAAAATATAATAACTAATCTGAATTTTTGTTGACTTTCTTAATGGCTTTTTTCACAATGTCTGAGTAAAGTTCCGTTCTGACTAGACTAGGAAAAGGGTAGAGTCGGCATCCTCCGACACCTTAAGAGTAAGTATGGAAAGGATACATTTTTTTTTTTTTTTTCAAAAATTAAAAAAAATTTTACCAAAGTCATTACTTTATCAACCTATTGACGGAGTTTAAGATTTTTTAAAAATTGTTATCTATTTTCTTAGTTTAAAAAAAAAAATGTAGAAAAGTATCGAATGTTTTCCAACACGGGGCACCTACAACAGGGGCTGGGGGCACCTCCAACAAGGGCTGAGGAAACTAGGTCAGAACTTCAATTCAATGAAATTTTATATTTTAGAAAATTATATTTCATGGCACTCCAAAATATTTTTCCTACTAAGCATACTTAGACCATTTTTTTTCAGAATTCTTAAAGATATTTTCGTCAAAATAGCCATGGGTGTCGGAGAATATAGTTCAAAACTTTACTCAGAGGTTGTACACAGTAAGCCGTATAAAAGTTAAACAATAAATGCAAAAGTGGATAAAACGGTTCTGTCGGTGTGTTTGGTAAAAGCATGAGCTTGGTTAAATAGTTACAAAAATCGTTGAAGCCGTTTTCGATAAAACAAGATATAATCAAAAGTAGGGTATAGATTTCATAAAATCACTTCCTCCAGCTACAAAGAACTAAGTCTGAAGATTTAATCCAAATCTATGGTTTCAGAGCTGCCAAGTATAGTATAAGAAAAATGGGTGTGCCAGTGCCAGTGGGTTGTTATAATGAAAACTCTGTGGCCACAAGCAATAACCGCTTAAGTCTGAAAACTAACTTTTTGGGAAAAGCACTTTTAACTTTCAATTTGAGATTTGAAAAAATTCCAAACATCTATGTTACAAATTGATACATATTTTTAAAATATAGTTTTAATATTAGTAAATAAACATTTTTTTGTTTATAAATAAACTTATTTGCAACAGTTATTGCCAAAAACGTGTTTTAAGCTGTTATTGCTTTTATAAATAATTTACATCTCATTAACTTACATCACTTAAGCGGTTATTGCAAATCAAAATTTAAGTTCACTGGCAACTTATAACGATGTAAGCTGTTTTTACAAATTTAATTTCTTATGTTTTTCATATGTAAGCTATTTTTGTAGAGAGAATATTGAAATATTTTTGTAGTAATGATACAAAATTGGTTTGTTTTTTGTTGTAAACAGGAACAAAAAATATGTTACGTATTGCTAAAAAGAGTTTTATCATCGATTTTCATAGGAAGTAACGGCATCTTAATCAACTTCAATACATAAATTAACTGACATAAATGCGTGCATACCACGTTTGGGCATATTAAAGGCAAAGGGCGTACGCAAGCGGGGGTAGGGAGGGGCACTTGCCCCCCTAATCAAGATATTTTTATTACATTTCATCCAATTTGTTTTCTGTTGAATCTTAAAGCTAGATTTCTTTGCTAATACTAATTTTTGAATGATTTTCGCTCCCCTCCCTGACCGACATCATGCGCTCTCCCTTGATTAAAAGCTCAGGCTATTTTATGTACATCTAGATTCATTTGATAGTGTATTCTTCCAGTTTTTGGCTGCTGTATTTTGCCAATTTATTTTTGCAACACAATTTTCCTTGAATCTGCATTTTTCGATGGTTTTGATTTCTGAAATGTTCAGAAGTCGAAAAAGACTTGAGGAATCATTTCTCTTTGCTTAATTAAGGTTTTTAACTCTAACAACCCGACAAAATAGAGCCAGTCGATGATAATATATCTATTCTATTATTTTTCTCCTTCTACGACTGCATAATGTTGATTCTTAGAACTTATGTTCTATTATTTAAATGGAAAAGCTAGCGTTCGGTAAGACAAAAAAGCAGCTCACAATTGAGCTTGTCTTCCAATTTTAAAGAAAAACAAAAAGATATAATTTCCACAGATGTACCAACCATAATACAAGTAGCTATCCCTCAACGACAGATATTGTGTTAAAGTATTTGCAAGTACCTTGTATCAATAGCAAAAAATCGCTTTCTTAGACTGGAAAGTTATTTGTAAGGGCTTTCACACTATCCGAATCACTCCCAGATATTTTTCCAGCAGAAATACTCAGGTACCAACTAGCGATCAGTTTGTGAGAATTTCTTATATGAAGCTATAATTGTAACTTCTTTTTCATAAGTGATCTTAGAAAACAAAGAAAAAGAGTGGATCTGACGAACAAAATGTTCTCACGAATTCTTTGAAACTATTCGTTAGAAGCGGATGTATGAATTGGATTTCCAATAAACTTTTGAATAAAATCTATTGATCTATTGTGACAATTCCATTCACCTTCTTTCGAACCAAACGCATACACTATAAATGCTTTCATAGTTACTAGCAGCAGAATTGTCCATGAGATTACGCATCCACTGTAGCCATAGCCAGAGGCACTTTTGGTTTTATATTCAGGTTTCTGTCCCATTCCCATCTGAAATCTGCACTAGGTAGTCATCAGGATAATCTAAGTTGAAATTAATTTCTGAAACCTTGATATTATTAGAATCCATCAGATGGCCTGAAATTTGGACAAAATCATCTTAATTGAAGTTAACCAAGTGTGGTTCTGGACTAACATTGCCACCAAACATTTGAAAAGAATATTTAGATTTGTTGTATATTGTTGTTTTGAATATCAATTCATATGAGATATGTCGATAAAAATTTTCTTTAATTATTTTCTTTTGTTTAACAATAAGTGACTGTCCCCTTTTTCTAGATATCTTAAAACATCAGTACCTCGTGGCATAATGGTTAGTGCGTTGGACTGTCTTGCCGAAGGTGTGGGTTCGATTCCCACCCGTGCAACCTAAAAACAGAAATCTGTTATCCGAGGTACTGCCTCTTGCGAGGAATTGACAAATCCTCCAAATCATCTAGCCGTTCGGACTAGGCAAAAAACTGTAGTTCCCCTCCATTGAGGGATCTACAGAGTTGTAAGTCACAGGCCCTGGTTCTCCACGAGCTGTTGCGACACCCAATTTTTAACTTTAATACAAATTGTAACCTGTTTTAAAATTTAAAAAAAAAAAATCAAATTTATGATTCACCATTTTGAGAACATGTAACTTATACTAATTTATAAATTTTTGTTTGAGGTAGTCAAAATTTGTTTTAAATTCTTCAATATTATAATCTGCCACTTTACTATTTCCCTTCAAAAAACACTTAAGTGCATTGAAAATTCCTTCATGCATTCGAGATAACAGCTTATGTCCATTTAATTCTCTGTATGTGAGAATTTTCAATTTGCAATAGTAGCTTAAGTAACATAAGATTTCTCAAAATACAAACAAAAATTTGCAAAAATGACTTAATTAATTTTAGTATCGATGAAAATATCTTTTTCGTTTTGCAATAAGCGCTTAAATCGGAATAAGTTGTTTTTGACTCTTATATACATTTATGTGTTTGGAGGGTTTTTCAATTTAGAAAATCAGCTTATGTCAATATAAGCCGTTATTTTAAACTGCATTATATTTTTTGTGAATTCTTATTTGAGTTAAGCGTTTATTGCATATGTTGCTTAGTGTGAAAATGACTTAAGCGGTTTTTTCATGTTGGTTTTATTTTATGAAAAAAGTGGTTAAATTACAGGGGATTTTTTTCAAAAGTGCAATGAAGCATGGAGAACATGATGAAACAAAAAACTGACTTTTGTCTTAAATCGACTTAAGCGGTTATTGCTTGTGGCCACAGAACTATTGTGCCTTAACCTTCTCTCTAGAGAAAAAAACTGTGAAAATTTCATCGAAATCGTTTGAGCCATTTCCGAGAAACCAATTAGAAGAATAATTAATTGTTTGAAATAAATTAATAATTTTATTTAAAAATCTATTTTTTTTTGCCGAAACCTAACAATAACAATGAGAGTATCAGTAAATTTCGGCCCAAAAAGTACGGTATCGGCTTGGTATCGTTCCAGATGCGTTTAAGCTGGTATCGTCTCAGTATCGTTTCAGTTTCCGCTACCGATACCAAACGGTACCGAAACTCTTCTGGTATCGTAGTTTAGCTAGCCCTAGTCAATTTGAGTTTCCTTGCGATTGAAATGAAATATGTAGTACTAAAAAAGTTTTAAAATTCGTGATTTTATCTCGAATGTATTCGGGATTTTTAGCATTTGGGATTTTGGCATTGGGTATTTTGGGCATTCGGGATTCTCTTTTTTGCAATTCTAGATTTTGTACCCACCTCTTGATGGTGTGATTGGTGTTTAAAAATACCGAGATATGAGTATAAGAAGCAACTATACAAAATTTCAGGTTCGTTTGAATTGATGCCAACTTTTATGGCATTTGGCCCCACTGTGCAGCGGTTTTTTTTTGTATTAGGTACAGCAATTTAAAAAAAAAAGTTGTAAATTTGTCTCAAATATCTTTTTTTTCTACACATATTGAAGAAACACAAAATTGGTAAAAATATCAAGACAGATCAACTAACAGATTTGAAAAAAAAAATCCTGAAAATTTTTGAAAAAGTTTTTTGGTTCAAATGATATTAGCTTCGGACTAATTTTACTCTACACACTACATACATAGTTCACCATTGAAAACTAATAAATTTGTAAAAAAAAATATAATGGTCAAACATCTACAGCATTGAATAAATACAAATAGAAGTGACACCGCATTACTCAAAGCGATACTAGAAGGTGTTGGCCAATAGAAACAAATAAATAGAAATTATGAAACTTTTGCGTACGCAAACCAATTCTCAAAGGGATATTTATTTATTTAATATTTCCTTTATTACTGGTTTCCATGACGATTATGGGTCAATTTATTATTTTGTATTTAAATTTTGTTTACAATTTGTGTTATAAGGTATGTTGGTATTGGTTGTTTTTGTTTTTTTTGTTGCCATGACTATGATTTTTCAAGCTAAGCAGAAGATTTTATTTTTCTTATTGAAATAGAGAACAAAATTATTTGAGGATAGTCTTATTATTATTTCATAATGTGTTTAGATAAAAAAAAATATATGTGGGAAGCTTAGAGACTTATTGATTTTGATTATTTATGCAGGGTGGAGGGTTCATTTTCGTTTAGTTTCTTGTATTATTTCTGCGAAAAATAGTTTTTGCTCTTAGATTTTAATAAGGGATGTAGCGACATATGTACTGTACATACGCATGTACTGGCTCAGTAGAGTAAGTCATATTTTAAACAAGATAAACACTTTGTTTTTGAAATCGTTTTGTCACCTTTCGGAAGCTAAAGTGAGTGGCTTCAACCATGAGAAGTGCAACAGGTCCATTGCTAGGACATTACTTATAACATCTTGCTCAGAAGCTCTTATTGATGTCTTAATGTCATTATGTTTCTCCTCTGTAGGAGTATCCACGCATATGAAGCTTTAGTTGGTGAATTCAGACCTGAAGCGATTTATCATGAAGCATCGACAGATCCACACCTAGATAGACGTTGGTTTTGGTCTTGATAACAGTCGATACACTGTGTTCAAAAATCAGTCTTTGATAAATGCTTAAATGTTATTCTGTCATTATTTTGTCGTAAAATAAAATTCGATCGAGCTGTTGAATAAAAACCAAATCACTTTCTTTTCCACGATGACGGCCTACTCCTTACCCCGGGCAGGCAACCTACAAACTTGGTTTTATATTGAGAAGATATAGCCAAACACAATTCGTACAAAAAACTTTGCCCATCGATTAATGAAATTTTAATACATTTTTTGGCAAAATTAGCTTCACCATGAAGTTCTTGCACGATTTTCTCTGAATCTATTAATTGTATGAAAAAAATATGTTTATCTTTTTCGTGTAAGATTACATAAGCTACACATTTATTAAAAAAAAAACTGCTAGTTTTCGTGAAATAAAGAAACCTTTGAATTTTACTCCCCCTCCTAAAAAATTAAACCCCGGCCCAAATCTACGGAACTTTTAAGGAAATGCTGAAGACGTCAAAACAAAGCTCTCCACCGAATTTCAGCTTTGACGGAATTTTTTCGAAGTTTTGCCATTTGTTTGTATTATTTTCCTAGACTATTCCTTTTTCTCTCTAAGAAATCCTTAATTAAAATGTATGAATTTAGCGTACTTTCATACTATCTGGTTTAAGACGAAAGCTAACAACTAATTAATGATTTTCTCAAAGATGAATGAAGGTATTTGGAAGAATCAAAAAGAATTTCGAAGCAAAATGTTCATACTTTAGAATGATCATAAACATTAATTCGAAAAAAGAAATTACCGCGAGTTTTTTTTTAAAACAATTTGCATCAAAACGCATTCCTTTTTTATGTTTAGATTTGAATATCTTAAAAACGTGACGTGCTAGAGCAATTTCTAGGCCAGATTCGAAATCAGCGCATCAAAAACCACCAAAAAAGGTATACCTATCTTGGTTCATGTTAAAGACAAAAATTCAAATATTGTCACGCAAAGTAGTAAATTAGTGTTTTCTAGTGGTTTTTCGGAAACAGTAAAAACACGTCAATTTTCAACTAGCGCTTGAGTCCAAATGGGTTGCCGCAGAACAAAAACCTAAAACAGAGATTTTTTGGAAATAGTTTATGCTTTTGTTATGCATAAGCATGATAGTAAATTTCGTTTTTAATTAGTCTGCATTTTGAATGTTTATTCTTCATCATAAAGTTTCTTTGTTCAAATCATCGCTATAGAGCCATTGTCTAAAAGTCTCTTGTCTGTTGACTTCGTACTTCGATTGGTATATGTTGCATAGTAACACTATACTTTTCAAATGTTGTTTCAATTTTGTTTATATTTCAAGTAGAGACCAAAACGTCTCATCATTAAATTCATTTTGATTTAAGACAGAATGTTTATGCATACCACATCACTTTTTTATCTCGTTTAAGCATCCAATATGAATTTCATATTTGATGCATTTGTTTATCTATACGTACATATGTATAAGAGTAAATCTGTGGTTGATATTTCCACATTTAATTTTTGTAAGTTAGTCTTAAGTAAAACTCCAAACAATAAAGATACCTCTTTATTTAATAAAACGAAGCTCGACAAATCTTTTATTTCGCGGCATAACACTTTCAATTGCTCTCTGATGTAATTCACGAATAATGGATAGTTTTCAAGCCATAAGTAAAAACCTCCCAAAAAATCCACTTTTGCATCATTTTTTGCATTTTTGTCCACGTTGCGTCACGAAATTTTATTCGAAAACCTCAGATTCCGATTCAGCACCCTCGAAACCATAAAGCAGGGAACAAATCAAAACTTCTCCACTATTTAAATAAATAAAATAAATGCTAAAAACACAATATGACTGGACTAAATCGCAATGTAACGAAAACGATGGATTTTGAACGATAATCGTAATTCGTTATACGGGCCCTGCATTGGGATTGGTCTAATCATCTGGCCTCAGTGCCACGGTGTGTTGTGTATCGGCTTTTGAATCACTTGATTCATGGATCTCTCCCAGATTACGGCAAAGGGCTTTTCAATAAATATGAGCAAAACGAAATACTCGTTAAATAGCTATAACTCCATGCTAAACAGCTTGGTGGTAACACACACAGGTTGTTGTTTTTCATTCAAAATTATTCGAAGTTCAGCCAAATTTATTAAAAGTGGTAATGGTTCTGAAAGAGTTATAACTAAAATAAGAATTATCCTGATATATATTACTGAGCTAGTAACAGTTCCGACATTTTGTTGAAATTAATTAACTTAATACAAAGTTCGAAACGATTTTACTTGCTCAGTAGTTGTTGTATTAATTTTGAGATCTCCTCTCTTTTTATGGCCATAACATCTTAGAATTACATTATTTCAATTATTATTTAGTTAATCAAAAAAATTATGTCAGTCTCAAACAAAGTAAAAGTTTTCTAAAAATTATAAGTTGTTGCTAATCAAAACCTTATAACTCTATAAGATAATCTCCATCAGGTTTGTCTAGTAATAATGCGTAAACTACATCTATGAATATGCCCCAATAAGTTTTTAATTTCGTTTTCAACCGCGTGCCGGTACCTATTTGATTATTTTGTGTAAACAACACGTCTGTACCGTCACTGATGTCATAAACAAAATTGTAATATAAGTAGGTAGTACAAGAACTTAGTCTGTTATATCTCTTTTTTTCAGTTCCTCGATTTTCGATTCAATCGATATCAAAACGCACGTACCAGACCCCTATATTCATATTTTGGTGTTGCATTCCACAGCCAAAGTAGCTGTTACTAGAAGCGCTCAAAGTAAATGACGGTAATATTTTTATTTTTAGTTCTTATACTTACATCTTAACATCTACTTAATTATTTATTCAAAAGCCTTGATAGACCTTAAACTTGAATATGAATATTAAAAATAGCTTTTTATGGCCTTTAGTTCAAAAAATGGCGTTTTATCCGGCTTACTCACTTGGGCTCATCAGTGACATAGTGCCGGCCTTTGTCATACGCAATTTGTATTAACAAGATTAGAGTTCCTAATCATTAAGCTGGAAGTTTCTTTGTCCGGGGCCGGGCATAGCTCCTATAAGGTTTTTTTACTATACGAATTCTATATAGTACTACTGAAATAAATCAGCCAAGTAGGACTAAACATTAAGGATTGGACTTGTTGAATTATTTTTTTCAGTAGTATATAGAAGTTGCATTATGTATACAAAAACCTTCTTATCTTTAAAATATTCATCATAAAATCGAACGATTTTCTAAAAATTAATTAAAAGTTTTTGGCGTTTGGAAATTCTGTGTACCAACCTATATTATTCTCCAATGCCTATCTCAAAAAAGTGGTACTAGAATATAGCTTATTTTATCTCCTGCATATTGAGAACTTTATCCAAATGATCAGATCAATTGAACTCAAGTTGAATACCTCAGCAATGCTATGCAGATTTCGTATCAAGAAAATCAGTAAATTTATTATTTATATACTAAGCTTTGAAAAAAAGTTTAAATTGAAAAGGCAACGAAAATCATTCAAAACTACAAATTCTAAAGAAAATTTAAATTTCATATTAGAACACAACTAACATCCGAAGCAGACACTACAATCGTCCTGACACCCATCGTTTCCATAGCAATTCATTATAAACAAAAATAACAAACAATGCTATTATTGAAAAATTCCTTTTCGAATACACCAACTTTTTATAATTAAGGAAATTAATTTTATGTTATACACCAACCTTATCATAATATTTAAAGCGAAAGCAGAGCTACTAGAAAATGATGCGGACATTTTGCCCGGTGTCACCTTCTATTTATATTTATTCAATGATCTACAGTAAGCAACGAAGAGATTTGGAAAATATTTATCGTTTCAGATACATATGTTGAAAAAAAAAACATATTATTTTCGATTCCAGGATTATTTTATTCTTAACACAATGGCGTTGTTAACAGCTGAAAGGGTTTTTAAAAATACAGAATTCATAGTTTTTAAAAGCAACACCAATGTAATATGTTAGCAAATACTAAAAAAATTGAAAAAAGTTTTTCGGTTCGAAAATTTTGAGAACAAACAATGTAGCGACTCCAGATTATATTAATAATTCTGCCAGTTAATGCCGTAATTAAGGCTTGAAAAGGTTTGTACAAAATTAAAATTAAATAAAAAATACTTTTGCTTAACAAAAAAGCTACAAACAATATTGATGATGATGATGATGAGGTTCCGTTGGCACCAATGGGAAGTTACCAATGTGGGAAGTTACCAGTATGGGCCGTTCCAGCCTCTTTTTTTGTATCGCTTAATATAGGTACTAAGCATTGGTAACACCAATCTTGACGGACTTTGTAAATAGATCATTTCCATTAATTTGTACGCAGGACGTCGCTTGTTCTAATTCTAAGCTCTCTTCGGTAAAGATCTGATAGCGTAAGAAAAAAACAAAAAACCACATCTACAATATTGAAATCTGAATATTTATAGAAACCATTAACTTATTAATGAAACATTAACCAATACTAATGTCTTTCGCTTCAATAGGCTTTAAACTATCATCGTAATGTGTTAGTATAACTGTGTAAAGGACGTCAATCATTTGGTTTCCCACAATATTCCCAAGTCAACAATATGTATCTACTTCCCTGTTCCAAACCCCAACAAATGCAATACACATACATAGATACATATAGGTAGAGATTAGGTATATCATAAAAAAAAAAACAGCCTATGGGTATTAGATTTTTAGTGACAGCTATAAATACTGCCTCCCTTGATCAAAGATTAGGTGACATTATTTTTATAGCTAAGGCGATGATTAAATGGTAAGAGCAATACATAAATTATAACAATATATAAGAAAAAAAAAAGAACAAAAAATCCACAACGATTAGAACACCGCAGGAGCAATAAATTAAAGTGACCTTTGACTTTCGCACAAACTTCGCCACATAGCTAGGTTCAGGATTTTTGTTTGATGTATCTCTGGCTAACCACAAACAAGAAGGCCAAGCCAAGCAGTATAGAGTAGACATGGCGACGCATAGTACATACTTCGGATAAAGAAAAAAAAAGGTAAGTTATGATACCTTTGGGCATAATTTTGCTGTCCTCTTAGAAAATACTAAGCTAAATTTTATGAGAATTTTATGACCAATTAAAGAGCTTTGAGACCATTTTGGATCGTTTATGTTTATGGTTATGTCTTCTTTTTTTGTTTTTTAAATGTATATTGCACAATTGGACCAACAAAAAAAAAGAAGCTGAGTTCCATTGGAGGAATTTTGTTTTTTAATTTCATGGAAATATTAATTTAAAATTTGTCTTATGGTGTAGTTAAGACAGTTGTTGCCTCTATAGAATCTTTGCTGTAATCGAGTTTCTATACTTTTTTATGGAAATGGTAAATGGTTAATGGGTTTATAAATTAGTCAGAGTCACGTTTATGAACCTGTATTGGAATGGAACTGAGATTAAAAGACTCTTTTTGCTGGAGCATTGTTTTAATTTCCATTTGCTCGATGTCGATGTGGCTAAGCGGTTATATCTTCCCTTCATCCACTTTTCTCGCACTTAAGGGACCAAATATTCATCGAAGGACTCAGTGCCTGCATCAGCTCCTGCTGGTTTCGTTCACTGCTCATCGCTTTATAGTCCAGTCAATTTGTGCTTAAAAAGACTCTTTCCGAGCAAATTGTGGGGTAGTTTTGATATTGTCCCTCCTTTATGTTTTCGGGGGTGGTGAATCCGCAACTGAGGTTTGCCTACAAAATTTCGTGACGCAACATAGAAAAAATGCAAAACATGATGCAAAAATGCATTTCTTGGGAGCTTTTCGCTAATGGCTCGAAAACTACCAACTATTAGTATATTACATCAAAGTACCATTGAAAGTATACACATCAATTTCCAATAAATCTCTATTTAAGGTTTTTTTCAGCGACAACCCATTTGGACTGTTTTCGAAAATCCACTCGAAATCGCTTAGAAATTACTTTGTGTGACAAAATTTGAACTTTTGTCTGTAACATGAACCAAGATATATTTTTCTGATGGTCTTTGATGCGCTGAGTTCGAATATGACCTTGACATTATTTTCAATGCCATAAGCTTAAATTTTCTTAGGAATTATTTTTGAGAAGTGAGTTTAACATAAACAGTCTGTCAGTACCGTGGATGTCATTACCGAGGCATTTGAATCTTAATTGAAATAATTTCTTGCAATAATATTTACATTCTGCTAATTTTCTTTAAAGAATGGTAGCAATATTTCAGGCAAGCCGAACAAAAATTATTCCACACAATAAAAACTAAGTAATAACCGAGCACAATGAAAAGGGCTACCATCTAGAAAAACAGACTGCAAAAACGAAAAAAAATGTTTGTTTAAAGAAAAACATGGAAGAAGACATTTTAAGAGGTCAAAAAATAATAGGCAATTAAGAATTTTAAAAAAATATTGTCAAAGAGAGAGAGAAGATAATACAAATGAAAAAAAGAAAAAGATCGTGTAACTCAGGAACCGATCATACTACGAACCTTCAAGTTTGTAGTTTTTTTTGCATTGCAACGATAAGCTAATTTAAAAATTTTAACTTTCCTTCCTTCACTGTGAAGTTAGCAGGTCTGTATGATTTTTTTTCAAATTAAGGATTTCAAAACTTTGACCTAGCTGCAAAACTAACAAAATTACTTCGCATTTCAGACATTAAAGTGTTATTTGTTTCTATAGCGCTCCTATTACCCCTCTGACGGCAAGTAAATACCTTATTGGCGCATTATTGTTCCCTTAAATATTTTCTGGTGCAAATTATATCAGCTTGATAGAAGCGATAAGCCAATGTTTCTTTAATCTCTCTATACCCAACTAACATTTCAGTTTCTATTAGCTTAGAAATATCGATATGCTGCAAGTCTGGATATGTATAAAGCTTCTATAAAGCTTTCATCAAAAATAAATTTCTAATAGAAGTCATGATTTCAATAACTGCTTCTTTAAAGTCGTCTGAAAGCTTGATATAGAAAATTAAACGAGACTAGCGTCTTTGTTTGCGATAGACCTCTGTTAATAACATTAACGAAGAAACATGAAGCTGTCACTTTATAAAGATTGTATAGAGTAATTTAATTGAAGCTCCTGTCACTTTGTCTTTAAAAGGTTTCGGTTACAATTTGCTGGAAGCCTTATCGAATACTTCGCAGAGACTTCTCAGACTTTATTAACGAACCATAATAGAAAATGTCAGTCTATGCTAAAGAGACTCAAATCTGTCAAAGTCATTTTAATAAAGTCATTGATAAATTTTCGTTTATTGAATAAATTGTTTGTGAAATTTTTGTTGCGTGAATATGTCTACTTCGTGGGAAAAATTTAAAAGTCGGGAAATTATTATAGATCTCTTGCGGTGAGACGTTTCTTAATACTCCAGAGAGCTCGTAACTTAGATCTTCAAAAGAATGCAAATGAAAGACAACGACGTGACGGCAAGAAAGTTCTGATTTAATAAGTCTTTCATCGATAAATCAAATATCTCCAGAGCCAGAAGATTTAAGTGTGTTTCATTGTTTCTCTGTTTATAATTTTCTTTTAAATATAAATATTCATTCTGTACTTAGATATGAACCCCACTACCAGCATGAGAGGCGAAACTTTTATGAGGGATAACACACACGAGTTTAATGATTAATGTTTTCAAGAAAGCGATGACGAAGATGAAATTTTGAAAAATCAAAAGCTTAGACTTAACCTCAGGCAATGGGCGATTGAATTTAAAAACAACCACTCAGCTCTTCAGATTTTAATTTCAATAATAAACAAGCGATTTGAAAAAAAAAATCTTTTACATCTTGTTTCTTTATGTGAATGGGTTACAAATTTCTTATTAACATGCGGTGGCTCCACTGGGCATGAGCCATGGTTGGATTATGAACATGTTTAAAAAAAACAATGGAGTCTCAAAAATGACATATCCATACAAATCAGTTTGCTGATTGGATTGTGGTTTGGATGTTGGACATCGTTCATGTCTAGTGGAGCCAGCATGTAGGACTGGAAAATACTGATTAAGTTTTTGCATCTTCCATTTTATATCTAAGATGGCTGAGTGGGTAGAGTGATGGACTCTTACGCAGGAGTTCCGTGTTATTCCTAGACGGGTAAGAAAAATCTTTGTGTTTTGTAATTATTTCCAATTCATTAATTTACAAATAATTGAAAACAAATTATAGTTTCAGGTTTAACAAACATTAAATGCGGTAAAAATCACTGAAAAGAAATTGAAGTAAAAGGAATTATATTTTTTCCCCCATTTTCCTACAACCTCTGTAAGAGCTGTATTGTCGGCTTCTAATAGCTATTATAAGACTTTCTATTACACTTGCGTGTTTACTTTTATAGAAACATTTCTGAAGCTATCTGTCAAAACCATAATTTCACTAAGATTTCGAATAGCGCTCGTTAAAACTTCTTATGGATCGTATAGAAATTGAAGCTTTTAAGAGATCTGCGTACGGGGCCTCCAAGAAGATTTTCCGAAATCATTTTCGAAGTTCTATAATATTCTCCTTTTTATGCTTAACGAAATTTTACAAATGTCTTAAGGAAATCAGAAAGCCTATTCAGTTAGGCCGAACCGAAGCTGAAATGTTAGTTGGGTATTGCTCTTATGAAATGACGACGGAGCTTTCGCTTATGCTTGTATTGGTAAGCTTAAGTGCAGGCACAAACCATTTCTGCTATACTAGTGAAAACACAAGTCACTTCTGGTATACTAAAGAGTATAGCCACAAACCAGCAAGGTGGAGAAAGTGCATACGTTTTTTTTTCATCGTAAATAAAACCTTCCATGGCCGAGCGGTTAGCAAAACTTTCAAAAAAAGTAACAGCAAATGAATAATATAAATTAAAAATATAAATAATAATTAATATAAATCAATTGTGAAATATTTGATTTTATTTTTCCACCTTCTTCTATAAGACCTCTAAAATCAGTCCAGTAAGTGTTTTTCAGGGCAACTAAATTAACTCCATAAAGGTCCAATAGGAGCATAAAAAGTGCGTGGGAGCGGTTTAAAAAAAAAATATTTTGTATACATAAAATTTTCAAAAATTTTTAAGGAAAGTTTTGGGTATAGAAATTTTAAGTATTGATCAATATGCAGATAAAAATTTAATTTCTAAAAAAAAAAAACATAAACCCGATTTTCAAATATCAATTTTTTTTTTTTTTTTTATTCACAGAATATTTTGCAATTCCAAAATGCAGGTCTTCTTGGTGGCAGTATGCACTGGCGTTGCAGGTGTCTGATCTTTTTACAATTCCAACGGTCAGGTCTTCTAGGTGGGAATCTACATTGGAGTTGGAGCTGTCGGGTCAAGGTATACAGAATACATGGTATGCTATTCCGAGTTGATTTTCTATTTCGTTCTGCGCATCTACGTCACTTGTGGACAAAAACGTGTAGAAAAGAATACAACAAATCAAAAACAAAAAACAGAATCAAAAACAAATGCAAAGAGAATTGCGTCACTAGTTGACAAAATGCGTGACAGAGATAGGATAACGACATGCGCAATATCATACTATGTATTCTATATACCTTGATGTCGGGTGTTGGGTCTTGTTGCAATTCCAGCATCGAGCAGGTCTATCTCACTGATTTCTTTGGAAAGCAGCTCTCTGGCAAGAATACTCCTCATTTTCTAGTTCTCTTACCCGATGGACTCCATGAGATGCCTGTTCTGCTGCTTTCATAGTCAGGGCGAACGCTAATGCTTCAGGAAGTGTGCGCTTTCCAGTAATTCGTATTGCTCACTAAAAGTTGATATCAGATATATGTAGCACGGACAAAGGCTTCTGTTGCGAATTGGGAGATGATTTCATCCCCTGCATGCTGGATATGCCAGATGCGCCAACGGTTTGAGGTGTGCTTGGAGCTGCTGCAGACTTTCTTCTCTTTTCTAGACTCCTATATTGAGTAGCATATGGCCATTTTCAAAGCGTTTGACAATGGCCTGAACAAGAGCACTCAAGTTGCCATTCTTATTTGCTAGTATGGTTTGTAGCACTTCAGCAGCACGTCCACTAAAAGCAAGCGTTTGCGTTAGGGCTATAAATTTGTCTTCCTCGTCCCAGCCGTTTATTGCTGCTTCTTTAAGATTCAGATTTAAAACGTCCCCTTATTAATTTCACAAAATAAAACACTTTACTTTTCTTACTACAAGCAAAACAATCTATTATTCACCACTGAATTTAATTCACCAACTTTACTTTTCGCTTTTATTACAACCAACTTTATTCATTCACGATTAACTGCCTGAACAGAATGCAAGACAGAGCTGGAATAGATGTCAAAAATGTTGCAGCCGAAGCTGCAAAAGTTGAACAATTTTTAACTTTTACTGCAGCATTTTTGACATCTACTGTAGCATTTTTGACATCTATTCCAGCTGCGTCTTGCATATTGTTCAGGCAGTCAAAACAAACTGTGGAACTGCCAGTCAAACATGTCCCTTTTATACCTGTTTGACAAACTCTGGATATTGCCCGAATGTACTGGTACCTGCATCTAGAGATTTCCGTAGGGGAAATTTCCCATAATTTCCTTTTGTAAAGCAACAAAGCTTTAAAGCTCACGAAAGCTCTCCGTAGATTGGTTTGTATCAGCTTTAATCCAGAAGATGGCGCTTCTTCTTTCGAGAGTCATCACAGCTCATTTGAGAGTCGTTATAGTTAGTTAAGGGTATTTATGCACTGCGACCTTAATTCTATAATTCAAATGTGAAAGTCATAACAATATTATAATACCCCAAGCAAAATTATTTCTAGGAGTAGTCAATTTGTCAAAATGGCAAAACTTATGACCAAAGTGTGTCAGTCTTACGTTAGAAAGTCAAAAAAAGCTATAGAGAGTGATCAATACATTCAAAAAGAAAGCATTACTCAAATTTGAAAAATCCTTTTTTTATGGGCCAGCGCTTTAAAAGAGTAAAGTAAAGTAAAGTGGTCAAAAGTGGTCATTAGAATAGTCAATTTTAAAAAATGTATAAACGAAATTGGACATTGCGGGCCAAGTCAACACAGTAGCAGATTAGGTGATCGCCTTTATTGTGAATCGGACGACTATCTATTTGTTTTGAAAAAAAAAAATACATTAACAAAAACGAAGAAAAAGACAGAAGACTAAAGATATAACTTATATCCTTATTCGTGACCTTTTTAGTAATATAATGAATTCCTAGGTGAGCTGGAGGTCAGTTTTTGTTTTTATTTTTATAAAATTGTGACGTTTCGGGCGTGGTCATAGATCAGATATAAATAGCGGTAGCTCACAAAAGACTGCATTAGCTTTACATTGTATCGAAGAAGGACATAGACCAGATTTTCAAAATGTTCAAATTTTACAAACAGAGAAAAATTATAATAAGAGAATGCTTCTTGAAATGTTACATATTAAAAATACAGCAAATAGTGTAAATAGACGTTCTGATTGTGATAGACTTAGTGACATTTATGGTCAATTCATAAATAGGCATTAGTAGATACATATCTGTTATATAGATTAAACTGAAGTTTTTAAACTCCAATACATAAGTATGTATGTAGATATTTTGATAAAGCTTTCAAACAAATACATTTGAATTTAAATATTCAAATTGATTGATCGTTTTTTGAATTGTCTTTTTAAAGATTTTCAAAAAACTATAAAAAAGCAAAACAAAACAAATATAACTGTTATTTGTGGATATTACTTTTTTAAAATTGTAAGTATCTTCAATTTTAAGTTTAGATATCCAATAGGCTAGATTTTTAATAAAATTTTTTTGAATATATAGGTCTGAAGAAGGGTGTAACCACGCCCGAAACGTCACAATTTTATAAAAATAAAAACAAAAACTGACCTCCAGCTCACCTAGGAATTCATTATATTATACTAAAGATATAACTAACGATTGAAAAATATACTAAACGTTCAATCAAAATTCAAGCCTTTTTAATTTTATCCATCTAGCAAAGGTATATTAAATATACATAAGTACACATACCAAATATAGGTACAATATATTTCTTAGGTATTTTAGAGACCTAAGTTCTTTTATTTAACATAATTTTAATGGAATTAGAAATATTTCAAATTTTACTAAAATCAAAAAAAGACTTTCGTCGACTCTGGCTTAAGCATAGTTTATAGTTCCCATGCCAAAAAAAAACCGAAATTTTCAAAACAATTGTCTACATTTTCTCGACACCATATTTTTTTTTGATAATCAAGGCAAAAAATGTTTGCCTTGGCCTTATTCATCCTTAATTAATACACTTTAGGTCAAAAATGGAAAATAAATATTTTTGGATGAAAAAACAATTTGCATGCAAATAATGCCTTGAAGTGAATATATATATATTTTAATTAAGTGTAAACCGACCATTAAAAAAATATATTTTAAGCACCACACTTTTTTTGTTTTTTGCCTAAACTGTAGGCTAATCATTCAAAGAAATAATGTTGTACATATTTCTCTTTAGTAATTTTTGACATGCGAAAATATTTGCATGTATTTTTGTTTTTCCACGGGAACTGTTGTGTATGGTAGTTATTTCATTTAAGTGCAGATTATTACTTTATAATTTTACCATCAATTTTTTTAATTTAAAACGTTAATTTTCTTTTGTGATGGAAAATGTTAAAATATTTTGCTAAACATCGCTTTGGAGGATATTTTTATACAGAAAATAATAATTATCATGACCATGACATTCACTTTACATCCAGGACTGAAAGTGTAAACTGATGATTATCCATTTTTAGGATCAAAAAAGAGTAGGTATAGGTTAACCTGTATACCTATACCTACTACACCTCCAACGCCAACCTTTGAGGAAGGAAACTAAAAATAAACAAATCAAGAATATCAATCAACAAAGAAAAAAATCAAAATACGAACAAAGTTGCCGTCAATAACAATAATTGTCAAATGAAAGCTCTTTTCAAGATTTTTGTTGTTGTCCTTTTTAAACTTTTTAATTGAAGTTGACTATACTCTTATAAAAGATTTAGCGTGTTCTAGGTATTTTGTTTTATTTTTTTTTCTATTCTTTCAATTTGTCCAGTGTTAACGTCTAATTAATTGACGTTGAAAGACTTCTATTCATTAAGCTATTCACCCACCGCCACGACCCAGACCCACCATTTGGTTTGCCATTGGCTCATTTTGAGTAATGCCACTTCAGATTACTCGCTCCAAACTCATCATGGCTAAGTATCATTCATCCCTGACACGAACATCACAGAGGGAAACAAGGTGAGCGCACATCATGATGGACGCAAATCACGGATCCGTTGGAATAACTTTTGTATATGCACAGGATTAGATGGGGGTGGGGTAGGGTGGTGTGGTATGGAGTCCTTGCAAAGAGCCGGGTACAGTTAAGTATTCGTTTGTGTGGTAACAGCTGCTGTGCTGTGCTGTGCCTGGGAATGAGTTTTTTTTCTGTACCACTCTTGTCCCACTCTGTTGAAACTTCTGCTGCCACACCATTTAATTTTTCCACTTGGTAGAAGGATAACGAAACGAAGGATTTCTAGAGGAATAATGTTTGTACCTACCTTTCTATATGGTACACCGACACAAACATATGTATACGATATTCTGAAATGAAAATGATGGCTGGTAAGAGCATTCAATTAGAGTACCAGCGCTCAGTGTACTATAGGAAAGGAAAAGCAAAATGCAGGTGATGTTGCTTTGACGGCCAGCCGGTACGGTACCTATACCGTTGCTATAACATAACGAGCGTAATTTTACTAACTTTAGCTTCAGTAACGCGATGTAAGGATGTTGTGGTTATGAGGTTTAAGTTATTATACATGTGGAGAATTTATTTTGTAAAGATTTACATTTAATGAGGTTATAAAATTTCGGTGTAGACAAATCGGTTTTGAGTTGCAATTTATTTTTATGTATGTTTCGATCGTTAATTGGTGAATATAGGAATCCTTTCACCTTAATATTTTGTTATCTTCCAAGGATTTTTAGAACTTAAGTAACTTAACAGTTTGTACCTACTCAATACCGGTGGAAATAAATTAGATTAACAAAGATTTTTTTTGGGAGGTTAAGAAAGAAAAATCATTGATTATATTGTTGTTTTCGAAAGCTTCACCTGCGTTAAAAATGCATTTGCAAATTATTCTTAATCGCAAATTAGTTACAATAGTCTTATGTTCAAATACGGAAACATGAATTTAACTGAATAAAAACAAAAAAAAAACTGCTCGAAAATGCAGTTTGCTAAAGTCACCTTTTTACCGGATATCTATATTTTGTTTTGTTTAAGCTTTGGTTCAAAAACGTCAAAAGATGACAAATTCCCATGCGAAAGTTTTGATCCAGATGGCCATTTTCCTGATGTACAAGAGCCTGTTGAAATGAACGAATGAATTCCGAACGGTGGCGCGGCGATGACTATTGGCGACATTGATGAGGGATTTATCAGCTACTCTTCAGCATATACAGAAGGTTTTCGTATTGCAGTTGGGAGAGCTTGGTCAGATGTCATAAATGCTGTAGGTAAAGCCCCTTCGCGAGATGAACGGCAATTTATGGCTATTAAAGAGTTAGTAGAGACCGATTTCAGAGATTTGATTGCTGCTTGACTATCAGAGAAGATGTGGATATCTGTGGTTTATAACACGTTTTCTTTCAGCCAAGATAAGGCTTCTTTGATCGCCATAAGTTCCGCCTGATAAGGAGAAGAAGAGTATTTATTTTAGTCTTTCTGAGTACACACCACCGCCCACCCCATCATCAGTTTTCGATCCGTCGTCGATGTTAAAATGGATTGATCAATCTTCCAAGAGAGACGTATCCTCCCAGAGAACTCTAGAAGGAATGCTGACTTGAAAGTTTTTGCCAAACTGCAGTTTTGGGATGGTGTAATCAGTGCGACTTGGGATTGATACGAATGAATGCAGAATGATGGAAAGGCCAATATTATTGTTGGTCCAATGTGAGGAAGCTTTAAGACGAATTGCTGTATTTGCTTTTGCAACCACTTGTTTACTGAAAATATTGAGGGGTGTCAGATGGAGCAGAACGGCTAGAGCGGTGGAAGGTGTCGTATAAGAAGTGCTCCACTTATGCACAAACAAGCAGAGCGTTGGACTTTGTTTAATTTGTCGCAATTTACTGCTTTATCTATGCCACAAAGTGCCACTGTGACTTTGTTTTTCTCTTTCTTGTATATAAAGTTTCCAGCTTAACTTTTTTGTATCCAAAATTAGCCCCAAATATTTTGCTTGATCAGTGAATGTTAGTGGAGTACCTTTGATAGAAGGAGAATCAATATGAGGGATTTTATATTTCCTTAAGAATAGAACAAGTTCTCATGAGGGTTGACACCCAGACCACACCGGTCAGCCCAGTTGGTACGATGCTTCCCTAAAACGGCAATAGCGAAATCGTCCACATAGGCAATCACTCTGTAACTCTCCGTTTCCAGATATGTCAGCAGCTCATTTACTACCAAGTTCCAGAGAAGGGGAGATAGGAAACCGCCTGACAGACCTTCAAGCAGAAAAGCCACCGAGTTTTGAATTGATAACCCTGCTAGTCAGAATTTGATAAATCAATTCACAAAGTGTACCATCTACCTTCAAGGATGTCAGGGCAGCTACGATTGCAGATGTGTCGACATTGTTAAAAGCGCCCTCTACATCCATGAAAGCAACCATGGTGTCCCTTTATGATGGACGGAATATGCTATTGATCGAACCTTGATCTTTTGAAAAAAATATTTTCCCTGAGGAAATTTTTATCAGCCATCTTGTTACTTTTGTGACACCCTGTATCTAGAATCTGAGCAACACATGAGTGTCAAGTAAGCAAAGCAACTTTGACCAATAAAAAAATGAGCTGGTGCAAAATTAATTTATATTTTATTAGTCGTTACTTAGTTGTGATAATTTCGAACTTGTCGTTCAATGTTTTCTATGATTTGTTAGGTGCTTTGCTAACTTGATATCGAGGATGCAAAGCACCCTGCCGAAAATCAGTAAAAACTTCTTATAGATACCTGATGGCTTATAGCTTAATAATTTGCAAATGATTAGCCGTTAGTTAGCTGTGACAAATTCAATTTGATCGTGCAATGTTTTCTATGTTTTTTTGGATGTTTTGCTATCTTGATATCAAGTTAAAAAGTAACTCTCACGGATCGAAAAATATGTAGGTGGACAGTTTGTCGTTAATTGGTCGTTAATTAGATGTGATAATTTCGAAATTGTCATTCTATGTTTTCTATGTTTTTTTCGAAAAGTGGTTAAAACTTATAAGACTCAATATTTTATTCATTAATAATTTTCTGTTAATTATTTGTGATAAATTCAATTTTTTGTGCGATGTTTTCTATGTATTTTCGGGTGATTTGTTTCTACGATTGTCAAGTTAGCAAACCTACTTTCACAAATCGAAAAATGGGTAGGTGAACAATTAACTGTTAATTAGTCATTAATTAGTTATAACAATTTCGAATTTATTATTCACTGTTTTCTATGTTTTTTGGGTACTTTGCAACTCTAAATGCGTGAAAAGCTTCTTATACTTAATGTTTTACTACTTAATAATTTGTTTGCCATTACAGTCATTAATAAGTCCTCAAAAATTGAATTCAATCATGCCATGTTTTCTATGTTTTTTTTTACTCTTCGTTAGCTTCATATCAAGTTAGCAAAGTACCACATTTAAAAGGCATAAAAACTGCTAATACCGAACTGTTTGTGGCTTCATAGGTTGCCACTAACTAGTCTTCAATTAGCTGTGACAATTTTGAATTTGTCGTGCAATGCATTCTATGTTTTTTGGGTTCTTTGGTAGCTTGACATCAAGTTGACAAAGTACTACCTGAAAATTGGGTAGAAACTGTTAATGCCGGATGGCTTATGGCTAAATAATTTACCATTGACTAGCCGCCAATTATTTGTGATAATTTTGAATAAATATATTTTCTATGTTTTTTTGAAAAGTGGTAACAATTTCCAAAACTTAATATGTTAATCCTTGAAAATTTGCCATTAATTAGTCGTTAATTAGTTGTGAAAAAATTATTTTTATCATGCGATGTTTTTTATGTAATTTTGGGTGATTTGTTTTCTATGCGTCAGGGCACCAAATAAACTTTCACTAATCGAAAAAAGGGTAGGTGTGTTGTTGACATTAACTTAAACCTGTTCAGTTATCATGACCTTGAATGACCTAAAAAATTACCTTCACCATCTTAAAGAATATTTTACCCGTTCTTTTACTTTTGTGACACCCTGTATGTAGGTTGTATGTGAATAGCACTCATACACAAACATCTGTCTTCTCCTGGAGTGTAATGAAATTTTTCACTCACACTATTCATTTCTGAGCTAGTGAGTTGTTGTATTATGAATTCATGAATTTTTGAGAATTATGATTATTCAGTGTGAAAAATTATAATTTTTTGTTGCTAAAGCACTCTCCATGACTTGCAATGCTTAATGAATTCTATTAAACGTATATTATGACGAGATTATTTCCATATCCCCGAACATCCAAATTGTCATAACGTTTTTTTTTAGAGATGTAAAGGTATAGATAGAGATACACTTTAATCCAACAAAATGAAATCAAATGCAGGAACAAATCCAAATCCAATGCTATGAAAGGACGAATTTTACAAATGATTGTGGGATAATCAAATGGAATTTATCTTTTTTTTTTTGTCCGTCCTTCTTTAGGTCTTAAATAAAATTCTGGTATTCTACCTGATGGTCTCCCTTTGTAGGGGGAGAAATATATGTAACAAAAAAAAAATGGTGTAACTTATTATTCAGGGTTTGTATTTTTTTTTTGTGTTCCCTTTTAACTCTCATGTAAAGCTTTCCGAAGATTAATCATTTTGATTTCTTATCCAGACGTTTTTAGCTTGAGGGACAGAAGATAGATGGATGTCGTAAGGCATAAGGATCTTATATAAGTCTTCATTTTTTTTGTATTTTTTTCACAAAAAAAAGGTGCTTTGCGTAAAGGTGTTTTTGAAAGAAAATTGACTGAAAATGAGAAGTTTATTACTCTATTATAGAGGGAAAAGTATAAATGGAACCGTCATCGTCAGTCACAACGACCGACCATTGGGATATTACAATATCCTGAATTTATATTCAATTTTTATTGTGGCCAATTTAATGTATTAGTGATGTGAGGGAACAATTGAAAATCAATTTACTTTTGATTTTAACTACATATACCTTATACATATGAACAGTAAAGTATGGACCAAAATATTTCTTTTTTTTTTGTTTTGTTAGCCATTTTTTGTGGTTTTTTGGAAAATCGAATGCAACAGCAGAACAGCACCAAGGATTCAGTTCACCACACTGCAATAGCCGTAATGTGTATATTAATTCAAGGATTGGTTTCCCTGGTGTCTTTCCATTAATTCCCATCACACGAAGCGCAGCAAGCGGGTGTTATCTCTCGACCTCGTTGTTGGAAATCTATTTTGGTATTTGTGTGACATATTAATTTGGCTAATTGCATGAACAGGAGAGAGTGTTGTGCTATGAATATTGAAATTGATTAAAATAACATGTTTTGTGGTTATCATAAGGGCCATCGCAGCAGTGAAGCAATTCATGGTTTCATTATGGTACCTATCCGTGGAAAAGTGGAAATGACGGGTGGGTGGGTTAAGGGAGGTGGGTGGGTGGTTTTGGTTTAATTTAATTGCAACCTGAGGTGACTTTATGATGTTGGTCACACAGACACTATAACAATTAATTTCATTAATTTTAGCGAATACAATATTATTTTATAACTTGATTAATTTTTATTTTCTATTTGTTTTTTTATATAACTGATTTGAGAATAATTCTGTCTGCCTTTCTCAATAAATTTGACGTTTTTCAAAGAAAACTCGTTATCAACCGGTGAAGCCTACTAGTGTCGGCTTAAGGTGGAGTACTTATTTTTAAAAAATGGAAGCTACACCAATGTATGTAAAAACTTTAGAAACTTTTCCGTTGGATTAACAGATAAACCATGTTAGATGCATTTTAAGCATTTGAGTTTCAAGCTGAATAAAATTCTCTTTACATGGTTTCGACTATTTTCCTACGCAGATTACCGTGGCGAGGACATATTACATCGTAAAATGAAAAGTACTATCCCTAAATGGTTCCAGGTATAAGTTAAAAAAAAAATACTTTAAATGGAAAAAGGAACAATATACCTATTAAAAAAAAAAACTTCAAACTCGTATTGTAAAATTTGAGGAAAATGCGCAAAAGCATAAAATTCATTCTAACCTACGATGTAAAAGTATGTACCTACTACATAAATGGTAAGTAATGCATTCATAAAAAAAATAAACTAGATATTTTGATCAAGCTTGTCATAACGTAGGTTTTAGGATGGGGATGAAGAAAAAAGTGGATCTCTGTCTGTTTGTGTGTGTGTTGGGCTACAACCTGAACGGCTCGATCGATGTTCTTCGAACTTTCTACAAAGTCGTTTTTAAAAACTCGATACTTTACGGGTCCTAACACATTTCATATTTTGAGATTTTTGTATGCAAATTACTATTATGCAAAAAAAACGGTAACTTCCATTCAAATGTTGAAAATAGACGATTTTGATATTTTTACAATGCATATACACAGCCCAGGATTTACCCTTAGGCCAACCAGGCCCAGGCCTGGGGCATCACGACAAAAGGGGCCACAAAAGTATGTAAACACAATGAAGCAACTAAATCTTTATTGCTCATACGAGCAAAATGGATAATAAATCTTCACAAATCTTCAAATTCGGCAAACGGCAACGCTCAAGTATTTTCATATAAGATGGCCAGCCTTTTGAACACTTCTTAACGTTTTTGGAGATGCATTCTCATACTGGATCCAGTAGCATTAAAGTATCTGAGTGACCATAACATATCAATTTTAAAATACAGAGGGCAAATATACGACAGTTCAGAGGGCGTGGATCCACCCACATTATTAAAAATTCTAATAAATTATACTGAGCACTTTCGGTTGTTGTAGTACGATGAAAATTAGTAGGTCGGTAGGGCTTGAAGTACTTTGAAAGAAAAAAATCGAAAAAATTGGAAGTTTCAGTTTAGGGGGCGTGGCATCCACCCACTTTCTCAAAAATTCTTATAAACTATATGAAGCACTTTTAATTGTTGTAGAACAATGAACATTGGTAGAGCGGTAGGGTTTGACGTGCATACAAAGATAAAAGTAAGAAATGTATGATTTTCAGCTCAAGGGGCGTGGAATCAACCCACTTTTTAAAAATTTGTATCAATCATATAATGTACTTCCGATTGTTGTAGAACGATGAAAATTGGTAGGTCGGTAGGGCTTAAAGTACTTTGAAAGAAAAAAATCGAAAAATTTTAATTTTCCATTCAAGGGGCGTGCCATCCACCCACTTTATCAGAATTGCTATTATTTATATGGAGCACTTTCGGTTGTCGTAGAATTATGAAACTTTGAAGAGCAGTAGGGCTTGGTTTTTACCTGGCAAAATAAATCTTTGCAAAAAAGAGTGAAATCACAGCAAAAACACAAATGTTAAAAAAAGAGCCAAGTTCTTATATGTACAAGAAACCTGTGTGTAAAAAGTCGCCCAAAAAAAGTAATGAGATCTAAAATATATGCCAAGTTTTAAGTTCATGAAGTTTAATATCAAATATCTTAAGTAAAGTAATATCGAAACAATTCGAAATCATGACAGAAATTTGGTATTTAATGATTACTGATTAAAATTTGGTGGATTTACTTGGCAAGTTTTCTTTTAATTACTTACTTATTTAAAATGTATGAAAACTTGACCAAGTGAACCCACCATATTTTAATCAGTAATCATTAAACACAAAGTTTCTGTCATGATTTCGAATTGTTTCGATATTACTTTACTTAAGATATTTGATATTAAACTTCATGAACTTAAAACTTGGCATATATTTTAGATCTCATTACTTTTTTTGGGCGACTTTTTACACAAAGATTTCTTGTACATATAAGAACTTGGCTCTGTTTTTAACATTTATGTTTTTGCTGTGATCTTCTTAACAATAACTAACACAGTCGAGAGCAAGTGGGAAATTTTGAAATTCTCAGGTTCTGTACCACAAAACGACAGTTGTTAAAAATGATAGTTAGATTGTTAAAAAAAATTAACGGATGAATTCAAAATTGTTAGCTCATAACAAATGCTTTTTTAATTTATATGAAGCATAAATATGCAGTTTTATGTTTTCTAAATTATTTTTTAGAGTTTTATATGAACAATTAAGTGAATCTTAGCTTTCACGTGTAACTGTGTATACAACTTTGGCCTGGAAAAAGAAATTGAATGTGATTGCAAAATATTGAAGAATAGGTATTTTATCAACAAAACTTCCCAAAGTGTAGGGGAATTACGTCCAAAATGACTATAAAGTTTTTTAATCAAAATAATTGTTTAGACAATACATATCGTAATGAAAAATATATTTATTCTTTTTTGATTCTTTGCAAACATTTAACAATAATTTTACAGTTTAAAAAAACAAACAAATAAAATAAAAAATACTTTTTCAGAACTACACAAAAATTCTTTTCGTTCATATAGTATGGACAAAATGACACACTTCATATGGACAAAATGACATAGGATATAAATATTTTCTAGTTCCATAGTTCTAGAAAGATTCAATTTGGCTAAAATTTATAAATTTATTAGTTATAATTTGTTTTTTGGCACTTTTGTCTCAAATTTTACCTTTGGGTTCATACAAGATACATATAGTTCGCAAATGAATAGCTTTGTGTTTTTTGACACGTAAGCACAAGATTCACGAGCCCAATGGTTGTACATTATGCAGGATAACCTATTTGTTTGCTATTTTTATCGATTCAATGCTCCAAGATTGACGATATGTTGACCTTTTGTAACTCCAAGACATCTTTACTACTAAAATTTAAATATTGTTCTCAATAAAGGTATTTCGTTGTGTCCATAGTTAGGGTATGTCATTTTGCCCTATAATATGACAAAATTTTATCAATAAATTGCACATAACTCGAATGATATGGTGATAAGACTATTTTACGAATTTTGTCATTAACAATAAATTAAATTAATAATAGTAAAATAAAAAGGTATAAAACTACCAAAATACGAAAAATAGTCAAGTCCAAAAAAAAAATATTATTTTATTTGTAAATAGTTTTTTATTTTTTGTGACGAGACACGGCCGACAAATAAATCATTATTTTTATAGGATTTCAAAAATCATCCAAACCAACTAATAAAATTGAATTGGGTGCTTTTAGTGGAGCTGATTTTATGAAATGGCTGGTATGTCATTTTGTACGTAGGTACTTCCCCTACTTCCTGCAATTTTGACAAAAAAAATATCTCGTATTATGTCCAATCTTTTTTCTTTAGGACAACATTCAAACTTTGCGCCAATTCAAAAGTACCTCTCAACTTTTCAATTTTGTAACATTTTGTTAATTTTCAGAAAAAGCACCAAAATCCTGTTTCATTGTATACAGAACTCACATTACTTGCTTACTTTGCTATGAGAATACTTGTTAGTGAGTTAATTATTTTTTGTGCATGATCAGCTTATTTAAGCATTGCTTTTGAAAAAAAAAATTTAATGTTTTAATGCAGTCTGACTAGGAAAATAAGATTAAAACAGACGTTTTTAAACTGTAATTTAACCTAACGTTAATTTAAACGAATCACCTTTTTAATTTCAAATTTGTTAAATATCGTTAGGTACTTTGCGCAAAAAAGCAACTAGAATATAATATGTACTTCAACCCTTTTGTTTCCTTAATAACGCAGTTAACAAGTTTTAAGGGAAATTTTACTTCTTAACTATTAAAGCGAAAAGTTTTGTGGTACAGAAACTACTTGTTAGAAAGTTAGTTCGGTTGCTTAGAGGTAAACGCATGTAATTCATTCTTAACAATTGTCGTTTTGTGGTACAGAACACAAGAATTCATCAAATTTTTCACTTTTTATATATTGTTAAGATGATTGTTAACTTAAGTTTTTGTGGTACAGAAAACATTGTTAATTGTTAAAATTTGCTTGTTAAAGCACACTTGTTGTTTTGTGGTACAGGCCCCAGGTTAACTTTTTAACCAGATAACTGAATATAATGTCGTCCTAAATCAACTTTGTATTTAAGATAACGTGATCCCCACCTCTCCCCCCCCCCCCTGGGCAAAAGTTTGGGAACCTTCCACACACCCAGATAGCATTCATCCAGTTAGCCAATTCGCTACGCAAAAAGCTGGTGCCAAAAATCAATTAGTTGAAACTCATTGGATGGTCTGTATTGTGTTTTAACACTGGTCTCAAGCTAAAATGAACTGGCAGAGTACAGCTTTAACAGCAGACCAGGTTTAACGAACAATTTGAAGGCGACGAATGATTTGTCTCTATATATTTGATGCCCTTAGATGTTTTCTTGTGAAGCTTTCTAAAGTCGTGCTCGTGGGTCTATGGCAATAGGCCGCAACTAACCGATATGCCCCAAAAGTCGAGATAGCCCATCGTTATTGAAAATCGCCCAGGATTTCAAATAAAACAACTGCTCTTTATGGAAAACTCTTTAGATAGCTTTGGATACGAATCGGATCGTGTACAATATTGGAAAATGAGGTCATAAAGAAAATGGAAGAAATTACATAGCAACTTGCATGTTGTGTCCATTCGTATATCTTTATGTTTTTAAATATTTTCATGAAAGTTCTTAAACGCATTGTTCTTGTATGAATTTTTTTTAATATACATAATTCATAATATCCTTAAAATACTTCCTTTACCTACATCACACACACACACACATAAAAATTTATCTTCAAATGTAAATATGAAGGTATTCAAGAATTTTCAAAACTTATAACGTTGGCTGTTTCCTTAAATCCATAAATCTCTTAATCTACTTCAAAAAAGTTATTGATAACACATAATTAATTTTAACTTTTACCTAATTTCATCTCATCGTCTTTGTCGTTGCCGTTGTCGTCGTCGTCGCAGGATGCGAGTTAAACTTTTGCTCGCATTTATAATTACCAAAATTAATTGCGCTCAAATATGAAAACAGACAAATTCACAAAGCGAGAGAGAGAGAGAGAGAGTAAACGCATGCAAAGCGATGTGTGGTGGTGGATAGCGAAGGAAATCATGAATAAATCCTCTGAAGATGGTGATTAGGATATTTATTTATTTTTGTCAACTTTGTGTTTACACATTAATTCTAAAGCAAATTTTGAAATTTTTGCTATAAATTTCCATCGCATGTATCTACCTATATGTTCACATACATATGTACGTATACGTTCATACATACATATGTGAAAGTTTAATTGATAAATTTATGTATGGGTTAATTTCACCAGCAAAAATATTGGTGGAGTGATTAATTTGGAGACATATTTTCTTGAGAAGTTCAGTGGACATTTTCTCAAGACTGTGATAGTGATTTTTGTTGAGACCTCTTGTAACAGCTGTAAATAAGTTATGACATCATGATTATGACTTATTTATACAATAAACCCGCTTAAATGAAACGACAAAATGTTTTGGATTATTCCAAAAAGCAAAATCATAAATCCAGTTCTTCCACTTAAATGTCAATTAGGTAGATACTATGAGGAGATTGAGGACATTCCTATATTTTTACTTTTAGACTGGCTTTGACAATAAGAAAATACTATTAAATTTGAACCTCCACGCTTCCTGGAATAGGCCTGCTGTGTTATTAACGAGTTGCAAACAAAAGCAGCATGGTCGCTATAATTTCAACAAATCTACATAGATTTTATCTTCTTAATTTAACTAGCTTCAAGAAAATATGTTATTCTACCTTTAGAATTATTTTTGCCTTATTTGTATAAAAAAAAAAACGAATTTCGACTTTAAATGAAAATATAAATTTTACAAATTAAAATACTTGAAAATATATTTTTTTTTCAAGGGGAAGGACATGCCGCCAGACTCGTGCATTTCAATATTGTATAAAGCTTAAAACAAAAAATTCTACCTAACTAACTATTTTATGCTATGATTAAATCTTAATTCTCTTTGTATCTCCATAATGGCCACAGAAATCAAAAGCAAAAACAACAAAAAAGAAAAAAACTTCCTCTAAATGCCAATTAAAAAACAAATTTAAAGTAACTTTTAACCTTGTGCAACTTTTTTGTTTGTATTATAAATTGTTTTCATAGAACTAACGAATCCAAAAAGAAAGGTTATTGTATTGTTATGACTGCAATAACACCGTAATATCAAAAGAAAGCAACAAAGAGCAGAGGAAAAGCCAACAGAGATAACAAAGAGTAAATAAAAAAAAAAAAGTGAAAACAATCCAAAAGTCAAAAGCAAGTAGTATAGAGGGAAACCAAATTAAATCTGAACAAAAATGAAAAGCCAAGGACTTCCGTTTCCGTCTTTCTCTATATATATGTATGTATATAAGATTGTTGGATATAACAGCAGTTTATTCGCCTCTGATATGAGTATTTACACAGACTGCTTCTTCATTCATTCATTTTCAACTTCTTAGCTTTATTTTTTTATTTCCCCTTTTTTCTTTTTCTTTATATTTTTTTTTTTTATTTCCATCGACCTTCCAATATTTCTAAGCGGACTCTTTTATGAACCCATTTTGTTCTACTTATATTCTACTTCCGTTTCAATTTAAAAATTTTATATAGGAGATGATGGACAAATTAAAAAGGAGTGAGCAAATTAAATGAATTGAAAACCAAAAACCCCAGTGAATTAGTTAAGATTCAAGGATATGCGAAGGAACTGAAGATGCTTAAGCAACCAACGTTGAGAATTCCCTTTCTCAAGCAACAATGATAGCTACAGTTAAGCAAAATGGAAGGACAATATTATATAATTTGCACATTTCATTCTTTCATTGCCATTGATACAAAGTTGGATCCCTAAGGGATGAATTTAAATTGGGAACGGCAACTACTATTACAAAATTCCGAGACGATTAAGTTTTCATTTTTTGAATAAGTATTTTTATGTAGAAGTATTTAGAGAAGATTTATTTGTTATGCATTTTTATTTGAATTCTGTGAAGCTGTGATTTTTATTCAAACGATTAAGGCTGAGGGAATAATATTTTTAGTTGGAAAATATAAATTATATAATTTTAAATTATTAGTAGGTAGAATCAAACAAGGTTTAAGGATCATAAGTCGTTATGAGCCCAAATATTGTACCTGTGCGAAACACAATATGGAGTTGAGCTCATTTGAACTTTTAACTTGAATTATAATATTCAGTCATTCCACTTAAAAAAAAAGAATTTCCTTTTAAAATTTTCTTCATATTCTATTGTTAAGTAAAAAGTTTCAATATATTTGATTTGAAAAAAAAAAACATTTTAATGTTTTTTTAAACTAAAAAATATTATTATTTGAAAATGTTGGAAACAATTTAATTTAAACTTTTTAGAAGCCTTCCACAAAGCCTTAGACAAAAAAATTGGCAAAGCCCCGGAAAAAATGGCGGAAAGCTGGATTTTGGTATAGCCTCCTCATGGAGTTCTCAGGAAACTGTAAAAAGTCCTATGCGATATAAGCACCACTACAACATTTTACGAGGGGTCAAATACCCCTTGGGAAAATTCCCCAACAATACAGGCTCCACTACAAGGTAACGAAACGTAGTATTTCATCTATGCAGGTTGACTAGCATAAAATGTGACAAAAAGCTAAAGTGTGCTAGGTAGTTTGCAAAACGAAAAAAAAAATCTTATGGGAAGGGGGTTCTATTCTCCCCCTTTTTGCAGGAAGGGATAAATTTCTAAATTTTTTATTTGTAAGGCCAAAAATCTGTTGTTTCATTGGATCTTTAAATAAATTTTGAAGACAACATTTTTTAAAAAGAACTTAAAACTAGTTCTTACGTAATCAGGTACAATTTTTGTTTTCAAAATGCAATGTTAACTTCAACAGTGACCAGGTGGTCACAGACGCAAGAGCGCTTGGTCCGCAATCGATGGAAGTCCGAAATTCCTCAGACAGAGACTCGCCATGGATCGGGTGCCGGATAAGTAAGTATTTAGTCCAGTATATTTAGTCATAGCTCTTATGGGAATTTAATAAAACGGTGGGGAAGGCATTTTTTTCTTGTCATCGTTAAGGTGGGTCCACACTATGCCGATGAACATTGTTGGTTAACATTGTCGATCGCAACATGCTAGTGTGTACATGAAAAACTTTCGTAGCAAACATTTGTGTGGTTTGGAATTTTCTGATCTATGCGTCAGGATCCAACCGAAGGGTTCAGGATTCGAATCCTGGTGGTACACAATTTTTTTTTATTTTTTTTTGTGAACAATAAAGTTAAAACGATATTATTAACATTAAATACTTATTCACAAGAAATATTGCATTTTTCATTTTTCATCTAGTAAAAATGTGATTAATAATGCACAAAACCAATAAATTATGTTCATGAAATTAAAACCCTACAAATGTTTTAAATAAAATGAAATTAGTTGAACAACTTTGTCGATTGCTATCCATTTGAATCGGGTTACGTTCGGGTCAACAAATGTTGATTGGCTTTGTCGATCAACACGTCTACACTTACTCAACACTGTTGATCAACGATGTTGATCTACACAATTCAACATAATGTGGACGCGGCTTTAGAGTACTTTATAGGAACCTTAAATCCAAGTTTTCGACCATCGACCCCTTGCAGGGTTTCCGCCATCTTATTGTTAGTTTAAAGAGTGCAAGAAAGTCATAGATGTAATGAAAAATTCGGAAAAATAAAAGAATGGAGATAATGAACGTTTAAAAGTCAAAACGGTTAAGTAAATGGCTACTAAATAATTTCAATAAATCAGGAAACTATTTTACCCATGTTTCTTTAAGATCAATTTTTCAAGTATCTATTTGATTTTAATATTTTTGACGGTTGAATTCAAAAATCCGAAATCATTAAAAATGATGTGGACTTTCAATCTCTTTGTTTGATCAATCGGTTCATCCACATAATTTTGAGCGCGGAGAAGTCACATTTAATTTTTTTTAGATAGCAGCTTATTGGATTAAAAGTGCAAGTGCAAAGTTTAGCGAAAATGTAAATTCACTTTTTGGAACTAACAACGAACAACCACGTAGTGATTCAAAAAAAGAAGCCTTTCGGGTGCAACAGTATGTAAAGAACTGTTAAGACTAAAAAAAATTAAAATAAAACTGTAAGTTAACGCATTTTAAGATCATTCAATTGAATAAAAATATGTTAGCTCCATTTTTGCTTATAGTTGGATAAAGCCCTTTAAATACACAAAACATACAAAAATTTCACATATCAATTTGTAGATCTTATTCCTCTTGCCAGGAATACATTTGTATTTTTTCCATAAAATTAAAAATATAATAAATATAAGATAGCGGCTACCCTGTTTTGTTATGGTCGAACGTTTAGATTTAAGCTTTCTTTACAGTACTTCAACGAACTCAAAAATAAAAAAATGTCTTCCTCTTTTCCATTCAACACTTAATTATGACGATGTGTGGCAATACAGTTGGTAAGCATTTGCTTCTAAACAGAAAATGTTAAGGACAAAACTTTGGAATAAAGTGATTACTAGAACTTTTGAAATTTTCGCGTAATACTGAAATAAAAACAAATATTTGACAATATTTGCTTATAATTAAATATAACTCATTAAATACACAAAATTTGAAGAAATACCACACATTCAAATTTGTAGAACTTACCTATTCTTTTTGTTAGGATTACATTGTTATTTTTTTCATCAAATTTAAAATTATGTATATTATTCTTTAAAATCGAATTCACTCTTTAAATCAATCTATTGGCAACCCTGCAAGGGGTTGATGGTCGAAAATTTGGACTTAAACTTTCTGTAGTATGGAACTTTAACGAAATCCCGAAAAAAATGTCTTCTTCTAATCTTGTATTAAAGAAAAGTCTTAATTGACTGGACTAATTAGTTTCTAGTTAAAAAAGAATTTTTTTTTTTGATTTCGAAAACAAGAGGAGTACGTTCAAGTTTTAGAAAATTGTATATAAAAACATGGAAACTATTATGGAAAAATGTAGAGAAGCATGAAATACGACATTTACATACGCTAAAACAACTCCTTTGACAGTTTGAGGTGAAAAAAGAATGCCATCTTAATTCTTGATTGAATATGATTGTATGAAGAAAAAAGTTTAAAATCGTTGCAGCAGTTTTTTAAAAAAATTAATTTCTTATATATAAAATTCTTACCACATTCTTAAGGAGAAATTTGG
The DNA here is from genome assembly GCA_963921185.1 of Dasysyrphus tricinctus. Taxonomy (NCBI): domain Eukaryota; kingdom Metazoa; phylum Arthropoda; class Insecta; order Diptera; family Syrphidae; genus Dasysyrphus; species Dasysyrphus tricinctus. The sequence continues at coordinate 112,307,757 of OY992533.1, forward strand.
AGTGCAAATTTAAAGTATATATTTATGTGCAGATAAAAAATTAAAAAAAAAATTATCAATTGGCAGTAGATTGTACTAATTTCAGTATATGGAAAAAGTTTAATCAAAATCGTAAAAGTTGTTTTTGAGAAAAAATAAATATTTTCCCTTGCGGCTTTTTATTTTTTGTATGGAAGATACCGTTATTCTTTCATAAATGTAAATTTGTTTCTAAAAATAAGTTAGAGAGTACTAAAAAGCTCAACAAAATCGCTTATATCGTTTTCGAAATATTTGATTTTCCAAAATAATTTGAAACATTTTTTTAAAAATCCAAAAAATATTTTTTCAAAACTTTGGCTCACAAAACTATTAATAATTTTTGGAAGCTTTTGTATAAGAAAAAATTTTGAAATCAGTCATACTGTTTTGAAGAAAATTAAAAAAAAAAAAAACTGTTCTTTGGGAGGTAGGTACCACTTCCTGAAAATGGTTCCACATTTAAAGGAAGCCTTTACCAAAAATTAATTTATTGCATTTTTTGTAAGAAAAGTTGTGGAGCCGTTCTTAAAAAAATACGATTGTGAAAATTATGACGATGAAATTGCTAAAAGAAATTGTATGGTAGATAGCGTTATTTTTGGTTATAAAAAAAAATGAAAAAACATGTTGGCATAATCACCAAAATCGAATGTGTACCAAGTTCGAAGAAAATCGATCGAGCCGTTTAGGCTGTTGGCAAATAGCAAATAATTATCAGAACCTTATGAAATTTTAGATTCATAGCCTCAAATAATGTCAATACACCTAATAAATTAGTCAAAATTTACCCGTCAATAATAATTCACTCCGATACCAAGAATACATTGAACGACCCTCGTTGGTACCTATGAACCCTATTTTTTAGCATCGAAATGCCTATATATAGGACTTAGCCTTCCCTTTCTAACAAAAAGGCTGGGCCTACATTATATCCATTGAAATAATATTAAAATTGGTATCCTTCAAATTTTTTCATTTACTTCCACACCCTTGAATAATTTCGAAATATTGATTATCAAGCTTAAACCCTTGGACAATAATTTAAATTTGAGTCAATTTTTTTTTTTCTTTACCAAGATTCCATTTAATGAATTCTTTGAAAACTCTGCTTCATAACTTTAGCCGTTTATTATTTTTTAATAAAAGGTATGAAATAAAATTCTTTGCTTTTCTTAGAAATACATGTAATCAAAAAAAAGTAATAAATGTAGTCAAGCAAACAGGATCATTTTCGACAAAAAAAAACCTGCATTGCATGGAGAACAACATTATATCCAACTAATTGAATAAGTTTTTTTTTTTTTATTTTTTTATTTGGAATCGTCGTGGTTCCAGAAAGCATCATATCCTTTTGCTGGAAGCGGCGCGTATGAAAATGAATTTTTAATTTATTTTCATCTCTATCTGCTTCTGAATTCTTCAGTTAAGGTGTAGGATTTCTCGTAAATAACTGTGACATCCGGTTTGGAGGCTGTGTAAGGGAATATAATTTTCATGAATATATATCTTACCCTCGGCCTCAAGCACTTAATGAAATTTGTTTATCTGATAGCGACGAACAACATTAAATGATGCGGCGACGACGACAACAACAACGAAAGTGGCGGTGGTGGTGTTGGTGTTGGCGACAACGGACAGGCTATGAAGATGATGATGATGACAACAAAAACAACTCCAACACCTTTTATTTTTGAGTTTCTCTTTAAGGTTGGTTCCATAATGATTCACAATCTCACCGTAATGAGAAAAATGTTAATTTTCCAAAGGAAATTACATTAGTGAGCGAAATAAAATTTCTTCCTTTTTTTTATTATTTGAAAATAATTTCTGTGCTGGTGGTAGTGTAGATACTGCGGAGAGAGTTTGGAATGACCTTGAAAGGGCACGTAGGTTTATTTCATTAGTCTTTTAAAATTGCATGTTTTAAAGGATCCATTAATGTTGATGAAGAGATGAGGTAGAATTTTATATTTAATTGAAGTAATGATGGAAAAGCTTCTAGGTTATTTGAAATAGTAAACCAATTTGAACTCCAAAAAAAGTTAAGTACAAACATTATCAAATAGAATAACTAACTAACTATATTCATAATAAGTTGACTATCTTCCACCATTTAAACAAGATTAACTTGAAAAGGGTAACTAAGACCCATTTTCTGATACGAAACTTAAGTGTTTATGTTCTACTTCAGAAGCTCATGCTCTACTTTTCCTCTGCCTAAACTGTCACAAAACGCTTAAGTTCTTCTTTAATATTTAAGTTTCGTATCAGCAAATGGGCCTAAGTCCTACAACTAGTAGTATTGCATGCTTTGCAAATGAATCTCCTGAATTTTTCATTTTCTTTAAATATAATTACTTTATTTTTTTTTAACTTTAAATTTAGGGAAAGTTAAAAACAATATCGTAGTACCTCGTGGCATGATGGTTAGTGCGTAGGACTGTCATGCCGAAGGTGTGGGTTCGATTCCCAGCCGCGAGGAACTGACAAATCCTCCAAGAGTATACTTGTCATGAAAAAGTGGTTCTCATTTAGCCGTTCGGACTCGGCAAAAATCTGTAGGTCTCCTCCATTCTTGCCAACAACATGCACACAGGAATGGTTGAGAGTTGTAAGTCACTAGACCCTGTTTTTCCACGAGCTGTTGCGCCACCCAATTTATTTTATTTTTTAAAAACAATATCAAGTTCAATTTATTGAACCATTAATTTATTTTTAAGGTTTGAACCTTGCAAAAAAAAAAAAATAAATTGGAAAAGATAATACCATTTTTCCTAACTAGCCTTACTTAGGAATTATTTTATTTTGTTCCCACAAAGTCATCAATACCTATAGTCTTTTTGATTTCCCCAGGACCAAAGTTAACGCCTTTTACATCAGCAAAATAAAACAAAAAGGTATAAACTTGAAGATAGATAAATATAGAAATACAACCAATTACAAATGAACCGGAAGTTAAAAAGCAAAACAAAAACAAAACAAAACAAAAATATAAGTATGTATAAGGGAACTGAACCAAAAATACTCTCTTTAGTTTGGTGCTGAAACTAAGAAGCCAATTTGTGTAATAGTCCTTCTCAAAGCAAAACTTTGGCTTCTCGTCAAGGATCAAAAGGTCCTGGGAGAATAAATCAAGTTAGTTGTTTTTTTGTTGTTATTTTTGTGTTTGTTTTTTCCTCTTTGGTATTTTCTTAGAAATAAAATAAGAGAAACTGCTGATGTAATTAAGAAAAATGCGAAATGTGAAGAAAAGTTCATTAAAGTGATGGTTTTGGTCATTTTAGGAGTCAAAACTTTTATACGAATAGAGTGATAACTGATAACTAAACATATATGTATACGGAACGACATGGACATCGACATGGTGTGAATGGGATTTCATTAGGTGTTATATCATAAAAATCACTGCTAATTAGTTTGCATTTTCAGTTAAAGTAAAGTTGTTGGCAACAAACTTTGCAAAAGAGTTCTTAATAAAATATATACAAATATTTGCAATGCTTTCTTACTTGCGATACATAAGGACATATCTACTACATAATACATATGTCAAACAAATTGTAAGAAAAAAAGAACTTAAGATTTTGACAAAAAAAGTGGATCTGTCTATCTATTCGTCTAAAGCTAAGCTCAACAAATTGTCACTTTTAATTTTTTTAAATAAGAACCAAGAATAACGGATGACGCCATACAATTCTGATTTATTTTTTTTTTCTAATACAATAGCGTCCAAAAAGTTTAAATATACTAGATATTGTGTACCAAACTTTCCATAACATAGTCCAGTCAACGTGGACTCAAAATCATAAAATAAATGCAATAAATCATGCTCTCTGGGTTATTATTTTATGTGGTAGGGGTGACCCCCAGTTATAACATATTAAAAGTCCCCAGCCCAGGGCCACGAGCTTTAGGCAGGAGGAGGGGTTAAAAGTCCCCTTTTTTGGAATAAGAATAAAAACGTAAATAATTTAAAATTAATTATTTTTGTTTTTGTTTTTGTGGACTTCTTGAATATAAATTCAATTTTTAAAGTTTTTGTGACCTTAAGTCCATATGCGTTTCGCCCAGGTACAACAATAATTGGGCTCATCAGTTAGATGTTGTAGTACCCTTGTAAGACGCATAATTTTTAGTCGATGTATACCGACATGTATTAAATAAACAGAACAAAAGCACTGTAAATTATAATAAGTTCTAGTGGAATTTGGTTAAATTCAGACGACTAGAAATAGATGATGGTAAAGCCCGTGGTCTGGCTGGTATTAGGATAAGAATAAAAACATAAATAATTGAAAATTAATTAATTTTGTTTTTGTTGTTGTGGTCCCCTTTTTTAACTTTTCGGGAATATTTTGAAAACTAAACGTTCAAGCGGAAAAGTGTACACTACAAAACGAAAGTCTTATTCGTATTTTCGGTAGGATCAAGGTTAAGAAAGATAAGAGCAGTAGAAAATTCAAAAATTGAAAAACAATGTTATTGTCTTACAACATTTCATTTTTGATCAATTTACTCAGAAATATCGGAAAAAGTAAGTATATATTGATTCATGGTCATCCCAGGGATATAATGAGAGTGTTTAATAGAAGTGGGTTTGTTTAAAATGTCCTTATTTAATTTTTTTTGATACAGTGTTTATTTTCATATGAGAAACACTGTTTTTTCAAAGGTAACAAGTACACAGCATTTTTCCAAACTATTGGCCAATACTATATGAAATAATTTTTGGACTTAGTCTAAGAAATAAATTATATAAAGGGGCAACTCTGAGTGAATAAGAAGTGACAACTAATTTCTAGTAGCTCTCTTGAAAATAATTTTTAATTAAAAAATAACAAAATATATTTATGTAAAACAGAAATATAAACAATTTTAATTGTGTTTTACAACGAAAAAACATAAAAGTCAACATAAAAAGATAAAACATTAAAGTGTAAATGAATAACAAAAGATCTCTTGCGGACACGTCACCAGAATACATACTTTCTTCACCCAAAAGACAACAAAAAACAATAACAACCATGGCAGTGGGACAAATGTCAATCCAGGATTTAACAACAATTATGGGAAATCTTCTGGACGACAAAATATCAAATTTAGCCACTAAAGCAGACATTTCAGGAGTTTGTGATGAGATTCAACAACTTAAGATCAGAAACTCAGAACTTACAACAAAACTTGAGGAAGTGCAAGATGAATGTAAGTCGCTCAAGAGGGAAGTTGAGTTTTTGTCAAAAAAATCGTGTGAAAAGAACCTCATCGTGCGCATTGCTAAGCAGCCGAACACCGATCATCGTGACGAAGTAAAAAAGCTATTTGCTTCGCTTAAGCCAGACGAACCTGTCTCGATAAACTCTATTCGCCTACTAACCTCGAATTACCAAACAAACAACATACTGGTGGAAACTAATTCCAAAGATTATGTTGATGAAATACTACATAATTCCAGCAAGCTTAAAGGCACTGGCACGTTCATCCATAGAGATTACCCTTTAACAAAACGAAAGGTACGACAATCACTGTTGAGAGTAAGAAAGGCGATAAAAAACAGCAGAGCAGATGTGGAAGTGCAAATTAAAGGTGAAACTTTGTTGGTGGCGGGGAAGACCTTCAATTGGTGCAGAGTAAGGGGGCTAATCGCTGACAGATCTGATGGCTGTGAGATTTCTCGGCGAATTATATTCTGGTTTTAACCTATCCAACACAGAGCTTCTACAATTTACAAACGCAGCGAATTCCAATGATAGTAAAGCCAACAACCAGAACCATACAACAGGAAATAATCATCCACCTAAAACTATGCAACAATCAACAAATAATCTTCTCGCATGAAACGAAAACGTCTGCCAGAATAATTTAGAAAAATCAGAAATAGAAAATGAAAAAAATATTTATTTAGATGTAAGTACTTTGAATTTATTATCTTATAATGTAGGAGGATTAAGAAATAAATTACTTTTTTCATCCTTTTTTGAATATATAAACAGTTTTGATTATTTTTTCCTTTGTGAAACGCATGTAATGCAGGACAATTATGGGGATTTTGAACATTTTTTTATAGGTTTTAAATTACACTGGATCCCAGCGACACGGGTTCACACACGTGGACGAGCGATTGGAGGGTATCTTTTTGGGTTCAAATCTATTGTTTCAAATTCTTGTAGTTTTGTAAACATTGAAAACTATACGGCTCTTAAAGTAAACTCTGAGGATGAATATTACTATATTCTCCCTATCTATTTAAATTGTAATAATTGGGAGCAGGATTTTTGTAGTTTGGAACGCTTACTAAATTTTTCAAATATTAGCAATATAATGCTTATTGGAGATTTCAATGCTCGAGTGGCGGAACATCAGATAGAAAGTGATATGATTTCTTTTGGCGAACAATTCGAATCGGTTAGACTTTCAAAGGATAAAGTTTTGAACGGAAACGGTATAAAACTACTAGAACTTTTTCAAAATTTTGATATTTTTTTACTTAATGGGTCAACTAGTGGGGACTTGTCTGGAGAAATGACTTTTGTAGGAGGTCCAGGTGCATCAGTTGTTGATTATTGTGGCATCAGTGGTAAATGGTTTGAGAAAATAGGTAGTTTTAATGTTGGTGCTTTGACTTTTTCGGACCATATGCCAATCACAGTAGTCCTGACCATAAACAAACCTCTGCCCCAAAAAAGCATTGCTCTTCTGCCCAGACTATTTTGGAACGATAGGGAAAAAGAAAGTTATAAAGCCAAACTTAGTCAGTTTACTGTACAAACTGATTTAAGTCAAGCAAGCACGAGCCACCAGATTGAATCTTTTATGGAAGCTATAAAAAACTCGGCCTCCTTTTCAGAAAGGAGGGACGTAGCTAAAGGCAAACAAAAATGGTTTGACAAAAACTGCGAAAAAGCCAGAGCTAAATCCTTCAATCTACTAAAACTAGCAAGAATCAGAAACGGAAATTTTTTCCGTGAAGCTTATGTTCAGGCAAATAAGGAATACAAAAAACTCTGCCAAATAAAGCGAAACGAATACTTCTTAGGAATAGCAACAAATTTAAATAGTGCCAAAGATTCTTCTGAATTTTGGAAAGTAGTGAAGGAACTGAATGGGAAAAAATTCAAAATTAGCAACAATTTGGATGCCCATCTTTTGGCTAATCATTTTAAAAATATTCTTAATCCATTAGAGATTGAAGAACCAATACAATTCGCTGAAAACTATATAATCGTTGACTCTTTAGATCGGGATATCACCATAGAAGAAATACATAGTGTCTTACATAAAGCAAAAAATAACAAAGCCCCAGGGTATGATAGAGTTCCTTATGAATTTTTCAAAAACGCTCCAAACGGTTTTTTGGAAAATTTAGCAAGGACCTATTCAAATATATTGCACACGGCTGAAGTACCTGAAACTTTCAAAAAGTCAATTGTATTTCCAATACACAAAAAAGGGGACATAAATAATGTAGAAAATTATAGGGGCATCTCTTTTCTAAATGTGATTGCGAAGATATTTACAGGAATTATACTGAAAAGGCTTGAGTTTTGGGTTAGTGAGAATAAATTGTTGAACGAATTTCAAGCAGGTTTCAGAGCAGGTTATTCAACAACGGATCACATTTTTTCCATCCAAAATATCGTAGATTATTACGCAGAAAATGGGAAAAAGCTGTATGCAATATTTATCGACTTCAAAGCTGCTTTTGATAGCATTGATCGAGAAGCGTTGTTTTATAAATTAAACCTATTGGGCTTATCCTCCAAGATCTCTAACGTACTGAGAAAACTTTACGAGAATACTATATCGGCTGTATGGGACGGTGAACAAATATCAGAATGGTTTGAAACCAAAAGTGGGGTGCGTCAAGGATGTCTTTTATCCCCCTTGTTGTTTGCTCTTTTTATCAACGACATAGTTGACGCTTTGCCAAACGGTATTAAAGTTGCAGGACCTGTTATAAAATGCCTCCTATATGCTGATGATGTCGTTTTGTTTGCAGATTCCCCAGAAAGTCTTCAGCTCATGATAAATAGGCTAGATAAGTACTGTAAAATGTGGAATCTGGCAATAAATATTCCCAAAACAAAGGTTATGATATTTAGAACAGGGCGAGGACGATACAGTAGAAATGAAAGGTGGTTTCTAAATGGTGAAAACATTGAAGTTGTGAATGAATTTACTTACTTGGGAATGATTCTAACACCCCAACTCAACCCAAAAAAACATTTTCAAAGTAAATTGAAGAAATCGTTATCTGCTATAAACTCAACCTGGCAAAACTTGTTTAGGAACAAAAATGTTGCACATAGTGTCAAATTTAAAGTGTTTGATGCTGCTCTGAGAACTATAATGACATATGGATGTCAGGTATGGGGATATCAGCAATATGATGATGTTGAAAAACTGCAACGGCTCTTCTTAAAAAAACTTTTTAGATTACCGAAATCAACACCTAACTACATGCTGTTGCTTGAAACAGGTCTTCCTCCTATTTTTATTTTCACCTTGAAAATGCACCTTGATTATGTCGCCAAAATACTTTCTTATGATGATAATCGGTTACCAAAACTATTAGCAAAACACAGTATACAAAAAAATATAAGTTGGTTCAAGAAATGGGAGGATATAACCATATTGAGCGGTATTTCTGTGCACTGTTGGGAGATGGAAGATGGGAGGATGAGAGAAAAGATCAACTGCATTCTCGAAAAGTTAGATGACAAAATAAGATTAGATCTAATTGAGGAAGCAAAAGGCTCTTCACGTAGATCTCTATATCCAAAGCTCAATTATAATTTGAATGAGCTCAATTATTTTACAGACAAAATGAGCTTATATGAAATTTCTATAATTTTTCGCATTAGGGGAGAGCTTCTTGACTTAAATTATAGACCTTATTTTAATGATCAATTAACCTTTTGCTCTCTCTGTAACTTACAAGAACAAGAAAACTCTTATCACTTTTTATCAGTGTGCCCCATATTAAAGGAAATAAGATTTGTATACTTCGAAAGGTCAATAATAAGCGAATCAGATTCGATAAGTATCTTAAATGGAAGTAACTGGAAACTTCTCTCCCAATATTGCATTGAAGCCCTAAATTACAGGAAAGATTTTATAAATTATTAAAAGATTTTAACCCAAAATGTATCAATTTCGTTTTTTTTTTTAGCGTACACACTGTACAAAATAAAACCCATTTTTGTACTGCAATTTATTTTATTTTATGTTTTTTTTTTTTTTTTATTTATTTATTTATTTAAAAAAACATATATATAAACAATGTAAAAATAATAAACACATCAAAAAGCTTACTTGAATTATTATTATTAAAAATATATTTTGTAATTTTTAACAGAAAAAAAAAAATAGAGGCATCTGGCAGACGGTTTCAAAACCAAGGCCATAATTTTTTTTTTTTTTTTTCCTCCTCGACGGGTTTCCACCTTGTAGTGGTGGGGAGGCTTACGTTTAGGTTTTCAGCTGGCCAGCTGTGAATTTCTTAGATCTGCTTGAAGACGGTTAACACGAATACGGACAGACTCACGACGAGCCGAACTTGAGGACTGCTCAAGGAAAGGTGAAGAAAGGAAAGGACGGCCTCTTGCCTCCGCCTGGCTCTCACCCAACTGCGAGTACGTTCAACCAAGCTAGGCCGACATTACGTTACGGACGGTTTATACGAGTACGGACAAACTCACGACGAGCCGAACTTGAGGACTGCTCAAGGAAAGGTGAAGAAATGAAAGGATGGCCTCTTGCCTCCGCCTGGCTCTCGCCCAACTGCGAGTACGTTCAACCAAACTAGGCCGACATTACGTTACGGACGGTTTATACGAGTACGGACAAACTCACGACGAGCCGAACTTGAGGACTGCTCAAGGAAAGGTGAAGAAAGGAAAGGATGGCCTCTTGCCTCCGCCTGGCTCTCGCCCAACTGCGAGTACGTTCAACCAAGCTAGGCCGACATTACGTTACGGACGGATTATACGAGTACGGACAAACTCAGGACGAGCCGAACTTGAGGGCTATTCAAGGAAAGGTGAAGAAAGGAAAGGATGGCCTCTTGCCTCCGCCTGGCTCTCACCCAACTGCGAGTATGTCCAACCAAGCTAGGCAAGACGAAAATCCGTCACGGACGGTAAATACTGACACACTCAGGACGAGCCGAACTTGAGGACTGCTCAAGGAAAGGTGAAGAAAGGAAAGGATGGCCTCTTGCCTCCGCCTGGCTCTCGCCCAACTGCGAGTACGTTCAACCAAGCTAGGCCGACATTACGTTACGGACGGTTTATACGAATACGGACAAACTCAGGACGAGCCGAACTTGAGGGCTATTCAAGGAAAGGTGAAGAAAGGAAAGGATGGCCTCTTGCCTCCGCCTGGCTCTCACCCAACTGCGAATACGTCCAACCAAGCTAGGCCAGACGAAAATCCGTCACGGACGGTAACTACGGAAACTGACACACTCAGGACGAGCCAAACTTGAGGACTGCTCAAGGAAAGGTGAAGAAAGGAAAGGACGGCCTCTTGCCTCCGCCTGGTTCTCACCCAACTGCGAGTACGTTCAACCAAGCTAGGCTAGACGACAATACATCACGGACTAGACTGATCAGGAGATCCGCAGCTGGACAGCTGAGGATTCTAGGCCAACTAAGAGGAACCCACAACGTAAAAACCATGGACAAGACACACAAAACAGAAAAAAAACTAGCGGGGATATACGCTAAAGCGTCGGTAGAAGTCGCGGCTGCCAGCGTGGGCTTGGCCCCTCGAAACGAACGAGGGGAGAAGTCGCCAGTGACAAAAAACACCAATAAAGACAAGAACGACACAAAAACGGACATGACTGAGGAAGAGGAAGACCTTCTTCTCAACCCCTTTGCCAATCTCGGTGTGGATGATGGGGCCAGCATCATAACGGTCGACACTGACGACATCAGTGACTCCTGTTCTGTTGCCAGCTCCAACATCTCACGGCTTTCAACTTCTTCAGTGCGGAGTAAATACCGCAACTGTAGAAGAGTGATTGAACGACTTGGCACAAGGAGTTGGGAAGAACTTACGGAACTGGAACGCAAACGACTGCATAACGCACGTGCGCTTCTACAGAAGGAGTCTGCAATGGAAGTTGGGCCTCTGGTCCTAACACCGGCGAAGGCTACTTCTGTGAAAGACACAAACGCGGACACGCTGATGGGACCACCCAAACCCCCTGCTGGTAAATCCCAGGTAAGGAAAGGGACGGCCTTATCAGCTGTGCATGCAAATACTGACACGACAAAAGACAAGATGCATGAACCAGCTCCTGGTCCATCCAAACCATCAACCAGCCGTTGCGCGGTGCATATTGCTCCAACGGGCCTGGAAGGTGGGGAGGTAACCACGGGAGTGGATGAGTTAGAGGAGTCGCACTCGGATTGCCTTCGGGCTCAGAACCCTGAATGCAGTCCGGATGCGTCCACCTCTTCTCAGCCAGGGGATTGCAAACCGACCGACTCAACAATGGACTCCGTGAAGACTGTTTTGGAGGCCCGAGCTGAGCGTCGTAAGCGCAAGGTGAAAGGTCTCCTGGACGATAAGCAAATATTCCGCAGGCAAAACCGGAACGCTGAGAGGATTATCCGGCGGCTAGGCAAAAGGAATCCTGAATCCTTAACGGCCAAGGAAAAGCTAGCCCTGGATAGATCCACTCAGAGACTATCGACCACGACATTAAGCACGGGTACGGACAGACGAACCAAGGACAAGCCGAACTTGAAGACTGCTCAAGGGGTGGTGAAGAAGGGAAAGGAAGGCCTCTTGCCTCCGCCTGGCTCTCACCCAACTGCGAGTACGTCCAACCAAGCTAGGCCAGACGACAATCCGTCACGGACGGATAATACATGTACGGACAGACTGACTCTGGACGAGCCGAACTTGAGGACTGCTCAAGGAAAGGTGAAGGTAGGAAAGGACGGCCTCTTGCCTCCGCCTATCTCTCGCCCAACTGTGAGTGGTTCCAAAAGAGCTAGGCACGACGACACTACGTCACCAGCTGTTCCCTCACCGGGGAACAAGAAGAAGAAAGCCAAATTCTCCCGGGTGACCATGGAGGTCCAACAGACTGCGATTGCAGACTTTGGCAACCCTTCAAGGAAACTGACGGATGATCAATGGCAATTGATAGAACTAAGAATTCTGGACGGGGTAAACGAGGCTATCGTCAAGAATAGGCCTCCGCCACTCTTCGGTAGCCTCAGCACTGTCCACGGATTCAAGGTGATGACATGTGAAGACGGTAACACTCTCACATGGCTCCGAGAGTTCATCGAGAAGACCGAAGCTCCTTGGCCGAACGCTGACCTTCGACTTATTAGTAAGAAGGAAATCAGCGAACTGAGCAGGCCAAAGGCAGTGCTGACACTTAAGGGACCCGTGATACCAAGAGACCGGATAGAGCGGAACCTCAAGTCCCTGATCACCGAACAACTCAGCCAGAATTGGGAGGTTGTTCAGGTTAACGAACCAACCAAAGATGGCACCGAAGTGATTGTGAGTCTAAGCCACAAATCGATGCCACTTCTGCGGAAAATTGGCTACAAAGTGCGCGTTGGTACAAACCGATGCAAGCTTAGGTTCATAGCCAATAAGAAAAAACAGGTAAATAAGGAGGTGGTAGTTAATAACTTATCATGAAATTTTTACAAATAAATCTTCATCATAGTAAAGCTGCCAGCGCCAACCTGGTCTACCTCATGGAGAGTAGACAAATAGACATTGCCCTAATTCAAGAACCCTGGATATCAGGCGGCAGAATTAGGGGGCTCCACTCAAAAGGACTTACACTGTTTAAATCCTCTAACACAGGTACCAACAGTAATTATAGAACATGTATTGTAGCTAGAAAACAGATTAATCTCTTTCTTCTATCCACATACAGTAACCTAGACCAAACTGCGATAAAGTTGGAGCGCGATGGGCTTCCACCGCTTATCTTGGCATCATGCTATATGCCGTACGATGGGACGGAGGGACCTCCTGCAAATGTCACGTGCCAACTTGTTCAACGCGCAGCTGTAGAGAAATGGGACCTTGTGATAGGATGTGATTCTAATTCACATCATATTCAATGGGGCAGCACTGATATCAACGATCGGGGTGAGTCTCTTTTTGAATTTATCATAGAAAATAACATACTAGTAGCGAATAGAGGTAATGAACCAACATTTGTCACTAAGAACCGCGAGGAAGTACTCGATATCACCCTTGTGAGCAACTCGAATACTGTCTCAATAGAACAATGGAAGGTACTTAAGGAAGAATCTTTTTCCGATCACAGGTTAATTGAATTCTTTATACTTAGTACAACAAACTCTCGAAAACCTTTTAGAAACTTCAGAAAAACTAACTGGGATATTTTTAATGGGGAAGTAGAGAATGAAATCAAATTGCTTAATACCAATGCAATTGATAATCCTGAGAACTTAGACAAAGCTGCCGAGAAATTCACAGAAATACTCAGCAATGCTTTTGTCAAAGGATGTCCATTAAAACCAGGTAAAAAAGGCAACAAAAAACCACCTTGGTGGACAATAGAACTGGGCGACATTAGGAAAGAAACGAGGCGACTTTTCAATGTCGCCAAGCGCACCAGATCAGACATCGACTGGGAGATCTACAAATCCAGTCAAAGAAAATTCAAAGCTGAAACACAGCGAGCGAAACGCAGCTCGTGGAGAACCTTTTGTGATGAAATAGAAGGCACCAATGAATCAGCTAGACTAAGGAAAATTCTCTCCAAAGAGCCATCTACCTTAGGTTCCTTAAAAGAACCAAGTGGTCGCTGGACAGAATCATGCAGTGAAACTCTAAAACTCTTAGTTAATGCTCACTTTCCCGGGTGTAGCTCTAACCCAAGCTATAACCGGGAAACTGAGATATTTACAGAGCACAGAACACCGTCGGACATTGTAACGGAAGACAAGATTAAATGGGCAATAAACTCTTTCTCCCCTTACAAATCCCCGGGACTAGATGGCATCTTTCCAATGATGTTACAAAAAAGTGAAAACCTCATTACTTCACACCTGAAAAACATATTCTCAAGTAGCCTCAGATGGGGATATGTACCTAAAGCATGGCGTGAAGTCAAGGTTGTATTTATCCCGAAGGCTGGTAAACCCAGCCACACGGAAGCTAAAGACTATAGACCAATCAGTCTCACGTCGTTTACTCTTAAGACTTTCGAGAGATTGTTGGACATCTATATTCGCAGCTCACTGAACCCGGAGGTAATTTCTCCAATGCAGCATGCCTATACGAAAGGCAAAAGCGTAGAAACTGCACTTCACTGTGTTGTTAATACAATTGAAAAAACTCTCAAAGACAAGGAATACACTCTTGCTGCCTTTCTAGATATTGAAGGAGCTTTCAATAATGTGGAAAACGATGCAGTTAAGAGAGCCCTTGTAGAGCTGAATATAGAAAACTCAATTATAAATTGGACTATGTGCATGTTAAAAAACAGGCATATTAATACAGAACTTGGAGATTCACGTTTAAAAGTATCCACATCCAGAGGAACACCCCAGGGAGGGGTGCTTTCTCCGCTTCTTTGGATACTAGTTATGAACGAAATTCTTGTGAAATTAAAATATAGTGGAGTCAAAGTAGTAGCTTATGCAGATGACCTAGTACTACTTGCGACAGGTAAATTCCCATCCACTATTAGTGAACAAATAGAATATGCCCTGTCAAAGGTCAACACATGGGCAAAGAATTGTGGTCTAATGGTTAATCCATTGAAAACTGAATTGGTTCTCTTCACTAACAGAAGAAAAATACCAATGTTTAGATTACCATCAATTGCAGGGACTCCACTCAAAATCTCGGATCAAGCCAAATACTTGGGTGTGATCCTTGATAAGAAACTGAACTGGAGTCTCAACACCAAAGAGAGAGCAAAGAAAGCTATGGTTGCGTTCTATTCCTGCAACAGGATCTTTGGAAAATCCTGGGGACCCAATCCAAAAATTATCAGGTGGATGTACACGGCAATAGTTAGACCGATACTTACCTACGGTAATTTAGTTTGGTGGAACGCGACTGAGAAAGCAACAAACCTGAAAACTTTGACAAAAGTTCAAAGATTAGCATGCGTAGGTATTACGGGGGCGTTGAAAACCACTCCCACAGCGGGACTGGAAGCGATACTCAACTTGAGACCCCTAGATCTATTCGTGCAAGAATCTGCAGCATACAGTGCCCTGCGCCTAAGCCAGACTAAATGCTGGAAGCAAAGCACATCGGGCCATACTCAGATTCTGCAGAGATATGTGGGAAATAATGTTTGCACAGACTACACAACACCCTATTTAAATTTCAACAGACCCTTCACTACCTCTTTTCCTAATAGAGAGGAGTGGGAAAACAACCAACCTTTCAGTAATGCATCTACGATAACTGTCTTCACCGATGGTTCAAAGATGGACACTGGAGTTGGTGCAGGAATTTTCTCGGAAACTCTGGGACTAGCTAGCTCCTTCAGACTTCCGGACTTTTGCAGCGTCTTCCAAGCCGAGGTCTTGGCAGTGACAAAAGCAGCTACGCAAATATCAATGATGGCGATACCACGAGCTGATATCACCCTCTTTATTGATAGCCAAGCAGCAATAAAAGCAATTTCTGCCACCGAGATACACTCGAAGCTTGTGACTTGCTGTCGCGAAGAGCTTAGGGTTCTTGGCATGCAGCATAACATTAGACTCTGCTGGGTTCCCGGTCACAGTGATGTACAGGGAAACGAGAGAGCTGATGAGCTGGCGAGAACGGGTTCGTCGCTTGATTCAAGTCAAGCCGAACAAAATATCAAAGTACCAACCTGTAGCATCAAACAGGAAATTGGTAACAAAATATTAGAAAAAACCAATGAAAGATGGAATCTGCTTGAAACATGCGCCACAACTAGAAAGTTATGGCCAAATTTCAATAAGCAGAGAACAGACAAAATTATGCAAATGAACAAGAAACATCTCCGTTCCCTTGTCAGCATAATCACCGGACACAACCTACTGAGATACCATAAAAAGAAAATGAGGCTCAGTACTGATGACCTTTGCAGAGGATGCAGTGACGAAGAAGCACATGAGGATACCTCACACTTCCTTTGCCACTGCCCAGCACTCTGTCATTTAAGAAAGAAACACCTAGGAAATTATTTCTATAATGACCTAGAGGAACTTTCTGGAACTTCGGCTAATAGCCTTCTGAATTTCATCAACGCCTCTAAATGGCTTGACTGCTAACAGAACACATAGGTTTTTACATTAAGTGGAATACAATTTCCTAGGGTATCACAACGGATCTACATAGATCTAAGTGTGACGGTAACGAGATCAACTGTCAGCCCTTCTACCTAACCTAACCTAACCTAAGGCCATAATTTATTTATCATATGTTAAATTGTAAAAATTTGTTTAAAGTTCAATAAATAAAGCTATTATTATTATTATTATTATTATTATATAAAGGGGATGTGTTGTTCCCCCTCTTTTCCATAAAGGGGGGGGGGTAAGTTCCCAAAACATTGAATTAAACTAGAAAAATAGCTATTTAAAAACAACGGAAATACTGTTCTATACCTTTATTAAAAGCTTAAAACGAATTCTTTGATTATATAAGAAATAAAGTTTACAATTTTTAAAAAATTTGTTTGAAAACTCAAAATTAAAAAAAAATTTAAAAAATTATTACTTGATTTTTATTTTTTTATTTTACGTTATAATGTAGATAATAATTGTCTTTTATTATTTAATGTTGTTACTAGCCTTTAGTCGAATGCTGAATATCAGACGGTTTTAGGAGCTTTAGTTTTTGAGAAAGTTGGAAATTTTAAAAACTATTTTTTTTAAACATTATTGTTGATTTAAAAAAAGTGGTTTTCATAGTTTTCAAATCTCAAAAACTAAAACTGCTACAACCGTCTAGTTTTCAGCATTGGACTAAAGGCTAATAACAACATTAAATAATAAATGACAATTTACTACTTTATAGCGTAAAATAAAAAATGAAAAATCAAGTTAAAATATTTTTCAATTTTTTTTTTAATTTTGAGTTTCAAAAGAAGTTTTCAAAAATTTTTAGCTTAATTTTCTATATAGCCAAAGAATTCGTTTTAAGCTTTTAATAAAGGTATAGCACAGTATTGTAAGTATTTCCGTTGTTTTTAAATAGCTATTTTTCTACTTTAATTCAATGTTTTGGGAATTTGCCCCCCCCCCCCCTATAGAAAAGAGGGGAAATACACCTCCCCTCTTATGTAATTTATTTCTTAAAACAAGTCCAAAAATTATTTCATAAAGTATTGGCCGATAGTTTGGAAAAATGCTGTGTACTTGTTACCTTTGAAAAAACAGTATTTCTCATATGAAAATAAATACAGTATCAAAAAAATAAAAAAAATAAGGCCATTTAAAAAAAAACCACCTTCTATACACCATAACCTGCCCTCATATATGTCCCTGGGATGACCATGAATCAATATATACTTACTTTTTCCGATATTTCTGAGTAAATTGATCAAAAACCATTGATGATGTAACACACTAACATTGTTTTTCAATTTTTTTAATTTTCTACTGCTCGTATCTTTCTTATCCTTGATCCTACCGAAAATACGAATAAGTCTTTTTTGTAGGAAATTTATTATTCTTTCGTTTTGTAGTGTACACTTTTCCGCTTAAACGCTTTGTTTTCAAAATATTCCCGAAAAGTTAAAAAAGGAGACCTTTAACCCCTCCTCCTGCCTAAAGTCGTGGCCCTGGGCTGGGGACATTAAGTATGTTATACCTGGGGGTCACCCCTACCACATTAAATAATAACCCAGAGATTATTTATTGCATTTTGCATCTTGGATTTTTAATTTTTAATTTCTCAATATCGACGAAACGGGTTTAAATATTATTTTTTATACAGAAAGTTCCAAAAAATTAAAATAATATTGCATGTCAAAATTAAAAAAAAAAATAAATCTCCACCTGACTACTAAATATCCCATAGACCATTTTTTCGGGAAAATGAGTTAATGACGCAGCTATACTAATTCGAATTTTCGCTATCCCCGTTGTCCTATCTCTATTATGAATGGTCCAGTAAGAATAGACATTTGACCTAGCCAAAATTGCGATATGGCTGAAAATTGGTATAGAGCTTTCTTTTGACATAACAAATCAGCTGCGAAAAATCTTTGTCAATCCCACCCGAGCATAAAAAGTTATTGAAGGTGGGTGGCAAAAAAAAAAAAAAAAAAAAAAAAAAAAAGGTCAAGTACCTATTGAAAAAAATTGTTTTTCATCTTTAACTTTCAAACAGTAAATGCTATTGAAAAGTAGTATGAGTACATTTTGTAGATCAGTCAACTTTCTACAAAAATATTGACGCACATTCTTTCGTAAGACAGATGGTTAAGGAAGTAGAGCTTTTTTAAAAATTGTAAATTGACGAAAATATTGGGTTTTCGGGTTGTAGACCATTTGACTCTTTACTAGAAAATATTAAAAAAGATTCAAAAATGTACCGTTAAAAAGATTATAATTATGTTAAGAATTTGGTCAAGGGCCAAACATATAAAAGTCTTATTATTACTCGTAAATGACGAAAGTTTTTCAAAATAAAGTTACAAGATATTGCGATTTTAAAATGACCAAATGTCGAAAATATAGAATTTTCAAGCATAACTCTTAAACGGTAAAGATAATTTTATTTTGTTTTTCTAAAATGTATCAATTAAAAGATATGTATAGTTATTTAAAGAATTTGGTCAAAAAATTTTAAATGACAACCCTAAACAAAAAAATATTTAACAGCTGAGAGCTCATGGCTATTTCCTGTATAAATGTTCGAGTATACATGGTGTCCCTTAATTCGTTCGCTATATTTTTTGATGATACCTGGGATCATTCTAAAAAAAAAAAAAATATGGGGAAAAATCTAATCTCCCCCTTGTAAGGCAGGGGGGAGAATTTCTGAAAAATTAACGTAAATTGGAAAAAACATTACAAATCAACCAAAGCACGAACAACGATGTGCTATAATTTTGAAAGAAAATATTCCAATTTTATTTTAATTATAAATTTTGAAATGCATTATGTAAATAAGCTTTCCAAAAATGTGACTTATTCGCCTTGAATCTCAAAACAAATAGTATTCAAAATTGATTAAAGGTGAAAAATATGCTCAAAAATAAAGTGGTTTACAGCCTCAAAGAGGGTTTCCCAGGACCTGAGTGGAAGTATATTAGGGTGTGGTTCTTGGGGTTATTCTAAGAAAAAAAATGTATGGGTGGGGGAGTTGTATCTCCCCTCCTTGAGGCAGGGGGGCAGTTTCTGAAACATTAACTTTAAATGCCAAATAAACATTAAAAATCAACGAAAACACATCTAATAATGTGCTATAAGTTTTTTGAAAGCTAAAACTCCAATCTTGCATTTGATTTCTAAATTAAGTTGTTTAAGCAAATAGTTTTTGAGAAATTAAATTTCAAAGTCAATTTTTTTTTTTTTTAATTGTGATATTTTTTTCTTAAGTCGATATTTTTCAAAATTTTACGTAATTAAGTGCTGTTTTTGTGTTCAATACTCAATTCCCAAATTATTTTCCAGTCTCCTACCGAAACCCAAATGCAAAAATCTTTCTTAGTTTTTGAGAAATTAAGAAAAAACAAAAAGTGTTAAATTATGGATAATTCATGAATAAATTTATCTTTTCGGGCTTATTTATGAAAAGAACCTTTTGTTTTTTCTTAATTTCTAAAAAAACTAAGAAAGATTTTATTTTGAAAAATATTGACTCAAGAATAGAAAAATCACAATAAAAAAAATTGACATTGAAATTTAATTACAAATGTTTTCATGATTTTGAAGTTCATTAAAAATGTGTGTTTCATAGTGCATAGTGTTTTTTTGGGAGCGGTAAAAACTCTCGTTAACGTAAGCACGCAATTTCTTAAAATTTCAAAAAAACGAAATATTGCAATTAATAATTCTTTTTTTTTAATCTCGCAATAATATAATCTAACTTTTAACAATGTCGATCGCACTTGCATCTCGCAATCTCACAAATATCAACCACAATCTCGTAATTGAAATCTCGAAAATTCAAATTTCGAAAATTCAAATGTTACAGTAACATTTTGCTCTCAGATTCACATACAAAAAAAGAAACTTGAAATTGAAAACTTTTTCTTTAGATTTTATTGTTTTCCAAAAAGTGTTTTTAATAATTAAGATAAATAAGCCGATATTACCACTGGATATACATTTTTTCTTTTCTCTAAATTTTCTTTTAGAAATAATTAAAACACAGGCACTTTCGCAAAATCAATTGCGAGTTTTGTAATTGCGAAATTGATAATAGCAGGATTTTTTAATACGAGATTACGAAAAGCGAGATTTTGTGATTGCAAGGTTGCATAATGCGAGATTTTAGTTTTTGAGATTTCGTACTGCTTCTTTTCAACATCTACCTTTTAACTTTTAAGATATTAATCGTTATTTTTCCAATCCGCGTTTGTAGTCTGGAGGCGTTTCCACATTTTGTTACAATTTAAAAATATTAAAAAATACAAAAAAAGTGTAAATTCCACCCTTTGATATCAAAAGAAATACATATTCCCAAAAGGTGGTAAAACTGAAATAATAACCGATGGTGCTTCTACTTAGCACCTATCACTTAAGACGTCAACCGTTATTTTCCCAATACGCGTTTTGGCATCAGGAGGCGGCATTTCTACAATTTTTTTTTGGTCAAAATATTAAAAACTACCAAAAAAGTGGAAGTCCCAATCTTTGACATAAGAAAATGTTTGTTTCCGAAAAGTGGACACACTGAAATTTTATCCGAAAGTTGGTGTACTCAACACCTATCTTTTAAGGCATATCTCATTATTTTTCCTCCCTGCATTTAGTATTTGATGATGTTTCCGTCCATTTTTCTATATTGAAAGCATTAAAATTTATCAAAGTAATCGAGATTCCCATATTTTGACATACAATAAGTTGTTCCCAAAAAGTGGTAATACTAAGACTTTACTTGAAGTTGAGATTACTCCGCACGTATCTTTTAAGGCATACTTCGTTATTTTCCCAATACGCGTTTGGGATCATAGAGTAGATTTCGCAACGTTTTCCATGTTTAAGATATTAGAAATGATAAAAGAGAGGTTCCACCTGTTGACATTAAAAAAAAGTATATTTCCTAAAAGTGGCAACTCTGAAGGTGCATCTACTCTAAATCTAACTTTAAAGACATCAACCTTTCTGTTTTTTAACCACATGGCCCAGATTGGGCACCAATTTTCAAAATGGCGTCCAAACGACAGGATTGAAAAAATGATTCCCAAGCAAAATTTCATCTTTAGCATCTCAAATGAAATAAATTTCAAATGAAAAAATATGAAATCCCACAGAAAGTGCAAGCATTGGGGTTTCCCGACCGCAGTACAAGTTGGGCGCCATTTTTCAAAGTGGCGGCCGAGCGTCAGGATTACAAAAATAACATCCAGGCTAAATTTTATCCTTATCATCTCAAAAACAAAATTTCAAACATAAAAGAAAAGTCCTCACCAAAAACCGCGCGGGATTCGGTTTCCTGACCGGACTTTAAAGGCTATCAAACCTCCTATATTTATATGTTTGAGAATTAGTTTTTTTCATAAATGTCACCTTATTTTATTTTTGCAACTATCCCACTGCTATAATTTAAAGTTCAACAAGAAAGTTAATAAAATTACATACAACTTTAACGAATACGTGCACAACATAAAGATAGATTTTCCAATATCCCTGTCAAGTTTATATATGTAGTAACACAAATACGTAAACACAAACTTGTAGATAACTGGAAAATAGTTTAATTGTTCAACAATTATGTTGTCCAAATGTCGATGTTCATTCACAATGATGATGTTATTGTGAATTCAAGTGTTATTGGTTTTGATGTTTAATGCTTGTTGTGTTCAATATGAACCTTGTATAAACCTATATCCTCATTACAAATTACATTTAGCAATTTTGATGAGTACAAGAGAAAACTGAGAGAAAACATCTTTAATAGAAGATTAAAATACCAACGAAGGAAGGACGTGTTTTATTGTTAATTAAAAGTATAGTAAGGAACCTCTCTGATGATTTGTTTTATATTCTTAAGAAAAGTACTTATCTGATCTCCGGATAGCTTGATATTTTTTTCTTTTTTATTTGGAACAATGTAAAGTTTTTTCAAGTTAAAAATGTATTTCAGGTTAAATTTATCCAAGAGCTTTTTTCCAGAAGAAACAAAGGATACCAAAAATGTCTTAAATGTAAAATCAATTGAAATTTCTGGTGTTTGCGGTGAATCCATGAAATTTGGATTTAACTGAAACACATTTAAATAGTTTTCTATATTTTTTTTACCAACTGAACACTTCATCTCTGAAGATATTTTAGAATAAAAATAAATGCAATAGAAGCAATGATAATAATTTGTTTATTTTGTCCACAATGTTCCGAAAACGGCTCCAGGGACTATTTTTTTTTGCAGAGAACTACTGCTTTTCCTTTATGTGTTTATGTTTCCCGTATTCTTAACTAATCCACAATAAGATTTTTTTTTTCTTCCTAGAATTATTTACTAAAAGTGCTAAGGCTGGCTAGTTTGACAGAGTACAGGTCACGTATACCAACACTTGATTTTTATTTTGCTTTAAATTGAAATCAAAGAAGGAGGCTTCTGGAAAAGTGTATAATGTTTAAGGAATGTGATCCTGAATTAAATTTATTAAAGTTTTTTTTTTTTAATCCGCTCAAATGGAATTCGTTACAATAATTTAATGTCTGTTTGTCACACATGCTCTGATTCACATGAGATTAAAAGCGTAATGGATACCTTAATGGATTAATAGCTTGAATGATATGAGACATTAAGCTTAACGGCAGGTAGGAATTATTGTTTTTTTTTTTGTTTTTATTTTTTTAAATTATTGTTGAAAAATAAATCAATTTTTTAAAAGTCTGCCAAAATGATTATGGAAAATTTAAGAAGAAACTTTTAATTCTGTATAGTGGTCTGGTTAATTTTTCTGAATACATACATTAGTATCTACCAACACCTACATATACCACCCTAAAGAGTATTTTATATGTACAGATATCAACTACTATATCAACACAATAAGGTGTTTTCGTTTCGAAAATGCAATTAATTTATTATTATTGTTGCTGCATATTCATTGGCATGCAATTTCCGGAATAATTATATATATATACAGAGATAGGTGTATATATGTAGTTTGCTTTTCTGTTTTTATAACCATCTCTTCTGCTTTAATATATGAAAGTCTGCAAAACACATTCTCCTCTCTAAAAGCTTAATGAACTTTTTATCTGATGTCAGTTCTTGAAAATTTATTTGCTACCTGCTATATCCATTGTCCGAAACTTGTCTCTAAATTGAAGAAATTCATTGGGATTAAAAACCCTTTTAGCAAAATAACAAAATAACGATTAGAATAGAATTTTAATTAAATCTGTTTTGGATGCACCAGGATATAGCCAGAGCACAAGAGTGTTTCAAATACATAGATAAAGGATTTTTTTTTTGTTGGTTTTATTCTTTTCACGGTTGGTGTTAGACAATACTTGAGAAGTTATAAAACAATTATTTATTCTGCTCTTTTGCAGGTCGTTTCAATTTGCAAATAAAGAGATTTATAATAAATGAATATTCCTTGAACCTTTTCTACCAATTCTTCATTTCCCAATTTGGGTTCGTGTACAGAATAACATGGTCAAATGTTTAAAAATTATATGTCTATTGTATATGATGGGCGAAAAACAGGTCATCGCGGATGGGCCTTAATCGGCTCTAAATGAAAAACAAAAAATTCCCTAATTTTTTCAGATTTTTGTTTTCATCCCCTATAGTCGCGTAGTGGTAAATTAAATTTCCCCATTTTTGCACATCCTAGAAAATTCGCGTAAAGTCTGCCAAAAAATTCAGAGCATGTGAAATCTCAAACAGTCTGGCAGAGTCACGGCCTCCACCAAATGGTCTTGGACACACATTTTTGCGGTCAGGGGAGCATTATCTACGGGTGTTTGAACAAAAATTTGGGTTCATACAATTATCCCCTATAAGGTGATTGTTTTGCATTTTTGAGGTACTATTACTCACTAAAGCGGTGACCAGGGACTACAGACTTTCATTTCTTTCATAAGCTTTAATACAGTTTTCGTCTCATGTGCTTCATTTTTGGTTCACTTTCACACCCAAAAATTTGCTGTGGGCTCTTGATCTAATGTGGGAAGAGTAACACCATGATAAAGTCAACAAATCAGTGAGCTGCGTTCAAAAACGAATGTAAGGGGGCCAGGGAGTGGTTGTCTCCCCCCATATTTATGATCTACATATATCATACATATGTTATAAATTGTCTTCTTTTAAATACATTTCAAAGCTATATTTCTACACTAATTCTATTTTTTGAATGAGTTTGTCCCTCCTTTGATCAACATCTAGCGTAAGCCTGTGGCTGTACCTACTTCAAAAAATCAACGCTTTTTAATAGGTATGGCAGATTAACCTCTTCAACTCGACTTACTACAAAGGTCGATAGCTCTAATAAACGAAATGCACAAGTTTGGCGCACGTATGTAGGTACCTACTTGATTTTATGTTAAAGAGGCTTATTGCCAATTTCACAAAAAAACACTAAAATTACTTTTATCTAAACACCTTCTAAAGTTTATCAGACATTTAAAAATGTTCAGTTTCACCAATGCAGAAAAGGGAAATTTTAGGGATATTTTAATTTAACTGAGTTTGCTCACATCCCTGGATTCAAAAAAAGAGGTTGCTTCCCTCGCACATGTGAAGTCTATGAGAAAAAGTGAAAAAGCATTATGGATGAGGGACAATTATTCTGACAGCAAAATATGTTGTTGACTGGAATGGCTTGACAAAAAAGACTTACTTTTAAAATTTAATGAGACAAAAACGAGGTTTTAGTTTACAAGGGCATTTAAAATCTTCTTAAATATAAAAGCATTTGGTGAAACCAAAATCCATCATTTAAAGGTTAAAAGGCTTTTAAAATAATTAAAAGCTTTTCTTGAAATCGGCCATTAGAGTTTAAAAAATTATAAATAAAGACATAGACATTATGAGAGAAAAATGTTTGAAAGTATGAAAAACTGAAACTGAAAAACTATAGCAAGATAAAAATGTCTTTAATAGTTCCATGTGCAAAAAAAATTGTTATAAAATTTAAACTCGTTTTTGAGATATTGAATTTAAAAAAAAAATGAAACTTTTAGTGAAAATTCAAAAATTTCTTTTCTGAAAATTTTAATAGCAAAATAATGTTTTTACTCTGATATAAAATTTAATATAAAAAATGAATCTAATTCCGTGAAGCCAATCATGAGAAAATTCAAAATTAAAAAATTTCTACGAGAGGTACTATTCTGTCTATAATCTCATAAAGTTTCTATCTACAAAATGTTTTATTTTGACTTTTTTGCAAGTTTGGAGTTATTGCATTATTTTTGATTTATTCATATTTATTTCTTGGCACTTTATTTCTTAAAGCCCTTACTACAAATCATATGCACCAAAATGTTTGAAAGCCCTAACCACACTGGGCCTTCTATAAACTGTGGCATGCAGAAAACAGATCCACGATATTTTTTTTTTTAACCTTATGTGGCAGTTTTTGCTTTATTTATTTAATTATTTTTAAAGATTTTTCAGAGTCAGTCCTATTTTATAAATGGCAAATAAAAATTTTTAAAGAAAAAAGTATTAATAATAATAATAATAATAATTTTTACTATATGCCTGTAAGACCTAAGGTCATTTAAATGCAACCTGAATTGCACGGCACTAAATTTAAATTTATGTTTATGTTTTTTTTTTTTTATTTTTGCAGTATTTTTAAAATATGGAATTATAATAAAAATACATATTAAAATTATGAAGTTAATCTAAAATATATTAAAGCTTAATAGTACCTACCAGATATTGCAAAGGAATACGAAATCTGTAATCTTTTTGGTATTACAAAAAACAATTTTAATACTTATATTTTAAAATTTAATACGAAGTTATTAGAAAGTTTCTTTAATATTGACGCTTAAAAACTAATATTTCCTGTATTGTATTGAAGCTGTATTAAAAAAATACCCCAGAATTTGTAACCGTGTAGCTAAATAAATAAAATGCACGACTGGGTCGCATATGTACTTCGTCTTATGTTCAAGAGGCTGAGGGTTTTAGAAAATTGAATATAAAAACAAAGAAATTATGAGAAAAAAATGTTTAACTCCATTGATAATTTGAGGTAAAAAACAAGAAGGCCATCTTAAAATTCTTGATTGCATATAATTGTATGGAAAAAAAAATTAAATAGTTGGAGTGGTTTTAAAAAAAAATTAATTTTGGTATGCAAATCTTAAGTATTAAATTATGTGCATATAAAAATTAAATTTCAAAAAAATTCTCAACCCATATCTTAGATATCGAATTTTCAAAAAAATAATTCGAAACTTTTTTAAAAAGTCAAAAATTTCTTTTTGAAAATTTTGATATGCAATATTATTTGAACTTATTTGAAATTTGTATATTAAAAATTTATTTAACTCAAAATGAGAAAATTGAAAATAAAAAGACATTCAATGAGGGATAAATACTACTAATAGTTGCTAAATATCAAGCTTTATATTTTCCTCTAGTAGATCGCACTAATTTTGGCCTACGAAAAAAGTTTAATCAAAATCGTAGGAGCTGTTTTTGAGAACAAAAAAATACTTTCCTTAACGGTTTTTTAATTTTTGTACGGATGGTACCAAAAGTATTGCTTAAAAGTAAATTTTTTTCTTAAAATATTGTTAAAAATATTAAAAAGCTCTTAGTATTGAGGTTCAAAACAATCGATTATGACGTTTTTGAAATATTTGATTTTCAAAAAAAAATTTGAAACATTTGAGTTTCTAATTCAAAAAATATTCTATATATTATATTTTTTAGAAGCTTTTGTATTTAAAATCTGATTGAAATCGTGAAACCGTTTTGAAGGAAATCGAAAATAAAAAATGGTTCTTTGGGAAGTACCATTAATAATCATTTTTTGAAAATGGTTTTCTATCCAAATGTAGCCTTAACTAATAGAAATTTATTGATTTTGTTTTAAGAAAAGTCGTGCAGCCTTTTTTGAGAAAAATGAGATTGTGTAAAATTGCTAAAAAAAAGTGTATGGCAGGTACCTACCGTTATTTTTGGTTCTAACAAAAAATGAAAAAAACATGTGGACAGACTTACCAAATACCACTATGTAGCCCAGGAAAAATGTACTTTCGCTGCGGAAAAATTCCAAGTGAAGATTTTTGAATGCAATTATCTTTATTTGTGCCTAAGCAATACGCATGCGAAAGTCTACAAACGAAACTGGCTTGCGTTAAAAGTTATTCAAGGTAAAATGTCGAAAATACCGGTTTTCCACGTATAACTTTGAAACGGTACATGGTATTAAAAAGTAATGCATACAAAACTTGTAGATAATATGATTATCTACAAGAAATGTTAAAACACTTTTTTTTCTCTGACTGATGGTTAAGAAGATATCGGCGTTTCAAAAAACGTAAATTGACGAAAATATCCCTTTTTTGCGTATAACTCAGAAATGGTGAGTGTTATTGAAAACATTTATAGGCAAAGTTTGTATATGCACGAGTATTCATTATGGCAATTTAAAGATAATTGCGTTTAAAAAATTTAACTTGGAATTTTCCTCAAGTGGAAATTAATTTTTTCCTCGATACTATCCAAAAAAAAAAGGTTATGCTCTAAAAGAAGATTCTTCTGGCGTTTGACCTTGAATAACTTTTAGCGCAAGCCAGATTCGTGTGTAGACTTTTGCACGAGTATTCATTATGGCAATTTAAAGATAATTGCGTCTAAAAAATCTAAATTGGAATTTTCCTCAAGTGGAAATGCATTTTTTCCTTGATACTATCCAAAAAAAAGGTTGTGCTCTAAAAGAAGATTCTGCTGGCGTTTGACCTTGAATTACTTTTTATGCATGCCAGATTCGTGTGTAGACTTTTGCACGAGTATTCATTATGGCAATTTAAAGATAATTGCGTGTAAAAAATTTAACTTGGAATTTTCCTCATGTGGAAATGAATTTTTTCCTCGATACTATCCAAAAAAAAAAAAAGGTTATGCTCTAAAAGAAGATTCTGCTGGCATTTGACCTTGAATAACTTTTAGCGCAAGCCACATTCGTGCGTAGACTTTTGCACGAGTATTCTTTATGGTAATTTAAAGATAAATGCACTTAAAAATTTTAACTTGGAATTTTCCCGAAGTGGTAATGCATTTTTCCTAGATATACTACCAAAAAAACATATAATAAAAAAATAGTTTTCTTCGTTTACAATTTTCTCGAAAACTAGATGGCATAAAACCATCTGGTTTTCAGTGTTCATTTAAAAATTACAGGAAAAGTGTATAATAGAAACTAACATACTTCCTGATTTCATATTTTGAAAAAAGAACAGTACCTATATAATTTTTTTCAGTTTTTTTTTTAATGTTGGGTTTGAAGGTATTTTCTTCGAAAACTATTGGCAGGAATAACTTATTTTGAAAAAATAATTAAAGAACAAACTTGAAAATCTCAAAAAAAATATAGTACTTTATTTTAAGTGTTGCCATTTGTTTTAAATTTTTTTTTTTTAGTACTATTTTCAGAAAATTGCTCCTCCCGGTTAATTGGGGGGAGATAGACCCCCCCCCTCAGTATGAAAAAATGTTTGTACTATGTCTCTCTAAAAAACCCTATTATTATTTTATGTCGCTGGGCGAATCATTTTGGGCCGGAAAAACCAGCATTTTCGAAAATTGATCCTTTTTGAAGTCTCAATATCTTTTTATTGGGGCCTTATATCGAAAAAGTCTTCATAAGAGTTCTTGTAGAGAATATTATTGTTTATACAAAAAGTATAAATTATTTTTCAAAAACTTCACCATTTAAGAGAAAATCGCAAAATACAGTTATTTTTGACTTTTGTGCATTTTATATAAAACATTATATCTTTTAAATAACCGCAAACAAAAAAATTTTTTTTTATTTTCTTGTAGAAGGGTAAATCACCTACAAACTGTGTAAAAATAAAATTTCTAACATATACCGTTTAAGAGTGGTAAGTGAAAAATCCTTATTTTCAATACTTAACCTTTTTGAAGTAGCAATATCTTGTTACTGGTCACTCGTGTGGAAAAAAAAGTATTAATATTTTTTGTAGATTACATTATAGTCTATAAGCTGAACATAAATTATTTTATGAAAATTTCGTCATTTAAGATTTAAATGCAAAAGTCTGGAATTTCAGGTTTTTGACGAAATTTTTCAAATAATTATATCTTTAAAATTATTACTCTTAGAAAAAATTTAATTTTTTTTTTAATAGAGAGTAACATAGTATACAAACTTTGCCTATAAATGTTTTCAATAACACTCACCATTTCTGAGTTACACGCAAAAAAGGGATATTTTCGTCAATTTACGATTTTTGAAACGCCGATATCTTCTTAACCATCAGTCAGAGAAAAAAAAGTGTTTTAACATTTCTTGTAGATAATCATATTATCTACAAGTTTTGTATGCATTACTTTTTAATACCATGTACCGTTTCAAAGTTATACGTGGAAAACCGGTATTTTCGACATTTAACCTTGAATAACTTTTAACGCAAGCCAGTTTCGTTTGTAGACTTTCGCATGCGTATTCCTTAGGCATAAATGAAGATAATTGCATTCAAAAATCTTCACTTGGAATTTTTCCGCAGATTGGAAATTTATTTGTACATTTTTCCTGGGCTATATGTACCAAGTTTTGAGAACATCGACCAAGCCGTTTAGACTGTGCTTAAATAGAGAGACATACAGACAGAATTGTAAGACTCTCTTTTTTCGTCTTCCCTATCATCGTAATGACAATAAGTTTGATCAAAATCTCGAGCGCATTTTTTTTACGATTGCACTATTTGGCATAAAATGTAGTACCTATGCATCACAAGTAAAAAAGGAACTTTGAATTAAAAAAAAAATGTCATTTTTGTTTTGCCTGTTTAATAGTTTTCACATTAAGTACGTATACGCCACAGTGTACCATTTCGATAAAATCAAAATGTTTTGTAATAATATGAATGTAAACCTTGAATAGTCATGAAAAAGGTAGGTTGAAGGTGCAATTTTGGGAATAGCAAATAACTTTCGCGCATATAGTAGGCACATAGAAATCACTTGTTTCTGTAGTTTCAAATAATTTTAGGTTTTTTTTTAATGAAGATGAAGAAAAAATCACCATGACAATGCAGTGACCATAGAAAACGCCATTCTGTGTTCGTTGACTGGAATTGCAGAGTAGTCAGAAACGAACTCCGATTTCAGAAAAATAAAGTAATTTTCAGCGACGAGGCCCATTTTTAAAACGGCGGGCACTTGTATATATATGTAGTTAATAAGGATTTAATCGTTTGTCTAAGACCTAACCTGCTACAAATTATTATGATTTACCCATAAAGTTATAGTCCTTTTTATGAAGGTAATGAAGGTTTTCATTGCAAGTACATAAAACAGGTAAAATATGTCCGAGAAAATTAAAAAAAAATTATGCAATGGTTCACTTTTGTTAGGGCAATTTGTGGTAAAAGTGCTTTTTTTTAAAAAAAAAAAAAGGCTGGAAAAATGTGGGATTTATTACCACAACACCCAGGAAAAAAAAGGTGAAGGGCTTTGGTATGACGTCTTAATTATATCCTTAAAAGTACCCTAATTTTAATGTGAATTGTTAAATATAGTTTTATCCTATTTTCTTGAAAACATCAGTTTTTTCTTTTTAAAAAATGTGAAAGCACGAATTGTAGCTCTTCACTAGAATCAAAAGGCCAACTTTGACACGCTTTTACTTCAAGATAACTAAACTTACAGATTAAGTGGGGTTTGAGTGTAAATGGAAATCCACACAAAGTGCTGTGCATGCTGCGAATTATAAATCAATTTATATTGAATAATTTTGAATGAGCAACAACAACTTGTGTGTGTTACCACCAAATATATAGGCTGGAGTTATAGCTATTTCACGAGAGCCAACCTTGATCATCAGACTCCTTAAGTGGTGCTTAGTCCGGTTATGCTCGTATTTATTGAAAAAGCTTGTGTGTGTTTATAAAAATGCTAGTAGCTGTTGCAATTGATAAACAACGAAACCTGCATTGGGATTGAGCAGAACATGTGGCTTCAGTGGCAATGTGTGTAGTGCATTGGCTTCTGAATTGCAAGGTTTATGGTTCGCTTACAGATGACGGCAAAAAGTTGTCCAATTAATTTAAGCATAACCAGACTAAGCACCAAGACCCAATTCTTATTAAATAGCCCTTTTAAGATTAAAAAAAAAAAATAAAACCTAATTTAAGCTTGTTTTCAATTTTTAACGAAAGAAATAAAACTTTTTATCCATTTTTCTTTTATTTTTTCTATCATCACTTAAGTGTCAAATTTTCTTGTCAAATAAAAGTTTCTTTTTTGTACTTTTATCAACGACATTTTGACACAACATGTTCTTCTCCTTGATGAGTATGTACTTTAATTTGTATGAGCATTGTATTATTTATGTTGTGCGTGTTATTGCTTACAATACCCACACCACATGACATAATCACATAAACAACCAGCAAAATAGTCATCGTAAAACATATTTCCTAAATTGGATAGTCCTTCATACCAACAAAAAAAACATATAACAAAAAAGGACAAACAGAAAAAAAAAGATGAAAATATTAATAAACACTTTAAAGGATATTCTTTGAGGTCAGTATGTATCCTTTCAGTCAGCACTTTGATATCCCATAAGTGCCATTATGCCACCCGAAACCGTATAATAAGTGATTTGTATGAGTGTCACGAAGGAAAAGCCCAACAACAACAACAAAAAAATCCCTTTTGCTTAATGGTGCGATTCATAAATTGGGGTGGAAATATTTTTACTCGCTGCCTTACGTCGATAATATAGTTCTTATGAAGTAAGAAAAAATAGGCAGGTATAGAGCGATGAGATCCATGTTTCCTCAAAAGGGGAAAACTTTGACCCCACACTAACCTATAAAGCAATTTAAAAGTTATGGGAAATTACTTTTTTTTTTTGTTTTTCTTATTGGAAAAGGGGATTCAATGTCAATTCTTAAACCCATTAGTTCGCAATTTTCCGCAACCACTTGACAACCCCCAATGCAAGTCTTTCCAGTTAGAATGAAAAAAAAAAAATAAAAAAACAACACAACACACAAAACTCCCCAACATCCAAATGTTTAATGTACCAACTTTTCGAAAGCAATTAACAATGCTACTGCAGCAGAAAAACTTTAACCCTTCAAATGTTCAAACTGAAAATGTGGAACAATTTTCAACTTTATTCTGTTCGGATAGCAGTGGATTTGGGAAAATTGGGTTATGGGATGTGTTGGGAAGTAGAGTACAACACGAACATGCAGCCTTCTACTATATACGGCGAAAAGTTGTAAAGTAAAGTTCCAAAGACAAGTTCATCCTCATTTGTCGTTAAAGTCACACAAACTTTCAAAAATGTAACTCAAATGTATGAACATCACTGAACTGAACTATACACAAAACTTGTTCATACATACACTCATAGCAAGTTTATTATGTTCATAGGACTATATGGAGTTAATGCTACTGCTGCTTCTGCTTCTGCTACTTCTAGTGCAGTTACTTATGAAATAAGGACAAAGTATGTGTATGTTGGCATAGGATTGAAGCTGGAATTATTCATGAGGTCTGAGGATAATTAAGAAGTGGATGTAGGGAATCATCTACTATTTAATGTGATCAATTAAATCACAATGAGAAGTGACTTTTCTAAATGGGTTAATGGATTTTTATTGGTTTATGTATTTTAAATTATATCTCTTTTAATGTTTTTTTGAATTTAAATTTTTTTGTCAGCATTTTAACCGTTCCATAAATGGAATATTGAATAGGAATTTAACATTTTGACTATAGAAATTGAAGAAGTTTTTTTATCAAAACAAATATCCTGAAATATTTTTGAGCTTAAGAAGTTTAAATTTTAAAATTTACCTTCACTTGCCTGGAATTGTTGTTTTTTTTATTTATGCTAATTTATTCCGCAGAAGAAAATCCCAAAATTGAAGCTTAGCCGGTTTATTTAATATTCACGTTTCTGCTAAAATAAATAAGACATAGCCAATGTTAGCTCAAAATCAAGCTTCCAAACCAACCTTCAATCTTTACTCCAGTTGGAGTAGATTGACTCTAATTTTAAGAAGGAGAAAAACTACTCTACATTTTTCAGACTCCTTAGTCAATGCTGTAATGAAGCCTTACAATTCCCACCATCCCCCCCTTTTCATTGGTACCTGTTACTTCCTAAAAGTCGATTACTTAGATCTTCGCAGCTTCATATCTCATATGGTTCAACCGAAAAGGGCTGTAAGAGACCTCCATACCAACTACAAGATCAATATCAAAACCACCGTCAACGATAGCACAGCTCACCCAGTCTAATAATTAACAACGGTTCTTGAAAAGGGAAGCAAAGCCAAATTTACCAGAATTATTCCGAGATTTTGATTTTTACCAGATTCGTCCGCCATTTTTACCTGTTGAACTGTGATTTTTACTACATTCATCCGAAATTTATCCAGATTTACTATGATTTTTACCTGATTCGTCGGAGATTTTATAGTTATACTCAGATTTTTACCGGAATCGTCTGAGATTTTTTCCAATTGAACTGTGACTTTTACGGGATTCTTCCGACAGGTTTACTAGTTTTACTGTGATTTATATCAAATTCATTTGATTGTTTTACCAGATTCGTTTGAGATTGAATTGAGTGATTTTTGTCAGATTCATCCGAGATTTTAACTTGTTTTACTGTGATTTTTACCGGATTCATCCGAAATTTTTACCAGTTTTACTGAGGTTTTAACTGGAATCGTCCGAACGGACTTTACTGTGATTTTAACTCGATTCACCCGAGATTTTCAGCGGTTCTACTGTGATTTGTACCAGATTCATCCGTGATCTTACCAGTTTTATTGTGATAATAACTGGATTCTTCCAAGATTTTTACCAGTTGAACTATGACTTTAACTGGATTTATCCGAGATTTTTATCAGTTTTACTGTGATTTTTGACGGATTCATTCGAAATTTTTACCAATTTCACTGAGGTTTTTACTGGAATCGCCCAAGATTTTCACTGGTTTTACTGTGATTTTTACTCGATTCGTTCGAGATTTTCACCGGTTTCACTGTGATATTTACTAGATTCTTCCGAGATATTTACCATTTGTACCTACAGTGATTTTTACTGGATTCTTTCGAGATTTTTACCAGTTTTACTGTGTATTTTATGTATTTGAGCTCTCTAAGATTCTCATCAGTATGCTAAAATTTTGCAGGTCATTTTGGGGTTAGGTATTCTACTTAAATCTACATTGGCAACCTTCCACGCCTTCTTTGTACGGTGCCACGCCCATTTTTCTTCTATCTTGGTTTATTAAGAAATGGCTAGACCGATATGGATTAAATTTTCATAATTTGATAGTACGCCCAGAGAAATAAAATGCACAACTGGGTCGCACGTACTTGTTTTTGTGTTTCAGACACTGCGGGTTAAATATATTATACTTTTTTTTCACGAATCCAAAACTTGCTTTATAGTACCTGTATTGCAAGGAAAATTTTTAAACTTAAATCTGCCACGCTCACTTTTCTTATTTATTTGTTTCTCAAAAACGGTTCCTACGATTTCGATGAAATTTTCATAGTTTGTTCTTATGTACGAGAACGAGAAACAAATTTGCAAAATGGCTCACTGTTACGCCCACTTTTTTTATTCCTTTATATTAATTAAATACATATACATAAAGTAAGTCGATTAGGCTTACAGGGGACACCACTTAAGAAAAATCAACATGCTTGGATTTACCACCCCTTATGTGCACAGATGAGGTGGTCAGAGACTTTGTCTACCTAGGATCCGCTATAAACTCAGCGAACGATACCAGTGCTGAGATAAAA
The DNA here is from genome assembly GCA_963921185.1 of Dasysyrphus tricinctus. Lineage (NCBI taxonomy): Eukaryota > Metazoa > Arthropoda > Insecta > Diptera > Syrphidae > Dasysyrphus > Dasysyrphus tricinctus. The sequence continues at coordinate 112,342,922 of OY992533.1, forward strand.
CGAAGAATTATTCTTGGCAAAAGCTGTTTCTTCGGGCTAAGGAGGCAATTGAGAAGCAAAGCCCTCTCTCGTGCAACTAAACTGTCCCTGTATAAGACGCTTATCATCCCGGTTCCCGAACACTGCTAACAGTGGATGAGAAAGCGTTAGGCTGTTTGGAGAGGAAAATTCTTCGGGTGATTTTTGGTCCCGTCTGCATAGATGGGGAATGAAGGAGAAGATACAACAACGAACTGTATGGGCTGTACAGCGACACCAACCCTGCCACAAAAGTGAAAAGCCAACGACTAAGATGGCTGGGTCACCTAGAGCGAATGGACACCAATACTCCGGCCCGGAAAGTCTTTGAATCCAACCCCGTGGGACAACGCAGTAGAGGTGGATAGCGTAAAAGGTGGCGCACGCAAGTGGAAGAGGACCTCAACCAACTTGGCCTGCGAAACTGGAGACCAGCTAGCTGGAAACCGAGCCGGCTGGAAGAAGCTTGTTGGTTGAGGCCCTGGTCCACCCTGGACTTTACCGCCGCCTTAAGTAAGTAAGTAAGATATGCACAGATGAATTATACTTAATCTCGCTTTTTAGCAGCAAAATTTAAAACAATTCCTTACCCTAAGAAAGAACTTAAATAGATGACTATAACTTTCTCCGATCTGATATGTATAAGAGTTTGAGACCTTATTTGGGCTTTTATTTTTAATTTGAAAATTAAATCGTTACTAGCGAGTTACAGTTTCAAGGAACTACCTAAGAAAAAAAGGAGCGTTTATACTCTGTAATGTCGGTTTCACAAAACCATAATTACTTCCTTAATCTTTTTACCGCTAATATGAACAAACTCTCAAAGTTTTATCCAAATCAGTTTCTGAGAAATCAAGATATAAGAAAAAAGGGCGTGGTAGTGGGTGGATTTTAATAAACGTTAAAATGCATTTCTGAGAGAATGGTCACACTGGCCACTTTTTAATATTTTTGGTGTAACTTGAAAACTAAGCCGAATTTGACAATTTTACATATAATACTTTTTGTTCAAAATTAAATTTTCTATTGGAATAGAATGGACAGTTCAAAAAATTTTCCAAAAAAATTTAAGCAGGAAAAGTTAACAAAAACCAACCCAAAAAAAAAAAATCAAAAATGAAGGATATCTAAATTTTTTAATAAATTGTGCATTACTTTTTTTGAAGCAAAGATAGGGTCAAGATACGCGTGGACAAAATAAAGTAGAGACTAAAGGCTTTAATAAAGCATTTTCAAATATTAATATTTGCTCAAAATTGATGGAGATATTCCCATTCAAACCTTATCACTTTTCGCAGTTTTGGCCCGAAAGTCCTTTTTTCGGTACAATATGGCAAATTTTGGGAACGGGTCGTTATTCTGTATTCCAAAATTCATTTTCATTTCATTTTCATTTATTAAATACAAAACATGGGGAGTACAGTAAGAATTAAATTCTTTTAGTTGTACCTATACATTGCAGAATAATAAAAACATAATTATCAAAACAAAAGAATAGAAATTTATACAATTTTCAAATATTGTAGAAGAGTATACTCAAACATTTCAGTTAAATAAATTATTCATTTGATTACTTTTAACATAAGTGTACAATAATTTTTTGAACTTATATCCTGAAATAACTAAACGAATTGACAAAGGTAGTGAATTCCATAATCTTGTAGCGTGAACAAAAAAAAGTCGTTGACTATTTAAATAATTAAAACGAGGGAGAATTACATTGCGTATTCGAATAGAGTTTGCAAAAACTATTTTCTCAAAAAGATACGCCGGTTGATGACTTTGAATAATGTTATGAAAGAATATACAATTTCGTATGTTAATATGTTGCCGGAGAGAACAACCAGTTATATTCGAAGAAAACCTAGAAATGTGGTCAAATTTGCGAAGTCCATATATAAAACGTATTGTAGAGTTAAAAGCAAGTTCTAACTTACGGAACGAAGCTGCATCTGGGTTACTATAAACGGGTGAGAAATAATTAATAAGAGGTACAAAAAGAGCCCGAACCAATTGCAATTTAGTTTTGACAGGAATAACATTGGAAGAGATATAAAGCTGACGTAAGCCACCAAAGATTCGTTTGACAACAATGTTTATATGATTTTCGCAGGAAAGTTTGCGATTGATAAAAATCCCAAGGTTATTTACCTCATCTACATATGGAACAATATTATTATTTAAAAGAAGGGCAGGTGTGCAAGCAGCGTCGACTGGATTCTTCGAAATAATCATTCCTTTAGATTTTTGAGGGTTTAATTGTAACTTGTTAGCGTAAGCCCAGGCATAAATACGGCCCAAATCTTCATTTATTCTGGCAACACAGTCTTCAATAAGACCAATAGGTCTTGAGAACTTAATCTGAGCATCATCAGCATAGAGATCCATTGTGGCATCATGACAAACGTCAGGAAGATCATTAATAAAGAGAGAAAATAGCAGAGGGCCTAATATAGACCCCTGAGGAACACCACACATAACCTTCAAAGCTGAGGAGACACCAGAATCGGTACACACCTGTTGAAATCTTTCATTTAAATAACTAGCAACAAGGAGCAGTGAGTTTTTACTGAAGTTGAAATTTTGTTTTAGTTTTTTAATAAGAATATGGTGATCAACACTATCAAAAGCCTTTGAAAAATCAAGTAGGCACAAAATTGAAATGTTGTTATTATCTAATTCACACCTTAAGTCTTCAATAATTTTCACAAGAGCAGTGGTACAGCTATGATTTTTACGGAAACCAGACTGACAAGTAGTGAGCAGATTGTTATGGCTTATATATTCATTGATTTGATCACGCATCAAAATTTCAAAAACTTTTGATAAACATGGCAGAATACTTATAGGTCTATAGTCTTCAGGCTTACTTCTGTTGGAATTTTTGGGTATCGGAATCACCTTTGCAAACTTCCAAATGGCTGGAAACTCCGATCTCATTATACAGCTATTGATTATGTGGGTAAAAGTATAATAAATGTGAGGCAAAATCATTTTGATAAATTTTAGAGATATCCCATCATAACCTACTGCATTTGATTTTACATTTTTAATTGCAACAATTGTGTCAAACTCAGAGACACACTGAAATTCAAAAGAATTGAGATAAAATTCGTCATTATCTAAAATATTAAACACATTCCAGATGGATTCACTATTGCCAATGTTATTACTTAGAAAATAATTATTAAGGTGATTTGAGTCTAGATCACATTTGAATGACGTTTTATCAATAACTCTTAAAGATTTTAGATTCTTCCAAATAACAGAGGTACATTGATCAGGCTTAAGTTTTGAAGCAAAGTAATTGGCTTTCGATTTTCTTACCGCAGCCGTAACTTTGTTTCGGAAGTTAGTGTATATCTGCCAATTGACTCTACTACGGCATCGGCGCCATCTATTGTACAATTTATCTCTTATTTTGATTAGATTCTCTATTTGTTTGGAAAACCATGGTACTCTGAAATCTTCAATTTTTTTAGATCTTATGGGAACATGACGATTAAATAAATCTTGAATCAGGGATTGAAAAACTTCAACCTTTTGGCTGATTGGAGCCACGTTCCAGCAAAGATTCCATGGAAAGCCTGCAGCGTCTCGAGATAGTTCACAATGATTGATATTTTTAAAGTCCCGATAAACAAACTCAGAAGGACAAGGTTGCAAATCAAAAGACAAGTCATAACAGATAAATAACAAATCATGGTATGATGGGATACCAGAGATATTCTGTATGAAAAAATTCTGTATGTGAATACAAAATTCTGTATGAATATAACTCTGTATTCCATTATTTTGCTTTTCCGTTATTCTGTAATCTAAAACTCTGTAAATCCAGAATTCTGTATTTCAAAATTCTGTAAATCCAAAATACTATATTTCAAAATGCTGTAAATCTAATATTCTATATTTTTTAAAATTCTGTTTATCCATAATTCTGCTTTTCGAAACTCTGTAAACAACTTTTATACAATTAACAAAAATTATAAAGTATGCATTGCAAAGAAAAACGTTCAATAGATAAAAAAAAAAAAAATAAAACAGCAACAAAAACAAACCAAAATGTACAACTATATAATTTAATAACGATGAAGATTCTTGGCTAACCTTTTTAAATACTCTGTCTGACTTAAGGCTCTTCTCTTTTTAAAAATGAAAAAAAGTGCGCACTATTATTCCGAAATTCTGTAAATGATAAAAGAAAAATTATTTTGATAATGAAAAAAAGTGCGCACTTTTTCTGTAAATGATAAAAGAAAAATTGTTTTGATAATGAAAAAAAGAGAAGAATTACAGAATTTTGAAATCCAGAATTTTGAAATACAGATTGAAAATACAGAATTTTGTTTTTTTAGAGTTTTAGATTTACAGAATTTTGAAATACAGAATTTGGAAAACTGAATTTTGGCACTTACAGAATTTAGGATATACAGAATTTTGAAATATCGAATTTTGGATTACAGAATTTTGAAATCTGAATTTTGACACATACAGAATTATGACCCCAACACGCAAATTTCACATTCGTACAAATTGTCGAAACCAAAATTTTGATATAATATGACACTACATACACTCTCATACCTTAAACCCTCCTGCTAGCTCTACTGATCATCACGAATCTTATATCACTCCAAGGAAAACCCCTGATCCCCCTTCTCTAACTGCTCACCCCCCAATTTTTGATCCAATGCTTCCTCCTTCTGTTAAGCTTACAATCTCCTATGTCAAATGACCTAGATGGCCGTTATATGATGGCTCGTTTACGAGACAGTAAACTTTTTGACAACGTTCGGCTTTATCTAGCGTATTTATTTGACAAACCAGACTCTGTTTGTATTGAAGGTAAAACTAAAACAAATCTAGTATCTATTCAAAAAGAAGGCCTTCCAACAGACCCTGCCTGCCTTCGTAAGATCTATATCCGTTACCATGAAGGCTTCAACATTTCTCCCGCTACAGTCACTAGAGACCTTGCAACGTATGCCTCTCACATCGGTTCTAAGCGCACTTCATTTCTTCAAAATACACGCAACACTTTTAAAAATTATTATAGACCCTAACTAGTCCCCTGTATTTTGTCTCTTTACTACCAGAACGTAAGGGGCCTTCGTACCAAAACGACGTCTGTTTATATTAACTCTCAAAAACTTCCATATGATGTCTTTGCTTTAACCGAAACTAACCTTTGCCCCTCTATCCTCAACGAAGAACTATTTTCTTCCGAATTTGCCGTCTTTCGTGCTGTTGGTCAAGGTAACCAAAATGATATCTCTGGCCGCGGTGTTCTTTTAGCAGTACACAATCGTTTTGATGCTTGCCTAATCAAAAAGTCTTGCGCATCTTCGTGTGAATTTGTGTGCGTAAAAACATCTCTGAAAAATCGGAATTTATACTTTGTTTGCTGCTATATTCGCCCTTCGCAGCCCACCCAAGCCTACCAACTTGTTGTTGGTGACTTCAACCTCCCACAACTGCGTTGGGCTCCGTCAGATGATGAAGCATCTTTTATACCTGTTAATGCCTCCTCTGAAAAGGAGCTCCTGCTTACCGATCGGTTTTTCAACTTAAGTCTTTTCCAGGTTAGTGGCATTACTAACAACTTAGGGAGGCAGCTTGACTTAATTTTTTCATCTGATGCCGGTAATTCCCTTGTTTCCCTAAGCTGTCATTTACTCTCTACCCTCGACAGCTTCCATCCTCCGCTTTCCTTCACATTTTCCTTTGAATCTGATAAAGACTCAATACTGTTTGAAAATTCTTTCTTTTTCAATTTCCGCAACGCTGACTTCGTTTATCTTAATAATCTAATCAAAAATATTGATTTCTGTTCCTTCCTGAATAATAATAATTCAATCGATATCGCCTTGGAATTTTTCTACAAGTCTATCTTTAACTGTCTTGTACAGTCTGTCCCCTACGTACCCCGTAAAAATGTCTCCTCTTCCCCTCCTTGGTATAATAAAGAACTGCGTACCCTTCGTAATATCAGAAACAAACTATGGAAAACTTTCCTGCAATCCAAGTCTGCTTTCGACTTCTCGAACTATCAGCAAGCTCAATGCCGCTTCTCCACCCTCTGCGAATTTTTTTACCTTGAATACGTTGACAGCATGCAAGACTGCCTGATCTCTGACCCTAGACGCTTTTATCAATTCATTAACGTCAAACGTAAGTCCGATGGCTTTCCCTCAGCTCTTAAATTCCTGGACACGACATCTGCCGACCCTAAAATTATCACAAACCTTTTTGCCTCCTTTTTCAGGCAGTCGTACAGTGATCACCCACAAGTACCTGACCACTGTTTTTTTAGCTACCTTAAACGTACCCCACAGACCTCCCTTGCCACAGTTGAAATTAGTGTTGATGTCATCATCAAAAAGATAAGTTTGCTTAAGGATGACTTCTCTCCTGGTCCAGATGGTCTACCTGCCATATTCTTAAAAAAATGTGCTAACTCCCTCTGCCAGCCACTTGCAGCATTATTCCGCCTTTCACTTTCTCAAGCCATATTCCCAAAATTATGGAAGGATTCTTTTATTTTTCCCGTTCATAAAAAAGGTGTAAAGAACGATATTGCTAATTACCGTCCCATAGCCAAACTTTCTTCTATCCCTAAGCTTTTCGAAAGTATTGTGTACGACTCTCTTTACTTTCACTGCAAATCTATCTTTTCTCCACAACAGCATGGCTTTTTAAAAGGCCGATCTACCACAACAAACCTTACGGAATTCGATTCTAAGACTCTAAATGCATTAGAGAGAAGAAATGAAGTGGACGTTATAACCACAGATTTTAGTAAAGCTTTCGACAAAATATGTCATCAAATTATTTACCTTAAGCTAAGAGCCCTCGGTTTTCCACCCTTTTTCATCTCATGGCTCAGTTCATACCTAGAGAACCGCCAATATAGAGTTATATTTAGGTTTTCAGTCTCCGATCCCATTTATGCTACTTCGGGTGTTCCTCAAGGGAGTCACCTCGGACCTTTGATCTTTGTCTTAACAATAAACGACGTCATCAATGTAATTTATAATTCAAATCTCTCCATATACGCTGATGATATGAAAATAATTAAGGTCATTTCTACTCCCTTTGACTCTCTTTCACTTCAAAACGATCTTATTTCATTCCAAACCTGGTGCGACAAAAATTTTTTAGAACTTAATGTTGCTAAATGCCAGTTCATAACTTTCTCCCGAAAGCGATTACCCCTACATTCCCGAACCTATTACTTTCATGATGTAGCTATTCTATCTGTTTGTTCTATACGAGACTTGGGAGTAATTTGCGACAGTCGGCTAAACTTTCGTGCCCATTTTGACCATATAATTAACAAGGCCAATTCTTCACTCGGCTTCATAAAACGTTGGTCTAAGGAATTCTCGAACCCTTATGTCACTAAGTCCCTCTACATAACTTTTGTTAGACCCCTCCTTGAATACGCTAGCCAAGTTTGGTCGCCATATCAGAACTGTCATTCCCAAAGAATTGAAGCTGTACAATGTAGGTTTCTTCGATTTGCCCTCCGCGGTCTTCCTTGGTCTGATAATCTCATCTTACCCCCTTATGAAGATCGATTAAAATTGATCAATTTGCCAACCTTAAAAAAACGTCGAGAATATGCTGACATACTTTTTCTGCACCAGCTCCTCGCTGGGACTATTGATTCTTCCTATCTTTTGGAAATGATTCCTATTACTACTAACCCACGTTCTCTCAGATCCACTTCTCTCTTCCGCCTTTATCATCACCGCACAAGCTATGGTCGGTTTGAACCAATCTCAAGAATGTTGCGTCTAGCCAATAATTCACAGGACATCTTTGACTTCCATATCAGTTCTTCCTCACTCCGAACCTCTCTTTATAACTCGTCCTAATTTCAAAGCCCCTGTTGTCTTTAATTTATTTTTAAGTTTTTTTATGTAAAAAAAAACTGGTGGGTGGGCCTACGGGCCCAGATCAATAATAAAAGAAATAAAAGTAAAAAAAAAACAAGCAACAAAAAAAAAAAAAAAAAAAAAAAAAAACGAAAAACCCACCATAGAATTAAGTTTAGATTTAAGTTTAGAATTAAGTAGACACTTAAGTGCACGCTTGTATTAAGCTAAATAAATAAATAAATAAATTACAACTATAGAGAATTTTTAAAAAGTATGCAAGTTCGCAATTTCGTTTTATGGCTGTTTTTAAATGCTTTCAGAACTACAGACCGAACGGCTAGTCCGATTAACATAAGATTTGGTACTAGGTGCTAAGAACGTTAAATTTATCATAAAGTACCAAAAAATAGGCTTTCGGGCAAAAACTGCGAAAAATGATAAGAAATAGTAAAGTTTGAATGGCTATATCTCTGTCAATTTTCAAATAATATGGCTTTTTTAACATGCCATACTAAGACCTTTAGACTCTAGTTTACTTTGTTTATGCATGTCTTGAGCGTATCTTTGCTACGAAAAAAGTTATGCGCAATTTAGAAAAAAATCAAAAAATCTTTGATTTTTCGATTTTTTAAGTTGGTTTTTGTTTACTTTTCCTGCTTAAATTTTTTTAAAAAATTCTTCAAACTATCCATTTCGATAGAAAATTTAATATTAAACAAAAAATATTATAAGTTAAATTGTCAAATTCTCTTTAGTTTTAGAGTTATACCAAAAATACTAAAAAATGGCCATTCTCTCAGAAACGCATGGGTGAACTTAGTAGCATTATCGGTTTTAAGCATGCTTATGGGCCAAACAAACATATTCAATAATAAAAACCCTTGCACGTAATTGTTCCTTTTTAAAAGGTCTATTCAATAGGCTATTAATTCATATCGGTGCAGCCGTTACTAAATACACCAAGGTTGAAGATAAGTGAGGAGGTCGCCATTTTAGATTTAAGTTTTGTACCTACTCCTTAAACGACCTGCAAAATTCCAGCCTGCTGTTATTTTGTTTTCATTTGATCAGTTGTAAAATTGCTCTTTTTACTGGACTATCAGTTTCATCCACTCATTTCACTCGATTCTACCCGTGATTCATGCCACACTGTATGGACATCTTGTAAATAACGCAAGCTTCCGCGGATAAGGACAAAAGCCAAGAGGGCATTCAACAGCTATGTCATCATAACGAATCAATTGAAACAACACAACTAATCAATACCCATGGAGTTAAAACATGATGCAATTGCATACAACTTTTTGGTTTATACTTAATAAAGAAAGACTTAAATCTTAAGTTTTGTACTTCTGTAGAAGAAACCAAAACTGGTGAGCATACTAAAGCCTTAGACAAAAGATACATCACCATGGCAAAATGTATCCCTTAACCAAACTCAATTACATTAAACCTCATTCAAATGAGAAAAATTGAGTTTCTATATGAACTTTCAATTCTAAAGCGAGGATGACGCGATGTAAGGTAAGTACCTTCACAATTATTTAAAGAGGTTTTTCGACATTTTTTTCTCACACTTCATGGAGTTTACGTTCAACCAATAGACTTTCAAAAAGGAGCAGGTACAAGGGATTTTTAGAATAGATTCACAGAAAATGGCAAAAAGTTTCTAGGAACTTGATTCCTCCTGTATAAGGGAACTTCACGAAAACGCTGGTATTCCACTTTCAATTCAAGGAACAAACTCTGTGGTTGCCCACGTTCTGTAACTAATTCTCGCATGATATTTGAAACAAAAGTATCGTTCCATTCTTCAAAGTGTCTCGACGATTTGTTTTCGATGTGAATGTCCTGATTATCCTGAGTTTTTTAAATTCTCAAATCTTTTCCAGATTTTTCCAGTTTTTTTTGAAAAATCTGCTCCAATATTTTATTTCTGCCGTTCAAACGATGTTTTAAGATTGGAAAAATCCAAATATTTTTTTTTGTCAGAATTTGAAGCCCCGGAAACTACATAGATAAATCACGCATAGAAGCAACAAAATCAAGTTTTGCGCAAAAAATTGTCATTCAAAAAACTAAAAAAATTAAGTAAGCCATAGAAAACTGTTTGGTTTCCTTGAAAAAAGGTACTGATAGAGTACATTTACCTTCCACAAAAATATTGAAATTCGTGATTGAATCCGGAATGTATTCAGTATTTTTCTCTCTTTGAGATTTTTCTCCATTCGGGATGTTTTCCACTCGGGATTTTGGCATTTGGAATTTTGGGCATTCAATTCGCAATTTTTGTCATTTGGGATTTTGGAATTCGATAATATTATTTGCCGATCACGAAAATCAAAAATCATAAACGGGTGTAAATTTCAAAAATCCTCCAGCTATTCTCTTATTGGCAAGAATTATAAGGTTGTTTCACATTTATGTGACCCTTTTGTAAATTGTCCAATTTTATTTCCTTTAGGCTTATCTGAGTGCATGGATATCTACAATAAAGACCGCCTATAGGTACTTAGACAAATATCCGCTGTTAAATTTAACCTATGTACATTGTTACCACTTGTAATTGAAAATGAAACACATTGAAAGTTTTCAAAACGTTAACCAATTCGTTGGAGGAGCAGAGTCAGAGCAGAGTCATTTGCCCGTTCGTTGGGTAAACTATAGAATAGTATAGATACCTCTAAGGCAAAACTAACCTTTTTCCCGAACAATGATACTTTCACTTTGTATATCGAAAGAGTGTATTTGTAAAAGGTTTTGTTGTTGTTGTTTTTGTAGTATTTTTTTTTTGTATTTCAATACAGCCTCGAATGGCACTTGTATAGTATCCTGATTGCATTGGTTTTAGCTAAGGACATCAGAAACAGCAATAGCAGCAGCAGTAGCAACACAACAGCATCATAGAAATAGAAATATAGAATGAGAAAAGGATTCAATTTCATTCTCGGTAAAATGGCAAATAACAACAAAGGTAACTGTTATGGGAATTGAAATGCTAAATTGTTGTCACAGTTGTTTGCTGAAATGTGAACCTATTTTGCTATTGGAACTAACTCTCTGGGCATCAGTGTCGTTCTTAATTGGCAAATGATTGCCAATCAATGAATGCAGAACCAGAAATACATACATTCATAGGCTCTGAAGGACTCTGAATCTCTGTAATATAAGTTGGCCTTTTTATATTGATTTAGAAAATGGTTTTTAGGGGACGATAGAACGCATTTTAATGACACTCTTTTATAGTTGTGAAAATTAAATGGACTCAACTTTATGATTGCTTAGGCTTAATGCTATAATGGAGGGGGGAATGTTCTAAACAATAATGTTTTAAGGCTTAAATTGGCTTATATAGGAAACCAGAAATGGAAAAGTGATTTTCGTCGACATTAGGTATGTTAAACAATATTTCCTGTGAAATAATAATAAAAGTGATAAATTGTTCATTCCGATGAAGAATAACCATCGAGGGTAAACCCTAGACAAGTAGACATGGACTTTAAGTTTTAAGTCATCTATTTTAGGAAAAATTGATATGTAAATAGGAAGGTACTGTAAATACAGGGTGTGCCATCTCTTATGTCAGCTAGCTCCAACAGCAGGGTGTTGGAACCAGCTGCTCTTATAGTTGCAGGAGTGGCACCATTAGATCTTCTAGCAGTTCAACGAAGGGAAGCCTACGTGAAGAAAACGGAAATCAGAGTGGAATTGTCGATCACGGAAGCAAAAGTGCTTTCAGAACAGAAGTTGCTAGAACGATGGGAGATGGGAAATAGAGAGCACTGGACTTCTGGGCTTACCAGAAACGTAGCTGAATGGAGTAACAAGAAATAAAGTGAACACGGATAATTCAACGCTTTCTTACATAGGATTGCCAAAACAGGAGACTCCGCTATTTATGATGTCTATAAGACCGTTTTCGAATGTAGAAGATGGGAAGGTGAAAACTCAGAACTAGAGAGAACCACTGCCGTTGGCGCCTTCAATTCATAGCTTATAGGACAGAAGATGTTGGAAAGCAAGTTTGATGGCAGCAAATTATCGCATACCTACTTGGTCCACATCCTTAGAGCTAAAAAACAAGAACGAAATGCATAGCGGGATACTATTCAACTCGCTTTTTAAGTAAAGGCAGCCCACGGAAATTAGTGCTCGTAGTCCTCTTATGTCGGTATGTGATAGTTTTTTTTTAATTTGAATTCATTGCCATTTCCTACAGTTCTGTATGCCCACATTGCAATCAACGAGACGTGGACGGTTGACAATATTCTTTTTGTCAATTGGACTTTATACGGAAACAATTCAAACAATACAAATAAAACGATGTGCTAGCTAGAACGCAGTTCTCACATCTCAATATCAACCGCCAACCAGATTGACCACGTAGTGATCGACGCAAGGCACTCTTTCAGTATGAGGAGCCATTGTTGACTCGCACCACTACCTCGTTGTAGCAAAGGGAATGCTTCAGGGAAACAGGGAAATACTGTGAAGAAGTTTGACGTCACACGGCTACTGTCACAAGAAATCACCAGGTTATTTTCCAATCAAGTATCTCCAACATTCAGTTTTGCACCAATCAACTTGGCCTTGCTGTTGAGCTATTCAAAGTGGCTGGCGATGAATTGGTTATAAGGGTATGCACTACCTCATCTGCAAAATATGATTGGAGGAAAGCATGCCCGATAAACGGAACCTCAGCATTATTTGCCCGATCCTGAAGAAGGATGATCCTCTGGACTGCACCAACTACAAAAGCATTAGTCTCCTTAACATCACATACAATATCTTCTCTGCCGTACTCTGTGAACACCCAAAGCCATTCGCTAACAACCTGATAGGTCCACTTTAGTGGTGCCTTAGGCCTCGGCCACGCAGTAAGCGGCTGAGCGGCTAAGCGGCTGAGCGGCAAGCGGCTGAGCGGCAGCTCTAAGCGACGTATGGCCAGGCACTGAGCGACTGCTTTTGAGCGATTAGTAGTTAAAATGTAGATTGCACACACGAAATTAACAACTCAATGTTTACTTTGGCCATCTTTACTTCTTGCCGCTCAGAACATTACTAAAAATTAAAACAGGTTTGGTTGCTGAGCGGCGCCGCTTAGCCGCTCAGAATTTTGTTTCGCCGCTCGCTCATAGCGTGGCCGCTTCTATGTGATTTCATGTGTTTTATATTTTTTTTTCCGCTCAGCCGCTCAGCCGCTTACTGCGTGGCCGCGGCCTTAGGCCTGAAAAGTCCATCATCGACCAAATATTCGCACTACGGCAGATCTGGGAAAAAAAACCCATGAGTTTCAAATCGATACCCTCTACCTTTTCATGGATTTTAAGGCCGAGTATGAAAGCATCTACAGAGACGAGCTATATAGAGAAATGTCTCTTTTGGCATCCCTCCCAAACTCGTCTTTTTGTGCATGATGACGATGGAGAATGCATGCTGCTCCATCAAGTTGGGCAAAAACCTCACCGATGTCTTTGATGTCAAAACAAGGTTTTGAGCAAGGCGACGCTGTGTCATGCGACTTCTTCAACATCGTTCTTGGAAATATATTGCAAAATTTCCACGTCAACACTAAAGGCATTATTACTCGCCTACACTGACGCGACGATATGGACATAATCGGACGAACAAAGCGTGATTTCAGTGGTGATTTTGTAAGAATTTAGAATGGAAGCCAAGAAGATGGGTCTATTGGGAAATGAAGGCAAGACCAAATATATGCTGTCCACAAGAAAGGACAGAACGCACCATAGATAGCTATTATATTATAGTGGTCAGAGACTTTGTCTACCTAGGTTCCACTATATGAACTTACCGAACGATACCAGTGCTGAGATCAAACGAAGAATTACTCTTGTCAATCGCTGCTTCTTTGGGCTAGGAAGGCAATTGAGAAGCAAAGTTCTATCTCGAGAAGCTAAATTGACCCTTCATAAGACTCCTTTAGTCCCGGTCCTGATGTATTCTGCAGAGGCATAAACACTATTAAAGTTGGATGAGAGAGAACGCGTAAGGCTGTTTTGAGACATAAATTACCCGGGGGATTATTTATGCTGCATAGATGGGGAATGGAGAAGTAGATTCTACAACAAACTGTATGGGCTGAACAATGACACTGACATCGACAGAAAAGTGAAAAGCCAACGGCTGAGATGGTTGGGTCACCTAAGGCAAATGGACATCAATGCCCCGGCCCGGAAAGTCTTCGATTCCAACCGCGTGGGACGGCACGCTCGGTGCAGTAGAGGAGAAAAACGTAACAGGTGGCGCACGCAAGTGGAAGAGGAGAGAGGACCTCAGCCAATTTGGCAAATGACACTGGAGACAGCTAGCTAGGTTTTTGAAAAACCTACAAAACTAGATAGTTCTCGTAATTATTTTTGTTATGGCTAAAACTCGGTGAATTGGATAGATTTTTATAGATTTCTGAATTTCAGCAATCGAAAACGATCAAACCAATTGCAGAGTTAGCCGCTTTTGACTCTGAGCTTCTTAACCGACGAAATATGAAAGCCTTATTGAGCTGCAGAAATGTTTTTGTTTTTATTTATTCCTAGAATTTTTGAGCCCAACCCTATTTTAATGTCTTGAGCGTTCATGGGCGGCATGTCGATACGGTCTTCCACTGTCTCGTGCTCAGCAAAATTCAACACCAAACGATGAATAGTCTTGTCAGACGGGACCGGTTGACCCACGATAAGAAGTCACTATTTTCACTGTACGGCACACGTCATTATTTCAGATCGTTGTTTCGATGTGAAGCAATTTATAATAAAAATTATACCCATTGGATTGACGTTTGAAAAATATGTCTACTCTTGTCAATTGGTTGATAAATGTCATATTTATTCAATGTTAACATACCAACCTAAAAAATGGTGCAAAATCAATAAACAGACACATTTCAATTTAAAACACGCCTCTTAGCAATAAGATATGTATATACTGCTACTGCTACTAGATTAAACCTTACAAGAAGACCCCCTTTAAATGTATTGTAAGCAAAAACTTAAAATTATCAAATTCTAAAAAAGTTTTCTCTGCTCCAAAAATAATCCTTTCCCTCTTAAGTTTCAGAAATCATAAAAAGTTCAAACCTCAAAATTTGAATTCATTCTGGGAAATATGGCATAATATCGAAACAACCATATATCACTTTTACCCACAAATAGAACACATTTGTAAATGAAAATTTTGTTTGAATATTAAAATGTAGGCACTGTAAGGCAACTTTTTCATCAAAAATGAGTTCAGACTTTAGATAGCTTGGAAAATAAAGGAATTACATGTACCTATGCACATACATCCATACCTACATATAGTTATACTCTCATAGGAAAAGTGCAAAATTGTGTTCGGTCTTCAATTTTTCTGGAATTCATTTTTTTTTTTGGTCGATGTGGTCTTCACTCCGATATACTATATACATAACCTTACTCGTATATCCATTTGTTAGACCAGGCAGTGGTGCAAGAGTTTCAATATTTTCCAAAGTTAAACAAATTTTAATTAACTAGGCTAACCGCAGCTGAAAGGGATTTCTAAATATTCATGAAAAACATTCGTTTTTCCATAGATATTCATCCGTCAGCCATACCATCAGCCACTTGAATGGTTTTCATTTCATTTCCGTTTGCTTTTTTTTCTTCTTCAATTAACGGAAATGACCAAACAATACAAAAAGTCAAATGAACTGAACCATCATCAGCACTTGCATAGCTTCGCACACAGAGCCTATATTCTTTAGGCCTCTCGAGTGGTACTCATACTCAACTCTTACTTTTTTTTCACACACATTTTCTCTCCTCGATATATCCTTTGAAAATCCTAATAAAATAAAACAAAAGAAAAAAAAAAGTATTTCTCAGGAAATTGAGTGCTCCCTTGAAATGTTCCCTAACATCACTTGGGTTATATAAGAAAAACGGCAACTATAATTGGCAAGGAGATGAATACCAATTTATTCGACACTTCAGGAGTTACAAGTGTCGTACGATGATAGCATTAGGATATAACTTGAGTGTCGCTTGGAATAATAAATTTTGCGCGTATATATTTTATTATGAAAGGGATTGTGAAGACCTCTATCAACCCTATACCTTACCGATACCGATACCGTTACTTTATGGAGCTTTAAGGTAATTTTACTGTAAGGGAGTTTAAAAAGTTTAAAGGGGGGCGATGAAAAAGATTGAACGGGTATGTGTTTTGAATATTGAGCTTAAGCTTTGGGGGGTGGGAATGGTTAATGCTAATGTTTGAAAGTATAGGATTGAATTTTCAAACGTTTTGTCATTCTAAACAATAACTTATTATTAGATAAATGTCCAGTATCTATGTATTTGAATATCTATGAAAGTATGGATATCCTTATTTATTTTGGTAAGTTCACAGTACGTTCACGATTTAATTCAAATGGACGAAAGAAGGTGTGAAATTCACAACTTCGCCCTTCACAGCTTATACATAGTTCGAAACATTTAGTTGAAACTTGATTAACAACAAAAGGTAAACTTTTTACACTATTTAAAACTGTTTCCGGGTAGTAAGACAAGACGTTTTCGAAATTCAAAGATGAATATTTTTTGGCTCTACAATTTTCTTTCTCTGGAATCTAAAAAGATCGATTTAAAAAATTGAAGAGCAAAATTGATATTGGACAAACACCTGGTGTGATCTAATGAGATAATAAATACCTTCTTCATAATCCTTTATGTCAACTAAAAATCTTTCCAACCACCTTTTATGTACTTCTTACTTACTTATTTAAGATGGTGCTACAATAAGGGGTGGACCAGGGTTTCAACCAACAAGCTTCTTTAACCCGGCTTGGTCTCTAGCAAGCTGTATCCAGTTTCATGCACCAAGTTGGTTGAGGTCCTCTTCCACTTTCATTCACCACCTATTTTACGTTGTCCTCCTCAACTGCGCCGCCATCCCACGGGGTTTGATTCAAAGACTTTGCGGACCGAAGCATTGATTTTCATTTGTTCTAGGTGACCCAGCCACCTTTTTGTAGACAGAAATTTTTTGGTCTCACCTTCGTTCATCATTAAACTGATCTTATGTACGCATTTCAATATTCATGAAAGCACCACAGACATCACGCTTTGTTCTTTCGACTTTGTCAATATTGTCAACGTAAGCGAGTAATTCGAAGGGCTTTGGAAAAATTGTGCCTCTAGTGTTGCAGTGAGAGTTTTGCAGTATTCTTTCAAGAACAATGTTAAAGAAGTTACATAACAGCGCGTTGCCTTGCAGAAGACCTTTTCCCAAGGCAATGGTTCAATATAGCTCCTCTCTATAGATGCTGTCATAAGTGGCCCTGAAATCGATGAAAGTGTGTCGGATATCGATTTGAAAGTCCAAGGTTTTTCCAAGATCTGCTGTAGTGCGAATATTTGTTCAATGGTGGACTTTCCTGGCCAAAAGCCACACTGATATGGACCTATCAGGTTATTGACAAATGGCTTTCGGCGTTCACAAAGCACGGCAGAGATACCTCTGCTGTTGGTGCAGTCCAGAGGATTATATTTCTTGAGGATCGGGCTTTTGAGGTTCCATTCATGGGGCTGCAAACCAACTATCCTTAGGTGGATGTACACCATGATGGTAAGACCCATCATCACCTATGGTGCGGTCGCATGGCACAAAAGAACCGAATTACTCACAACTAGGAAATCACTAGAAAAAGTTCAAAGGCTCGCATGCTTATGCATAACTGGAGCAATGAGAACTTGCCCTACGGCAGTAATGGAATTTATCCTTCATCTATCCCCATTACATGAAGCAATAGCAAGTGCTGCAAAGGGAGCCATCATGAGGTTTGCCAAAGAGGGAACCGGTACTGGCAAATGCATTAGCCTCAGGGTTAAAGACTGCATTCCAAAGTCAGCGGTAACAGACCTTATTGACATTCCAAGAGATGGCATGATTAAAAAATACAACTTCGAGAAAAACTTTCAAACGGAGTTAAGTAGCAAAAAGGAGTGGGTAGGTGAAACAGTAAACTACAATCTCAAAACAAATGCCATCAAGTGGTACACTGATGGATCGAGAACGACTGAAGGGACTGGAGCGGGAATCTTTGGGCCTAGAACCAAACTTTCTATTCCAATGGGACAGTTTACTAGCATCTTTCAGGCGGATGTTCACGCCATAGCGAAATGCGCAGATCGTAATCTCGAAAGAAATTATCGAAACCAAAACATTGCCATTATGTCAGACAGCCAAGTCGCACTCAAAACGCTGAGCTCCTACGCCATCAGCTCCCTAAACGGGGACGTCTGGTAACCCTAGTTGTACTTCTTACAAGTGTCATAATGCAATTCAAGCGTTACTTTAAGAAATCAATACTTTAATCTTCTATTTTTCCATTTATACGTCAAAAGCTAGCCACTATCTTGAATACTTAAATATCCTAGCTTACCGAAAATGTGCGATTTAACCCTCTTGAATCTCCAAAACAACAAAACCAATGTTGTTTCCCACTTGCATTTTGTTACTTGAAAAAAGTAGTCATATTCCATTTTGCATTCTGTTTGTGTAATTTCTTCATTGCTAGAACTTTGTTAACTCTATTTACCACTTGAAATGCTGTTTTTCTTTTAGTCAAATTCCCATTCCCAAAGTTCTCCAATTGAGATTTTTTTGAAATTCCATCCAAAGAAATCTACATACTAAACTTCCCAAATTCCACAAAACCACTATACCGAACCAAAACAGAATTGTATAGAGCCTCGAATTAACAAAAACGAACAAAAAAAATGCCTATAGATACCACTACCTTACCTACAACTATCATCATCACCTTTGGCTGTTTTTTTTTTTTTTTTACCAACGCACATCTAAGATTGCAAACACTGTAATTTTTTGTTAACTCGGAAATGTACGTACAGTATCTTTACAGAGAGAATTCCAAATAAGGAAAGGAAACTAACCAGAAAAAAACAACAACAACACCACATACAACAAAAAAATGGACATGACAAAATTTCAAAAGTGCTCTAGTGTAACTACCTTTTGGGGCATGCTGTTAAAAGGTTGAAACGACAAAACAGGATTACAACTGCTACAAAAGATCTACCAGTTAGGTGGTATATTTTTTGAAGTTGGACCTTATCACAGAAACCTTATAGCAATCCATCAGGGAAACTTTGAAATTCTCTATGCTAAAGCTGTAAATGAATTTCTACAGATTAAGTGCGTCAGTGTTGTATGTAGGTATGTTGTTTTGTTTCTGATGTATATAAAATGGACAAACCCAGATAGTGTTTTGGCCCTAGTGCCAGAGCTTGGTGTATAATAGTGTAGGACAAGGTATAGAGAAGAAAAGCTGTCGCCTGAAAGGTGTTAGATTTGAATAAACTGTCTATTTGACGTTTTTGTTCCTTTAACCTATCTGCTCTGTGTGTTAAATTGTGAGGTAATCTTTTGGTAGATGCATTCTCTTCGAATAGTCGTGTGTGAGTAAAATTCAATTGGACGACCGACTTACATGTAACCTATTCCCTAAAAATTCTTTAAAGTTGAATTTATGGAGTTCATCAGTGTTGCGGTGTTGCCAGAAGATTGATTGAAATAGTATACACATAGGACATAGGTATACCAGTCCAAAGGAAGTCGTAAGGTAATTTCTCAAATATTTTGAAATTTGAACCATTTTTAAGTTAAAATAATTATATTTAACTTAGAGAGCAGCGAAGTTTCCAAACACTATGCGTTTACCAGAGTGGTTCTTGAAAAGTAAGCGGCTTTGTGTCTTATCTTAGGAGCTAAATATAACCACAGAGAGTTTGACCTATGACAACAATTGCTCAAAATTGTAAGCTAAATATTTCTTGTATGCATACTTTTTCCCTCTGACCTAAAAGCATTGAAATTAATCGATGTACAAAGGAGAATAGGACAAAACGTTCTACAAGACCAATAACGACGAAACATATGTCATTGGAAAGGCATTTCCATTACCTACAGTATCTTTTATATTAGTTCAGTTCAAATCACTGTGTGAAAAAAGTTATTCATAAACTAATGAAATATTGTGGTTAATTTTAGTGTGAAAAAAATGTTTTTTTTAGTATGGAGAAAAAGTGTGATAGTAAGTTCAACCAATAACAACGGGACGTATGTCGTTGGAAAGGAAATTGTATGTACTACAATAGTCAATACGACAGCTTAGCTCAAATCATTGTGTGAAAAAAGTTATTCTCTAATTGTTATCAATGCTCCATACATTTTATCTGTGCCGAAATTCCCTAAAACAGCGAGTAACTATTTCCACACAGTGATTTTTAATAAGTTGTTATGGTAACTATTACTGTTCATAAAAATAACTTTTCAATGACATACATATTATTACTACTGTTAATGGTAAGACCAGTTTGTATAAATTTTTTCCCACACTAAAATGTACCAAAACAAAACCTGGATTAACGAATAACTTTTTTCACACAATAATTTGAAATAAGCCGCTATAGTGACTATTGTAGCGCATGAAAATACCTTTCCAACGACATACGTCTCGTTGTTATTGGTTCCTAGACCACCTTTCATACATTTTTGCCGATTGTCCTTTACGTTAGATCTTACGCCTATTCGACACGTGTTTATGTAAGCAGACAAACGGTTATTGGTTCAACACCTCAGAGGCTATTATTGATATGACCTACAACGTTACGCAACTGATTTGACTTTGCATGTCATTGGCTCTTGGTCTATTATAGATTTTAAAGCTTTTGAGAAACACAAAATTTTTCTGGCAATTTTTGACTGTCAAAATTGTCAAATTTTTACCAGATTCAATTATTTAGGTCAAAAAAACAATTTCAGTAAAACATTTCAATGAAATAGTCCTTGAAATATTTAAAAACATATTTAAAGATATTTCAGATATAAACTTAGCTCAAACATTTGACTGTGCTTTTTTCAATTGTTAAAATTTACGGCCATGTTTTGACTTAAATTGAAGAGCCCGTTTTTCAAATTAAAATAAAAAGCACGACTATATTGCACGTACTTTCTCTTAAAGGCTAATTGATAGATCGAAAAATGAGGGGTAGGTATAGAGGAACAAATACGTCCAAGGCTTTTTGCTACTGAATACAGTTCCTTGCAAAAATCTATGCAAATATTTTTGCATGTACAAAATTATTGAGGTGAAATACAAAATTACTTTTATGCATGATTGGTTTATAGTTTCATGCAAAAAACAAACATTGCTGTAATTTAAGTACAAAAAAATTGGGCAATACAAATATGAAATTTCAAGTTTCTACAATTTCGGGAAGTGCTCCATCATTTTGATGATCTGTCAGTGAGTCAGTCAGTTACGGTTTTTGCGATTTTTGAAGTCCTATATCTCCGGAATCGCACTTCACTATGAAGTTAGCAGGTCAGTATTAAATTTGTTCCAAAAAAGAACTTTAAAATTTTGATCTAGCCTATTCTTGAAATGCGCCTTACTGCAAGTTCCTAGCATGCTTGGTTCCTGAGATACACCATGTGACCTGCTTACTTCCCGGTGAAGTTCGCAGGTAACTCGATTACACCCTTATTTGGTGAACTACAAAATCGGGGAATTGAGATGCAAAAAAATGCAAAAGAACTGCAAATTGGTGTCAAGGTCCCATTTGCGTGGGAGAAAGTTGCCCTGGTAACTTCACAGACGTCAGACAGACAGACAGAATTGTGAGACATGTTTTTCGTCGTCGAGTTTGATTTTTTTCGAATACATAGCTTACCATTTAGTTCTTACGCACATATGATAAGTAAATAAAATGCACGAGTGGATCACACGTACTCGCTCTTCAAGACACTGCGGGCTTAAGAAAATTGTATACATGTATATTATGAGAGAAAAATGTAGAGAAGCATGAAATACGATATTAAAAAAAAACAACTCCTTTAAAAGTTTGAGGTGAAGAAAAATGCCATATTAATTCTTGATTGAATGTGTCGAAAAAAAATTTAAAATCGGGTTGTTTTTTAAATTAATTTCTTGTTTATGAAATTCTTAAAACATTTTTAAGGAAAAATTTTGCTATGCAAATCTAAAGTATATGTTAATGTGCATACATATAAGAAAAAATTAAAAAAAAATTGTCAACCTATTTTCGAGATATCGAATTCTCAAAAACAAAAATTTAAAACTTTTTTTAAAGGCTCTTTTTTTTTGAAAACTTTGGTAAGCAATATTATTAAATCTTATCTGAAATTTGTATAGGGGTAAGCAGGGCATTTTGGTCCCAGGGGTTAGTAGACTAATTTTCAATAACTTCAAATTTACACAGTCAAATTGATTTTTCTTTTTGTCCTTAGATAAACCAGAGCTGTCCGCTTAGTCTTAACATATCCTTACATCTGGGGTACACCTAGTTTCAAAGATATTATGAAAAAATAGTTTTTTGCATCCGAAGGCTATTTTTGTACTTTCTAGTGTTTTTCTCTCTTCGATTCGGTTTTGAGCCTGGCTCCAAAAATTTGTTGGAATTTATAGTAAAGCTGTGTTTCTGAATCTGTCTATTTGAGCTTTTTTTGCTATATATATTTCCCGCAGGTTGACTAATTTTTTTTAGGGTAAGTTGACTCTTTATTTTGTATGGGATATGCCAAAAAAGAATTCAGTTTATGACAAATTTTTCTATATTCTAAATTTAATCAAATTTATTATAAATCCACTCTATCTTTTACAACAAGAAGGGGTTTTTGTATATTTCTTTTTTATTTATACTTAGTTTTCAAATAATGTTTCTACAGTTTAGCTGTTATAAAAGTATATCTTTTCTTGTTACAAAAATGTGAGTACAAATATATTGTTATATCATATTATTATCATATATCGGTTTCTATCGTTATAAGTTTAATAATAAAACATTTTAATAAACTTAAACTTACCCCATAGTGTTGGTCAACTTACCTCGGCTTCGGGCTAAGTTGACCCATTAGAGGTCATCCCGCAAATTTAAGAAACAAGGATTTTATCATTAATTTATTCGAATAGAAATATTTTATTAAGAAAGCTAGAAAGATTATATATCTAAGAGAGTTTACATTTTTTTTGATACCTGCCTCTGTTATGTTTGTACAAAATAAAATACAAATATGGAGTCAACTTGCCCCGGTGTCCCCTATTAAGAATTAATTTAAATCCATTCAATCGCCAATGAGAAAATTTAAAATAAAAAAATAAATCCTTCTATGAGAGGTAGCTACTATTAATAGTTGCTGAGTGTAAAAGTTTATAATTTTTGTTATTAGATCGTACTAATTTAAGTATATATAAAAAAGTTTAATCAAAATCGTAGAGATTTTTTTCCTTTACGGTTTTTTAACTTTTGTATGGAAGGTACTGTTGTTTTTTCATAAATATGTATACAATTTTTTCTAATAGCATTTTAGAGAATACTAAAAACTCATAAAAAAAATCGATCCTATAGATGTCAAAATATTTGATTTTCGAAAAAAAATTTTGAAACATTTTTTGATAATCCAAAAAATATTTTCTTTTTCAATTGTAGTACACAAAACTATTTATATTTTTTGAAAGCTTTAATATAAAAAAATTATTGAAATCAGTCAAACAATAAAATCAAAAATTATAAAAAATGGTTCCTTGGGAGGATTAATAACCATTTTTTGAAAAATCCTTTTCCACCCAATGAAAGCCTTTACTCAAATAAGTTTGTTCATTTTTTTTTAAAAGAAAAGTTGTGGAGCCATTTTTAAGAAAAATACGATTATGTAAAATTATTAAAAAAAATTGTATGACAGGTACCTACCGTTATTTTCGGTAAAAAAAAAATGAAAAAAACGTGTGGGCATAATCACCAAAAACCATAACTATGTACTAAGTTTGAAGAAAATCGATCGAGCCGTTAAGCTGTAGATCAGAGTTGGGTAGTAATTATTACATTTTGTAATTGATTACAGGATCAATTACAATAACATGAATTCGGTAATTGACTTTTTCCAATAACAATTACATGTTATTATTGTAATTGGAATTTTTCAATTACAAATACCTACATGTAATTTGTAATTGAAATTTTTCAATTAATTACATGTAATTTGGAAAAAGTAATTGAAGACGAAAAAGTAATTGAAAAAACCTGTATTGATTACTTTTTTTGTAATCATTACACACAAATTTAATTGATTACAAGAAATATCAATTACATTTAATAATATGTGAAGAAATCCTTTACGACCAGAAAAAATAGCTCAAATCGTATGGGGAACCTTGAAAAAATTAATTCATGGAATATTAAAATTGGAATCTACGCAGAATTGCAACCTCTATAACATATCCAAAATCCCCCAAAATCCCCGCATTGGCATTTTGTGTAGATGCGTTTGAAGAGGTGCAGACGGAGACTATTTTGATTCTTGGTTAACATGACAAATTCAATATTTTTGGCGAATTTCATGAGTGTAAGAGTTTTATCGTGGGTGTTATGGGAAAGATCCTGCACTTGCCCCTTTCCCCTTAAAAAAAAACACCCTTTCACCATGGATATTTTTAGGGATTCTCTTGATTCTTAGTTCGTGATAAATGAAACATTTATTCCAAATTTCATTAACATACCTTTATTTTGAAAGGGTTTTCGGTGAAATTTGACCTGTTGTACCTGAAAAAAGTCATCATTGCATAAAAAGGACTATAGCTTTTGTTTGGGTGGTTTTATCATTTTGAATTTGGTTTCATTAGATTCAGCGTTAAAAGCTACCCTTAAAGTATGTATCATACGATTAAGTTGTACCGACACAAATATTTTAGCTTGTTAGACCTCCAAATTCTCTCCGTCTGCACCTCTTCAAACGCATCTACACAAAAGCCAATGCGGGGATTTTGGGGGACTTTGGATATGTTATAGAGGTTGCAATTCTGCGTAGATTCCAATTTTAATATTCCATGAATTAATTTTTTCAAGGTTCCCCACACGATTTGAGCTATTTTTCCTGGTCTAAAAGGTTTTCTTCACATATTATGTAATTGATATTTTTTGTAATCAATTACATTACAGGTTTTTTCAATTACATTTTTTTGTTCAATTACTTTTTTCCACTTACATGTAATTTAATCAAGTAATTGTTTTTTTCAATGACATGTAATTTGTAATTGAAATGTTCAATTACAATTAAGTGTAATCAGTAATTGAACTTTTTCAATTACAACTTATTAAGTGTTCTCGTGTTTACTATCATCGTAATGTCATGTTTGATTGTTATCTCAAAAATTTGTTTGTGCACGAATACAAAACTTGCCTTATACATAGTACCTTCATATATCGAAAGTAAAAATTGTTCTTTGGGAGGTACCAACCATTAATAACCATTTTTTTTTTGGAAAAATGGTTTTCCAACCAAATGAAGCCTTTACCAAGTAATTCATTAAATTTTCTTAGAAAGAAAAACTAGCTTTTTAACTCTTTAAGGCTGATGCAGGTTGTAGGTAACCATTACTCGTATCAAATACCCGGAATTCTAACCTACTGCCCGGGATTTGCTTTAGCTCTGGTGTCTTAATTTGTTTTATATTGTTCTTGGGGCCCTTGGTTAAGAAAATAATTGTCTGTCAATTTCGTCTAGTTAGGTATTCAGTATAACTTACACTGTAGAAGCTGTGAATTTAACCAAATTCCCTTAGAATAATAAAATTCACAGTATCTCCATGCTGTGATTTTTATATTAGTCGGTAAACATCGATACAAAATTGCGTCTTGGAAGGGTACGCGTACGATAGTCATCTAACTGATGAGCCCAACTATCGTACCTGGGCGAAACACAATTATGGAGTTGAGCTCACCAGCTCACTTGAACTTTTTACTTGAATTATAAATATTCAGTCATTCCACATAAACAGAAGAATTTCTTTCCAAACTTTCTTCATATATTCTATTATTTTATGTAGTTACTTCAATATAGGTAATACCTACAGTAAAACAGGACCCTATTCTTCTATACATTTGGGTTCAAAAGCTTACACAACATTCAATTTTTGTACGGGTAGAATGAAAAACATTTATATTTTACCTCCCCACAACAATTACAATAGAAAAACATATCCCAAATCTATATAAACCAAAAGTCGATAATTAATAAATTGTTTGTGATTTAAATATTTCCCTTTGTCAAGCTTAAACTATTTTGATCTTTTTTTGGAGTATAGATAAAGTTATAGAACACTGTTTGTATTCCACACAACAAAATGCATTTAACTGCACAATCTTTTCCTTTGTAAGACAGCAAATAAATTTTATCAATCTATCCATTGGGAAACCTCTTCTATTATTTCACAACACTCTCTTTCCATTCAATATATAGAAGGCATACATATACGAGTACCTTGCTTGTTGTTTTTTGATATAGGAAGAGAGACTGCAAAAACAAAAAAACAAAAAAAAAACAATAAAAATAAGAAAACTGAGAAAATGTCAAACGGATATTAAATGAAATGGAAATAGTGATCGAAACAATTTAATCTTGCAAATGTTCTATCGGATGTCACATACACAATATTGCTTATGCAGGATGCGTAATTTTGCAAATGACATCGTACTTTGGTTATCGAAAGCAATTTCCATGTCAACATTTCACTTCATTGATTTTCTCCACACACACATTGCTCGATAGTCTAGTCTAGTGGGTTAGGTACATACATACAAAGATATAATGGTACTTCTGATGATGCTGTTTTTGGCTTGTTTGTGCTCATATTTGGTTGTATCCTTTTGAATTTAATTGAAACAATGTTGGAACGTATTTATAAATGTATTTTAGAAATTTGTTGCTTATGTTGTTTTACAGTTTTCAAAAACAATAATTTGTTAGAATACAATTTAAATTGTAATTAATAATAAACGGCTTGACAAGTATAATAATAATATTATAGCCGATTTCACGAAAGGCTTTTAATTATTTAAAATGCCTTTTAGCCTTTAAGGCCCATTTGCTGATACGAAACTTAAATATTTAAGTAGAACATAAGGGCTTATGTGACAGTTTACGCAGAGGAAAAAGTAGAACATCAGCTTTTAAGTAGAACCTAAATGCTTAAGTATCGTATGAGCAAACGGCTCTAAATGATGTTATTTGGTTTCACCAAACGCTTTTATATTTAAGAAGATTTTAAAAGCCCTTGTAAGCTAAAAGCTCGTTTTTGTCTCATTAAATTTTAAAAGTCTTTTTTGTTAAGCCACTCGAGTCAACAATAGCTGATATTTTGCTGTCAGAATAATTGTCCCTGATCTATAATGCTTTTTCACTTTTTCTCATAGACTTCGTATGTGCGAGGGAAACAACCTCTTTTTTTGAATCCAGGGATGTGAGCAAACTCTCTCAAATTAAAATATCCCTAAAATATCCCTTTCCTACATTAGTGAAACTTAAAATTTTTTTAATGTCTTATAAAATTTAGAAGGAGTTTAGATAAAAGCAATTTTAGTGTTTGTTTATGAAATTGGCCATTAGTCTAGTCAATGAACGTCCTCGAAATGTATTCGAAGCCCTGGCACATTCCACAGGTAATATCGGTTTCAGGCAAAGAAAACGCAGTTCAGAATATGCGCTGACGGATGCATCTTCTGCATTTTCGAAGGTGGACCAATGAAACCTTAATATATATTTATTTGCTGTCTTAGAAGAGTAAAACAGCATCTAACTGATGAGCCCAATTGCTGTACCTGAGCGAAACGCAATATGGAGTAGAGCTCACTTAACATTTTATTTGATCCTTTATATCCTCAAAAATAGAGTTTACGACTTAAATTCTTAAATTATTCTCTTAAAACGTTGAAAGAAATTCCGTCCATTTATATTAAGTAGTGAAATCCAGTTCCATAATTCTCATTTAACTTGAAATTACTTAACTACTTAATTAACTTTCTCGATTGACATGCTTAAAAAGTAGATATCAATGTCTCACAGTTTCAAAATATATTTTTTTTTTTTTAATTCCCAACTCCTAACTAAGGGCTTTGATAGTCTTCTCGTTAATGAATAAAACAGAAATATTTCTGAAAATCGTGATTCTTTAAACTTCACAGGGTTTTATCAAATTAACAGGACTATATACAATATAGCTGGGCTATAAACCATTTTATCTTTTGCCTTTCATACTCTCCATCACGTCCTCATCCACCTTAAAAGCCAAATAAAGTAATTAATGTGCATTCAATGTAAAAATTACTTCAAAAGAAAAATTAAATGAGATCCATTCGACTGCATTGAGAGTATCTTTATTTCTTTTTTGTTTTATTTTGTTTTGTTAGGTTAATTGGGATGTCTATAGATCTTTTGAGTAGCTAGGTATTCTTTTTGATATAAGGACCATTTTTTCCCAGTCCAGTCTTAGTCTCACGTTTCCCACACAAAGCATGTTTAATGTTGAGGTAGCTCTATCTATCTTTGACGATTCGATTTTCTAGGACGCAACAAGATGTTGTTTGGCACAAGAAAGACATTTTAACACAAATAATTATATACAGATGTCTCACGCTCATAGAAAAATCTGGGATATGAAACTGAAAATCTACAATTCAATGAGCTTTTAAGAAAGCTCTTTTCATGGAATTATTTTAAGATCTGGTCAACGTGCTTTTTCTCTTTCAAATTTGTACCTTCTAAAATCACAACAAAAATATATTTTCTGCTATGCTCTCTCACTTTTATTTCTGTTTCTCGTTACTCTTTTTTCAATCGAACATCCCGCCACAGTATTTTTTCAAGTATTCTCGTAAGGGATAGGTATACCTATGGTTATGTACCTAAATTTCTCATAGCGGAATCTTAATGAGAAAAAAGTGAGACGAGAAAAAAATGCAAGTGCAGGTGCGTTGTGTATTCCGATTGTAGGTAAGTATAACTTCTTGTGTATTCATTAAAGGAAACCAAAACAGAATTTTTCGTATTTGTTACATAGATGTAGATACATACATATGTTTGTATGTAGGTATTTGAATTTATTTGTCTTTTTAAAGATTTTCTTGATTAAGTTAGGAAAAATAATATTTGTGAGTGATTCGGACTATGATGAATTTTTGTGTGATTTGATTTGATAAGATTTGTGTGTTTGCTAAAAAATGAAAGAAAGGCAATCTACCTACCTACCTAGGTATGGGAATTTTTTTAAATGTAACCTATTCTTTTTATATAAATAAACTTTATTTAATTCCAAAGATGGGTTTACAGATGGATTTGTATATAATTATTTGTTGTACTTATAGATTATACATAGGTACATAGGTACCTTCTGATGATGATTCACAAATTCAGTGTTTGCTTAAAAAATATCAAAAATCCAGTGTTTTTAATTTTGTTTGATGCAAAAATGGTATCAAATATCTAGGCAGGTAGGATTATCTACTGTAGAAAAATAATGTTGTAGGAAAAAAACTGCTATAATAACACTGTGTAACAAAATTTGAATTTGAAACCAGTAACATACCTACCTAGAATCCGTAGTTTGGTAGAAATATTATAACTGCTTTTAAAAATTTGCGTCTTTACGTTCACTTTACATCGACCTAGAGCTTAAACGGATGAACTGATTTCCTTCAAATTCGAAATATAATTTGACAAAGATTGTGCTCATAAATATTCCAAAATTGAAGAAAATCGGTAAACTCATTTGGGCTCCAGCATCTAGCTTTATGTTAAGTGGACTTAAAGACGCAAGTTTTAAAATGGAGTTACCTAGGTATCATGGTTCTACAAAACACTACAGATATGTCTATACTTTTCTGGTGGTTTTTGCTGAGCCTAATCCGAATCTGGTTTCAGAACTGCTCTAGTATGTTACGTTTTTGAAGTAGGTATTCCAGTATAAAATTATAAAAATAGCTCAATTTTTCGGTAAATTTCGGGTTTTATTAGATATTTCCTAAGTGTTTTTTTTTTTTAATAATTTTGTTATCGTTATTTTGAGGCATAAACATTTCCTTCAAATTCTTTTTTGATCTTTCAAATAGGAAGGTACTTGCATTCCGCTTCGAGAAATTGCTAATTAGTTGTTAGCTTTCATCTTAAATTACATATATGTTATATAAAAACATGCTAATTTCATAAATTAGAAAAGAGGACTTCTAAGATATAAATAGAAATATCTTAAAAACCTGACGTTCTTGAGCCATTATTACTAAAAATTCGAATTCAGGACATTAAATACTTTTGAATAAAATAAATTTTGTGTTTGTTACAGGAACAAACTTAAATTAAAGCATAAAAATCACTTTTCACTTTGAAACAGAAAAAAATATCTATGTCCCCCATTACACGATGATTCTTTGCGCCTGACTCTTTTCGAACATAAATGAGTGCGAAGGAGATAAAAGATGAGACGGAAAAACAGTTGCCTCTGTGAACTGTGAGTCGTTGGTCAAGGCTTCCGAGTCTCTTCTTGATACCTTTTTCTTTTTAGCATTTGCCGTATTTTTCCTATACAGACACTGTACAAACCGCCTTAAAAGTAGCACCGAATTTCACAATAAAAGAGAACTGTCAATTTTGCATCAAGCATCGAGAAGAACATTTTAATAGTGCATGATGCCTCACAGCAAGGGCGGCCCAGACTTTTGGCTAGGGGGAGGGGGGGGGGGGGGTACACGTTCTTTAAAGCTCACGGTATTGTACTAAAAATTAATTTATTCTTATTGCAAATATAGTTTAAGAGCCGTTATTTTTGGCCTTAAAATCTTAGCCCTTAAAAGACCAATTTTTCGCTTTTGTCTTGTAGCACAAAGCAACTTAGTGATTTACTACTTTTTTTAATGACATCCTTTACACAAAACAGAGGTACGCATACAAAAAAAAACCTTGAATTCCAAAAGTTTCTGCCAAATTAACAGCTGGGCGAGTACAAGCAATCAAATTCTCCGGCAAAAATTAAAATAAATTAAAATTTACCTTCCTCTTTTTGAAAAAAAAGTCAATTATTTCTTCAAAGTTAATTAAAGAAGGGCCTAACCTTCCTTAACCCCCTTCTATAAGACTAACGAACGAAATGGTAAAAATATGTTTTTATATTTAATAAATTTTTATTTGGGGTTACACAAAATAAAGTTGACAGAAAACAAATTCTTGTTCATAAAAATAGTTAGGTATTTATTTCCACTTGTTTTAACCTAAAAGCCCTAGGATTAGGATATAAAACAAAAATTGATTTAGAATAAAAACCGGTTCAAGGGAAAATTAAATGTTAAGTTTCCAATATTCTAACAAACTCTTTGAGATTTTGTAAAATAAGTTTTTCTCAAATGGGAAGGCAAGTCCGATTAAACCCAGAAAAATTTTTATTTTTAAAATATTTACTACCTTACAAATAAATATTTAAAAAGGTTTTAAATGTTTCTTTTTATAAAAAAAAAATGATTGAACTAACCTCACCTTAGGGTAAGGTGAGCAAGGAAAATCATCGATTATATTCTTGAAGCTCTTATCGGGGAAAGATGCTGAAAATTTTATGATGAAATCAAATAATTGAAAACAAAATAAATAATTTGTTTAAGAAAATATCAGTTATCGACGCTCCAATATGAACACAGCATAAAAGCTGTGATTCGATCTTCGAGTTCATCGTTGCTCACATAGCTGCTCGGATTGTTTATCTCAGCTTTAGCATAAACGCACCCTAACTCCTTGAGGTGTATATTCAATAGCTCAAAAACAGTTTGACCAATTTTATTTAAATTTTGCTAGTAGGTACATTACTACATACATATCAAAAAAGTTATTCCCTTTTCCGTGACCTTTTTAATTTTAATCGCCGCCCTTAGATCAGTTTTTGTAAATATTTGTAATAATTCTGAATTTGAATACATATTCCAATTGATTAAATATTTTTTGAATTGTCTTTTCAAATAATTTCAAAAAAATTATAAAATAGAAAAAAAGCTAAATATACCAGTGATTTATGATTAAACTTTATAAAAATTGTCTGATGAAGTAACCAATCCTTCAATTCAATGTCACAGTTTTATTTAAAAAAACAACTAAAACTTACATATCGCCGATAGCGAAAGGTTTTTAAAGAACTAATATGAATGCATACCAATATTTTTTGATAGAATTGAAATAAAAAGTGTTTAAAATGTGCTACCTACTATCAATGTATTTCTTTTTAATTTTTTTATCAATTACAAAACTGTTTCCATATTACTTGAACTACTAAAGAAGTAGGTACCCATTTACAAAAATGAAACAAGAAACAGTAAGAAAATATATTTATCCATACAAAAAAATGACAATAACTTCTTTCAGGGAGGCCGACTTGGTTTTGACGTCATTTGATGCAGCATTAAAAACTACCTTAAAAACATGTGTCATATGCTAAGGTCGCACCAAAAATAATTTTGCTGTTTCTCTTTTCAAAATCACAATGCCAGTGTCCACGATCTGCATCTGAATAGCAAAGTAATTAAAACCAACTCCGCAGAAGAAAAAATATCTGAAAATCTACATAGCTACCCACGGCCACAAAGCTAAATTTCTCCTGTATCTTTCATTTTTTTTTTGTGTGAGAGAAATTCTTCTGTCATTTGTTTTTGTGTTAATGAGAAAAGTATTCAAAGAGTTTTCCATGTTGATCTCTTTTCTTATTAGAAAAAGCTTTTTCTTCTTGGATATATGTCGGCTTAAAATTCTCTTCTTCTCATGAAATCCACTTAAAAAGCATTTTGTCGGCTGATGATTTGTCGGCTGATAAAATTTTTGAAGACAGAATTTTCTATGGAGGTGAGACATCTGTATATAATTATTTGTGATTTTAAGTTAAACGATGGCGAAGATAAAAATACCAACTTTATAGGTTGTTTCGTCGGCAATAAGAAACTTTTTTTTTTACGATTATGATACCAAGTCGCATTTTCTTTCTTTATATTTTTATGTAAGCGGAAAGTGGTTTTGTTTTGCCTACTTGAACATTTACTTATCTATAACTATTATGTCAAAACTGGGACACAAAATCATGGGATCTTTTTTGAAATGGAGGCTTTAATCACAGAACTGAAAGTCACTTGTAGGGAGAGTAACCATAACAGTGAGACACTTTTTTTTTTAATGAATTTATGGGCTCTGGGATTTTTTCCACTCAATATGAAGGATATTTGCAAGAAAATAATGCTATATCATTGGTCAGTAATTGGCCAATTGGTTTTAGAAATTGAACAGCAATAGACAATTAATACTCAGAGAAAAAAGAAGGTATAACTAACCAATGTCTGGTTGATAATACCTGATTATCAGATTGTTATATGTATCGGATACCAGATTTCAATATCATGGTAGCTGCATAAAACCTTGTATACTTAACACTGCCTTAAAATATAGATCTAATCAATTTTACAAGGGAATTTAGTTAATTAAACAGGATTCAATGTCTTCAGCCTGAATCCTGTATTTATGTCGTGAATAAATACGTCAAGGGCCCCTCTAATGCGGCTTATCGCTCAACTCGTTTTGCATTATTCTGAAAGATGTATAGAAATTTAATATATAATTTATTTTATTTAAAAAAATACTTGATGATTCTAACTTAGTTTTGAACTGGGAACCTTTCAAACGCGAAGATAGAACACATCCACAAGGCCAATTCAGCGCACAAAAAGCTGGTGCAAAATTCAACAAGACGATGAAACTAATTTTTGTTTAGATGGCCTGTGAGTGTGTTTTAACACTGGTGTCACCTTGAAGTGAAATGACATAGTGCTACTTTAAAAGGAGACTAGGTTAAATTCAACAGGTAACAACTGTAAATATAACCATGTTAAGCGTTAGTTCAGCCTGATTAGTGGTAAAATAGAAATCTATAACATCAGTGTTAAGAAAACAAAATTTCTTATTCACAAGAATTAAGATTTGAAATAACAGGACATCTTGTTAAATCAACTTGAATATGGTAAATAAGATCACCAGGTTGATTTTACACTGAATAAAATTTTATTAAAATCGGGTCAATTTCTGTGACTTTATATGGGATAGTGGACCTTGTTAGTCTAACATCAGCTTTGTTAGTTATTATTTACCTAATGCTTTTCTATTAATTCTTTACCTGACGGTTTTCAAGGTCACGTGCGGTTTTTGACACCTTATTTTTTGTGGAGTATGAGCAAAGAACGTATACCAGTTGATAAGCCACTAGAGTGCGCATTTTGGACCTGTGCCGAGATTCAGCTAATTCGAAACCGCAGGGAGTGAGTGAGATGAGTCACTTTTCGTCGAAAATCGATTCAGCTAGCAAAAGTGAGTGAGTGAGCGAGTGAAAAGAAATGTCACATTACTCGCCAGATATTTCCGCAGTGACTTGGTGTATGTGTTAGTAAATTTCCAGTTTTGGATAGATATGTGTGCTTTTCTCAAGAATTCCTATTCATGGATAGGAAACGAAATAAAAAAAACAACAACGTAGATAAAAACAACTACCCTTTTACTGATTCTTTAATTTTATTTTATTACATATGCACATATATAATTAAATAAATTTATATTCTATTCACTTTCGACACTTTTAAACTTTTTATTTCTCAAGGGTAAAACTCACATTAAACTTTAATTATGACAAAAAAATAATTGAAACAAAAGATACTCCAAACTCCATTATTAAAGATTCCAATGTTTACATTGTTGTATTTGTTGTTTCATTTCGTTTTGCGTAACGAGTGTGACAAGGAGGTAGAATTTAGCTCTTTTATATTTATTCTTTGTCTCATGTTCGAAACTAAATTCGAACTTATTTCACTAAAATATCTGAATCACTTTTGCGAGTGAAGTGAGATGAGTCCGCGAGTAAGGCGAGTCATCTCATCTCACTCGCTGAAATAGCTGAATCTCGGCACCGGCATACATTATTTTTTAGTAATTTTACATAATCGTATTTTTCACAAAAAAGGCCCCACAACTTTTTTTTCAAAAGAAAACAGTAAATAATGTTTTGTTTTTAATTATTTTTATCCGTTTGAGTGATAAACAATTTTTCCAAAAAAGGTTATTAATGGTCCTACCAAAGAACCATTTTTTATTTTAGTTTTCTTAAAAAGGGTTCGACTAATTTCAAATTTTTTTGTCATTCAGAAGCTGTCAAAAAATTTTAAGACTATTATGCACCAAAATTTTCAAAACTGAATTTTTTGGATTTAAAAAATTCTAATTTAAAAATTCGAAAACGACTGAGTCGATTTTTGGTACTTGGTAGGTACTTATATTGATTTTTCAAACAGTGTTTAGAAAGTTAAAAAAAAATACTTTACCATTATGCAAAAATAAGGGTAGGTACCTTACTATCCATACAAATGTTAAAAACTGTTCATCTAATTTTACTCAAAAATGACTCCTACAATTTTAAAAAGGGTTTGCTATAAATTACATACAAACAAATTTTACACTCAGCAAATTTTTAGCTTTCTAGAACATATTTTTTTTTTTAATTTTTTTTTTCATTCGGATTTATATAAAATTTGGTATGCAAGAACTTTTAATAAATTTATAATTGATATTGCATGTAAAATTTTTCTAAAAAATATTTTGAGAGTTGAAAAAAATATCAAAATATTATTTTAAAAATTCATTTTTTCAATATAGGCTTGCTAATTTTTTGGGAAATTTGATTTATATCTTATATGTTTCGGCATATTAATAAAAACTTAAAATTTGCCTTGAAAATTGTATATACAGGGTGTCCCGTAACTCAACGTCAAGCAGGAACCGGATGATAGGGTATACCTAGGATCTATCTGTACTGGGAAGAATAAGAAAAATCCCATCTCATTTTATTTAGTAACAATGGCAATATTTAGAAAAGTAATGAAAATCGAATCGATACCTTCCCTAGGCCATATTTTTAGGTATTATGGTCAAAAATTTCAAAGTAATTTATATTTTTTACGTAATCCTTAATAACTATGCTATTGATCGCAATCATAAATATTAAAAAAAACAGTAAAGTTTGACTGAGTCATTTTCAAAAAAATTGTGTAAGCCAACTTTGGCTTGCAAAAATAATTATACTACCCTCGACAAGTTATCCAAAAATATGGCGCTTTTCATCAAGAATTCAAAATGTTACAACACTTGCTACTTATTCATTCGGAAAAAATTTCATTAATTTTATATTTGTAAAAGGACCCCAGGTCACTTCATATTATATATAAGTTGGGGTCAAAATCCCGCAAATCAGAATCCCGCAAGTTAAAATCCCACGTGTCAAAATCGCGTTTGCCATAAGCCCCGGGAATCGAAATCCCGAAAATCAAAATCCCGCCGCGCAAAATCCCGGCATTTATACTACAATGCGACAGCGAATTAATAATTCTCATTCTACTTTGAATTCCATGTAGTTATTGGGAATAAAGAGTTTCACAGATTTTTGTTTTTGGTGGTGGCTCCGATGGAAAAGTGTCTGTGGGAGGAAATTCAGAAGGTGGGTCTGGAACTGGGACAAAGGAACAAGTTATTTATTAAATAACTTTTTCCTAGAATTTGTATGGTGATATGCATCTGGTGCAAAAGGGTCTTAGGGAGGAGGTATGATGGTGATGGAGGAGTAGGGTATGTTGGTGATGGAGGAGGATCTGGAGGTGTGTCTGGAATTGGACAAAGGAAAGAATTTGTTTTGAAAAATTGATAAAAAAGAAACTTTTTTTTTGATTTTTATTTTACACTTATGTACCTAAGGAAAAAAAAACAACTTTTTCAATAAATCTTTTCTTGGAAATTGGAAAATTGCTTTTAAGCAGGTGAGGCGCCTAAACAGTTTTTTTGAGCAATAGTTCTTTGCGGTGCCCGCTTTGCAGATTCTCATGATTTCTAACTCCTTTTTTGGGTCCTCTGTCCCGGTCACGCAAATCAGTTGCTCTGCTTCGAGTATGTAAGGTCGTCTGGCTAACGCCAATTTTAACAGTTTTCTTGAGTGACAGTACCTTGGGTGACCCGGGTATGTAAAGTCATCTGATATGCGCCAATCTCAATGTCAGGGACCATATAAAAATGGAAGAAATATGCTTCTTTATTTGTTCAAAAAAGAAAAAAAAGTTTAGAAAAGTTTAGAAAAGTTTAACCTTTTTATTGAAATTAAAAAAAAAGGTGTTTATACATGTTTCGAAGAACAACAAAATTTCTGTAAACTTCATTTTGTCTTTTAAAAAAACAGGAAGCAGTTGCACAGTACACAAATAGAAGGTATAATACTCCGGAGGATGTCAAAATTGAAAGTGTCAGAAATAAAAAAATGTTGATGACATAAATACACGTACACACAACAGTAAATTAAAATTTAATTTGTCAGACAAAAAATAGTTGTGAACGTAAAAAAAAAAAAACACGTAAGCACAACAACAAATATTGACTGAACAAAAGTCAAAATTCTAATGATGTTACCTTTGATATACTATGAAACAGTTGTTTGTTTTCTAAATTTTTCAAAAAAAAAAATCAACAAAAGCTTATATACATACAGTCTTGAAATTAAAAAAACAAAAATCACAGCTCTGTTCACATCCAAACCCACCTCTGTCCATGTCCAGATCCAGACCAACCTCCGTTCAGATCCAAGCCCACCTCTGTCCAGAACTCCAGATCCACCCAAGCCTACAAATTGAAAACCAATTCAAATCTTTTCACTACCTCGAGAACTAAAGATTATTCTGCAACACTGCTTAAATATTTTCTCCATAGAATAAAAGTACAAAAAGAACTCTCAATTCTATTTGAAAATATATTTAATTTTAAAAAATAAAATGATTGCAATAGTTTTTTTCAAAAAAGTATTGAAAATCCCAACAAATATAGTAGTAGGCTACTCGAGGGATTCCGATTTTGATAGGCGGGATTTTGACCTTTTCCCATCATTTTTACGTGAATTATGCTTTTTTTACTCAAACATCGGTTTTTTCGTAGTCTGTGTGAGATAAACTTTGAATTTTGGAAATTTGTGACCACGCAGACCTAAAAATTTGGCTACGAATATCGATTTTCATTACTTTTCTAAATATTGCTATTACTACTAAACCAAGTGAGATGGAATTTTCTCTTATTTTTCACAGTACACCTATAACCTACCCTATCACCGGCCGATACCCGCTTGACGTTGAGTTTCGGGACAGCCTGCATTAGAAATTATTTTTCAATTTTTGTCAGCATCAAATTTATATTAATTCATGAAATCAGGTGGTGTTCTTTTTTTCAGCTCAAGCTATTAAAAGATTTGTTTTTGTAATTAAAGGAACGAATTCCATGATCATAAACATTTTTCTCTCACAATATTTATCCATTATGTTTTTATACCTACATATCATTTTTTAAATAAGAAGCTTTTTCGAAAATGAGTTAGTCGATTTTTGGTACTTGGTAGGTACTTATCGATTTTTTAATAGTGTTTAGAATGTTAAAAATGTTAAAAAATATTTTACTATTATGCAAAAATAAGGGTACCTACACGGTTAAACATTTTGGGGTACTTTTTAATATTTTCTGGGTTACATATATACATATGACAACACCAAAAATATATTGAAATCTAATACTTGGCAAATATTAAAATTTTTAAGTTAATTTAAAATATATTAAAGCTTAATAATATCAGATATTTCAAAGTAATACGAATCTGAAATCTTTTTGGTATTACAAATAACAATTTAAATTAATACTTATCAGAATTTTTTTTTTAATATTTACGGAATATTAAAAAACAATATTTTCTGTATTGAATACGGCTGTAATACAAAGGCTGTTGTATTAAAAACTACCCCAGAATTCTTAACCGTGTAGGTACCTTTACTATCCATACAATTTTTATTAATTATATATAATCATAATTGTATCATCTGATATTATTTTAATTCTTAAATGGCACTTTTTGACAGAAAATGTATGTAAATTTGGGAGTAAAGATCCGTTACTTTTACAGAATGTTTTTAGGCATATCATTTTTAAAATTTGAAGCTTTTGAATATAAGATCGAGTAGGTACACTGTGACCCAGTCGTCTATTTTATTTTAAACAAATAAATTGAAACAATGTAATTTTTAAATTTAAAAAAAGTTTCAACATTTTTTTTTTTGAAAATTCGATTTCTCAAAAACGGATTTTGTTTTGAAAATTTATTTTGATATACACAATAAATAAAATGCACGACTGGATCGCACGTACTTGCTCTTATGTTCAGGTTGTGTGGAACTTAAGAACTTTAAAAAATATTCAAGTAATTATAGAAAAAGTATAAAAAAGCATTTAAATCGTTCTTTTAATTGTTTAAACAGCCTGATAAATAACTTAGAGCGCCAAAAAAATTATGCCATTTGATTACTTAAAAAATATCAATATATGCAAAAAAAATTAAAATCGTTGGAGCCGTTTTCTTAAAAATTAACTTTTTATATGTAAAATTTTTGTAACATTTAAAAAAAAAATTTGGTATGTCAATTTTGAGTATATATTAATATACATTTAAAACCTAAATTTCAAAACAATTCATCAACCCGTTTTTGAAATATTGAATTTTCAAAAAAAAAAATTTGAATCTTTTTTTTTAAATCCAAAATTTATTTTTTCAAAAATTTTGGTATGCAGTATTATTTATATTCTAACAAAGCTCTTGTGCAAAAAATTTCATTGAAATCGGACGAGCGGTTAATGAGAAAACCAAA
Source organism: Dasysyrphus tricinctus (assembly GCA_963921185.1). Lineage (NCBI taxonomy): Eukaryota > Metazoa > Arthropoda > Insecta > Diptera > Syrphidae > Dasysyrphus > Dasysyrphus tricinctus. The sequence goes on from OY992533.1 coordinate 112,382,454, forward strand.
AATAAAAAAAACCGTTATATGACAGGTACCGTTAATAAATGTTTTTGGTGATTTTTTTTCTTACTTAAAGGTATATCATATCTACAATAATACACTGATTTTTTTTATCAAAATCGTTGGAGATAAATAAGCTTTTCCTTAACGGTTGTATGGCAAGTACCGTTATTTTTTGAGCTAAAAAAAAAATTTCAATTTCCCCTCTGGAGAGTTACAAAAAAACCTTAAGTTCAAAATTTGAAGAAAATCGCTTCAGTGGCTTAGGCTGTAGGTTGAGGTACATAAAGACAGACAGACAGACAGACAGAATTGTGCCACCCACTTTTTTCGTGTTCTCTATTATCGTAATGTCATGTTTGATTGTTATCTCGAAATTTTTTTTTTGCACGAATCCAAAACTTGCCCTATAGTACCTACATATATCGCAAGTAAAAAATTAAATACTTTCTTAAGATTTTCATACCAAACTTTTTCCTACGAAATGTTTTAAGAATTTTATATACAAAAATTAAATCTAAAAAATACAGCTCCAACGGTTTTTAAGTTTTTTTCCACACATTCATATTTGATCAGGAATTCATATGGCATTCTTATTTTCACCTCAATTTTTTAGTGGAGTTGTTTCAGTTAATATTAAAATTCAATAAGCAATTGGTTACACATTTTCTATGGCTGACCACGATCAATTTTTTAAGCTAGTTGACTTTTTTGACCAATTATTGACCAATTGATGACATAACAAAAGATTTCAGATCCTTTATAAGCTTTTCTGTTTTTGTATTTAAAAACGATCGTTGGCTCCGTGACTTTTTTTATACAAATTCACCTCTTAAGAAATTATAATCAGTAAAGTGTTTTTTGAAAGCTGACGACGATTTGATAATTTTTGAATCGCCTTATCTTGGCGAATTGTTATGAGAGAGACGCAAGAAGCCTCGGATAACGACCCCCCTCAAATGGCAACCAGACCCGGAACGAAAATGGACTATGATCTACGAGTATGCACCTGGAATGTAAGGACACTCTACACACCAGGTGCTACTCAAAAACTTGAATCTGTCCTCTCGCGGTACAAGGCAGACATTACCGCGATCCAGGAGATACGATGGATAGGATCAGTTATAACGAAAAGAAAAGATTGCGACATTTATTACAGCTGTCACCAAAGACTGCACATGCTAGGATGCGGATTCGTCGTGGGAAATCGACTCAGATCAAAAGTCATCGATTTTAAGCCGATAAGCGATCGCCTGGCTGTGATCCGCATCAAAGCTACCTTCCAAAACATCAGCCTAATATGTGCACACGCCCCTACCGATGAAGCTGAGGAGTCTAACAAGGAGGAGTTTTACGACCTCCTGGACGGAGCCTACGGAGCCTGTCCGGAGTACGATGTCAAAGTCGTGCTCGGACACTTCAATGCTAAAGTCGGAAAGGAAAACATCTTTGGCGGATTAGTTGGAAAGCACAGCCTCCACGAAACGACAACAGACAACGGCTTCCGACTAATCGACTTTGCTGCAGCTCGTAATACGGTGATAAGTAGCACTAGGTTCCCCAGGCGAAGGATACACACAGCAACCTGGTGATCTCCAGATGGTCGAACGGCCAACCAAATCGACCACGTGCTAATTGGCGCAAGGTACGCATCGAACATCTTGGACGTGCGAACTTTCCGAGGTGCAAACGTGGACTCTGACCACTTTCTTGTTGTGACAAAGTTCAGAGCCCGACTGTCCAACGAAAAGAAAACGAAGACCGCCCAAAGAAAGAAGTTCAACATCGCATGCCTTAGCACATCTGAGAAAGCCAGAGACTACAGTGAGCAATTGACCGGGAAACTCTCTGCCGTACACCCTGCCACAAGCGTCAACAACCAGTGGAACCAGTATCGCGACATTATTAAAGAGACAGCCGAGACCACCATAGGCTATCAACCACCCAGAAAAAAGAACCCGTGGTATGATGATGAATGCACGCTATTGAAGCAGGAGACGGAAAATGCACGAATGCAAATGCTGCAACGGAAAACAAGAGCAGCAAGAGAGGAGTACCGTGAAAAGAGAAGGAAAGAGAAAAAAACCCTGCGTAGAAAGAAAAGAGCATCCGCAGCCTCTCAGCTCAAGTATCTCGAAGAGTCCAGCACCGCCACCAACACCCGCCGGTTCTACAAAACAGCCAAGCAACTGGCATCTGGTTATAGGACTGGCACGCAAGCTCTTCGAAACAGCGAAGGGAACCTAGTCACCGAAGCACAGGGAATTGTAGACGTGTTTAAGCAGCATTTCCAGCAGCTGCTTAATGGGCATTATGTAGAGGAGGCGACAGGGGAACAAAGAAGCATAAGACCAGTCAATGAAGATCCCAACGCCCAGTACCGAAGAGGTTAAGAGAGCCATCCACAAGCTTAAGAACAACAAATCCGCCGGCTCGGATGGCCTACCTGCGGAACTCTTTAAGTATGGAGGAGATGTCCTGGTAGGGTGCATGCACCAGCTCATCAATCAAGTTTGGGAGGAGGAAAGTATGCCCGACGACTGGTCAAATAGCTCCATATGCCCAATCTACAAAAAAGGCGATCCTATGTCCTGCAAGAACTACAGAGGCATATCCCTGCTTAATGTTGCCTACAAGATCCTATCCAACGTACTATGTGAGCGTCTAAAACCTTTCTGCAACACTATGATCGGCACGTACCAGTGTGGCTTCAGGCCAGGCAGATCAACGATAGACCAAATCTTCACATTGAGGCAAATCCTGGAAAAGACCAACGAATTTCAAGTCGAGACCCACCACCTATTCATCGACTTCAAAGCCGCATATGATAGCATAAGTCGCCAAGAGCTTCTATTGGCGATGTCGGAACTCGGGATCCCGAAAAAACTGATCCAGCTATGCCGCATGACGTTACAAAATACGCGGTGCAACGTGCAAATGGGTAACAGCTCATCCGAGTTATTCCAGACGTGTACAGGGTTCAGACAAGGAGATGCGCTATCATGTGATTTCTTCAACCTAGTCCTGGAGCAGATAGTGCGCAAGAGTGGTGTTAACATGGAAGGCACTATCTTTAACAGGTCTTCTCAACTGCTTGGTTATGCGGACGACATCGACATCATCGGCCGTTCCAAGAGAGCTGTACTTGAAGCATTCACAGCTATTGATGAACAGGCGAAACGCGTTGGTCTTGAAGTGAATGAGGACAAAACAAAGTATATGCTATCAACAAACAAAGCCTCATCTGTCCATCGCCTAGGACACAACGTCACTGTTGGTAGCAGTAATTTCGAGGTAGTCAAGGAGTTCACCTACCTCGGAACAAACATCAATCCCACGAACGACACCTTAGTGGAAATCCGACGAAGAATTACCCTAGCGAACCGCTGCTACTTCGGTTTGGCCAAACAAATGGGTTCAAAACTCCTTTCTCGAAAGACAAAGTGCACGCTATACAAAACTCTAATTTTACCAGTTCTACTCTACGGTGCCGAGTGCTGGACGATAAGTAAAAAAGGGGAATTGATCCTGGGCACTTTCGAGAGAAAAATTCTACGGCGGATATTTGGTCCTATATGCGAAGAGGGCGATTGGAGGAGAAGATTCAATCGTGAACTGTACGAGCTGTACCAAGATGTGGATGTAGTCCAAAGAGCCAAAACACGTCGACTACATTGGCTCGGCCACATCGAGCGAATGGACAACAACGCTCCAGCCAAGAAAATCTTCGAATCCCAGCCCCCAGGTTCGAGACGACCAGGAAGACCGAACCTCCGCTATAGGGACCAGGCGGTCACAGACGCAAGAGCGCTTGGTCTCGACGACTGGAGGGAGCGTGTGAGGGACCGCAACCGATGGAAGACCGCAATATCTCAGGCAGAGACCCTTCATGGATCGGGAGCCGGATAAGTAAGTAAGTAAGTATCTTGGCGAAACATCTTATGGATGTTTTTTGAAACACTGAGTCCCTTGGAAGATTTTGTTTTTCATGATTTATGAGACGGCGCAACATATCCCTTAGATAATATTTCTTCGGAGTTATTTGTAATGTCTCACTGTTGGACCTATCTAACTATTAGGTATAATCTCCACTTTTAAAAATATGCCGTGCTACATACTCATTAGGTATGTCATAAGAAATTTTTGTCGTGTCTCATTTCTCATATGAAACTCATAAGAACCCTATTATCCTTTCATTAAATTCAAATAAGCATGAATGCATATTATTCACAAAACCAAATTTTTTCTACCATTCTAAATTATATGCAATGCTCAACATTTTATTTTTTTTAAGTCTTTTATGTTTAACATTTCGTGTGGTAACGATATTTTTTTTCGGATAGTAAAAACCTATCTCCATTGAAATTGAATTTGTTTTTTTGTGTAATAATAATGTTTCTGCTTGGTTTTGATGAAAATTAGACGATAATATCAAAAGGAACATATAGTGCTGAACGAATTGTAAAAATAAAAGAAAGGATTTTTTGAAGGATCAAACAATGGCTGGATGAGTTTGTGCGCTTTTTAACCTCTATCAAAAGTTGAAATGTATTCTCCCAGAAATAGGAAGTTGAAGCTGTTTTTTTTTTTGTGTGCATAATCGAACAATGAATGAATGTTTGTAAATTTCTATGGCAATGCCTCGCTTGTATAGACCTATAGGCAGTTTTCTTTGTCATCGTTTCTAGTACATGATGTTTTTTTTTTTACTTATTTTTGAAACTTTTCAGAAATACAGAATTTAATTTAGACAGTTCAAAAGGATCAACAAGATATTTACGATGATTTTCTTTTTTTGCTTGGATTTATTATAACAATAATTGAAACTGCATGCATAGCAAAAGCTTTTCTTAAGGGCATGTACCCACTATAATAGTTCTTTGTTACATTTATAATATTATGTATATCATCTTTTTCAGTCTTTGGATTTTTCCTAATATCTTTTTAAGTCGTATGCATTCCATTTTCAATTTTAAAAATGTGTCTAAGATTCACACGCAAACCTACTCTTAGTGATGATAAATTAAAAACGCACCTTTAGCTGTTAATTTGCAACAACCCTTTCAACTCTTTAATAGAATAAACCAATGTTTGTATGGTGTAATTTATATACATTCCCATTAAGCCTCCCTTTTTGTATTTCAGCTCGGTTGAGTTCAGTTCACGGTAGCTGTATAGCATAATAGAATTCAAACCTCAATATTGTGATCCTTATCACACATATAGGTATGAGACTTTTACATCTTGAATACAATAATGTGGTATAATAAGAGAAGGCGTAAAAGCAAACACTTTTTGAAACTTTCCAAAGGATATAAAGTATTTGTTGAGAAAACACGCATCCTTAAAACCAAGCGTGTATGAGGTATGTATATGTATGCACTACTAGGTTCTACCACACACTATAATCAAAAAGAAATTAGTTCGACTAAATACCGCAAAAGGAAAATTAATTTTCCAACCGTCAACTTAGAAGCTAATGGTTTCTTATGTGCCGCCTCATATACGAGGGTGTCGTCGAATGATTGTCCTTTGAAAATGTAAAAGTGACAAACCAAAAAAAAAAATGAACATTAATTTTTGCAATATTGAATTAAATTGCATGCTTTTGCAGCATAATGATTTTTGTTATATTTTTCTTTCTATTCAAAGCTGCAATTGTAATTTGCAGTAGTTATGGTCTAATGATAGCAATAAGCACAAAAGTGCCATTAGGTGCTGGTGTCAACGATTATAAGGTGCAATAATAGTTAGGGCTTGTTACCAGCGGGTCGGCGAACTTTTATTGGATACTTTTTTTATGGTGATTGCGGCTTGCACAGCATTCCAATATGAGAAATTTTTTTTAATCTTCACCCTTAAAAAGAATTAGATATTGAGATACCTTAATGTCATATGATAGAAAACTGTAATTATAGAAAATTATCATGATACAAAATTATCATGTTAGAAATCTATCATGAAAGAAAACTATCTTGATAAAAAACTATCATGATAGAAAACTACCATGATAGAAATCTATCGTGATAGAAAACTATCTTGATAAAAAACTATCATGATAGAAAACTACCATGATAGAAATCTATCGTGATAGAAAACTATCTTGATAAAAAACTATCATGATAGAAAACTATCGTGATACAAAACATCATGATATTAATCTATCATGGTAGAAAACTATCATGATAGAAAACTATCACTATAGCAAATATCATGATAAAAACTATCATGATAGAAATCTATAATGCTAGAAATCTATCATGATAGAAAACCCACATGACAGAAAACTATCATGATAGAAATCTATCATGATAGAAAGCTGTCATGATAGACAAATATCATGACAGAAAATATGATAAAAATCTATTATGATAGAAAACTATCATGATATAAGACTATCATGATGGATAATTTTCCTAAAAGAAAACTATCACGATGGAAAATTATCAGAAAAGAAAACTATCATGATAGAAAAATATCGTGATAAAAAACTATCATGAAAGAAAAATATCATAACAGAAAACTATCGTGATAGATAAAAAATATCATGATAGAAATCTATCATGATAGAAAATTACCATGATAGGAAAATATCATAACAGAAAAATATCATGATAAAGAACTTTCTTGAAAGAAACCTATCATGCTAGGAAACAATCGTGATAGAAAACTATAATGATAGAAAACTATCATGATTGAAAACTATAGAAATTCTATCGTGATAGAAAACAATTATGATATAAATTCTATCACGAAAGAATACTATCATAATAGAAATCTATAATGATTGAAAGCTATCATGAAAGGAAACTATCATGATAGAAAACCATCGTGATAGAAAAATATCAAATCAACAAAAAAACAGAATGCTCCAAGACATTGTTAAGGGTGCGTGTGCTCTCCTTGTGAGATAAGTGATTTATTTTTCGTGCTTTAACTTCGATTAACAAAATATCATATCAAGCTACTTTGCTTAAGAAAAAAAGTTATAAAAGTGAAAATGTTTCTTCAAATCTCTTAAGTTAGTTTTTGCCATCCAAAAATTATTCACCCCAGACATGAAAATGACTTAAGCTTTCCAAAAAATTGATTTATTTAATGCTATTTTCATATTCTCGCGATTTATGTGCAATCTTCTAAAACAACATTCAAATGACAATTTTAAAACTTTGATTTAAGTGAGCTCTTACTCTTATATGGTGTGCAAGCAAAATCACTTGAACTTTTAAACTTTACCCAAGAAACTTTATCATAAGTGGGACTTTGCCTACTTGGGAATCACATTTATATATTTTTACCTAAGAAAACCTAAAATGGCTTTGTTTTTGCAATGGCTTTCAAACTTTCAATCATTTCTATGTGTTATAACAAATCACGTTCTATTTTTCTACTTTCGGCTGCTGAATTCCTTTTTAAACGAATAAAGTCTTGGAACAAAAAAAAAAGCAACGCAATTTTTTTGTTTTCAAATTCAAATTTAGCTGAGTGCTGTTAAAAGAAATGAGGAACGAAAATAGAAGAAGACGACGACGATGACGCAGACGATGATGCGGAAATGAATATACTTTCACCATCGATTCCTTTTTTTTTCACGTCGAAATTATTCACTAGGGAAGTTAAAATTGTCTACGAAACTTTGAATAGATTTGTAAAAAGGGTTGAACCTTAGACGTACTAAATTCTAATACATACCACCATACATGCACTCTCACATTATGTGAGTTATACAAAGAAAAGTCTAGTAAAATAGGAAGTATATAAATATCGACGACGAGCAGAGCGATACCTACGTATCAAATTCAAATCCCTAGGCAGGATTAAAGCAAATCTCTTCTCTCACCATGGAACTCAAATGATGTGGAAAATCTTTGATGTGATTGTTGGCATCAAAATCGATTTGGAAAAGTTCCTTTTTCTACTATATAAATGTATATGTCGTCTTGCAAACAAAGTTAAAAGGCACTCGAAGAAACGATCTGTGTGAAGCCAAGCGGGACCAACGACACAATCATATGGAACCTGTTCATATTTCCTGTTCCCTGGAGGATATTCGGTTGTTGAGATTTACATTTATACCAATTTTTTTTTTATATTCTTCTGCCTGATAAATCTGAGGCAGAAAAATGCTCTTGTGTATCGAGAAGTTGTTCGAAAAGGAAGAAGTATATTGAACAGAAATTTACGCTTGATGGAAAATTTAGTAGAATTTTGTAATGTGCATTATGCCTAGAGCTTTTATAGACTTTTATTGTTACCTTGTATACAAGTAGGAATACAAAAAATATCAAAAACGCTTGATTTTTCATGAAAGTGTTTTTGAAAATTTAATATTGGTTTTGTTAATTCTGTTTGACAGTAACTGCTCCTTTTATTTTAATTTTAAAATTTAACTTAAGAGCTTATTTATTTTGTTGGCAAAAAGAATATTAAATGTGTCTTTCCATCATAGAATCATGTTCTTTTAAATCACATTGGATTTAAGAACCTTTAGAAGATAATGATTCAATTAAAAATTCAAGCGATAGTGGCTTAATCAGATAGAACTTCTGTTTCCAGTTAAATGGTAAGGAATTGTGTGTAGGCATAATTTTGGTAACTTGTTCGGTATGTATATATGAAATTCTAAAGATCAACTGACGATGCAAAAGGATGAAGTCAACAGCGGTCTGTAGTGGCACTTAAGACTTGACCTGAAAATGCCATCTACCGACAAAAACGATAATTCAAGACACTACGAATTTACGCCCTTTGGATCCTTGAATTGTGGTTATTAACCAAAGCTTTCGTAATGATTTGAAAAAATTTGTATTTAATTTAGAATTTCAATAAACAAAGATTACAAACAGAAAATCTCGAATAAAAAATCGGATAGTCCCTTGAAATAGGAAAGTAATTTAAATATAGTCATGGAAAAGCTCGGCTAACTTTATACTTGCAGTCCAGTCAATTCGTGCTCAAAAGGCTCTTTGCGAGCAAATTGTGGGGTAGCTTTGATTTTTTTCCTGCATTATGTTTTTGAGTGTGCTAAATCGACCAGGACATGGAAAATCGCTAATGCAAGTTCAATCAAAGTTGATTGGTTTGCTTTCTCAAAAATAAAACCTTATCGGAAAAGCTTGAACATCAAAGCAACAAAATACCTATACACATTCAGATGGAAATTAATAACGGTAGAAATCCGCTTACTTCGAATTTATTTAAGCGGAAATATTTGTAACAAAAGAAGTATTAGATCGGCAAATTTGGAGTTTGTGCAGCAATAAAGCATTGGATAATAAAATTACTTGATTCCGCCAAAAGTGAAAAACGAAATTATGATCTGTGAAGAAATTTGCGATTCAATGAGGAACATTCAGAAATATTGGGGGCTATCGTGAATAAAATTTCCCACGGAATTTTTCACATCGTCGAAAACTGGGAACGTGAATTGTGGTCGCAGTTTCTCTCGGAATTTGTTCGCATCGAAAATGAATATTCCATATGGCCACTGGGCTACCATTTTGATCGACCAAATTTGAACCTGCAAGAAACAGTTGAATATTGTTGGCATTTCCAATTTTAGAAAATGGGAGAAGTTCCGTGAAGAATTCTATCCACGATAGCCCCCATTATTTTTTTTTTGTATTTTATTCTTTATCTTCCATGATAGGTTAACTTTTTTGGAAATTACTTTAAAACCTCGAGTGGGTATTTTACCCACTCGAAAAATCTCGAGTGGGTAGTGCTACCCACCATACCCACATTATCTGTCGGTGCCTGGTCTCCATTTCGGAGTTGGTATGACTTTGCAGTCGCTGATCGTGTGATACAGCGTGTTTTTTAACCACTTCTGTATCCATTTCAATTTGAAGGTCACGATGTAGATTGATATTTCATTAATTACTCCACGAAGGACCTTGCTTTGGAATTTTTGGATGGGTTCAGCATTTGCTTTCTTTGTACAGCCTCATAGTTGGATGCCATATGATGTCCAAACGGGTTTCAATCAATACTTACCTATAAAACACTAGATTGTTCTGGATAGATAGGTCAGTGTTGTTTCCTAGTAACCGGAACATTTTTCTGTACTTCAAGTTTAGTTCTTTTTTTTGTGCTCTTTCCATTCAAGCTTTGCATCCAAAGTCATTTTAAGGTATTTGGGAGTATTGGAGTAAGGTACCGTTGTACTGTTTAGAAGAATTGGAATATTGTTAATGTTTTTGTTTGTAAAGTTTATATGCGTCGATTTTGTTTTGTTTAATTTGATACGCCATTTTTGAGTCCAATCACTAACTTTATCGACCGCATTTTGCAGTTTTTGTGTAGCTTTCGTAACGGATTTATCTGGCAGCTGGCACCAATACTTCAGTATCATCAGAAAAGGTGGCCATGATAGCGTTGATGTCCACTGGAATATCCCTTTTATATAACAGATACAGGGTTGGTCCTAGGACACTTCCTTGTGGTACACCGGCTTCAATTTCTTTTAGTTCCGAGTAATTTTAGTCTTACCGTGCTCTAAAGAGTCGGTTAATAACGTAGGATTTCAGTATTTCGTAGTACTTCCTGGGTCTCTATGCAGTTTTACTCAAGTCTGAAGTGCAAAACCTTGTCAAAGGCTTGAGCAACTTCTAAGAATATAGCCGAGAAAGTGGCTTTTCCACAATATCCGTAATTCGATGCATTTGGTATATCGTGGAAGGTTTATTTCTAAATCTAAATTGATGGTTTGGAATTAGTCTCTTTTTTTCTATTATTTTGCTAAGCCTTTTCAGTAGCAGTCTTTCAAAAACTTTTGCCATGATTATTATAAGCGATATTGGGCTGTAAGATGTTATTTCTGTTGATAGCTAACCTTGTTTAGTTATAAAAATGACATCTGTAATAAAAAACAAATTGTCAAATTTGGCTAAGCTTTGAAAATGTGCGACCGTTTTCTTAAAAACGCAAGGGTTCGAAAAATATTATTCAATAACTAAATCCTTGAAAGTAACTATTCCTTTATTTTCCGGTATTATATTCAATAGCCTTCAAATATTGTATCATTTTTAAAATCAAATTAGGTACTTGCTATTTTCAAATTCTTTGTATAATTGCCACAAAACTAAATTCATTTTCAATAAGTTGATAATTGAGATACCCCATCTACATTATTTAAGCTGCAATAACAATATTTTTCGGTAGACTCGCCACAATTAAAATGGATTAAATCCAGTCAAAATGGAAGAACAATGAAATACTATTGGAAACATTAAACTGAAATTATTGATTGTAATTTCTAGTTCTCGAAAATAAACGATAGCAAAATACTTCGATTGGAATAAATATACAAATTGAAAAAGTTTATTTTAGGTACCTACCTACCACTACCACATAATTCACTTTCGTATAAAACATTATGAGTTACAGAAAATTTTTGGAGTTTTCTAATTTAATGAATTAGTGAATTAGCGAAGGCGTTTTAAAATGAAGCAAATAAATAAATAAACTTAATTTACAATTTATTTTGCATTACGTTACATTTTGAGATTAAAGTTATGAATTAAAAAAAAAAAAATAAATATATCAGATAAACTCTTGAAAAAAATTAAATCGAATAAAAATTGTTATTCTTTGGTATAAATTTGACATCATTCAAAGTTACTAAGAGACATTTAAGCCCATATGTTTGGAAATCAATTTAAGGAATAAAATGTCTTCCCTTTGGAATCAAGGAATTAATATTATAAATAAATTGCCGATACACAAATATTTAAAATAAGGAACATTTTCATAAATCAATGTCTAATTTCAAAGAATTTAATTTCCGATATTCTTAAATCCGATTATTTAATTATTTTTTTAAATCTTAATCAAAAAAGCACATAAATTAGGATACTTCGAGTATTGTAGGTACCTATCTCCCTTAAATAATTTTTTAAAAACTGTGAATTGAACCTTTTTCATACCTTTTTTGTCTCTCAAGTTTATAAATATCTATTATATACCCCACCCAACTGACGAAATTATCAAATTTTGTATTTATTTCACGAACTTTGATAACAATCCGAAGGATTACACGTTTATATAAATCGGTTGACATAAGGCTTTGGCTCATTCTTTAGAAAAAGACAAACAAAAAAAGTATACTTAAATTTCATAATATTTAGATAGCATCCGAAACGGACTCCATTAAAGTACTAAAAGGACTCTCAAAAAAAAAAAAATGGAAGAAAGGATGAACAACATTAATGGCAGCATAAATTAATGGTCAACAAAGAAAATATAATGATAAAATTTTCATTCGCATCAGGTATTTTGACAAAATTATGTCAAAGGGATGGATGGATATTGTTTTGTTTTGCTTTGACTTTTAGAGGAAATCATCTTGGGATTAAGTGACATGTTATAAAGCTCATTTTCATGCAAAAAGGAAACACGTGCCATGGCCATTGGGGGGCAGCTTAAGTCTGGCATACAAAATAAAAAATAGAAAATAGAATAGAATATTATCTACTTTATACATACATATGTTGTTTTTTTTTTGTTTATAATGGAATAACATGCTGTGCAGTTTTTTTTTTTTTTTACTATAGATGGCCCATCAAAATGAAGTGTCACTAACTTAAAATTTAAAAAGTGATGACAGCCAAAGCAATTTTTTTTATTTTGAAATTACTTATAAAAGGAACAAAGATAATATTAAGATTTTAAATCTTTTCGACAATAAAGTTTTTCGTGATGCAAAAATAAGTTAGTTTTTTGAATGACATATAATAAAAATTCTTGTTGGATACCTTTTACATACATATTAATATGTCAGAGAAAGTTTTGATTTACAAAGCTTTGTAACGAAATGCTACACTTTTCATTTCACCCCCTCCCCACACCGAGCGTTCAACAGTTAGTCACCGATCCATCACCGTCTATTATATAATACACCCACCACCAGAAACATCAACTACCAGTACCGTACATCACCATAAAACCACCATAGACCACTTATCAGCCATCAAAATTAACTACCAGCTCCCTACATCACCATTAATATCACCTTCATCACCCTGCATAGCCAAACCATCAAATATCTTCCTACACCCATATCAACATACACCCACCACCACCCACTGAATGATCAACAGCTACTGCACACAGAATCGGTGGTGTTGACGTCATATGATTTTAACATTTGTCCTCCTTACAGTTCACACTGTCTTGTGGCAGGAAAATCATCATGAGGATATACGAATTTCCAAAAGAGGTGAAGCTTATTGACTCGTGTTAATTCCGAATTTCATTTAATCCGAATTATCGGAGACATAAAGGTTCCAGCTAATCTCGGATTGTAGCAACTCTCGATAAGCTCAGGTTACTTTTCATAATGCACTTAAGAACCATTTCAAGATAATCTTTTTGGCTTCCGCCGTTAAACAAAGAATTCTCCCTTTGGTTTACCCTGGGGTGAAATCAGACTACTACCGTAAACTCCCTTCTTGCTCTTTCTGAGGGAGAGCTTGGGCAAAAAAGTATTTCTCCCTTGGGTTAGACTTGGACTGGAATTAGATTCCTACAGTAAGTTCCTTCTGAGGGAGAGCTTGGTCAACAAAGTAATTTTCCCTTGGGATAGCCTTGGGCGGGAGTCAGATTCCAACCATTAACTCCCTTCTTACCCCTTCTGAGTGAGAGCTTGGGCAAACAAAGTAGTTCTCCCTTGGGTTAGCCTTTCGCTTGAATCAGATTCCTACCTTTTTGCCCCTGGTTCACTTCTTTAAAGTGAATAGTGTGGGTTGAGTCTACGCCTGAAGCTCTACAGAACCAAGCTTAGTTGTATATGAAAAACCGTGTTATTTATAATAAGATTAACGAACATTGTAAGATAGGAGACCCCCTATTATAGTTAAAAATAAAAACCGGTGACAAGTTCTTTTATACCTTCTTAACCCAAGTTTTACTTGCTTTTTTCGGGAGTACCTCGATAAAAAAGCATCACAGCTTCATATCACCATACTTGAAACTCTCGATTTATTTTTATTTCACCATAAACGAAGCGATAATTTTGAAAGAATTCTGTTCTCTTCTAAAGAACAGTGATTACAGAGAAAATACAGCTTTCGAGAATTCCATACACTTTCCATTGATTTATTAGAATCGCATTAATTTCAATTTATCTTAGTGCAAAAAGGCCATTTCTAAAAGAAATCCTTGCTTAATCTTTCGAACAATAATTTATTCATGAACTGATTTAACTGAAGTGTAAAGCATATTTCACAATGCACTTGATTAACCGATTATAATTTTCTATCCGAGTTCAATCCCTATAATTGCACAATCTTCACTCTCCAATTCAATTACTCCACTATATCGTATATCGTGTCGTAGGTATAAATTAATGGCATCGCACTAAACTACCAACATATGTATACTTACATACGTTTCCTTTTTCTACATTATACACTATTTCATTGGCCTGCAATTATCATGGATTGGATATTTCTTGAATAGAAATTCTCAATGTGTGTTCAAAGTACTTTTTTTGCTAAAACTCCTTCTCTTTTAATTGAATTACTTTTCAATATTTGCGTTCAAAATGTTCGCTTGATTAGTTCCGCTTGAAAAGCCCATTTACTTACATAGATTTTCTTTCACATACAAACACACACATAAAGTTTATCATCTATTTAAGCTGAAATAAAAAAATCTTTTGATCTAGTTTATGAAACTAGCAACCCTCTTCATCGGAAAATCACTCATTAGTTGAAAAGTAATTTCCTTTTACCAAGCTCGTCGTAAGTAATAAAGCACCTTTCTAGGGTTAATAGTAAATTATGCCTTTCATTTATTGAGTGTAGGAACATACACTTGCATGCCAGGATTAAGATTTAATGAAAACATACAAATTGCTTAGTAATTACTAGCTGAATAGAGTGTGGAGTTACCTTAGCACTTAAAATAAAAAAATCTTAGAATCCAAATGAATTTAGTAAAACTTATTGGATAATGTGTTACCCCATGGTGAAATATTGCGTTAAGGCCTACCATACCGAAAGTTTGGTAATCGATTCCCAGAATCTGCCGCACTTATACTGCCGTGTTAAGAACAAAAAACTTATGTGTTTTTGGCATTTTGAGATAAATGCGTTTTTCTGTTATTTATGTATTTTTGGTTTATTTTTAGATGAATTTGTTTCAAACTTTAAGGAAATGAGTTTACGTCAGCTTTTATTAACACTTATGAAAGTTCTTGTCCCATAATCCAAAGGCAAGGCAAGCTCAGCCCCGTGGGGTGGTCCAAAAAGCTTGCAATCCTGAGGAAATACTCCAGGAGGCTTAACAATAGGGCTAAACAGCTGATTGGGATCTCTTCAAGATCAACAGAAATTAATATAAAAAAGACTATCTATGCAGAAAGAGTAGCCAGGCGGAAATTTTGTACAGACAACGAGTCTACAAATGATGCTGCAAGGCTCAGGAAAATCATGACAAAGGTCCACACTCCCCCGGGATTTCTTAAAAGACCGGATGACATCACCTGGGCTAACTCCTTCTCCGAAACCGTTGAGTAACTTATGAGCACTCATTTTCCAGGATGTGTTTTTGATGCATCTCTCAGGGATAGAGGCCCTACCATAAGTGAGCTTTCCAATATTGTTAACCAAATAGTAGATAGTAGGAAGATGGCCTGAGCCATAGATTCTTTTCAGGATACAAGTCTGCAGGGTACGATGGAATAGTGCCAATTATGCTCCAAAGCTCTAGGGACTTGATTGGACCGATTCTTGTGGGAATATTCAGGGGATGTTTAAATATCACCTATATTCCATCTAGTTGGATAGAAGTCAATGTCATCTTCATTTTGAAAGCTGGCAGGCCCACCCACACCAAACCGAAAGATTTCAGACTAATTAGTCTATCCTACTTTTTTCTAACGACTTTAGAAAAGCTAATAGAAACGTACATTCGCCTAAAGCTAAACGATAGTGTTCTCGCTCAGGCCCAACATGCATATTATGAAGGCAAATCTGTTGAGATGGCGGCGGCGGCGGTGCATGAAGTGGTCGGCACGATTCATAAATCAATCCACCTCAAGGAATTCACTTTAGTGTTTTCTTTGACATAGAAGGCCACTAATAATGTCGCATCGATCCAATGCTGTCAAACTGGATTGATGCCATGCTTCAAATGCCGAAATGGGTGATAGCTAAAATTCTGGACGTATAGGGGTACGCCATAGGGAGGGGTCTTTTCTCCTCTGCTCTGGCTTCTTGTCATAAATTGGATCTTAGTTGAACTAGGTCTAACCGTGTTCGGAGTCGTATAGCGTATGCTGATGACATCGTGATAATGGTCTCAGGAAAATTCATTGCCACACTGTGCGACCCCCTACAAACCACCCTAAACAAGCTCAGTAATTGGGCTAGTAGCTGCGGACTTAATGTCAACCTTCTTGAGACAGAACTGGTTTAGTTTACGAGGAAACGTAACATCCCAAATATAGCCCCTCCCACCATCGAAAACTTAACTGGAAAGAAAATATCAAGGAGAGAAAAAGGAAAGCTGTAATAGCTTTCTGTACCTGTAGTAGAATTTTTGGCAGGAGATGGGGACCCAGCCCCAAAACCATTCGTTGGATGTACACAGCCATTCTTACGCACGCATGTTTGGTTTGGTGGTCAATCTTGAATTACGCAACCAATCTTAAGACCATGACTAAAATTCAGAGACTGGCGTGTATTGGCACAACTATTGCCATGAGGACTAAACCGACTAAAGCCCTAGAAAAATTCTTTTCACTAGCCCCAATAAAATTATTTACGAAGGAGTTGGTGGCCAAAAGTGCTCTACGACTCAAAGACTGTAAACATTTGAAATGCGGCCACATGTGGACTTACAACCATAATGAACTACACTGACATAGACATTCAAACGGACTACATTTCACGGTACATAGATTTTAGCCCAGTTAAACCAACAAATTTCCCAACAAGGGAGTTCTGGAAGGAAAACCGGTTCTTAAACTTAAATCATGTTTCGTTTTTTTACGGAAGGTTCCAAAACGGAAGCTGGGGTTTGGTCAGGCATCTTCTCAGTTAACCCACACTTAAACAAATCAATAAAGCTCCCAAAAAGGTTTTGAAGTGTTTTCCAAGCGGAAGTGCTTGCAGTTTCTGAGGCTGCAAAATATTTTTCCACATGTGGACTGATAAATAAAAACATTGATATCTTCATTGACAGCTAGGTGGCAACTAAGGCCATTTCAAGTCAAATCTGGTTGATTGTTGCCGTAGTGAATTGAGATTACTCGGTGAATCAAACTCAATCACCCTTCTATGGGTCCTGGGACATAGTGACGCACTTATGGTAATGAAATGGCAGATGAACTGGCCAAAAATGGTTCATCACATGAACCGAGCCAATCTGTACCCTGGGTACTTAAGCCACTCTGGAACAGGAGAAAAGTAGAATTCACCAGAGATACCTCAAGGCCACTATATAGACAGATGGTCAGAAATTGACACTTGTCGGACTTCGAGTCTATGGCCAGATATTTCTAAAGATGGTTTTACTAAAGCTTAGCAGACCTCAACTGTCTCTCTTGATTGGAATCTTAACGGGTCACAACACAATGGGAACCCACATGACCAGAATGGACACCAGCTCATCTGACCTTTGAGGTTGTCAGGACGAAGAGGTGGAGGAGGGCTCGTCTCATTTCCACTGTGAATACCCCAGCCTAGCCACAAGAACTAGAAAATCAGACCTCGGATAATATTGTTTCGATGAATTGAGCGACGTTTCATTTTTGCCACTAAAAAGCATCCTAAAATTCATTCAGAATTCAGGATGGTTCAGAGAGGCACTTCCTAAAACTTCCACTAGCTCCCTCGCCTTACACTTCCTTTACCAACATCTCACATAACCTGGAGAGCGCAATGGATCCATTGAGATTCGAGTGAGGTGATGTGGGCCACCATATCGCCAGCCCTTCTAACCTAACCTTACTTTCTATATACGTCATATTTCGCAACTAAAAAGCAATATAGTGCTTTAATTATTTTAAAACAATAAAATAAGAACCATATCAAGGATGTCAAAACTGGCCCCAACTCAAACCCAGGTTTGGATACAGGGGAGGGGGGGGAAATTGGTGCAATTGAGTTCTAAAAGTGATTTTGGCTAAATTATTACTTTAGTCTAAGAGAAATCTCTATTAACACAACCTTCCTACTACAGCTTATGTATAATAAAAGTCAATATAATTAAATGGTTTTTACTTTTCAAAACCAAAATATAAATTTCCTATACCAACATCTTTGTTTTTGTAATCATCGAAATTCGTTATGTAAGAGATCATTTAAGGTTAAAAAAAATCTTTTATACTATAGATTTTCTGTGATTGTATATTGCATTCATGTATAAGAGTATATTTTCTCTATGGACCAGCTTCACAGTACATAGAAAATGTAATCGACTATAAAAAAAACCTTTTCAATGGCTTCAGGTCAGGAGTAATTGAGTGAATTTCAAAGTAAAGGACTTTCAGTATACGAGAACTTTTCAGTCGATGAGATTGCGTCATAGTCATTTTTAACAAGTAATTTTTTAAAAGAGTGACCACTTTAAAAAAAAGATACAAATGACTGTAATATGTCTTCACTTTAACTTAAATAAAATAACAACTGATTCTAAAAAAATAGTAAAAGAAAAAATATCTAGGTATATTCTCCAACACAATAGTTAGGTACGTCGATAAAATAATGTTACAATCTACGGCTTGGGAGTTGGACATAATTCTTAAGCTAGGTAAGCTTAAGAAAGGTTACTAACATTGTAGTGCACGAGTTTTAAAGGCCCAAAATGGAATATAGGATACGGAATGCAAAAAAAAAATCGCTTGGTTTTATACCTCCTCACGTAAATTAGGACTTTGACCAATCTGGGAGTTTGCAGTATAAAAAACCAACTCACAATATTAAGAACCACCATAATTATTCTAGTACTATGGCATGGTTAACACATAATTTTTACCACTAATTATCCAACTAGTGTCAAGTCAACAGCAGCTCTTCAAAATAATCATTCAAATAAGCTTGCACTTCTGACATCTTAAAACCAACAAAGGGCACTTGAGTTGTTTTTGTTAAGGACAAACAAAAACCCTTGTAAATATGTAAATTGATAAAGATAGGCAGTTCACGAAAACACCTTAAGCATCAGCAACATTTAATTTAATTTCAATGAGGTTTTTGCGTTAACGAATAAAATTAAAATGGGAAGGGGTTGCTCTGTGTGCTTTGCGTGGTTATGGAGTGTTCGCAACTAATGAATTATGCAAATGTGATAGATATTATAATCAAGAAAAAAACAGTCAAAGATGAACGCCTTGATGGTTCGGCTTTCGTTTATGGTGTTCGAATATTATCTTTGTGGTTCTATTAAAGGAATTTAAATGACCAACAATGAAGTTTTCAATTGATTATATTATTTTGTTGACATAAAAGTATTCCTTATACTTAGATTAGGTGTAAGTACGTGGGTTGTCTTTAAATATCTCACTCTGAAACTTGTATAATGGATACAACTTCATTTTTATACGTCAAAGGGCGGGAGCCGAACGTTAGATAACTTATCTTATCGCGCCCACCCGTAGAAACGATGCCAACCGTTAGCTTTAGTCCAAACATTTATAGAACTACTGGTCGGACAAGCTTTATTTGATGGTTACAATGGTTAGAAAAGGCATCCATTTTACGCCTGGCTGCAATGAGATAGTTAATCTAACGATCGGGTCCCACCACTCTATAATCCTTCATATCAAGGAAGAATTAAAACTATTAGAGCTAGGTATTTTTTTGTAGCTATGAATTGAATATATGTACACATTATTAGTTATAATTTAAGTCAAAAGCTTTTTTTAAAGCATAACTCATTTTGAATAATTTTGATTAATGACTATATAAGTTCGAAATTTTCTGAACTATAAGAGATGCAAATAATAAATGATTTTTTAATAATATATACAATTTTATTAAAGAATAATTATTATTTCAAAGAAATTTATTCCTTACCCTGAGGGTATTTTATAAAAATTCAAAGCTCCAACACCAACACGATTTTTGATAAATAATTTATTCATTTCAGTATAAGATGCTCAAAAGTTTGCCCCTTGCCAATTGCGTTTATATTTAAAAAAAAATCATCAGTTAATAGAAAATAAAATAAGACTAAAAAAATCTGTAAAACAAGTTTCATAGGGAAACTTTGATGATACCAACAGTTAATAACCCCCAAAAATAAAGATTAAATAAAAATTCGAAAAAAATTAATGAAGGTCCTTCATCAATCTTTTTTCTATCGAGATACAAAGGTTTGTTTTTGAACTTTTATATGAAGGTATGTTGAATGTAATTTTAAAATGAAAATCGATAGTTTTGTCTCCACTGAACAGTTCATAGGTTTGCTAAAATCTTTGTCAGATTTCTTTCCAGATACAGAAATATTGACATCAATTGGTTGCAAAATCTATTAACCCTCCTTTACAACACCGTAAGAGTCGGTACAAATGGACACCCCACAATGTTTTATATGATTTTTTTATATCTATGATAAATTATTCAATTATAAGTTTTTAACTAAATGTATGAACGATTTTCAAACATTTTTCGAAAAAGTAAAGTTGAAATTTAATTAGAAAAGTCATATATAAGGTCATCAAATTTTTTTTTGAATTCAAAAAAATTCGAAGCGATTGTTGTGGAAGATATTTTTGCCTTTGCCACACAAATAATGTATGCATCAAATGTCTCCCGGAATTGCCAAAACTTGAAGCTAAAGTGGTATTACTATGTTCTTATTGAAAAAATACCTAATTTACTAGAAAAAAACATGATTTTTGTAAGAGTTTCAGTAGAGTGGGGTCCAAATGGACCCCTTGTCAGATAAATGCACTATTTTCATTAGAAAAATCGCAGAAAATTCTGTTAAAATTCAGTGACTATTAAAACGTTAGCAATGAATAAAAACTTGAATTTTGTTCACTGAGTATTAATCCCAAAAAAAAATTTAAAAAAAAGTTATTAGTGATTAAAAATGCTCTGGGGTCCAAATAAACCACATGATGTAAAGGAGGGTTAACTTATTCTATTAGAAGTCAACCTGCAACGCTAACTATTATGGAATACGAAGAGCTCAAGTTGTCTGAAAACTATTTTACCATTGTTCTTTTTTGTCATAAATATATCATTTGGAAACATGATTTTCAACCAGAGTTGTAAAAGATTGCAATCTTTGGCGAGTGACTTCAATCAAAAGATTGCATTGTTAGCTTTCTTTTTATGAGAATGTGACTTCAAAAAATTAACTCGTCATTCTTTTTTCCTTAAGCTGATGGCCATACATGAAAGAGGACAAAAGCCAAATGGCCTAGGGCCGATCCGAAATTGGTCGTGTGTGGAGTGAATTGGCTGCCGATCCATTTAGATTTTCAGCCAATCTTAAATCCAACCAAGCCAAATGGATATGATGGCTCGGTCGTGTATGGCTAGGTTTAAACAGATTGCAATACATTTTTGCTTCCAATCTTTTGTCACCATTAACTGATTGCGATATTTTGGAACTTCGTGCATTCTTTGCATTTTTTTTTTTGCATTTCAAATTGAAGTCTTTTGAATTTTTGAATTCTTTTGCATGCATTGAATTTTTTTCTGAAGTTTTTTGCATTCATTTGAAGTCTTTTCACTTTTCAAGCCTTTTTAATTCTTATTTATCACCATCCAATGTTTTGCATTGGTTTGGAAAATCCTTAATGCTTGTGAAAAATAACATTTACACAAAATATTTTATCTTAGGTATTTTAGGCAATTTAACATATCTTTTTTCTAAGAGCGCATGTAAGTTTTATGGATGGTAAAACACAAAAGAATGCAATGAATTCAAAGAACTCAAAAGACTTCAAACAAAATTTAAAAAAATCAAAGAATGCAAAAGATTTCAAATCAATGCATAGAAATCCCAAAAGATTTCTATCAGTTGATGATGATAAAAGATTTAAAACAAAAAAAGATGGCGACTGCATTTTTTGAAGTCGCATTCTTAAAAAAGATGTAGGGAATGCAATCTTTTTGTTGAATTCAATGAGAGATTTATAAGGACTGCATTCGAAAAGATTGCAATCTTGTAAAACCCTGTTTTCAACATACTTGGGGGTGATTCAATCAACGCTTTCCATATTGGTAAAATTTAAGATTTGACAGCTGACCAGAATGTTGCTTTCCTTAAAATTTGTCATTTATTATTAATTTGAAGAGAATCCTAGTACAATATTCTTATTTTGTAACTTCGTTGTTCCTTGAGTGATTTCAATGAATTTGAATCAAGTGATAGCTGAGGTAAAGTTTCAACAGAAAAAAATACTTCCTAAACAGGATGTTTAAAAAAAATGTCAGAATTTAGCAACATCGTTGTTCCCTCAGCGAAAATATTTCTTTCTCTTTTAATTCTGTTTCAGCCATCACCTGGTATTGCAATCGCCGAAGAAAAACAAAATTGTAATTTGTTTAAAATTGTTTTGAAATTATTTTTCTCTTTTTGATTCTTCTCAGCTATCACCTGTTTCAATTTCAATGAAATCGCTCAAGAAACAATGAAGTTGCATACTGTTAAAAAAAAATTTGGAAACACCGTGTTCAAAAAATATTTTTTTTTAATTCTTTCTCAGCTATCACCTGTGTCAATCTCATTGAAACTGCTCAAGAAACATGAAGTTGGCATGTTTATGAAAAACCCCTTTAGAAAATATTTTTTATATGAACGGATCATAAATTGAGCTTCAATGATAAATTTGAAATCGAACCATATTCTACGGATCGCAGCAAATAAGATTCGCTCGTGATAACGAATTTTTTTTGAAAGGAATAAGATTTGCGATCGGATCAAAAATAAAATTCCCTTTTGAATTTTTCACGAGAAAACGAATCATATTTATCGTTCTTATTTTCAAAAGCTTGTAAGTTATGTATTTAAATTCGTATCGCAGGTACAACCCCAGAGTTGTATACCATAAGTGCAAACAGGCTTAAGTACCTGCCTGTATAAATCAACTGAGCTTAGAATATTTCCCGAGTAGCCAGTTCATTTCTCTAAAGGGGCATTTCACGTGAAGCGGACAGCGAAAAAAAGGTCACGTCTTGAAATTCATTCAATTTTGGGTCACTTGTACTTCTTTTGATACTTAACATAAATGCAGAAGGATTTTGAATTTTTAGGCCTGGTGCTGGAGTTATGGGCTTGTAAGGTTTCGGCAAGCCATGGGGTAAAGTTTGAAAGAAAAATGTTTAAAAATTAAATGAAGGGATAGGAAAATTATTTGATTACTGGAGTAAATGGTAAATTAGATATTCTTTTCATTACTGAAATCTAAACCGGAAATCGATTTTTTTTTTAGGTAGAAAACCGGAAGTTAAAACTTCAAATCAGATTTTAAGAAACTTCGACCATTTTAATTTTTTTTAATAAGGTTTCAAAATTTAGCTTATACAATATAGAGACTACATGCCAAGTTTCAGAGTGAGATCTTAATTCGTTTAGAAGATACATAATTTTTAGTGCGTGAGTCTCATTAAAAAAACTGATTTTTTGCATAGAAAACCGGAAATATAGGCCAGGAGCCGGGTATTTTATGTCTTCAATTTTCTACTGAACTTTTTTTCTTGTTGCAATATGTTAAGGGGTGTCCTCCATACGTAAATCCAAGATGGCGGACCGGGGTGGTGCAAGCGTCAGCCGCCATCTTGGAAAACACGTTTTATCAAATATGTCGTGAACCGTAAATCGGACGAATGTAGTAGTAAACTTTTTCGAAAGCTTATATTTCATTCTCTTATTTACTTTTTTAAATCAAATTGTTTTAGTAAAAACTTTTTGAGCAATTAAATTTTAAAGTCAATATTTGTGAAATTTTTTATTTGAATTTGATTTTTTTCAAAATTTTGCCTTGTTAAGCATCACTTTTCTATTTAGTATTCAATGCTCTCATTAATTCTAAGTCAAATACTGAAAACCAAATATAAAAATGCTTGTTAGTTTTTGAGTAATTAAAAAAAAAAAAACAAAAGTTAAATTTATAAATGGTACTTTTTTTGCCTCATAGACAAACAAGAAATAAGAAAAAGTACATTTTGTTTTTTTAATTTCTCAAAAACTAATATCATTTTTACGCGCGGCTTCCATTTTAATTTCGCGTCTAGAAATATTTTTCCACATATTTTGACCCATTTGCAAGTGGAACACAAGCAGTATTAAGAGAGACGGGTAATTTATTTATTTTTTTGTATATGAAAAGTCCACGTGGACTGACTTTTGTTCATTAAGCGCTTTTCGCCAAAGCTTTGACCACTCATAAACATTATAAAGGCCCATTTGGTGATACGAAACTTAAATATTTAAGTAAAACATAAGCGCTAATGTGACAGTTTATCAAGAGGAAAAACGAAAAAGTAAAACATAAGCTTTTAAGTAGAACATTCATAAATCCTTAAGATTCGTATCATAAAACGGGTTAAGAGGCATTTTGTAACTTTATTGTAGCTTCGTTAATCGTTTTGCCTGTTGCTTGTATTGCACATCACTACGGTGGTCGTTTAAATGAAAGGTACAGAGCTGGACCTAATACACTTCCTTGAGGTACCCCAGCCACCCATTAGAAATTAATTAACTGTTATACAATTTAATAAAATTTGGGTCCGACTGTAAATAACCCCGCTTACCTATGAGTTAAAAAAAAAAAAACGTTTATCTTCTATAACCTCGATCTACAGCCTAAGCCACAAAAGCGGTCTTCTTCAAATTTTGAGCTTAGTGTTTTTTTTTTATTTTTAAATTTCTCAAAACGGCTCGACTGATTTTAATCAAAATTTTATTCGAAAACTCCTTTAAAATGTTAAAAATATTACGTACCAAAATTTCGTAAAGAAAGAAATTTTGTTTTTTCTTTTTAAATACTATTTTTTTTTAATTCAATATTTCTTAAATTATTTATCTTTAAACTAAGTTTTTAAATTTTAGTTAACAAATACTCAAAATCGGTATTTCAAAATTTATTTAAGAAAAAAATTCTACCAAGGGTACCTACATACGAGTATACACGTTTTTATTTCAAAGTATTTAAGATATTTTTTAAGAAATTTAGATTTTTCAATTGCTACTACATACTTTAGGTACTTAGGTTTATATGATTGAAATCCTGTTTATTTAATGTTTTTGAGCCCTGAGAGTTTAATTTATTTTTGCATTTCCTTGTAACGTATAGGTACATAATTTTTTTTTTCATCCCAAGATATTTCTTTGCACAAAGTTCTGTTTAATCATCCAACACTTTAATAAAATTTACCCATGGGACAAACAGTTCTTAGAAAGCTTAGCAAAAAAAAAAACAAAAACAATTTCCATCTATGAAACACATCATCTTTGGTTTACGGATGAGAGATTTTATTTCCTATTAACTACTAAACAAAACAAAAATAACAATTTTTCGTAACAACTTCTTTTTGGATAGTCTTTGGTTAATCATAGTCATCGAGTGTTGGCCAAAGATTTGTTCAGCATGAAAGGAATTCCTAATTAGATAGTGGGCGAAGACGGACGTGAATGGTGAATTATTACGATGTAAGTTCTGATTTTTTTGTTCTATAACGAAAAGAGATTTAAAGGTGAAAAGTTTTATTTATAAAGAAAAACCATTTTCAGTAATAATAAATTAATCATACAAACATTACGAGTATGTATGGATAAAATACACATATGTGAAGAGAATGAACCGAGAATACTAATGGTTTAGGTTGATACTTTTATCCTCTTAAAATGTCCTTAGGAGAGTTAAGTAGATATAGGAATTACAGCGCATTTGTATATTTGACATGTTTGTCTTTATTCAATTCAATCGTTTAGGTGAGGAAGATATCTTTGACACTCTTAAAACTTATTTATTTACGATCGACAATCGAGAAGTTGTAAATAATCGGTTTGTTTTTGCACATTCATTTCAGATTAGTTTTTGATAAAATTAGCTTAGAACATAAATTGAAATATTGACTTCCTGCCATACAATCGCTACAGACTCATTACTAGACATGTCAATATAAGATTTTTAGTGGGAAAGATTCCAATAATAGCTTTTTTGAAAATCGGACATTTGGATATAACTTTTTTTTTTGAAAATGGGGGCCAACTACCCTGAAAATCAAAAACAAAAGTCTGACACTTTTGTAATTTTTGCAAGACAGTATCTTTTGATTTTTGTATCTAATCTAGGGTTTTGGGGTCGAGGAATTAACTGCAAGCAATACATTTTGGCTGTGGGGCCGAAAAGTGACATATTTTTGAACATACATATCCTTTCTCCTCCTAAGCACTCAATCCTCATTTCTACTGTAATTGCACCAAATATTTTGCTTGAAATTAATTCCTCGACCCTATTAACCTAAGATTAGATACAAAAATTATTGTTCTTCTACAAAAATTAACAAATTACAGAATTTTTTATGATTTTCAGGATAACCGGCCGCCATTTTGAAAAAAGTGACTTCTCAAGGTCCGATTTTGATTAGATATATATCCCACTAAAAATGACTCGTCTATTATGAACAATCTAGTGTCACTTCGGTTGAATTTCAGAAATTTCCAGCACTGTTTAAAAAGGAGCAACCACAAACGTAAACGTCCATTCAAAAACCACATAATTCTTTTCGAAAACGGCTCTTATACTTTTAATAACAAAAATACGGCACATTAGATAGTAGCTATATTATTAAGTACCGTTTCTGCTCCATTGAAACATTTGTTTGATTTTTAACTTTCTTGTTACCAGCTTGAGTCTGGCAACATAAAAATGTTGACTTTTGGGTGTTGTCTGAGTGGGGTCATTGGTTCTGATTAATTGGGGTAAGTACCTAGTTTTTTGCTATATTGAATCTTTCTCTAAGATACCACCCAAACCTAGAAACATTCCTTCTTGGAAAATTCTATTGAGTTTTTTTTCGAAAAATCTTAAATAAAAATCATCCAATATTTTAGTTTATCACCGAACAACACAACCGAAAAACAGCAATACACCAGCAAACTTTTGAGTTTTTTTTGCACATCACTCTCTTTTGTTTGTTATGTCTTCTTATAATGCCAACAAGCGGACTTTGTAGCATGTATGTATTTGAATTTCATGTATGCATGTTTTTTTTTTGTGGAAGAAACAAAACAAAAGTTCGACCAAAGTCGTAAAAGTCAAACCATTAACACTATAATACTATACAGCTAGTTAAAGGAAACTTTTTCGGGAGTAGATTTTACCTAAGCATGAAGAGTAAAGTATAATAAATTATACTGAAAAGAGGACTCCCAGTTTGACTATAAGAACTTCACTTCAGTTTAAGTTTAAATGTTTCTTTGTGTGTGTGCGTTTTAGTTGTTTTTTTTTTTTTGTTCTGTGCGATGTTGGTTACAGAGGAATTGGAGGAAATAATTCAAATTTATGTTTCATTGCTCTGCAAGGAGTTTTATTTTCAATTACTGCAAAAAAATTATTGCCGACTGAGTCAAAAAATATATATCAAAGCATCCTGTCGTCGGAAGTTTTTGCACCTTTTTCTTCTTTCATTTTGTTTTTTTTTTTTCTTCTTCAAATTTTTATATTTTTTATTTTTTTTAACTGAAACTTTTCTTTTTGAAGGTCCACATTGGTTTGGTTTGCGCAAATGTCTAGCTATGAAGACGAAAATAAAATTTAAAAGAAAAAAACAAATATTATAATAATTCAAGGAAAAAGTGAAATCAGATAAAATATTCATTAGACCCGAAGATGGCACTTAAGAGGTATAATGCCGTTCGTAAGTATATACGCGAACGCCTTATAACGTTAAAGTGGTTTTTGTGAAGGAAATCAACCGAAAAAGATTTAAATACCAGGATATTTTAAGACTTGTGTCAGTTTTATGCAATGAATCATCATTAGTTGAAAAGAAAATGTGTGGATAAATTATGAAATGTCATTCAGAAGATATTATAAGAGATGCGATGCATTAAAATCAGAGGAACAAAATTTTTGTTGATGATGTGAGATTTTTTGAATTATAAATCCACGTTTCCAAGGTAAAAATAAATGTCTTTTCTCCAAGAAATACCTAAGCATTGTGTCCCCAAGAAATAATTGTAGATCCTGGAAGAAAACAGAAGTAGGGGAGGATTAAAAAGAAAAATTCTATATGTGTCATAATTCAGTGTTTTAAAGGCAAGACGCAAACAAATAAAAAAATGGTTAATTGGAACATGGATTTTTTTTTCATTTTTTGTTTTTTAACTTTTAAGCTAAATTAATTATAGAAACAAAATTATTTTTCTTCTTTCAAGTGAATTTAAAAAAAGAATCATAATTAGTACAATTTTTGATTCTTATTTTCAATATTTGTATTAATTCTTTATTAAACACAAACTAACTGCCTAAATGAGTTCTCATTTTTGAGAAAATCAAAAAAATAGCCAGCCATAGCCACACTTTACTACTTATACAGCCTTATTTATAAACTCGTTTCACCGACGGAGTAAAGTTATTCTGACCTTACAAAGTCTCTAATCCTGAAAGGTTTATTTATAAAAAAAATACACGAAGAATAACGTTGATGGAGTAAGCCAAAACTGGTTCATAGAAGGTATAAGGCCCAAGTAAAAGTACATTTTTGTTTACCTTTTTGTTACTTATAAGTACGTTTTTTTGGGAGTCCCCGTACTGCCAGGCCGGACTGTTTGTTTTGCTGATTTGTTGAGGAAAGCGTTGAAAAATGGAAACTGAGTGATGTCGTAGTGATAACTGTATGTCCGGTCATTCCACCTAGCCAAATGCCTAATCAGCCTTGGTGTCTTTTATTTTCTGCTTTTCAAGCTTCAGCGCTTTTGCCACTCCCCTTTTGTGTGATTTACTTTGTCTGTTTATTTGCTGGTGGCCGCTGCCACTCCCATTTCCACATTTTTATTGTCGTGTACTTATAACTACTATACTGCTAAAAGATTCCAATTACGTTTGGTATGAGCTAATTACATAAAAGCTCCGCGTACTGTCGCTATCTTCTTCTGGAATTTTTCTTACCATAGCGCATCTTCCCAAATTTAGCTTGCGTAGACTTATGAAAATAGCATGCGTAGTTGACATCAGTTGCTGGTTGAGCCACCTTTATTTGTCATGCGTCTGCTGAGCAATTTTGTGACTTTCAAAACGTGTTCAGTTGCGGCTTTTATGTGTTGCCAGAAAGATAGCTGTGTGTACAGTAAGACCTAATAGACCAGGAAAAATAGCACAAATCGTATGGGGAACCTTGAAAAAATTAATTCATGAAATATTAAAATTGGAATCAACGCAGAATTGCAATTTTAATATTTTATGAATACATTTTTTCAACCTCCGAACCCATTTTTCCTGGCCTATAAGTATTTCACCACATCCTTGCATCTTTTGAGCCAATTTGGAAGTCAATTAGTTTAGGAATCCTCTTAGTGGGGAAATCCTCTTCTTTGTTAGAAGGACTCTCTTAGTTTTATCTGTTGCAAAGCAAAGACCGTGTGCACTAGGATGGTCCTTAAATAAGACATATTCTTGGATAGCCCTCATTTGATTCAAAACATTGAAAAACAATTTCCCTATTTTTTCAGATTTTTATCTCAACTCTTTGTTTCCCTATTTTCACTAATTACTGACTATGGGCTTAGGGTGATTCTTATAACGCACGAACAAAATCAGATGAAAAAAATGGTTTAAAGCTATAGTGTGGCATTGTAAGTGTTCCCGTTGATTTTGTTTTCTATTTAGAGCCATCTGATGCCTCTCCAGCTCGAAAAAAAACAATATATGGACCACCCTAGTATTCACAATTCACACATCAAGAATAACATATGAAGGGTCCAGGGGAAAAACGGCTCAAGTCCACTTTTTGAAAAAATTAAACTAATGATGACATCTTATAGATTTGTATGAGTACTATTTGATGTAATATAGCTCTCTTCACATAGGATTTTGAAAACTCGCAAAATAGTACACTTTTTAAAAAAGAACTTTTCCAAAAGTATCTTTTTTGCTCTAAAAATTAAACAAAGAGATATTTAAAAAAGAAAAACTTGTGAATAGACCGAGCGAAACGTTAGGTAAATAATTAAAACAAAAAAATTAGAACTTCTAACTATATCCGGTCTAGGTCCTGTTTAACAAATTGAATTGCAAAAACGGTCCAACGTCACGCTTTTGAAAATTATTTGATTTTCAAACTCTATATTGAAAATCTAGAGGTGTCTGAATTAAAAGCAAAAAACCTTTTCCAATTATCATTTCCGGTTCTTTCAGAAGAAAATTTCAAATAAAAAAATTCAAAATTTTGGTTAAAACGTCAAAGGTCATTTTGACTCATGTCAGCTTATCATGCAAAAAATTCAAGATGTTAAAATTAATATATGTTTGCTAACTTGAGTACTTCCTGTTCAACAAAAAAAAATTGTTAGTTTTATTTATTTTTCTTTAAATTTGCCATTATTTTAGTAATACATTTACAACTTCGTTTTTCTCGGAATCAATTCAAGTGGACTTAAGCCGTTTTTCCCCTGGACCCTTTATATG
Organism: Dasysyrphus tricinctus; assembly: GCA_963921185.1. Taxonomy (NCBI): domain Eukaryota; kingdom Metazoa; phylum Arthropoda; class Insecta; order Diptera; family Syrphidae; genus Dasysyrphus; species Dasysyrphus tricinctus. The sequence goes on from OY992533.1 coordinate 112,413,046, forward strand.
TATAAAGTATGCCCCATGACCTGGTTCAGCTTCCACTGCTCACTTTCGGTGTTTTTGCCATCATATCCGCAGAAATGTCATCTGTATACCCTACCAGATGGCATGTATACGCGGAGTATGCCATCATAGGAGATGTCCCACAGATCGGACCTGTGCTGGTCCGGAGGTGATCTGCCTTCTGCGTGTGTCCTGAATTTACCACTCACAAGAGAAAGGTTGGAGATGTTGAAAGCATCATCAGTCAAGAGTTACCAACAGCGCAATATACCTCGAATAGTGGTTTCCTTATTGCAAAGCAGTCCTTTGAATGGAATCCTCAGGGTGCACGTCGGGTTGGAAGACCAAGAACAACATGGAAATCAACTGTCTTAGCGGAAGCAGAATCCCAGAGAAAGACGTGGCCACAGCTAAAGTACCTTGCAGCAGACCGTGAAGGATGGAGACGTTTTGTTGACGCCCTATGCCCCAGCCGGGGTTACAGGACACGATGATGATGATGAGTGGTTTCCTTGTTGAGCGATTAGGGTGGCATTTTACTACTTGTTCTAAGATCTTGATAAAAACCACTTTCTCAAAGAAGCTATTAAAAATTTTGAACAGGAGTTGATGGCATGCTCACGTGGTTACTTTTGGTACTTCTATATTGGTGTTCCCTGTGTTCCCGGTAGTATTTTGCTTTGCAAGGTTTCCACGCCTAATCTCAACTCTTCTTCATTGAACAATGCAATGGAATATCTTGTAGTTGGGCCATAATGGAGTCGGGCGGTCTGATTTGATTAGTTGGGAAGAGGTTATTCACTATGTGCTTCATCTTTTCTTTGTTTAGAGCCGGGCTGGCCATCTCAGCTCGAAGTTTTCACGTGGCAATATTCTTGCCTAGTCCACAGGGGTCACTGTTGACGTTGCAATGGAGATCCTCCCACTTCTGTATTTTTCTCGATTTGATGGCTCTTTTGAGCTTGATATCTTGGTTCTTAGCTCCACGAAGTCATCTTCTGTTGGCTCAGCGTGTTTTCTTCATCCTCTGGTGACTTTGCGTTTAAGTACAGGCATCTTCTTTGAAGGTCGGATATCTCCTCTGTGCCACCAACATGGGATCCCCATTCTTGTGGGCGCCACTTTTTCTGAGTATCGAGGCATCACATCACATGTAAGTCATATTAATTGTATAGAGGCTTTCACAGATCTTCTTACTTTGATAGCAGCGGCAAAAATTATTTAGTAAAGTTTCATAATAATGCTCTTCCGTTATATTAGACTGTTATAAATTTTGCTAGATTTTTTTTTTATTCTTAAAAATAAAACAAACAAAAAAAAAATTTGCGGAAAAAAGCTTTGTGAAAAAAACTTCTTCCTGCTGAAGAATATAAGATCAAATCAACCCGATATTCTTAATACTTTTATTCGAAGTCTTATAAAAATATTGTTCAAAGGGACTGGGTTTGAATTTTTTTGAACTGATGCAATGTAAAGTTCCTTCCCAAGAAACTTTCGTAAACTTCATTCAAAAATTTAGCATTAACGTGAGAATATCCCTTAACTACTATCTAATAATTTTTCACAATGTTTTAAAATAATACTTAAATTAAATTGATATTAATGAAACCAATAATATGCAATATTAAAACCAAATTGAAAACATTAAAATTTTCAAAGAAAAAAAAAAGGCAGCATCTATAGTAAAAATATTTTTATTTTTATCGATCTTTTTTCATCCTAATTAATACGTATTCTCCCACCACATCCTCGTTGATTTTCAACTATTTATACCACATCTCTTTCTCTCTCTATCTCTCTTCATGTTGTCTATCTAGCAATTTAATAATGTGAAAAAGTAAACCAAATAAAAGATTATATTATATAATGTGGTCAAGACACTTTTGACAAGCTGTTACCATATAATAATCGTTCTTTCGACCACAATTTTCGTTTACCATCTGTTGGAGTACTTCATGGAATTCCATATAAAAAAATTCCATAAAGCCTTACTGCAACACCATCATAAGAATGCAAATTATCATTACGCTTGCTATTTTTTAAAAGCTATATACCTATAGGTACAGAAAAAGGTCACATTAGACCCACGACTAACGACAAAATTGTGCTTAAAAAAAAAATGCGAATGGATTAATATTTTTCTCTTAAAGGTTCCAGGTTAGGAAAAGGAATAAATAAAACGAACAACTAAATCGCATGAACTTGCTCATGAAATTCAAAGCTTTAACATGCGGCGAAGCATTGGGATGTGTGACACTTTATCATTTTTTATTTAGTTTTTGTGGATTGTTGAATGGAATATTCAATTTAAAGTTTAATTCTGACCTTATTCTCCACATGCATTTCACCCAGGATACATTAAAGTAAAATGCACTTAAAATTGACTTAATCTTTCCATTTTTTAAAATCTTAAAATAACTTTCGTAAAATTGTGGAACAAAACATTAAACGAACAAAAAAGAAGTGCCTCTTTTGAAAATTTGAAACATAAATTTGTTGCAAATGTTGTCTACAAAGTTTTAATCAAAATCATACAATTCTTTTTCTAGAAAATTTCCATACAAATAAATTGCAGTAGCTGGATATGGGAGTCACAAAAAAACTGATCTGTATATTGAATTTGTTTTACCAGCTAAGGAATACCAACACTTTTTGGAGGATCTTCATCTTCGTAAACTTTATTTGATTTGAAATCAAGAATTTTTTTTAAATAAACCAATATTTGCCTTTTAGAGAAAGTAAAAAAAAACATCCACCAGCTGCTGTGCAACCTGAAACTCGATTATTAATCTACAAGAGCAGCAATTTGAAAGTATTTGAGATGAGAATATTGAAGGTAAATGGAGTTTTTTTTGTAATAATTATGATAGGATGAGGTGCACTTGATCCGGGTTGAGAATTATTCAATTATGAGAGCTTTATTCATCTGCTACCAATATTAGACAGCGTTGAAAACAAACAAGGATTTTAGAGGAAAAAGAAGAGAGAATGAAATAAAAGAAAAGTTTTTTTTTTAATTTGAAAATTATGTTCATGTCATAATTATTCTTGTATAGACCATTTTACAACTACGCAAAATCTATCATGCGAGAAAACTTTTATGCGAGAAAACTATCATGCGAGAAAAATATCATGCAAGAAAATTGTCATGCGAGCAAACTATCACGCAAGAAAACTATCATACGAGAAAACTGTTATGTGAGAATACTATCATGCAACAAAATAATCATGTGAGAAATCTATCAAGTAAGAAAAACAATCATGCGAGAAAACTAAGATGCTAGAATACTATCATGTGAGGAAACTATAATGGGATGAAACTATCATGAAAGAAAGCTATCATGCGCGAAAAATACCATGTGAGACAACTATCATGTGAGAAAACTTTGATGACAGAAAACTATCACGATATAAGATAACTAATAATGCTTCCAGTAAAAAAAAAAATTACACCAATGGATGGAGTTTTAAATTTATTTGAATTTTTCCGTCTATTTTTCAAGTGAAAAGCTTAAGGCCGACCAATAATTATGATCTTTTAAGGGAGCTGCAAAAGAATTGCAAGACATAAGTGTCCCGTTTAATGTTTTCCTTTATTTGTATGTTTCTTTTCATATAAATATTTTTGTTTATCGATTTCAGAGATTTCAAATTTGTTAACCAGTAGAATGACTGTAAATAACAGAAATTCTTAAGAAAAAATTAGCTTTAAAAGCCCTCTTCTGTCTCTGTGTATGAATGCTGATATACATATGCCAAATTCATCCCAAAATAATCCTCTTCCTTTTGGCAATGGAAATTCTGAATCCGTTTACTCTTTTCAATTTCCGATTTATAATTTCTCAAGCGCAAAAACATTTATTAACACCATAACGGCTATACACTCTTTATACAGAAGCAGCACATTGGAGGTATACATTATTACAGAAGCTTTAACTAATTTCCTACTCTGAAAACGTATTCCAAAACCATACCGAAAGCGCTAACTTCGTTGAAACAACACACGTTCAATACATACAGCATACATACCACATACATTCATATTATACGAGTTTGAACTGAACATTGTTGTGTAATGTAAACCAATGGCAAAAGAACTCCTTGAAGCGTTCAAAATGTGTTTATTTTTATTTTGTTAGGGCAAAAGCCTATGAAGTTAGTAAACCAAATTGTCTGTATTAAATTTTAAAAATATACGTAGATAGCCTACAAGTTACAACACTACACGTAGACTTTTCTATACTTCATTCTCAATATGGCTGCAGAAATCAACCAACACTCCACAAAACTCAATGTGGCGTATAGCGTAGGTAATTTTGGGTAATTTAAGCGGAACTTTTTTGGGGGCATTAGTGTCTAGGGGCCAACACATGCTATTCTATTGGAGTTTTTGGTGAAGCTGAGGTGCTTTTGAAACAGATTAAGTTCTTTCAAACGATATTGTTACGCAATTTAGATCTTTTTGGGACAAAATTTTGTCATTTTAATAATGCGAGTTGTGTGAAAAGAATTGAAAAATAAAACATACTTTAGATGAAGGGATATCTTGATTTGAAAGGAAAAATTGGAAATAGTAAAAAAAATGTTATTCTTACATGAAGAAACTTAAAAGTCATATACAAGTAAGAACATGTTTATTTGTTTGTTAATTTTTGTTCTTAATTTAAAATCAGAGGAAAATACCTACAGGCCATTTCAATTTGAGAACAAAAGAGAAAGCTATGCCGAAAAACAGTCGTTTTTATGTCTGAACGACAATTTTTAGAGAAAATTTATTGAAGATTTTAGGAGTGACCGACATGACCTTGGCAAAATACGTCATCCGATTAATATCTCCGAAGCTTTTAACTTTGAGGGGGGGGGAAGCCGTGACTACGGCCAAATTTAATATGGTCTTGAATTTTTTTCGAGCACTACAGGCAAATTTCCCTTGAAAAGTAAACATCAATTCAGTCGATAGTATATATTCATAAACTTTGCATATTTCCTTCCGACACCTCTTGATCTCTTGACTCGCCTAATATAACGCCCATATTATAGTGTTGATTTTTCTATGCAAAGTGTTTTGGCCTGTCAATTGGTATCTTTGTCATTTTTCATCGATATTTGTATAGAAAAAATTTTATATAAAGGGGTGTCGACTTACCCTATTCAGATGGGAGCTGCAATTTTCCTTAACAGTGACCATGGAAATTATTATTAAAAACAATGCACGAAATTCGTGGATAACAAATTATCTAAATCCGTTCAGTTGATAAAGAAAACATTCAAAGTAAAAAAAATCATTCTATGAGAAAAGTACTACTAATAGAAGCAGCATGCAAAGTTTTTTCAAAATCGTAGATGTTGTTTTCGAGGAAAAAATCTTTGACGGTTTCTTAACTTTTTTATGGAAGGTAAAACTTATTTTTGCAATTTAAGGAAGTATTAAAAAATTCTTGAGCATCGAGTTTCAAAAAAATTGATCATATCGTTTTCGATAATTTTTTTTTTTTAATTCAAAATATATTCTTTTTCAATTTTAGTAGATAGACGATATTATTTATATTTTTCGGAAGCTTCTGTATAAAAATATATTGAAATGAGTCATGCCTAATACCGTTTTGAAGAAAATCGAAGATAAAAATAGTTCCTTGGGAAGTACCACTAATAACCATTTGTTGAAAAATGGTTTCTCACTTAAAGGTTGCCTTTACTCAAAGCATTATTGAATTAAAAAAAGAAGTGTAGGTCGTTTTTGAAAAAAAAAACGGTTATGTAAAAATTATAAAAAAAAAAATTGTGTGCTAAAAAAATTAAAAAAAGTGTGGGGAAACTATACCTACCAGTTTGATCAAAATCTGGAGTTCGATTTTTTTACGAATGCTTAACTTGCCATATAATTGGAGCCTACTTATATATCGCAAGTTAAAGTAATGGAAATATTAATTGCGTGATGTAATGGACTTTTTTTTAAGCAAATAATATAGTTTTAACTGATTCAAAATATTTCAGTAGTTAAAAAACTAATTTTTGTTTTAAATACAAAAAAATTGTTTTGGATCTTTTTCACAAATAATTGTCAACAAATAAAGGTGGAATAGTTTGGCTATTCTAGTATTGAATAGTCGCATCAATTGTTGATTGAACGTAAATACATAAATGGTTTTGGAACCTCGAAGAAGTTTAAAATTACGAAAACTACTTTTGCCTAGTTTCTCAAAAACGTAACTACATTTTTATAACGGTTTCGGGCTGGGTATGACAAGTTTCTTGAAATACTTATAGCTTTCTACGTTGTGGAAAAAAAATTGTATCTCTAAGGGAAGTAGTTTAGAAGTTAGCACTCGCCGTATCTAATTTTTTTTCTAAATACCTGGAAACATACAAACTGATGCGGCGTAACCTTTCTGTGGTCCAAATTCTACAGGGTGTCCCGGACCTGAGTGGAAGTATTTAAGGGGGTGGTTCTTGGGGTTATTCTAAGAAAAAAATTCTATGGGGGGAAAGTTGTATCGTCCCTCCCTGAGGCAGGGGGGGGGGGGGGGCAGCTTCTGAAACATTGACTTTAAATGCAAAAAAAACATTACAAATCAACGAAAATTGATCTAATAATGTGCTATAGTTTTTTGAAAGCTAATACTTCATTCTTGCATTTGGTTTTTAAATCAAGTTGTTGCAAATAGTTTTTGAGAAATTAAATTTCAAAGTCAAAATTTAAAAAAAAGATTGTAATTTTTTTTTCGTAAGTCGATATTTTTCAAAATTGTACGTAATTCAGTGCTTTTTTGTGTTTAATATTCAGTGCCCTCATTATTTTTCAGTCAATTACCGAAAACCAAATGTAAAAATCTTTCTTAGTTTTTGAGAAATTAAGAAAAAACAAAAGGTACTTTTACCAAGAAAGCTCGAAAAAAGGGTTAAATTATGGATAATTCATGAATAAATTCATTTTTTCACGCTTATTTGGGAAAAGTACCTTTTGTTTTTTCTTAATTTTTCAAAAAACTAAGAGAGATTTTTACATTTGGTTTTCGATAATGGACTAAAAAATAATGAGGGCACGGAATATTGAACACAAAAAAAGCCCTTAATTACGTAAAATTTTGAAAAATATCGACTTAAGACAAAAACTCACAATTTTTTTTTTAAATTTATACTTTGAAATTTAATTTCTCAAAAACTATTCGCTTAAACAACTTGATTTAAAAACCAAAGGCAAAAATTAAGTATTTGTTTAAAAAAAATTATAGCACATTATTCAATGTGTTTTCGTTGATTTTTAATGTTTTTTTTTTGCATTTGAAGTCAATGTTTCAGAAACTGCCCTTCCTGCCTCAGGGAGGGGAGATACAACTTTCCCCCATACAATTTTGTTCTAAGAATAACCCCAAGAACTACCCCCTTAAATAATTCCACTCAGGTCCGGGACACCTTGTAGAATTGAAAATCAAGATACGCCTTTTTGGCAGTAAACTTTTACAACGCTATTAATAAAAAACGCTTACTCTTAATTTATTCCGGAATAAAAGTTAAGCCACGGGTTAAAATTTCTCATTAAAAAAAATGTATATTCGTGGAATAGTAAAGTGACGTTTACCGTACAAGGCCTGTTAAGTATCTTGAAATTTGTACCAAGTTTCGGAAGCTTGGGTTTTTTCCGTATGGGTTTTGACATTTTAAAATTTCAAGTAAACAAACACACCTAAGAATTTTCTTGTTTATGTCTATCTAAATTATTAGTAGGTATTTTGGTAAATTTAATTAAAAAAGAAGGAGAAGCGAGAGTTGGAGCACCAAAGACAATTAAGCTCATAAAAATAAACCAAACCATTTATAAATAACCTTTTGCTTTATATTCTTCAGAACATAGTGAAATCATTGTGCATAGAATAAAAATGTTATTGAAAAGGTAAATCTTTTGATACCAACACCAATAAAAAAAAAGAGTCTGCTGCTTATTCCTTCGCTAAACCATCGGCTTCGGTGGTTTAGCATAGTAAACGTCACATAGCAGAAATTTTGTTTTATTAGTATCATTTTGCACTTAATACATGGAATAAGGCTAACCTTTCGCTATTCCGCGTTTTTTAATTTGGCTGTTACTGTTTAACCTTCACATAGCTTTTATTGGTTTTGCACGACCTTTTCTTGGCCTAAAATACACAAAAAACTTGTGCAAAGGGCAATAGTACCCTCTGTTTATCTTTCGTTTGCCTTAAAAAAATTGATAATTTAAAATCTTAATTACGATACATTTCGACCGGAATGAGTACTCACAAAAAAGGAAAAATTTTCCGATTGGAGTGCTATTCGTTCACGTAAAACTCACAATAAGGCCGATTTTGTTTTCTGTCAACAACGAATTTTCAAGTCAAAAACGTTATGAAATGGAATCAACCTGTTTTTGCACTTTATTTTGTGCGATAGTAAAGTTCATGTATTCTCAGATTTCTGAATTCTAAAATATAAGAAATCAGTAATCTTGTCATAATATCGTGTTTTGTTTTCCTAAATTGCTTCTAAAGCAAGTATGAGGGCATCTGTTGGTTTGTTTTTTAATAATTTGATCTATGCATACTTTAAAAATTTAAATCTAATAGAAAAAACAAAAATAAATTGTAGGACTAAAGGCCATAAAAAGCTATTTTGAATCAATAATTCAACAAGTCCAATCTTTAATGCATAGTCTTCTACTTGGCTGATTTATTTTAGTAGTATATAGAATTTGTATTATAAAACCTTCTTATAAAAAAAAATAATTTTCTAACAATTCGCGTTTTATTGAATTTACGAATCCATGCTGTCAAGTGCCACCCTAAGGATTTTAAAAATTTCATCACTCAACAATTAATGCGGCAGCAATTAAGGGAAGCTTAACTAAAAAAAAAAGAACGCAATGCTTTACGGACCCTAAGTTTATAAAAACAGAAAAATGTTATGATTTTTGAACTTTTGTCTCAAAGGCAGAGATCCTAAAAATCGTTAAAAACTTTCAATTTTGAAGAAAAAATTTGAAAATTAAATATCTCTCTCTCTTATCCTCTCTTGTACATATTCACACAAAGCTTAAAAATTGAAGTGGATGATAAGGTTTTACTTTGGAAATTAAAATTTTATATAAAAAACGTAACAAACCAAAAAGCGTCCAAGTAATAATCATCGTTCCAGACACATAATCGTAACAGTTTATATTTACACTTCATTTAGTAAAATATGATTGTGAAAAATTAAAAAATAAAAGTTAAAAAATCGGTTCTCCTCAAGAATAGCACATTTTGCCATACGTTTTTGTGCCAATGAGGCGACGAAATGCAACTTGACCCAGGCGCGGATCCAGGACTTCGCTCAGGGGGGGGCAATTTTCGTAAGTTTCCAAAATCTTGATGAGATCTACAGAAAATTTGAGTGCATTTCGTACCGCTTTACAAGCCTGTGCCTACGTTCTGTAACTCTCGCATCGAGAAATTTCTCGCATGGATCACGTGAATCAAAACAAATATGACGTGAATTGGCATTAAAATTGTTTTCTCACATACGCCTGGTTCTGTAACTAGATTTTCTCGACATGAAACTTTTCGGGATTAAAATTTCTGTGAGAGCCTGGAAAAATATGAGTAAAACTGTGAGAGCCTGGAAAAATGTGAGTTAAACTGTTTCTGTAAGAAAAAAGTCGAGATCATTTCTCGATTTAACTGCTAAGATTACTCGCCAAGTAAAACGCATGTGAGAAGTAAATTAAAATGATTAAAAGTATAGAAATGGTTGCTTTTTTGTATTTGTAATATGTATTATTTCAAAACAAAAACAAAAGTACACTCTAAATCCTTTTGGATTTTGCAAGAGGGTAGTTTGGAAATGTAAATGTAAGCGTTAAAAACAAGTATAGAACTACTTACACATCTATCATTTTCTTCTAAAGTTCCACTTAAGTGAAGTGCGCTTGAGAGCTCTCCTCACTTCAGAAGCAAAATTGAATGAAAGTATATACGTAACAGACCCTAAATAGGGGCGAACATACCTATAATTCACTTAAGTGAAATTAATAATTTTGTCCATTTTGTGCTTTCGTCAGTTTCACTTAAGTGAGGTTTAAGATTCTTCATTTTCACTTAAGTTTACTTAAGTTCACTTAAGTGAGGTACACTCGAGAGCCCTCATAACTTCTGAAGCAAGAGTAAATTCAACTAGACTAAAAGTAACAAACCGTAATTATGGGCGAGCCAATTCACTTAAGTGAAATTAATAATCGTTCTTTTTTTGTGCTCAGTGTCTTCAGTTTCAATTAAGTGTGGTGTACTTCTGATTCTTCAGTTTCATTTTAGTGAGGTATGCTTCTGAAAGCTTAAAAAATTGAAACTAGGCCAAAAGTATCGAATCGAAATTATGGGAACCATTATATAGATTATATATGCATAATTGTATGGTTATATACACATATACATACACAGATATATGATGCGTATAGCGTATACCTATATTATCCATGTGTATAGATGGATTCAATAAATGCATTAATAATCCTAAACAAAAAAAAATAATTTATACATATTTATACGTGAACACTTTTCTATATCTCTCTTTTAAACTAACTTAATGGCAAGTTATTTTCATATTTTTTTTATTTGAAAGGTATAGCAAATAGCTCTGGCAGAATCTAATTTTTATATTTATATGTTGCCGTTAAGACGATAGTAGAGTCAGGTCGAATTTCGTATATTAGGCGATACTAGCTTATATAAATACGTATTTACTTATTGCATTACGGTGGTTATTGTCCTTTGTCCTCTGTATTTAACATAAATACATTTATGTACCTGCATACGAAATTTGATAAAAATACAAATATTTTTAAATATTTGAATTTTAACTGCCAATAACATAGTTTCCGGTAGATATTCCAATGGAAAGACAAATCATAAGAGTTGTTTCTCACATTGAGATACAGACACAGTTTATTTTTCCAAGTCGAGAAACGTTGGGATTTTGTGTTCCACGTTTTCTCGATGCGAGAAGTTCTCGACTAAGTTACAGAACGTAGGCACTGATTACACAAAGCAATGCGAGTTGATGTGTTTGAAATTTGAAGACAATTAACTCTTTCATAACTGCCACAGTCTCGAACAGCGGGTACATTGAACTTTGTGAAATGAAGTTTTGCAGTCTGTAGCTATAGAATGGTGTCTTTAAAGCGTTTTCAAGTTCCCTCTGGATTTGCGTAACTCCACATTTATGCTCGGAAACCATAATGGCATAGTAGTATGTTCCTATTCAGACACAATAAAGTTCGAGTTTGAGTGAAATTTCCAGCCTCTTCTTTAGCAGGGACAACCTAAACTAACCTTGCCAGTAAAAGGCCATTTTCGAGAACGTCATCAGCATCACAGATGCATTTTGCGGAATGTTCTCAAATGCAAACTGCAAAAGTCAAATACAAGCTTTACTGCATAAACATTGTGTTCAATAATGCAGTTTGTTAAAGTCACATGTTCGAAAACATCATGTGTGGTGAAATTCTGCAGTAAAAAATCGAGTTGGCAACACAAATATTGAGAAGCTGGAGGACGTGTTCATGAACTTCAAATGCGTTTGCACGAAAATTGAAGGATCAAAACCGAGATGGACTGTATCGTAAGCTCAGATGCCTTCGTCCATCGATACAAAACCAAACTTTCCGACATTGAATTAAGACACAATGGGCTTTACCAATAACCAAATGCTAAACACGCGTTTTGATAAATGCCAGATTAAAATTGAAAGACGAGTTAACTTGTGTGTTTACCAATAACCAAATTAAACACACCTTTTATTAATTACCGCTCTATTACAAAATCTAGTACGGTATTTGTCAAATAGACAGCTGTTGAAATGACATTTGTGTTATTTTGCAAAATAAACAAACAATTTTTCTGGTTCCAAACAGAAATGTTAACTTTTTTCATTTATCCAATCAAAAAATGAGTTCCAACGATCCAGGATATAATTCATGACATCAGTATTTTGGAGGATGTGGCACAATCCCACCGAACAAAATATATAAAAAGAATAAATCCTTTCGAAGAGTATGATGATGAGAATACGTAGATGCAACATATAAGAAAAATTGTTTTGTTTTTTCTTTATTGCTTTAAGCTGTCTGATTGACAGCACAAACGAGGTGTTTACACAATTAAACATGAGTTTCTTCACTTTAAATTTAAGTGCACGTTTAGCGTTAAGCTGGTTATTGGTATGGTTAATTTTTTAGAGTCCACTTAAATTTTTAAGTGATCTCTAAATTTGGTTATTGGTAAGGCCCAATGATTATAGTGGAAAATACAAAGAAAAAACAACTCTAAATTAAACCTTTCTGTCAGACCGCCTCGATTCATCCTTCGATTGTGACTAACTTTCGTTATTTTTTTATTTACAATATATTTAGCCTTCGTTAAGTTTTAATAAAAATGTTTCAAAATCTCAAACCATCGTTTGCAGAGTTGCCAGACTCATGCAGTTCGATACAATAGCAATATTCACGTCAAAAATGACGATCATTTGACAATCGAATTGACGTTGATTTGACGTTTTCAAAAGCGGCCAAAAACACCTATCCTTAGGTGTAAAAGTTCCATCCAACGTCTTTTCGGCAGTGACTGCTGTAGTCGTTCATTCGTACTCTTCTCGAGCTCGAAACACAGGTACTTTTGCATACTCTTAAGGTGCATATCCATTTTAGAGTAAAAAGACGGTGAGCAGCTCTGAAGAAGCTCTCGAGAGTAAAACCAGAAAGTTGACACAAACACAGTCATGAAATAAGCTCACCAGAGGGGAAGAATGATATCCGAGAGTCACTCTCGAGAGTTTTCTATTGTGAAAGTACTCCCACAATGGAAACGCATATTTAAATACTAATCATAAAAAGAACTCTACCACCCTTTGTATGAAATTTTTTGGTATTTCTCAATAAATTTTATACACAAATGTAGTTTATTTTTTTCAACTTTAATTAGATATCTTCATCCTGTAGATACCAGCACTTGAAGCAAAGTTAGAAATTTTAAAAGCTAATTAATTCGACGTTATTTAAAGATTTAATTTCTTTTGTAAATAAAATCAACTTTAAGTTTAATAATTTAGATAAGTGCCCCTGTCGCCTCTCCCGTTACATTTAACTATAAAAACCATTAACAAATTTGATGAGGAGGGTTGGAGCGGAGGTGGGGCAATAACTTTTTAAATCATTATATGTATTTCAAATTGTGAAATGTTTCATTGACAGCATTTTGAAAAGTGAAAATCAAATCGATTTGGGATTCAATTTGATTCCTAGTATGAAATAAATTGACTTTTCTCATAAAATGTTATAGGTACAGTAATGTAGCCAGAAATCTATCTTTTAATTAAAGACCTTTATTTTGAAGATCGGACATCTAAAACCGAAGTTATAAGCTTTCCACTCAGTCGATTTGAAGGCGATAGCGGAACTGAACCTGGTCAGGCAGCCGGCAACGCACAACCACTCATTGCTGCAACGCTGGGCTACCAAGAAAAAACGTATTACAAAATAACCTTTTTTTTATTACATTTTATTGAATTCATATTTTATGCTTCGTCCGTTCTTGCCCAGGGGGGGGCAATTGCACCCATTGCCCTCCCCCTGTATCCGCGCCTGACTTGACCTCTACCTTTTTTAAGCTTTTACAGTACTTAGCACTTAAAATTAATGTTATCAAATACAACTTTAATTTGAACTACCACTCTTTTTTCCAAACAAAAAGCTATTCGACTTGTATTTAAATGAATCACTGTGGCGTATGCGTACTATTTCTCAAAACCATAATCAAAAGAGAATTACCTACAGGAATGGTTCAATGGTAAGATTTGGTTTTAAATCGATCAAAAACATGCATACATAATATAAATTAGGGTGGTCGTTAAGAAATAGGTCATTGCGGATGGGTCTACATCGGCTCTAATGAAGAAAAAAAAGATTCCCTAATTTTTTCAGATTTTTACTGTCCTCCTTTTTTTGCACACGAGGAAATTTGTATTAAATCTGTCAAAAAATTCAGAGCATGTAGGTGGAAAGTAGACAAGAAAAAAATCCTGCAGGAGGGGGATAATATCTCCCCCCACTTGAACGGAAGGGGCAATTTAATAAAAATAATTGCATAAAATATAAAAAAAGTTAAAAACAACGGCAACGCTTGCAGGAATATTTCGTAGTTTTTTGAAAAGCCAGAAGTCCATTTTCTTACGGTTTGTTTTAAAATTAAATTTTTCTGATTAACAGTCTTGGCAAAAAAATTTTTCAAACTCAACATTTAGAAAAAAAAATACTTTTTTTTTAATTTTAGATTTGAAAACAATTTTTGCTGAATTTGTTTATTCATAGAACTTTATTTGAAATTAAACTATTACTAAGGAGTACCATCAGGGCCTTATTGTGCTATTGACAGAAATGGACGGGACCTTAAATTTTTGCTAAGACTGAGCAATGAGATTTGTTAGTTCCTTGCAAGATTCAGTATTTCGGAAAGAAACATTTTCTGTTTTTTTTTTTTGTAAGTAGCGGCTGGGAATTGAACCCAGACCTTCGGTATGTTAGTTCAACGCACTAACCGTTATGCCACAACGTACTACGCTGACAATTGATGGAATATGTTAAGTATCAAGGAGTGTTTTAAGGAATTCTCATTAAAGTGAATATGTAAGGTATGTTTGCAAAAAAAAAAGTATTTTTTTCCACTGTTTCCTTCCAAACGCAGTGTTTTGTTTGAGTTTTTGTCGAGTTTATTGCTTTACCAAATTTAAAAGCAAACCAAAAACAAGGTACCCACTTACATCTGATGAAATCTTATCACAATAAAGAATTAAACCAGAATTAACAAAAAAAAAAAAAAAACAATAACCATCAGAGAAGATACACAATAATTACGCTTTCCAGTTGAGAGAGTTGCTTTGCTACGTCTCATTTAGAATTCTTCACCAGCTATACACAGGATAATAATCATTCAACCAATGCAACACTTAAACAACAATTTTCTCTCAGTTATTTATATTTACTCAAACCGAAAGCAATAAATTTTATTTTAGCGGTTAAAGTAACGATCAATTGTTTGCCACTCAATCGTAAACACGATTTATGGAATGGTTTCAATATCTTATCTTCCGTTCTATCTTGCATAAGATATATATAAAGAGATATAGGATGATAGGATAAAAGTAAACATCAGGACCTCTTCTCCAGGTTCAATAAAATAAGAACCAAAGGTAATTATTCTCTTTTTCATTGTCAGTATTACTCTATTAGATATAAATATAAGACAACGAAAAATATACAGTATTAAATCCTTCGAAGGACACACACACATACAAACAAAAAAACAAAAACACATAAAACGAGTAAAATGAATTATCATTATTTTTCGTTGTGTGAGTTGCATTCACAAATTTTCGTGCAAGAGTCCCTCAGTTATGGGACATAATTAAGGGAATTGCACGTGCGAACTTTCTTTTTACTGATTGCATTTTTTTTTTTGTTTTTTTTTCACCTCACCCCCCTTTATACACCCCACAACCCATAACATAAGGTTGTGACATTTACACATTGAGGTCAATTCGTTCATTTTGCTGTCATAATCTTTATGACCAAATAAATTGCTTTTGACATCGAGGGCAATTCAATCAGCAGCTTTATGGTCCGTCAACTTACGTATAATGTCAATTCACCAATAATGTGAACAAATATCGTTCGACAATTTTGATTTATTGACAATGGGCCAGTTATTTCATTAAATGAACAAATAAAATTATGTAAATGATTGTTTCCAGTTATTTTTTTTTCTTTATTTTTTTTTTATAGTATCAGTAATTGACTTTCGATTTTGCATGCCAATTCCATGAACTGGGAACATGAATGTTTTAAATTTATTCAAAAATTAAACTCCCTGTGATGATGGGTTTTCCCAAGGGATTCACATGAAAATTAATGTTATTTTTTAAATAGTAGTTTTGCAATATTAATTATTGTTTAAACAGGGTGTTATCTGATTAATCCGACAAACTTGTAAATGATATTTTGTAATTCTCTTAAAAAATATTAATAGTGTTTAAAATTACTCATATTACCCAATCCAAATGTGTACGAAGTATGTATATTGGTATTTGCGTGATATTCCAATTTAAAAACATACAAAAATTATATAAAGGATAATTTAATTCGAAGTTTTTATAGTGCATATACATTATGAGAAGGATAGCAAATATGAATAATTAACTACAAACTGAGAAACATTATCCTGGATCAAACTTATGGCTTTACTTAAACTGTTAGAAAGCTATCAAGCCAACACAATAATTGTCTTAAGTTTTCTATGAAAAAGGACATGTTTCCCTTTATAAGACTCTGATCGCGATCATTATCTTTCTTTGAAGAAATTCCGGAATTTTTTGGAATAATTATTTTCAGAAATGGAGCCTTATTTCAATGACTGCATTTTCAATAAGCAGAATATGCATTATTTGACAGCAACATTGCCAGGTGGTAGTGATCATCAGAGATTTTAATGTACATTGTCAAGATGGTGACCAGTTAAGGTCAGGTCGAATAGTAAAGCTGTTCCTTTACTTCTCAATGGTTCAACTCTCAGCAATGGGCTCATAAGAAAAATGCCATCTGAGCATATTGTATATGGGATTTATTTTCGATAATTCGTGCTGGAAGAATAGGAAACTCGGGAGAATACTAGTCCTTATGAGCTTGTTTGGACGTCTTGACAAGACCCGTCTATTGACCTTATTCCAGTGAAAAGCTCTGATGCTAACCTTGTCATTCGAAGCTTCTTGTTGCACCTTTATTCGTTCTTTTTTGTTTAATATTTGCTTTGACATACCTACAAGACTTTTCCCCATTTTTTGAACTTTCGCAATCAGTCAGGAGACCACATCTCATCCGGCAACCTGAAAATGCAGGAAATACAGGTAATACCCGTATCAACTACAATACCCTTATACCCCGACGGACCAGTCCGAACATATACCATCGTGTAGTAATGCCAGCCAAACCACGTGGCACAAGGAAGTAAAAAGATATTGGTCACTCTATTCTAGACAAAATTGCAAAAAAATGAGGGCTAGAACAAGAACTGTTCTTGAGAGTAAAAAAAAAAAAAAAATTGGTGGCGCAACAGCTCGCGGAGAACCAGGGCCTAGTGACTTACAACTCTCAACCTCAACCATTCCTGTGTGCGTGTTGTTGGCAGGAATGGAGGGGACTTATTATTTTATGCCAAGTCCGAACGGAAGAGAAGCACTTTTTCATGACAAGTATACTTGTCACGTCTGTGAAGTTAGCAGGGCAACTTTCACCCACGCAATTGGGACCTTGCCAGGAATTTGCAGTATTTTTGCATTTTTTTTTTGCATTTCTATTCCCGATTTTGCAGTTCGCCAAATAACGGTGTAATTTAGTGACCTGCTAACTTCACAGTGAAGTTAGCAGGTCACATGGCGTATCTCAGGAACCAAGCGTACTAGTAACTTGTAGTAAGGCTCCAAATTTGCAGTTTTTTTTGCATTTCAACGATAGGCTAGGTCAGAATTTTGAAGTCCTTTATTTGAAAAAAATTTCATACTGACCTGCTAACTTCAGAGGGAAATAATAATAATAATAATAAATAATAAGCTATGAAAACGTTATGGTAAGTGTTGCCGTTGCTTTTTAATTATTTTTGTTTTTTCTAGTTTATGCAATTATTTTATTAAATTGCCCCTCCAGTCCAAGCGGATATAAGTATTACAATCAGTGTTGCCATAATCTCAAAATTCATTATGCTAGATTTCAAATTTTATAATGCTAAATCGTATGGAAGCCCAAAAAACAGAATGCTAGATTTCAAAGTCCATTTAAAAATACGTAATGCACAAAATATCAATGCTTATTTTTTCAGAAATACTCTTAGTAGCTTTGGATTGGTATTTTATTGCTTGATATTTGAAACATCTTTGTTTACACTGAACCGAATCCCTGCGTACATTTGAATTCAGCCAATGATGGACTTCGTCGAGCCAGTGAAAAAGCCAAAGCCAAACCACCTCCGTGCTTTTAGCAAGAAACCCGCTTAATTCAGTTTTCAGTTGCCATATTTTTGATGGCTGTCTTGACCCAAAAATAAAGCAATTTTGCTCTTGTCCACTAACAAGATCATTTCCCAGAATGATGAACCGTAATGTTTATATTTTTTGGCATAAAGAAGCTTTCAATTTCGATTTTTTTTTCGGAAAGGTATGGCTATACGGCAATGTTTTTGAGACGGTTCGGTGATGGTCTGGGGATTTCTGAGACGGTTTGGTAATGGTCTGGGGATGTATGGCGTCATCTGGTGTTGGAAACCTTGTATTTATTGACAGTACGATGAGGACTGAAGATTGCCTTAATATTTTAAGAGACAATTTGCCGTTTAGTGTTGCAAAACTGGGGTTAACTGATTTATGGGTCTTCCAACAAGACAACGACCTTAAGTATACATCGAAATTGATCAAGGAATGGTTACTCCATGGTACTTCTAAGCAACTAGCAGACCTTCCGCGATCCCCAGGCCTTGACCTGATTGAGCATTTGTGAGATTATTTGTACAAACATCCAAAAGAGGAAATTATTTAGCAAAAAGGCACAAAATTCAATTTTGTTTGAAGAGTGGCAAAAAATCCCAGCTGAATTGACAGGGAAGCTAGTAGAGTCAATCCCCAGACGTATAGAAGCTGTCCTAAGGGCGAAAGGGAAGCAGATGAAGTATTGGTTTTAAGTTTTTCACTTTAATTGAATAGTGTACACTTTCTTTTGACGCCATAAAAATGAAGTATTTTTTGTTATTTTTTTATTGAATTTTTATTATAATATTTTTTGTTAAGTTTTATATGCCAATTCATTGAAGATTAACCGCTTTAAAAAATAAGATAAGTATTTTCCTAAAAGATCGAATTTATTTTCTTCAACAAAGTTACAAAAACGCAGTTCACAGCTGTACACTTTTTTTGACGCTCACAGTATGTGTTAAACAACCAATTTTTCATTGAGCCCCTGAATTTATTTCATAAATCAACTAGTATTTCATTAATTTATAAAACAAATTTACTGACTCAACGAAAAATCTGGTGGTGTAATGAACTGCTTTACCAACGACTATTCAATGGCTCAAGGAAGTCCATCATCGTCTGAAATGTAGTTCAGTCAGTTGAAATTCATTAGATCGAAATTTTAAAAAAGATAGATTATACATAATTGAATAATTTTTTGCATGAAATCTAGCATTCTAGAATGCCAAAGAAAGACAGATAATGCCGAAAAAGCATTTGGCATAATTTTAAAATTTCAAAATGCTTTTCACTCCTGTATTATGCTAGATTTAGCATTTATAATACCATTATGGCAACGCTGATTACAATCCTCCGTTAAAAAAAAAAAAACAGTTTGCAGAAGTTTTGTTATGCAATATGAGACGAATAAATTCCTGGTGCTAGTTTCTCGAAACTTCATTTAAAAAATCATAAAAAGAACTCATTTCAAAAACGTATACAGATGTATTTAGAAAATTCAGTCCCTAGTTGCAGCTGCATAAAAAGACAATATTGCATTAACATTTGCATTTGTATCCAAAATGTTAAAATTCAAGATGATTTTGCAACTATTGATCTAAACATATATTTTTGTATTATATAATTTTTTCATCATTTTTTTGTATTTACCAACGATATTCAATTAAATGGTTAATTTATTAATAACGAAAATAAAACTCAATACTAAAATTGTTTAAATACCCTTACAAAAATATTATATCCATCCGTGAAAAAGTAGAGATGTAAATATATTTTCAAATAATTAAAATATCAAATTAAACTTTCAAGTAATTTGATAAACCTACATTTTTTATATTATTTAAGTTTAAATTTAAAAAATTGGAATCCACCAAAATATTTGTCAGAATTAACCGCCATGAAATGCATTATCTGCGTTTACCTATAATTTCTCTTTGGAACCGGGTTTTAAAACTAAAAGGGCTCCCTCAATACAATCAATGTAGGTATGTATGTATATAATGTAGGTACATACAAATATAAACATATCCTCTATTTGTATAGATACTACATTGACAACAAACTCTCTATAGATACCTGAATCCATTGAATTCATGATGCAAAACCACAAAGTTATTATGCACATTTTAATTGAGAAATTTTAATCACGTTTTGCAATTAATTTGAACCCATTATTAGCAGTAGCAGTCTGTGTGTTTTATAAATGGCAAATCTATGCAAATCACAAATGAATTTGCGTAAAACCTCTAATGGAACATGAAGATGGGTAAATTTGCACTCAAAATACAATTCATTGCTCTGATGGGTAATAGGAAAGGAAGGTATAATAGAGAGGTACCAAACCAACATCCAACATACTCGTAACGTAAGTGATGGCTATAGTTGATTGGATAGCATTTATAGTGCTCATTCTATTAGTCCAGTTGTTCAATCTAAAAAGGTAGATTTTGATAAAGAGCCAGAAAGAATTGAAATGACAGAAATGACATTTTTCATTGGAAATATTACAATTTATAAACCTTAAATTATATTATGTGGTTTTTCGGAAATCAGAGGAGCATTATAATAATAATAGTACCTCGTGGCTTGATGGTTAGTGCGTAGGACTGTCATGCCAAAGGTGTGGGTTCGATTCCCAGCCGTGCCACCTAAAAACAGAAATGTTTTATTCGAGGTACTGCCTCTTGCGAGGAACTGACAAATCCTCCAAGAGTATATTTGTCATGAAAAAGTGCTTCTCATTTAGCCGTTCGGACTCGGCAAAAAACTGTAGGTCCCCTCCATTCCTGCCAACAAACACGCACACAGGAATGGTTGTGAGCTGTAAGTCACTAGGCCCTGGTTCTCCATGAGCTGTTGCGCCACCCAATTTTATTTTTTTATTTATTTATAATAATAATTATTGTCAATTGGGATTGGGTTTGGGGTTTAAATACTTTGGAGATTTGTATGGCTTATCTCAGTGTGGTAATTCAACTTACAATCACAACTTACATTGGATGGAAAAGAGAGAGAAAAGAGAAAATGCTTCAATAATACCCTTGAATTTTTCAAGGTTATTAGTTCTGATCGATTACTTAAATAATGCTTTTTAAAGCCAATTATTTATTATTGTTTAGTAAGGAATAAAACTTGATTAAATGAGTTTTTCAAGACATGTCCAAAACTGCCCCAGGGCTGTCTAACTCCAAAGCTACCCCCCTATGGGACAGATTTGGACACTTATAACAGTTTTTTAAATGTTCCAGGTAGGTTTTTGTAAAAAGTGTCCTAGGGTGCCCCCCTTTCTCCTAATTAATTCGCAGGATTTGCAAACGTTGTTCGGGAGAAAGTCTATTTAGTATGAAATGATAAATCAATCTGAGCATTAATCAAGTGACAGCTGTCAAAAAGACTGATTCCGAAAAAGGTATTGCCAGATTGAAAACCACACGTCTAAAAAAACACCCTTTATACAGCCACTCACAATATTATTCGGACTGAAAAGTTTTACTTTTTAGACGACTTTTTTGTAATTTATTTTTTCTGTCTGCTATTTTTGTTTTCCTGTTATAATAAGTTTTAATGTTAATAATATCGTTTTAACTTTATTGTTCACAAAAAAAAAAAAAGTTGGGTACCCCCAGGATTCGAACCACGAACCCTTCGGTTGGATCCTGCTGCTTCGATCAGAAAATTCCAATCCACACAAACTGTTGCTACAAATGTTTTTGACGTACACACTAGCATGTTGATTGCCAATTTTTACGGCAGCAATGTCCACAGTGTGGACCCTCCTTAACGGTTTTAGAGATCCTTGAAGTTCTACATACATCTCAGGTAATAATTCTAAGGAAATTAAATTTAATATAGTTCAGTGAACACTGCGAGTTTTCAGTTTCCGATTGGTATTGAAGTTGGAGGGGGTGGAAAGTCGCCTGAGTTTGTTCCTGTTAAAAGGGTGTGTGTCGTGAACTTTGCTTGGCACTATTGTGCCTTTTAATTTTGCTAGGTTATACCTTAGAGCTTAGACATATGCATATGCACATTGGTGATCGTAATAAGTAGCTTTTTTCAAACCAGAAGTCAATTTTAACTGTTTATTTTCAAATTAAGTTCTTTAAATAAACACTTTCGCAAACAATTATTTTAAAACTTAAAATTTTGACAAAAAACTCGGTTTTTCAACTCTCTCAAAAACTAGAAGACATTAAACTATATATAGTTTTAAGCATTCAAATAAATATAAGTAAGAACATTAAAAACTAAAAGCCAAATAAATACTCAATAAATTACATAAAATTAAAAAAAAGTTTTTGTCTTCAATTTTCTTTCAAAATTTTAAGTTTGAAATAATTTGTTTGCAAAACTTTTCATCAAAAGAAAATAATTTGAAAATAAATAAAAGGAGATTTCTGGCCTTACAGCTGAATCTTGCATGGAATAAATTTAACATTTTGAACAGGTCCAGCAAGGCCAGCAGAAAATAGTTTTTTTTAGTTTTAGTTTTATTGACTTAGAAAATATATACAGGATTTACATTTTCACGTTGTTAACATTACAAAAGTCTTAATATTGTATGGCCGAAGGCCGTCTACCAGACTGACATTTTAATTATAATTTATGAACAATAAGAAAGTACCGAATACATAATAATTCAATCTTTAAGTACAAAATTAATATAGTAAAACTTTAAAAATCTTCCTCCACTATGCGGGCTCTGTATCTGCTAGCATTTACGGCGTAGTAATATAAAAGGTCCCAAACAACGGAGCTATTCCTGTTTCAAGATGTAGCATATAGTTTGGAGAGTTACTTGGCAGCCAGAATGTACTTTTAATAAAAAAACGAAGAAGTTTTTACACTGCTTCATAGGAAAGATATCCCCATACTTGTGCTCCGTAAAAAAGAATTGCGATAGCTCGAAAGATTTTATACTTAGCATCATGAGAAACGTTTTTCTTAAGCAAACAACTTCTCCACACAGAACACATGGCACGTTTAGCTTCCGCCAATTTGACTTGGAGATGCTTCTCAATGTTCAAGTTAGAAGTAATCAAGAATCCCAGGTACTTATACTCTTTAACTATTTCAATAGGCTCCTCATCAAACGTCCACTTCTCATGTCTAGAGTATCTGCCACCACCATTTCTCAGTATCATTATTTTTGACTTCGAAAGATTGACCGATAAATTCCATGGGTGATATGAATAAAGCGGAGCACCTGCTCAAAACTCGACTTTTCGAAGCAGGTGCTTCATTTGGTATGAATAAAATACTCGAGAAGGTGCTCAACGATTGAGCATCTCTATGTTTGATGAGAACCTTCTCAGGGTAAGCACCAGCTCAATGGTAAGGTATGAATAAACTGAAGCACGTCCTCCATCGAGAGAAGCACCTGCTCCTCATTTGTAAGTTAGCTCAGTTGGTTGCTCAACGTTGAAGTTAATAGCTTTTAATACCTTTTTCTTCGTAAATGCCAATTTTTTATAACAAGGTTAAATTTAATGCGAGTAGATTTGAAAAAATATTATCAAATTCTATATGAATGCAGCACAGAAAATGTGGATTTTTTAACGAACTATTTCCTTGGGATGGTGCCGTAACAAATAAAAGCAAATTCGAGTATGGAACGCAAAATACCATTTTCGTTAGCAATAGGTGCAATTAATTCCATTTACGTTCCTTTAGTCTAACCAGCTGAGTACACCCACAAATATTTAGCCAACAGGCAATGTTAGAGAGGAATTAAAAAGTGTTGAGCTTTCTTGACCAGGCGGATCAGTGCATGATTTACGAATCTGTAAAAAAAATCTTATATAATGAAAATTATTCTCTGGATTTTAAATTCATATACTCTCCTCATCCAGATACTCCTCAAAATGACATTCAATAAGTGTTTAACTTGAGAATACGTTATTATTGATGTGTTGGAGAATTAAATCGAAGTTTTCCCATCTTTCACTATAAAATTCTACCCAAAGCAGATAAAACTCCTTCTTTTACACTCGGATTTTGCTTATAAATTGTCAAAAGTAGTTCTAAATGTCAAAAACAATATAATTTGGTTTGAGGTATGAGAGCAGCTACTCCGTTTTAATGAGGAGGTGCTCTTGAGTTTGTTTATAATTTATTCATACCAAATGGGAGCAGGTTCTTTTTTATTGAGCACCTCCTCTGATTCTCATGGAGCACCTGCTCTTAGTACGTGCTCCGTTTTATTCATATCACCCCATGTCTTGCAGTAGAGTTGAAGCCTGTTTATCATCATCTGCATACCGTCTATTGTTTCCGCTAGGAAGACTATATCGTCTGCGAATACCAGTCCCGGGATAATTTTTCCACTGATAGTAATTCCACCTTTCACCGTATCAATTATGTCATTAATATACAGAATGAAGAGAAGCGTACTGAGGACACATCCTTGTTTGACACCCATTGACGTATGAAACTCCTCTGAAAGAACTTTTCCGTCCCATACTCTTGCCACATTTTCTGTGTACATTGCTCTAATGACAGATATAATTTTTGTTGAAATTCCATATGTATAGAGCTTGTAAAAAAGAGCTTCTCGAGGAATAGAATCGAAGGCTGCTCGAAAATCGACAAAGAAAGCATACAACTTCTTTCCTCTCTTTTTATAAATGTGAGCGATATTCACCAAAGCTAAAATTTGGTCAACTGTCGAGTGGTTTTTCCTGAACCCCGCTTGAAATTCATTTAAAATCTGCTTCCTATCCACCCACTCTCTGAGCCTATTAAATATAATTGTACCGAAGAGCTTTGCAACTGTATTGAGAAATGAAATGCCTCTGTAGTTATTTGGATCTTCTAGATATCCTTTTTTATGTAGCGGAAGAATAATCACCGTTCGAAAATTTCCTGGAACATCGGCTGTCTCAAAAATTCTGTTAAACTCTGAAGTAAGAAGTCGTAGGAACTCTGGTGTAAGATTCTTAAAATATTCCATTCACGAGCCTTACTGCTTTCCAGAACTCTGATGAACTTTTTGCTTTGTTTAATATTTCTATGTATTTTTGGTCAAATTCCCGTTTTTTTCTTTTACAAAGCTCTTTGAAGTTTTTGATTGACGTCGCATATAGAATTTTAAAATTACAGTTGTTAGTTGATCTGATTAATTTCAAGAACGAAAAAGACACATTTCTAGCTTTCAGACATTCACTGTCGAACCACTTTTGTTTGTTTTTCAACACCATCCTTCCCGAAGTATTTTCGGGTGCCGCATTTTTGATCAAATTTGTTAAAGCTTCCACGTCTTAATTGCCATAAGCGTTCAAAGTTACCTGGGCTTCAAGCTCTCTGTGAAGATTGCGTTGGAAAAACTCTCTATAGCTGGCTTTCCAATATAGTTTCGGAAGAAGTCCAAGTTCAGGTCCAGATGGTTCGCAACGAGAAGTTCTAATTTTGACCGATAACTCCAACGGCATGTGATCCGAGAAAGTTTTAGCTGCCACTGTAAACTCTTCAAAAATCGAAGACCAATTTCCAGATAAAAAGCAATAGTCTATCACCGAACATGCTGTCCCACGGATAAAAGTACATTCACCACTACGATCACCTTCACAGCTTCCATTGAGTACGCGGCAAAATCGTTTTTTCGCAAACCTAAAACGCAATACAAATTTTGTTTGCGTGACTAATTCGCAATTAATAAGTTCTCAATAATAAACTTTTTTTTAGCTCTATTATCTCTATTTTTGAGAAAGTTGTCCTGCTAAGTTCATATGAAGTTAGCAGGACACCCATTTTTTCGCAAACCAAAAAAGCAGTTAATTTTTTTTTTTCCTAACTAATTCGCAATTAAGTAGCAACTAATGATAGGATAGTTTTTACAGTGAATTTCCAAAAGTGTCTTTAAGTAACTTTATATACATGAATTTTGTTTATTTTTTTATCCTTAGTTGGTCTTTTGTTTATCGATATTGTAAAAAACTTCAGCTTATCAATATAGTAATAGCAATAATCATTTTTGAAATGAAATTAGCAGTTTTCTACACAAGTTCGGCAAGTGGCACCCTTCCCGACATCGACATAGTGGGGCCTTTTAATGAACGCAAGTTCCATTCGTGGTACGGTGGCGCCTTTCACGGCAAGGTGCCTAGGGCATTTGCCCTATTGCCATTAGACATGGCCCTGGCTATCTAACACAGCCTTGACCCCATTTTGACAGCTCCTTTACGGTATGAACGTCAACAGCATTTACTTTTATTTGAAGTGCACCAAATGTAACACAAGACATATCTTTTAAGAAAATGGCTCAGTTGCAGAAATTTTCTGGACGAATGATTTCTCGAAACAGAGACTTAAATTGTCAGCCTAGATCGAGTGATTTAGCAAAATTATAAATTTTTATTTGCTGTGATTTCAGAGATAAGCTCCATCAACAACAATTAATTTACATCAGAGCTGAGTTACTGGAGAAATACAGCCACATATTTTGCGGTAATATGTTGCAAAATTTAATCAAAATAATCGTCATTTGTAGGCAAAGCCGAGACAGTCAGTCAGCAAATATTTTATTTATACTTAAGATATAAATTCAAATATCACTCCATTTTATTTACAAACATTAAGTTATTTTAATAATGATTTTAAATGAAACCTCTTGTTGGAATGTTGGAACACACAACATCCTTAATTTTTATTTTATTTCCAACTCTCAAAAATCAACTTATAAGCAATTATGACTGATTTATAGCAATTTTGTGTCCGACAGTTTTTTTTTTTTTTTTTGAGTAATCTAGTTGTGAAAAGAGATAAAACGTCTTAGCATTCATATGAAAACTTTAAAAAAGATTTCTATAGAAAAATTTTTAAAATTTGATCAGCAATCCATTAGGAAAATACTTTTGTTCTATGAACTTTGGACAAATACTTATGTTCATTCTATCATGCAGCCATCATTTGCCCCTTCTCGCGACTGGACAAAGCCGCCGACGGCTATTGCGTACGCCTCCTGCAAGTGTATTGATTATCAAAATATCCAACCTCGTTGATAATAGAATGCACATAAGCCTTCCAGTACAAATTGTATCTAATTACTGTTTCATAAATTCCACCCTATATTTTGGTAATTTTCTGCATTTTTTATCGAATTTTTGCCAAGGACTTCAAAATCTAAAGTATATAAATCATCCTGTCGTTTTACTAAATTGAGAACAAAGAAAGCAATAAACTTTTCAAGCGTAAAGTTATTCCTATCTAAGAAAATATAACATACTGTTAAGATTCCTTAATAAGATGAAGCATTAGTAAGGTAGTTCACTCGTAGTAAATAAATTCTATACCTCAAAAAAAAAAATATAATAAATAAATTAAACAGATCTTGGACACACGTTTCTTCCATTCTAAGTCTCCATTTGTTCTATATAAATTCTTATTCATCTTTTAATCCCAAAGCTGGCCACTTATAGGTAACGTTTCACTTGAACAAAAAACAAAACAAAAATAAAAAAAAAATCTTTCGCACCTGAACATCAAAATATGTAAATTAAGCCTTCACGTTAAGAAATTTCCAAAATTGATCCCTCTTTATGAAAATAGCCAAAAATATGAATTAATTTATTTCTCCCAAAGGATTTGCAAGAGAAAAAGTAAATTTATGACCAAAAATATTCCCAAATTCATAAAACGTCGTGGTTGCTACTGCCGCCACCGCCGCCGCTGGCTGCCTTCCCAACTCTCTCCCACTGATGCCTTGTTAGGTTAAGGACCAGCGGGAGCGGTGACTATACAACAACACTGCAATCCCTTGTTGAAAGAGGAACCCTTAATATTAAAAGCGTTTTTGCCCTTTCTATTCTACGTCCACCACCTCCACCGTCAAGTTTGGTCGACCGTGTCGGCAGGAGATTGTTATTCTCAAAAATAAACCTTTTACTTTGCACCTTCTTAATCCCTGACCATTCGTCATGGTCATGTTGTTCCTGCACGTAATCTAGAAGTGTTTTCTTTTTTTTTTGAGTTGGGGGAAGGGGAGTTTTGTTTTTATTGGTGGATAAATTTAGCTTGCTTTTACATGGATACAACATGAATCCTGTAATTTGCATGCAAATTTATTTCCATAAACACTCAATGCTGCACACACACACTCAAAACGCAGGCTTACGCGATAGAAAAGGCCCATTGACTGGCGTCAAAAGTGTGCTCACTTACTACATCATTCCTAGTTCTGCAACAGAGCATAGGTATAATCGTCCTTATCACAAAACACGGCATAAAAGGCTAATTGGAATTTTTAGCTTTGCTAGTTGAGGCATGAAACACGAATAAACGACCCATACTGCGCTCCCCAGCTCCATCCCGGAACAAAGCCGACCCGTTCAATAGATTCATGTTTTTCATAAAACAAAATGGTCGTGATGGTGGGTATAATATTTGCTAATAAGCCACGTCTAAATGCAACCTTTATGCCTAGCTATACATAGCGAAGGTGGATAATTGATGCTACGAAGTTTGTTTGCCACGAACGTCAGCCAAACCTACTTAGGCCATTCATCATAGCAATTTGGCAAATGTTCAGTCAAGAGAAGGAAAATTGATTTAAATTGCTCGACTAACGGTACTATTTATGACACTCATGCTGAAATGTCGATAGCGTGTATACGATAGTGAGAGCAAAAGAGAGAGAGAGAGAGAGAATCGTTTCATTCGCTGTAATTTTAATGGCATATCCTTATCCGCATGTTATGTCGAACAACAAACGATGCGATGGTGTGGCGACTATATGGTCGTGTAATTTGGCATTTTGACAATCTTTATTATACATACAAGGCACAAACATGAAGTTGGAAAGGACAAATAGTTCCACGAACTTTTGTTCAAAAGAATGTTGATTTAATGCATTAGTTATAGACTATTTCAAAATATATGCGGCGTAATAACTACCTTAAATGTGATATCAGTGTTGTTATTATCATAGTTTTGTTCTTTGTTATATTGTGATCACCCTCTGTCGCAATCTAAGCAATCTGCACTCTTTACAATGTACCTTTTGTAGGTAGCGAGTTCCATTTATTGATATAGGAGATAGTCAATAGTGTTGTTCTCCCGGTTTTGAATAAAACATAAGATTAGTACACATTCGATATTTTGAAGACAAATTATGATATCGACTTTGACTTGGAAAGAAAAACAAATCAAATTTGTATCATCTTCCTTACCTTGATCACTTCGCGATTAACAATCGCTTTTAAAATTGTCTTCTCGACAGGGAAATATCTGTGGACTTCGAAATCCAGAATGGAATTCGGCAAGGTTGTTTATTAGCATCATTGCTTTTTCTGGTTGTTTTAGAAATGTCCTCCATGCAGCCCTAGCCGTACAAGCGCGATGAATCCGATGGACTATGTTATCCATTCAGCCACGTCTCTACTACGCGGACGATATTTTTGTTTGCTTTCTCACAACATCATTATGGTGATGGTGAGCAACGTGAAAGTGAAGCGAATAAAGACGGATTGAGGACCAACACCGGGAAAACAAAAATCCTGAACATTTCTGGTAACTCTGCTGGAGTTAAAGTTGCGAGACAGCGTTTTCTCAAAAAGTTGTGGTGGTGAAGATGATGATGTCAATTACCATACTGAAAAAGTAAAAGCTGTTTTTGACATGCTCTCAAAAGTTTGGAAGAGCAACGTATACAGTACTCTCGAACATAGAGTCCGTCCCGTTAATGGAAAGTGACTGCCTCTGTCACAAAAAAGCTGCAAACTTTTGTGAATAGATGTCTTCAAAACAGCCTCAGGGTTTTTTAACCAAACACCATTTGCAACCAAGAACTCCATCGGAGAACTGGTCAAAAACCTATCGAGATCGTAATTAGTAAAAGGAAGTGGCGGTGGATTGAAAACACCCTACGACACACCACCGCACCGTGAAGACTCTATTGCAGGACACACAATGGAGAGGGATCCTTTTACTCAAGATGGCAGAAGACCTGGCTTCCGGAGAAAAACTTAGCCAGTCGAAAAGGAATCTCAAATGCTGGGAAAAAGTTGAACAGAGCTGAAACACATTTTCAAAAACAGAGCAAGATGGCGTGTCGTGTGTACCAGTAGTTGATGCCCTATGTCTCACGGAGGGGTCAATAAGGAGCTTAATAGGTAAGTATCTTTCTTACCTTAAGAGTGTTCCGGACTGAAATGGTGATTTCATGAAAAAGATTGTGAGGCGTGTACTTGGCCGATCAAAACGATTAAGGTAAACATTTTTAATTTTTTGCCTTGTTTTTGAAAAAAGCCTCTAAGAAAACGAGAAAATGGCAAATATGGTTGTTTTTCAAAGCAAATGTAGCTTACACTGTAGCATTTTTTGCAAAACAATGTTTAATAACATTAAATTCCATATTTTTATAATGCCACTATTGGAGAAAATTTTTAATTTTGTACCTAATAAAAGTTTTAATAATACAAAATAAAAATGCTTGTAAATTTTGAAAAAAACGCATTTTTGATAGTCAATTTTGTATACCTTAAGGTATATTTTTGACAAATTTTTTTGCAGTGGATATAAATTCTATTTATTTCATAATCATAATTGTATCATCTGATATTGAAATTTGTAATTCCTAAAAGCCACTTTTTGACAGAAAATTTATGTAAATTTGGAAGTTAAAATTAGTTACTTTTACAATATGCTTTTTTTAGTACAATAAAACGCCTGCTGATGACCAAATAGTAAAAATAAAAAGTTTTGTATAAGAAAGTATCTGATGAAAATGAAAAAAAACCGGTCTTATATACGCAAAAAAAAAAGTTAGCAATGGCAGGTTTTGTTCAGTTCGGAACACTCTTAATAACAAAAGTGGTGCACATATTTATCATGTGTGTGAAGTTAGCACCAGCATTTTCGAATTTCTTAAATAAAACTTATGCTGCAATATTACTAACCTGTGTTGTATTTAAGAAAAATGGGACTAAGAATAGGACGGTGTATGGTATTTAAAGGGTAGGCATTAAGGGTGAAGTAAGCACCGCCATTTTCTAAAAAAAAAAAATGTATTCACCATGTGCTGCCATTTACCGTAAATATCTAATTA
This sequence comes from Dasysyrphus tricinctus, assembly GCA_963921185.1. Classification (NCBI taxonomy): domain Eukaryota; kingdom Metazoa; phylum Arthropoda; class Insecta; order Diptera; family Syrphidae; genus Dasysyrphus; species Dasysyrphus tricinctus. Next base: position 112,444,136 of record OY992533.1, read on the forward strand.
AAAATCTCAGATTTGCAAATTTAAAAAAACGCATATTTGCTAGTTGATAAGCTTAAGCTGTAGCACTTCGCAAAGCTTATTTTTGGCCCAATAAAATGAAAATATGCAAATGTCTTGTATCTCTTCAGCGCATTGCAGCAAAAAATAAGCACAAAACAGCACAACTTTCTTTATTTTAAAAAATTGTAATTGTAATTTTTAACGAGGGCGCACGCCCTTCTTGCCGTGCTAAGAAGATAAACCGTATCTACAGTAGGTTTGTCGATATAGGGATTTTTTGAGTTTTTTTGGGATGAGCTTAAATCGGCTCTAAATGAAGAACAAAATTTCCCTAATTTTTTCAGATTATTATTTGTATCCTTTATAGTCGCTGTAGGAGAAAATAAAATGCACCTTTTTTTTGCATATCTATTAGGAAATTCGTAAAGGAGGGTAATATCTACCCCGGTTTGGACGAAAGATCAAATTAATAAAATAATTGCATAAAATAGAAAAAAATAAATAATTAAAAACCTATGGCAACACCTGCAGTAAAGTTTTGAAGATTTTTGGAAAGCAAGCCATTTTTTGGCAAGCACCCAACCCCTTTCCACCCCTTGCATATGCCCTTGATTTTTACTGATGTATGATGGAACTTCACAGCATAAGTTGAGCAAAAAACTTAAAGCACATTTGACATTGAAAATTGACAAGTTTAAAATGAAATCTCTTGTTGGAGACCCTGATAAAATTTCTACCACATAACGTCACAAATTGGGCTCTGGGCCTTTGGCAACTCATATATGGGAAATTTGAGAAACCGAATGCCATCTAATTATGTCAGTATAATAAGTCAGATAAGGTCAACTAGTCCTAGAAATTGGTCAGTCCTAGATAACTTTTAATCAAGGCTTAAAGTATCTCAAGGTCACGTAAGGTGACGCATGATTTTTGGCTCCTCATTTGTGGGAAATTTACAAAAAATGTTTACCATACGAAAGATCTGTCGTGATAAAAGGTCAACTATTTTCAGTAATTAGTCACGCATCATAATTTTTGGAATTTTTTAATTAATAAAAAAAATCAAGGTCATAGTGATTTTTGGCACTTCATTTATGGGAAATTAGCAAAAAATTTATACCATCTAAAAGATCTCTAGATCTTTGTATATAAAAGGTCACCTATTTTCAGTAATTGGTCAGCTATAGATTTTTTTTAATGAATTTTTTAAGAACAATTTAAAGTCATTGCGATTTTTGGCAAAGGTCAATGGGTTTTAGTAATATGTCAGCCACAGATTTTTTTTTAATGAATTTTTAGATTTTATATAGATTTTAGGACCTTTCAGGTGATATACATTTTTTGCATATTTCCCATAAATGAGGTAACAAAAATCACTACTCGTATAAATATGAATTTTTTTTAATTCATTATAAAAATTCATTAAAACATGTATGAGTAACCAACCAATTACTCACTGAAAAGAGTTGAACTTTTATTACGACCTACAGATGAAGGCCCAAAAAAAAAAAAAAAACGCCTGATATTTCTCAGCTATTCTGTTACACAATGAAGGTGCACTTACAATCGTGTTCTACAATAGCGTAGTGAACATATGATTGATTTGAAAATTGGTTTATATTAGTCTCAAGACCCGGTTAGATTTAACCAATTCTAAAAACTGATGTTTTAAGGCTTTTTTCTTTGCCCAGTTTATCGCGTCTTTCAAAAAAACTCTTTTCGAAATGTAAGATAAACTTTCCTAAACAAGCACTAAGAGAGATTTTTTTCACAGTGCAAGCATACGGGTTAAAATTCAGATTTTGTAAGGATTGGACTTTAAGATATGGTTAACCTCTTTCCAAAATGTCAACTTATTTCCGGCAATTTTTCATGAAGGGGCAGCAGGTGTTCCCTGAAAGAATTCCGTATATCAAGAAGTTTTTATCATAAAACCTCGTAATTCATTCACAAGAAAGATCATAGCTTTGATGAATTGACATGTGTATTTCCCGACTTGAGCCCTTGTTATATAACAGTGTGTTAATAACTATAACCATTTTAAATATTTTTTCTGTAAACAGCAATTTTATATCGGAACAGATTCGTTATCTGCAACTAAAATCACAGTTATTACCTAAATTATTCAATTAATGCTGTGTGATATAGTTTTTCTCAACATTCACCTCACGAGCTCTACTGAAAACTGTAAATTTAAGTTTTCGTCTCAACTTATAATCTTTAGTCACTAAATCCAGCCTGTGTAACAATCTGAATATCATTTAGGAATTCCCTTTCAATATACATAGAACCGACCTCTTCTATTCAATTGCTGATATGAACTGTATGAACATTGAATACAAACTGCCCTTGTTTCTGGGGCAGCAGCTCTTCCACAAACATGTTGTAGTAAATATCAACCTCTTTCATTTTCTATATGCGAAAAGAGATTCGTTTCCTTCTTCCTTCGTCCTCTTATGTGCATATGTAGAATATAATTTCATCTCGAAACCCAATATTGATTTAATCTCAATTCAACAACTCAATTTGTATTCGCTCCTGATTGAATTCGACTAAAGTACCATTAAGAACTTTGTGCTTGTGGAAATATCCGGGTTAACTCCTCCAAAAAACGGACTTAATTCAACTCATACTTACTCGGCAATGCATCGCATCAGGCTCGTCGTCGTCGGCAGTTGTAACAACAGACGGAATAAGTGCTTCAGCTGATATCCTCAGAAATTATTGTGATGATTGAATAAAATTTCCATATCACGCGAAATTCCCGCTTGATTACCCATTTCCTTTTCGAATTTACATAAATGCATGTGGTAGAAGTAAGTACATATATCTGCGCTGATGTGTTGCCGACTACTGTTCGAGATGTTCGAGAGAGTAGGTATGATTCCAGTAGGTATGGTGTATCATTTATATGGACAAGGATTCACACAGGATATGCTGATATGATAATTCAGTAGACTACGATTTAATTCATTCTGATTACTAGCTATATCTGTCGTTGGTATACGTACTCTCTTGTAAGTTTATTTGGAGTTCCATAACATAACATACGCATTAACCGTGTCATTTCTGGGAATTTTAACAACCCTTAAAGCTAATAGGGTTTTTTTTTTCTTTAATATTTCAGTGTTTTTTAAGAATACCTACAGCATAAATTCTCTGGAAAAAGTCCATAACCAACCGCAATGTAAAGAAAAACTACTTTAAGCAAAATATCCGGTGTAGCGGAAATTTGTATTAATAGTATGTGTTTCTAAAACGAAAGATGGTACTTGCACGAGATTTGATAAACCAATTTTGATTTTGAAGTTTGAAGCTTTGTTTTATAGTACCTACAGGAATTATTTGATAAATTTTGCCTGCATGAATGAATTCGTTTCTTCTTTATAAATATAACTCACTCTTACCTTGCGTGCTTTTAAAGCGTCGCAATCTTGCTATTAAATAGATCGAAAATTCAAAAAGCATTGCATCGAAACTGCTTGCTTTGCTGGATTCATCGTCAACATCACCCATCAGGAGGAAATTAAACGTTTTCGTATTCCAATTTGAATTTGAATTTGAACCAAATGGTTAGCTCTAGATAATCATAACTTCTGGTCAACGGGATTTTTCAACCTGCGATTTCAGAAAACCTTACAATAGAAAAAGTATAACGGGGTACCCAATTTACGTGACATTTGCTTGAAATAAACCTATCGTCAAATCGTGAATGCAGAATTTCCGGCCCTGTTGGAACCACATATCATTCTCATCTATATCATCAAATCACGGACATTATTTATCATCGATCGGTAGATGTGGTAGATGTCGCCATTGAAAGAATTGAAGAAAATGGCTACCTCGGGTTCTCCTACGCGCTTTAATGAGCAGTAGTGATGTTTTTGGCAGATCCTGAATTTCATTGACATACGGGTGTCGGGTGTCTTAGTTGAGGCACTGGTCCACCCCGGACTGTAGGGCCACCTTATGTAAGTAAGTAAGTTGGCTGATTTTTCACTAGGTGACTTAAACTTGGTCACAAAACTTTGTATATTCGATTAGGAAGTACGAAATGGGTGTGCATAAGAAATGACAGATTTCATAAACACAAACCAACAAAACAAAATGGCCACCACAGACTCTCAACAATATTAATTTTACTAAATTGAAATTATGTATTTAAAATTATAAAACAAATAAAATTAGGACAAGAATTCTATTATGTCTAATATATCAGGCCGTGAGCGCAATAGTGGCCTAACTGCAATTTTATCGAAATTGAGTTTACTACAAAAACTGAATCTGTATGTATTAAACAACAGTTCTGGACTAAAATTTTTCAAATTATCATCTTCCTGCCATAGTTACCGGACTTTTATACCTAGGCCAAACACAAAAAAATTAAAAGCTTGAGTGCAAGAGTGGCCTATCTTTCTTAAAGGAAAAGGCCGCTATTGCGCTCGCATGTTTGATTTTATTGTTTGAAACTTTAAGTTAGGCCAATTATTTAACTATTTGCTCACAGGTAACATCAATGCAATGAACTAAAAACAAACATGTACCCTGATAAATAAATAAAATAAATTAGGTGGCCCAACAGCTCGTGGAGAACTAGGGCATAGTGACTTACAACTCACAACCATTCCTGTGTGCGTGTTTGTTGGCAGGAATGGAGGGGACCTACAGTTTTTTGCCGAGTCCGAACGGCTTAAATGAGAAGCACTTTTTCATGACAAGTATACTCTTGGAGGATTTGTCAGATCCTTGCAAGAGGCAGTACCTCGAATAAAACATTTCTGTTTTTAGGTGGCACGGATGGAAATCGAACCCACACCTTCGGCATGACAGTCTTACGCACTAACCATCATGCCACGAGGTACTACCAGTACCCTGATAATCACCCTCGATTAGCCATAAAGTTAGAGTTTCATACGCTCAGCGAGAAGAATTAATGTTTTCATATAAAAATTACCAAAAAGCATTTCTTCTCCACTTTGAAATTGGAATTTTCAAATAGATGATCTCTAGAGAAGGACTGAAGGTTAACTGACTCAAGATTCATGAGCTTCAATATTTTAAGACCGACCCTACATATTGTTTAAACATTTTTTTGAATTATTTTTTCAAAATGTTTGTTCTTTGAAAAAAATAAATATAAGCCTATAGACTAAGAGCCCACACCAGATTTTGGGTGTGAATGGTATCAAGAAAAGAAATATTGGAGTTGACAGCTTGAGTAAAACTTATTCAAGAAATCAAAGTCTTGCGGTCCATAACCGGCGATTACGTGATAAAACACTGCATCGAAAACAAACTATGAATAATACTTCGAGAGTAATAACTGTGCATACCAAAGTTGGTTTTCTCCCCTTCCTGGGTAATGCTCCTCTAATCACGGAAGCCGAGATCATTTGTGTGTATAGTTTGCCATGCCAGACCGTTTTAAAAGCCCGTTTTTCGCTTTGAACTTTGAATTTTTTAATCGATCCGACAGGGTTTACTATAGACTCAAATGGTCTCAAATTCCGTGATCTGTGATCATTAAAATAGGGAGAGATTCATATTTTGTTTTCGATGCACTGTTTAATCACTAAAGCCCTGGTTGTGGACTGCGAAGACTTTGATTTCTTAAATAAGTTTTACTCAAGCTGTTAACTCCCTTACTTCTTTTTTGTATCATTCACACTCAAAATCTGCTGTGGGCTCTTGTTCTACTAGCAAGCTTTAACCTTGATACTTTAAATCCTAATACCCGCTTAAACAACATTGTTTTTACACCGATCACAGGAATAACAATTTACAAATACTACAAATGCTTTTATGGATTTTAACACATCTGAAAGTGAATACAAATGTTAAATTTCGACGTATTTAAAAAAAAAATAAGAAAAAACTCATAGAAGTCAGTTTTATTTACAAATGATTGGCCTATCTTAACAGGATTTTAATTTTTATATTTTTTCCTCTGTGCAATAGTGGCCTATCTAACTTTAGAATCAGTTATAACGGTATTTTGAAGGATCATGGAAACAAAATCAAAAACCTGATCATATTGCAAAAAGAAAATAAAGCCTATGTTTCTTTATTTTAAAACAACAAGTGTTTGAAAATAACCTGTTTCTTATTTTTGCTCTACTGAAAATAATGAAAAATGCACTTAGGCCACTATTGCGCTCATGGCCTCATATCATCCTCAACCGAAAAGTCCTCAAGGCCTATTTGCTGATACGAAATTTAAATATTTAAGTAGAACATAAGCGCTTATATGACAGTTTACGCAGAGGAAAAAGTAGAACATAAATGCTTAAGTTTTGTATCAGTAAACGGGCCTAATTAATTTAGGTAAATGAAACAAAACTTAGTATTAGTATGAATTTTAATATTTTTATTTTATATTCAAAAAAACATAGTAATATTGATTAAGGTCATAACAATATACAATAATTTATTACATTTTATTCAGCTTTTTTGTCGTAAATATCCTTGGAGCTTTTAATGATTTTCTGAAAATATAAAAGAAAATTCATTTTTGTAAATAATAGTTTTCGAGCAATTCTATTTGCAAGTGTATGTAATTTGAAAAAGCCTCCACAATTTTTTTTGCAAGAAAGAAATTAAAGAAATTAGGAGCTTCAAAAAAAAAAAAAAAAAAAAAATAACAGTATCTACCCACATTTTCAAAGAAACATATTTTTTTTAATCAAAAGGTTGATAAATTTTGTCGTATTCAAACTTTTATCTTTACAAAAACTTTAAATTAGAATTTCAATAATTTTAACCTGATAATGTATTTTAATATTTATTAAACAAAAAATAACTCCAATCATTTTTAAAATATTTTAACTTGCGATATAGGTACTATAAAATAGGTTTTGGATTCGTGCAAAAAAAAAACAATCGAGATAACAATCACACCAAAAAAGTGGGTGGCACAATTCTGTCTGTCTGTTCGTCTTCAGCCTAACCGGCCCGATCGATTTTCTTCAAACTTGATACATTATGTAGAGGTTTTTTGTGACTCTGCCCACACGTTTTTGTCATAATTTTTTTTTTACCAAACATAACGGTACCTGCCATACAATTTTTTTGTATCAATTTTACATAATCACTTTTTTCTCGAAAACGGCTTCACAACTTAAAAAAAAAAATTCAATAAATTTCCTTTAGTAAGGGCTACCTTTGGGTGGGAAACCATTTTTCAAAAAATGGTTATTAATGGTACCTCCAAAAGAACCACTTTTTTAATTTTCGATTTTCTTCAAACCGGTAAAACTGATCTCAAGCTTTCAAAAAATATAAGTAGAACTGTGTACCAAAATTTTTGAAAAAGTAATTTTTGGATTTTTAAAAATGTTTAAAAATTTTTTTTTGAAAAACAAATTTTTCGAAACTATATGATCGATTTTTTTGAAACTCGATACTTGAGAGTTTCTTATTACTCTCTGAAATATTTTTGGAAACAAATTTTCATTAAAAATTGGTAAAAGAACCTTTTGTTTTTTCTTAATTTCTCAAAAACTAAGCAAGATTTTTACATTTGGTTTTCGTTAATGGACTCAAAAATAATGAGGGCATTGCATATTGAACACAAAAAAACACTTAATTACGTAAAATTTTAAAAAATATCGACTTAAGAAAAAAAGCACATTTTTTTTCTAATTTTGGCTTTGAAATTTAATTTCTCAGAAACTATTTGCTTAAACAACTTGATTTAAATTTTTTTTAGATGTGTTTTCGTTGATTTTTAATGTTGTTTTGCATTTTAAGTCGATGTTTCAGAAACTGCCCCCCTGCCTCAGGGAGGGGAGATAAAACTTTCCCCCATACAATTTTTTTCAAAGAATAACCCCAAGAACCACACCCTTAAATACTTCCACTCAGGTCCAGGACACCCTGTACATAAAATTAAAAAAAAAAATTGCTCCAGCGGTTTTTAACTTTTTTTTTATACAATCATATTTAATCAAGAACTCAGATGTCATTTTTTTTCCCACCTCAAACTGTCAAAGGAGTTGTTTTAGCTAATTTGAATATCGTATTTCAAGCTTCTCTACATTTTTCTCTTATAATTTCCATGTTTTTATATACAATTTGCTTATACCCGCAGTGTCTTGAACATAAGAGCAAGTACGTGCGACCCAGTCGTGCATTTCATTTTTAATGAATTCATATTTGTTCAAGAATTGAATTGGCATTCTTTTTCTGTGTATTTGCTGGCCAAAATTGTGTTTCAGTGCATTTTGGTGTGAAAAAACTATCCTTAACTAGCGAATAACTTTTTTCACGTAGAGATGAAAGTGAAGATGAAATGAACTCTTTTAGTAACTATTGTAGTTCATAAAAATACCTTTCCAACGATATATATCACGTCATTATTGGTCTTGGAATTTAGTGTGTTCAATTCTCCTTTGTTGGAAAAGAAAATGGCCTAAGAGGCAACGATTTATCACCTAAGACATCATTTTTTGGTCAAAAACTTTATTTAAGGACATAGAATTTTGATTTTAGGGGTTTCTGATTTTAAAAAATGATTTTGGGAAATAACAGACACCCTAATATACATTTATATGACTTTTATTGAACAAAATTAAATTGCTTTTTTCACTAATTATTTAATAACTTCTACGTTTATCGTCCGATTTTGAAAAACTTTGGATCACTTTTTCACTTGAGTCCTTAAAATTATTTTTAATATTTTTTTTCTATTCATATAGAGCAACCAAAAACTAGAAATTTTTCAAAAATACTCGTTTTTGAAACTTTGAATGCCTGTAACTTATAAAATTTCAGCCCGACTTATACAAACAGTACATCTTCAGAAGGAGACAGATCACATATGTATAATTCAGAAAATACACATTTTATGTAAATTTACTATGCCGTTAGTGAGATTTATGGGAATATCTGAAAAAATGATTTTAGCGCATATCTCGAAAACGCTTCTTTGGAAAAAAAAAATAATTTTGATTTTCGTGTTCAGTGACCCAAAATTAGTCTAGAAAATATATTATATTTTTTCTAAGGACCCTACCATGACCCAAAATTTTGTAAACTAGTGTCAACTTTTTTGACGTGAGCATCACATTCTTAACGTTTGTTACTGAAATGATGGATGGGATGTAAAGAATCTCTCAGCCAAGATATCTGAATGAAAAGAACACATTTTGGTTATCAAAGACTTAATTCAAAAGAGACTATAATTATAGTTTGCTTACTGGATTATCACAACATATACTTGAAACTGGACACTCTGCAGACTTTGACAACACAACAATATTGGACAAAGAGAAAAGAGCAAACAATAGATACACACTTGAAAGTTTACGCATACAACAAAATTTAGACAAGACAATGAACACACAAGAGGATAGAGACAATACAATAACCGGTTACTCTCTTGCGTTAAGAATAAAAAAATAAATAGTACACTGTGATAGTTTTGATTAAAGTTATTTGGTTTATTAAGTTTTCGAAGTGCTTGCTATAAGAGATTAATTTTAAATTCTAAAAATATTTTAATTATTAATTTAATTCAATTTATAAAATTGATTGTTCAAATTCAAAAATAGTTCATTATTAATATTAAATGTAGAAAAAAAAAAAAGTTTTTTCATGTAAGTTACTAAATTGTAAATTTTATATAGTGTAAAACTTAAATAGAATGTTTCAACAGATTTAATAAAACTACCCCTGAAGAAGTCGAGATAATCCGACGAAACGTAGGGAAAAATTATGAAATAACGTTTTATTTGCATAAGGAAGTAAGTGACCAAAAAAGCCCGATTTATCATATCAAAAAATTATAGTTTGCTACTTATTCAATTTAAAGTCAAACATTCTCGTTAAAAAAGAAAGAGTAAACCATTAACTGAATTAATGCAATTTTAACCAAATATCTACGCTATCTACTATAAGATAGTAAAAACCAATGCTGACATGTTGCACATGCGACAAACTAAATTATTCTCAACTTTGGTAAGATCAAAGAACAAAACAATTCTCAAACAAAATTGGAGATCTCGAAAAAAATCAAATTTCGATGTGTCGGGAACGATATGTAGCGCTGGTAAGATACCTTAATGCACCAACAACTTATAACTAATCACTTTTCAACTAATCAACCAATACTGAAAAGTGTAAGCCGATCTAGTGGAGAATGGACTCAGTTGGCTTTGAAAATCCACCTGAGCCAAATGGATCACGTGTCTTCGTCGTGTATGGCCAGCCTTATACTTTTTTGAATTGGTAAATTGAAAAACAATAAGTGATACGTTGTTGGTGGACTAGGAACAATGGTTTGGTTCGCTTATTGCGCGTTGCGTCCAATATTCGGTCGACATAATCGCCCAGCAGAGTCGGTAATTCGAGCAACCATAGATCGGTTTCGCACCACTTTTACTCTATTGGATAATGCGCACCCCTCAGAGACGCCGAACAGTGCGCACCGAAGCTGCTATTGCAGCTGTGGAGCAGAGTATCGAGCCAGCCACTTGCCCGAAAACATTTTTAAAACATAATGGCAAACCGCTATCTTTATAATAAAGCTAATTTCTTCTTGAAAACCATACGTCTAAAAAAACACCTTTTAGAATTCAAAATATATCTACACTTGAGTGGAGTGGAGTAGAGTCATTAATATTTAAACAAAAAAGATCTTTAGTAAAACAATAATATTTTTTTAATGTACATAATGACAAGTAAATATCTGTGGTGTTTGGTAGAAACATGATAACTCCATTTTAAATTTTGCATCTTTATCTTCACTTTACATCTAGCAAGAGCCTAAACGAGTTCACAGATTTGCTTTAAATTTTTAACATAATTTCCCAAAAAAATATATTTATAACTATTCCAAATTTGAGGCAAATCGGTTATCTCATTCCGGATCTAGTTCCATAATACGTTAAGTGGACGTAAAGACGCAAAAACACCACAGATATGTACATGTACAACATATACGTAAATGCCTGTAAGATCTAAGACCTTTTAAATGCAACTTTTTGCACAGCACTAGTTAGAAGTAGTAGAAGGATATGAAAGAAATTATTGTTGTAACAGTATGCATTGAAGTCCCGTGGTTTATTGCTGGAGTTGGGCTTAAGCTCTACTGTCACAACTAATTAACGGCAAATTATACACCTACCCATTCTTCGATTCGTCAAAGTTGCTTTCATAACTTAACACTCATAAATAAATCCGTCATAAAGACTATACAGCAGTATAGCTTTCGGGGAAACATTTATTTTCACATTTTGTCTAAATTCTTTGTGAAGTAAAAAACAAAACTTTTCTCCCAATAGCTACTTGCTTAGTATTTGAACAAAATTTTCAGAACAAGTTCAACAGGTATACTAGAAAAGTAAATACTAAATAGTCTTAAAAACACATTTCTCAGTCAGATCGGTTGAAAAAAACAAAAAATTTACTTTTTCACTCAAAGCCCCACAGCTGAATATCGAACAAAAAAAATTATTCCAAAAAATATCACTATAGACAATATTCTTTGTAAGAAAACATTCTCAAAACAAAAAGAAAACAAAAAATTGAAAATACCTCCAACTACTGTGTTTTGATCATCCACGAGGATTTTTATAATTTTTTCAAATAAATGTTTATTTTTGATATTGAGAATATAAGTTTTGCAGATTTTTTAAATGAATCATTTGTTTTCTTAAAAAAAAACATTAAAACCTATTGACGAATTCTTCACGCACAAATTTCCGTTTTTAACTTATTGCCCGATTAGAGCATAACGTCGACTGCTCCAGCCTAGATAGTGGCATAATTCCAATCACATTTTTTAGAGAATTACTGTTAATTCCAAAAAGGAAGAAAAGCTTTTGTCTAAAGGGAAGAAAATACAAAATCTATTATAGCGCATATACTGGAATTCTAGCAATTTCCAGGACTTAAAAGTTAGATAGTAGAATGGTAGTGCTTTTCTTTTCAAAATGTCCTAATTCAAATATGGTTGTCGATGTCCTGGAAGGTTTTCGAATGTTGCACGTGTTGCTTCTGTGCTTTTCCTCATAGATTGATGGAAAATCAAAAATATCCCAGTATTTCTGTTATGTCTGTGGGAAAATGTTCTCTGAAGCACTCACTCATTTCTTGCTCACTCTTTGGATACAGTTTTTCGTTAAGTCCTTGCTGGAATGAATACCTATATTATCCCCTTTTTGGAATTTTACCATTTTTATTTCTTAAAATAAAATAAAACACTAAAAATAGCTTCATTTTATTATTATTTTCAGGTGGGAAATTGGAAAATAATTGAACAAAAGGTAGTTATACACACTCACAGACACACACACAACTCAAATTAACAAACCCACTTGGTGTATACGGGATAACAGAAACTTGTTGGCAGGACAACAACTTTTCTATGCATTTTTGTTTTAGTGGTGATAGTTGGAATGAGAATGAGAGTGTGGTAAAATCGTAATTTAAGTTTAATGTCAAACCATTTTAGAATTCGTATTTACGAGCGATTGCAAAATGGGAGACAAGCTAATGCACCACAGCAACAGGGAGTTAGTAGGATTTAGGCGGACAAAGATAGATACATATTTTTCAAAAACAGGAGTGCATACCTACTACTGCAACTGCATTGAATGTTCTTTATTGTGTGGAAAGGTTGTGGCAGGGTAAAAACGCGCTGGCTCGAAGGATAACGTAATCCAAGTGGGCGGATGTATTTTAGGAAGTTATAGCTGGATGTAGACTCAATTTATAGAGCATAGAGTTGACTGCATCCAGTTTTATAGGACAAAGGGGCACTGCAGCAGTTAATTTTGTGTGAATATTTTTGAAGGAATTTATGTCTCTTTTGATTTTTTTGTTGTTGTTACTTCTATGCTGATGATAATATAAATCAAAGAAATTTATACTAATTTTGTGAAATTTTTGTACTAAGTGCTTAACATAAAATGGCAAATAAGTTTATTTAGAACTTTCGAGAAACACCGAAGACACCTATTTTGGGAGGTTTAAAAATCTTTTTATGATTCCTTGAAAATGCACTCAATGCGTTTTGAATACACTAGCAGCGCTATTAATAAAAAACGCTTATCCTACCTTTATTCCACGATTTAACTAGACCATGGAATAAGAGTTAAGCCACAAGCTAAAATTTCTCATTAAAAAAAAATGTATGTTCGTGGAATAGTAAAGTGACGTTTACCGTACGAGGCCTGTTAAGTATCTTGAAATTTGTACCAAGTTTCGGAAGCGTTACGGTATTACTTTAAATCGTTAGTGTATTCAAAACGCATTGAGTGCATTTTCAAGGAATCACCAAAAAGATTTTTTAGGCTCGCAAGCGCTTAAAAAAACTGTGCAAAGTTTAGTAGCAAGTACCTGGCAATGCTGTCGTCCTTAGAAAACAGGGTGAATCTGCATGTAGATAGTTTTGAAATAAAATGTATTTAAATATTTAAGCTTCAATGTATACAATAAAAAGAAATAAGAACGATTTCTTGATAAAACTTAGTTACGATTTGGAGCTTTGAAAAAGTATATTAGTATTTGGTATATTTTTTAAAGACAAATTTTACTATCTAAATCTAATTCTTTTTAATATGAATACAAGATTAGAATATCAAAAACTAATTGTCAACCACTTTTGAGATATTTAATTAAAAAAAATTCAATTTCCTTTAAAAATTCAATTTTTTTTGCCTGTGCAATATTTTTCAACTTACAAATCAAATCCAAAAAAAATTGTTCTACTATTAATACTGTAGTTTTTTTTTTAACATTTAGGAGTAGACCACACTTATTTTTGCATATTGAAAAAAAATGTTACCAAAATCGTATGAGATGTTTTGAAAAAAAGGTTTTGCATAGCATATAATAAATTCCTATGTGAGCTGGAGGTCAGTTTTTGTTTTTATTTTTATAAAATTGCGACGTTTCGGGCGTGGTTTTGAGTTTTATTAGAAAATAATTTTTCTTACGGTACCGTTACTGGATTATTGCAAGAAATAACAAGAGAACAATTTTTTTTTTGTTGAGGTCGTCATTTGAACCTATGGATAGTTGTTTTTGGTTCAGTCAAATGTATTTTTTTGTTGTTCTACAATTATTTTATTTTGCATGGGTTATCTGACCTTTAAGATATTTGAATTTTTTTTTGGAAAAATATAGTTTTTATTTCACTTGAAGTCAAAAAAGCATCAAATCGTGAAAAAAAACTGAGAGAAATTGTTGTTTTAATTTCAATTGATTTAGGTATAATGATTCAATTTTTAAATAAGAATATTATTGAATAAGAAAAAAAAAATTGAAATATGTAATAAAAAATGAAGATAGTATTATAATTTTTGCTGTTGTGGACTTGTATTGAATAAATTGAAATAAGTAAAAAGAGGTGAGTTATAATTTACTTTCACTTTCATCCGACGAATATTGTTGTCACTCTGTCAAATTATTCTTCTAAGACATGCTCAACAATATTTTCTAGTTTTTCATGTGTAGGTTCAAACTTATCAAACAAATTATTTTTTTACGTGTTAATGGTAAGAAACCATTCACTTTCATCAGGTGTGAATAGAACTTCCACGTTGCTAATAGCATTTTTTCAACTCCTTATATCCTATTGCGAGCCAAACAACTTGCTTCGAGTTCTATGAGAAGCAAATTGGTATTCTTATGTCTTAAAATTTAGAAATTGAAAACAAAAAAGAACCTATGCAAGTATTTTCGCATGTCAAAAATAATGGAGGTGAAATGCAAAATTAATTGTTTGCATGACTGGTTTACAGTTTCACGCTAAAAAAAACATTGCTGTCATGGAATGTCATGCAAAACATTGAACCGGCAATTGATTTGCATGCAAAAAAAGTGTGGTGAATAAAATATTTTTTTTTTCGATGGTCGGCTTACACTTCCAAAAAAAAATATATATTCTCACCTAAAGGCATTATTTGCATGCAAATAGTTTTTGCATCCAAAAATTATTATTTTCCATTTTTCGGTCTACCTATATTAATTAATTAAGGGTATTAATGACTAATAGGTGACTTAGGCCAAGGCGAACGTTTTCCGAATTGAGTATTAGTCAATTTGGTGCTCACAGAAAATTTGATTTTTTTCTCGCATGGGAACTGTAAACTATGCTGTAGGAAAAAATTTTTGTTATCACAATTTTTTTAAAAATCGATTTTTGGCTAACTTCGAAAGTGTCTGTCAGGCAGAACGCCACCCGCAAAACGTCTTGGACCATTACTTTCGTTATCAAGTTAGCTTCATCCCCATAAATGAATCAAATTTTGTTTGTTATCATAATTATGTATACCTATTTCTGGTATATTCCATGAAGAAGGCTGCTTGCAAAACGTCTTGGACCAGCATATTTGACATTAGGGTATTAAAGTCTTTATAATTAAATGTGAACTTAGGTGTTATCACAATTATTTAATCTGCTGAAAACCACAAACTGCATGACACCTACAATTGAAAATTAAATTATAAATACTATGGAATAAAAACAATTTTTTTGTGTTATCGTTCACACGCAAAAATTTCTGTGGGCTCTTAGTGCACTAATAACGGTGCTGCAAGTTAAATTATTTGCAAACAAACCTCAATGCAAATACATAAAGCATAAAAGAATGCATTTTGTTTCAACTCAATACGGCCAATCATCACAAAGATACGACTCTTCAAACATCATTATGAAAAAAATTGAAAAGAAATCTTGTTTCTTTAATTTTTTTTGTGACTAGTACCTAGTATAAAAATTTTTAAAATCCAAAAAGAATTTGTTTTTAAATTTGCTACACATTTCATAGAAGGTATATAACTTCAAATAAAAAACTTATAGTGCAGGCTTATTAACATATTTTTAATCCAAAAAAAGAAAAATTGTTAACAGCAGTTTAACGATTGAATATGGTGAAGGGTGCTATAAGGAATGTAAAAATAAAAATATTTCCCAAAGGCGGAGTTGGAGGGGGGATTTAGGGGGTGAAAAAGAGGGGGGAAGTTGTATTAATGCGTTTTCCGACTAAAGTTGACCCCGAAATGAAAAGTGTTCAATAAAAATGTTGTAGATCTGGCAAAAATCTACAACTTTCACATGTATCTTTTTTTACGTAACCTCAAAATTTCCGAGATATTGGCGAAAAACCGTATTTTTTTCTGGGTTTTGTTTTTTATTTTTCCAAAAATAGTTCAATTTAAATGAAACTTTGTGAAAATATATGGTGTTGTGTTTTTAATTAGGACAATTTTTTTCAAGCATAACCATTGATCAGTTTTTGAGATATTCAATTTTGTTTGGAAAAAAATACTTTTTTTCAAATGAAAAATGTACTTCAGAAAATCATCGTACCGAGTTCATTTAAGGATCATTAGTTTTTTTTTTAGATTAACTTTTATATAAAATAATCAATTATGATAGTCTGATATATGAAACTCAAGATATAACCATTTTATGCGAACCTTATCACCCCTTTTTTCAAATATTTCAAACAAAACAAAAATCAACAAAATAAAGTCTCCAAAAAAAGCCGATAGGGTTTGCTTGAAAAGCTAATATCATGGGTCCTATTCATTGGATCATCAAGATAAAAGTCTACAGGCTAAAGGAAAATGACAGAGCATCATTATCTATTTGTTTAAAGTGGATTGAAGAATTATTGACCATTAAATTTAAATAGGAAACCAAGCTGGTTTTGAAACCCCCATCCCCACCAAAGGCTGAGAAAAAACCTGCCAAACTTTGGTATTTGATATCAGAATACATGTACCTTTAAAACTTCATACTCAGATTCTGGTTATGCATCCACTCCCAAAACTTGGAGGTCGGCGCCTATACTATTATTTTTGTTTTTCATTTAAAACTGTTTGTATTGAAATGAATATTTCTAGCAATATCGTTGCGGCATTGGCAAAACTTTTGTCTCGGGTCAAATAATAAAACACTGTTTTATGTATTTTTTTCCGTAGAATTCAATGGTGTGATTAGTTATTGCATTTTCCAAAAAATTTTAACAATTTATCCACCATTATTAAAAAATTACTTGATGTAAAATTATTTTTTTGATTTTTTCGCATTTTTATACGTGGTTACTATATGTTTTCATAATTTCATGTAAAAGTAAATTTAAAAACAAAACTAATGATTCTTAAATGAACTCGGTACGATGATTTTCTGAAGTACATTTTGCATTTGAAAAAAAGTATATTTTTCCAAACAAAATTGAATATCTCAAAAACTGATCTATGGATATGCTTAGAAAAAATTGTCCTAATTAAGGACACAACAAGATATATTTTCACAAAGTTTCATTTAAATAGAGCTATTTTTGGAAAAATGAAAAATAAAAAACAAAAACCAGAAAAAAATACGGTTTTTCGCCAATATCTCGGAAATTGTGAGGTTACGTTAAAAAGTGATAAAGGGAAATATGTAGATTTTTGCCGGATCTACAACATTTCTATTGAACACTTTTCATTTTGGGGTCAACTTTAGTCGGAAAACGCATTAGTACAATTTCCCCCCTCTTTTTAACCCCCCAAACCCCCCCTCCAACTCCGCCTCTGGGAAATAGATTTTTTTTCATTCCTTATAGCCCCCTTCACCATATTCAATCGTTAAACTGCTGTTAACAATTTTTTTTTTATAAATGTGTAAAAAGCCTGCACTATTAATTCATTCGCTCCACTAAAACAGAAGAATATTATTTTTAATTTTCTTCAAAATGATAATTTTGTCTTCTTACTATTATTTTCAGAAATTTTTTAAAAATAAATAAATCAGTCTTACCGGTCACAATAAAATCGAAAATCAGAAACATGATTTCTGCCAACTGTGATTCTTTTTTCAAAAAAAAAATCAAAATTTAATACTTATTAGAAACAATTTTTTTTTTGTTTTTGTGGGTTCAGTTAGTTTCTAATTGTATTTTGTTCTCTCTGTTTTTGACCATATTGTTGAGATTGTTATATGCTTTGACCTCTGTAAATTTAACTTTCCTTAGTTTCCTTAAGAATGTAGCTATCTCTTTTTCGTTTTTGTAGTTTGTTCTTCTGAATGGCAACTCTTTTCATCGTACTGGATTATTACTTAGTTCCTAATGCATGGAATAGTTTTTGTTTGGCTGGTCCCAGGAATTGCTCCGTTCTTAAAAAGAAAATTGTCAGAAATAAAATATTATTGCAAGAAACTATTTAATCAAAGTTCAATGAGGTTTTAACTGCCATGGTGCTGACATCCACGGTACTGACATTAAGACTGTTTATGTAACCTAACTTCTCTATGCTAATGATAAAAATAATTTCCAGGAAAATTTTAACTTATGGTGTTAAAAGGTATACAAAATTTTAATAATCAACCGAAAACATTATTGAACATGCTTAAAAAATACTACCACAGTACTGATAAATACATTTGTGACACACTTTCTTCAAATGATTACATATTACTCTTAAAGTACAACAGCTTACAAACAAATAATATGACTGTTGTTAACTACATAAATAGTGTCTCTTTTAGAAAACCCCCCAACAAACACCTTAAACTAAAACAAAATGGCGGTTCACCGGGAAATCTTTTAAATTCAAATATAAAACTAAATCCTCGGACAACATTCAGTCATGATTGTTTTATTCAGCAATAAGTATTTTGTCCTAATTTTTGCAAAATCTTGTGAAGCATGTATTAAACTCAAACTTTTCGAAGAACAAAATTTCTATTCAATGAAGTATTTCTTTAGATAAAAAGCAGATTAAATTGGAAAAACAAGGAATGGACATGCCATGGTACTGAAAATTTGACTACGATTTTCCAAGCCATGTGGATTAAGTAGCAAATTTCGTCATGACATCGAATAAAGATTGTAGTAAATAGTTATTTACCCAATTCAATTCAGAAATATTTACGAACATTTTACATTAAATAATAAAAAAAGCACTGGACGCAAAAGAATCACAGTTGGCACGGTATAACCTAACTGCATTTAGCAAGGAAAAAAGTTTAATCAAAAGCGGTAGAGCCAAATATGATTGTAACCCTCCATTTTCTATGGAAATAAAATCCAAAGGTGAACGTTCAATAAAATTATCACAGATTGTATATATATATACATATATTACACTGTCAGTATTCTTTGATATTTGGGCTTAGCGAAAAATTAAAGTTCAAAAACAATCATTTCTAATCTATTCTAATTAGAAAATACCCGTTTTGGATAAATGCCTTTATGATTTAAAAAAAAACACGAACTAAAACTTTATTTTACTATGGCTTAGCGAAAAACTTGTCTTTATTTTTAGGTAGCCTTATAGAAGTACTCTAAAGGAATCCTGAACAAAACTTTTTTCGTTTGAACGAGTATTGGTATAAGTACATACAAAGTACTTTGAAAAAGTTTTGGTCAGGCTTCCTTTAAAACTTAAAAAAATAAGTAATAAATCTTTGCCAAGTATATTTTTATATATTTTTCTATCTGAATTTACACCATTGAAGCTAATAAATCGTATAGCTACCAACCTATCTTTTTTGGTTTTGAGAATATTTTTTTTGATGCAGTAAGAAAAACTTTAACAGTACAAGTAGGTACATACCTACTCCTATATACCTTCGA
This sequence comes from Dasysyrphus tricinctus, assembly GCA_963921185.1. Taxonomy (NCBI): domain Eukaryota; kingdom Metazoa; phylum Arthropoda; class Insecta; order Diptera; family Syrphidae; genus Dasysyrphus; species Dasysyrphus tricinctus. Next base: position 112,463,710 of record OY992533.1, read on the forward strand.
AAAAACTCCAGAAAAATTGAAATCATACAACTATTGAAAGGATACAATTATTTATCATTAAAAGTTGCTAACCAGTAACCAACGTAACGATTAGTTCAGGAAAACTTACTTCCGGTTCCGATACAAGTATTTTGTTGGGTTCTTCATTGTTGAAATTTGTATAATTCCAGGAAGATGGACATTTTTTATGTTGAGTGCTTGCTTAGTGCAATTGCTATGTCTGAAAAGGTGTAGGAAACTACTATTATAATAATTAAATGTTTTACCTGGGCACGAGTTGCTAACTCGAGTATACAAATTACTATATGAAATAATAAAAAATTATTATTTTTTTAATTAAAATAACATAAGATCAAAATTCTGTTTAAAATTTATAAAAGGTATATTCTCCTAAAAATATGGCTTTCAGATTTTAGTAAAGGTATGTAGATACATATACATATGTACTAGGTATAATCCCTTCAAAAATATTTTAGTATTTTAATTTGATATTTTAATAGGAAATAAAATTAACTTCTAAAATATATTTAATTTTTGCCACAAAATTTCTTCAATTTTTTGCGTAGCTCTAAATTTTTATCGCTCTGTGAGGGAATTGATGGCCTAATCTTGGTCACATAAAGCACAATTCATTATTTACTGACAATTTCGATAACCATCACCGAATGCAAACTCTGTTAAGTGACATATTTTTATTACCAATAGGAATGTTACAAAAAAAGTTACCTAATTTTGTTAGTTTAACGTCTATAAGTAACCGAGAAATATTCTTCAGCATGTTGTCAGAAAAACAAACACAAATAAAAAAGGTCATTTTCTTTCCACAATGTCATTTTTATTTCATTATTCATCAGTTTGTTTGTATTTTTCCAACCAACTTGTATCTTATGTTTTTTGTTTAGAAAGGAGGCACCTGGTGGACTCGTAAAGTTCTTGGGGTGTAAGCAAAATATAACAAAGTCCATTTAATTTTACATTGAACATTGATGTGACAGATGCTATGTAAACCAATAACCAACAATAAATATCAAAATGTTTATTTTTGGTAATAAAAGTGGACGATCCTACCTACTATGGCTCTAAGTATCTTACAAAATCTAATGTAGCTGAAGCTTAAGAAAAAGCAGAAGTTGGCTTCACATGGTAGTGCTGTGTAGGTTCTATTTGAAAAGGTTTCAACTACAGCTATACCATTGTATTCAGTGAGTTAATCCAGCTCTAAATAGTTAATGAACACACACTTAAGTTGTTGTTTTCGATTCATTAAAAATTATTGCTCTTAAATTTCTTTAATTTTGGTACTTTTAAAGCTGCTATGTATCGTACTACGTGCATACATACATATGTATTATATAACGTTGAGAGTAAACATATTTCATTGTCAAATATGTTTACTACATAAGGTTCAAATGATCTAAAAATATTTTCAGTAAAAGTCCTTTAATATTTTACTGCTCAATAAAAAGGGATACTTTAACCTTATTCCTTAAATTGATTCTACCATAAGTTACCTTAACCACACAAGTAGATATTCTCTTACTGGGATTTCTAATTTTAAACTTGTTTATCTCTCCCAACATTCATATAGGTTAAACATTAATCCAAATTAAATTAATTTGGCATCTCCGGCTTGGATAATAATAATAATAATAAGTTAATTTTAATTTAAGTCCCATTTTCTTGCGGATACATTATTCTTCCTAATGGTTCAATAGAGAAGACATTACATTGGTAATAACTTTGATTTACAGTTACAAAGTCACAAGGACTCGTGAGTTTCCATGTTTTCCTTATATAACCGTTTGCTGTTGCTATATGTAGATACCTACTATAACAAATATATGAATGGATACATTCAATTCAGTCATGGATAAATATTAGACGAAGACCATGAAGGTGTATGTATTGCCTGTGTGCACCATAATATCCAACCACTATATACACACAGCATCAGAAGCAAAAGCCAGAGCGCACTAACTGTCCTCAGGTCCTCAAATTGGGTTCAAAGACATAAACATCGATATTATCTCTAGAGAGAGTATCCTTTCTGGGAATTTATTATTTTCACAATGTTCATTTTTTTTAATAAGTTTATATATTTTGCAACTCCTTTTGTATCCTTTAAAATATGGAATGTTAAAAAAAAAATATCGTAAGTTTTAAGAAATCGAAAAGAAAAAAAGGAACTGAAAATGTTCTTAGAGCAGCAAACAGGGTAATATCTTTTTTTATTAGACATACATGGTTTAGGTAGGTATAGGTATATTTATTGATATAGCTTTTGAGTTGGAAGCTATTGCTTAATACATATATCATATGCGATAGTAAATTTAAATTTAAGGTGAAAAATAATCAATAGGTACAATTATAAAACGTCCTCTACTTAGAATAATAAGCACCATAAGCAGCTAGGTAGGTACATTAAGAGAATACAAATATTAAGAAATGAACAAAATATATTGAAAAATTAAACATATTATTTCACAGAGTCAAAGAAAATAACACCATTACAAACGCAAATCAATAAGCCCTGGTACTAAAAGGCTACAAAAAATATTAAGAATATGCCATATAGCAACCTACCTAGCAACAATTCAATGGCTTATCTCTCTGAACCACTTGAGACATCTCATCAGTGCTCAAGAATTGAACGTCCTTACATTATGAGAGATCAATGCCCGATTTTGCCTTTTTGATACCGAGAATCAGAGAATCGTATAAGAGCGACTGATAGGACAAAGCCGGAGGTTACTTCCATGCTTCTATGTCCAAGAAGCTTGGAATCTCAAAAATTGTATAGCTAGGTACACAATAACATGGAAATTAAGAAATTAAATTAGTCCTTCAACATCTCCATCCAAATTTTTATAAATACAATTATGAATTTTAGTGCAGGCTTTTTACACATTTAAAAAAAAAAATTGTTAACAGCAGTTTAACGATTGAATATGGTGAAGGGGGTTATAAGGAATGTAAAAAAAATCTATTTCCCAGAAGCAGAGTTGGAGGGGGGATTTGGGGGGTGAAAAAGAGGGGGGAAATTGTATTTTTGCGTTTTCCGAATAAAGTTGACCCCAAAATGAAAAGTGTTTAATAGAAATGTTGTAGATCTGACAAAAATCTACAACTTTCATATACATTACTTTTTAACTTAACCTCAAAATTTCCGAGATATTGGCAAAAAACCGTATTTTTTTCTGGTTTTTGTTTTTTATTTTTCATTTTTCCAAAAATATTTGAATTTAAATGAAACTTTGTGAAAATAAATCTTGTTGTGTCCTTAATTAAGACAATTTTTTTCAAGCATTACCATTGATCAGTTTTTGAGATATTCAATTTTGTTTGGAAAAAAATACTTTTTTTCAAATGAAAAATGTACTTCAGAAAATCATCGTACCGAGTTCATTTAATGATTATTAGTTTTGTTTTTAGATTAACCTTTGTATAAAATAATCAATTATTACAGTCTGATATACACAACTCAAGATATAACCATTTTATGCGGACCATATCACCCCTTTTTTCAAATATTTCAAACAAAACAAAAATCAACAAAATAAAGTCTCCAAAAAAAAGCCGATAAGGTTTGCTTGAAAAGCTTATATCATGGGTTTTATTGATTGGATCATCAAGGTTAAAGTCTACAGACTAAGGGAAAATGACAAAGCATCATTCCCTATTTTTTTAAAGTGCATTGAAGAGTTATTGACCATTAAATTTTAATAGGAAACCAAGCTGGTTTTGAACCCCCATCCCCACCAAAGGCTGAGAAAAAACCTGCCTAACTTTGGTATTTGATATCATAATACATGTACCTATAAACCTTCATACTCAGATTCTGGTTATATATCCTCTCCAAAAATTTGGTGTCGGCTCTTGTACTATTATTTTTGTTTTTCATTTAAAACTGTGTGTACTGAAATGAATATTTCTCGCAATATCGTTGCGGTATCGGCAGAACTTTTGTCTCGGGTCAAATAATAAAACACTATTTTATATGTATTTTTTCCGTAGAACTCCATGGTGTGATTAGTTTTTGCATTTTCCAAAAATTTTGAACAATTTATCAACCATTATTAAAAAATTACTTGATGCAAAATGATTTTTTTGCTTTTTTCGCATTTTTGTACGTGGTTACTATTTGTTTTCATTATTTCATATAAAAGTAAATATAAAAACAAAACTAATGATCTTTAAATGAACTTGGTACGAAGATTTTCTGAAGTACATTTTTCATTTGAAAAAAAGTAATTTTTTCCAAACAAAATAGAATATCTCAAAAACTAATCAATGGTTATGCTTGAAAAAAATTGTCCTAATTAAGGACACAACAAGATATATTTTCACAAAGTTTCATTTAAATTTAACTATTTTTGGAAAAATGAAAAATAAAAAACAAAAACCAGAAAAAAATACGGTTTTTTGCCAATATCTTGGAAATTTTGAGGTTACGTTAAAAAGTGATGTATTTAAAAGTTGTAGATTTTTGCCAGATCTACAACATTTCTATTAACACTTTTCATTTTGGGGTCAACTTTAGACGGAAAACGCAAAAATACAATTTCCCCCCTCTTTTTCACCCCCCAAATCCCCCCTCCAACTCCGCTTCTGGGAAATAGATTTTTTTTACATTCCTTATAACCCCCTTCACCATATTCAATCGTTAAACTGCTGTTAACAATTTTTCTTTTTTTCGATTAAAAATATGTTAATTAGCCTGCACTATTTATGCAAAAATATTTTTAAAAACGTTGGAGCGTTTCTTAAAAAAAATTATTTGTGCAAAATATATTTTTTTTTAATTCGTAAAAATGAAAAATGTGCTTATGCTATATTAATCTAATTTTAATTTTTCGGAAGTTTTTGTATAATTTTTGTACACTTGTCAACAAAATTTGGGGAACAAAATTGTTTGCAATTTTTGTTAGTGTTGTTTGAAGAGCTGTATCTTTGTGGTTTGTGATGTGTGATCGTATTGAGTTGAGTTTTGCTGTCGTACAATTTTTTTTTGCGTGGTTAACTGACTTTGAATGAAAAAAGATACTTTTAGCTTTACTCACCATCAGTATCTCAGCAAGTTATGACGTCATAAAAAAATTATAAGATGGTTTTGGAAATTTGAAAAAGCGTTTTACAAGGTTTTTTAAGGCTCTGTAGAAATTATTTTTTTTCCCTTCACCTTTTAGTTTTAAGAAAAGTAATAAAAAAACGACTTTTTGTGGTCTTTTCGTATATCTATCTTTCTTTTACTTGCAAATATTGATTGTGTGGCTAGCGTTGGTATGCAGATTTGTAGAATTTTAAAGCATCAATATTCCTGTCAATTTTCAAATTGATTCATTGAACTGTGTTTCCTTATCAGATTTTTAAAGTCTTACAAACCGGTTAAAGGAACAAATTGTGTTGAGCCTAAACAATTCGTAGTCGTCATCAAAATGACAAGAAAACCACAATTCCCGTAGACTTATTTTTACACAGTTTTTACTTGAAATGAAATAAAAAGAACATTTAAAAAAAAGCAATTTCAAAAAATTTTCAAATAAAAAAACAAGATTTTATTTTTAATTTCTTCAACAAAAAAAAAAAAACAAAAGTTGGAAGCAATTTTGTCCTGTTAATTTTTTGATTAGTGTATTTAAATCCGCTAAGCTCATAATGAGCTTTTACCTGTTAAAATTTGCCTGATTAAAAATGTTTAAAATTAAATATTTAACATGCCCAGAAAAACTATAGGTACCTAATCAAAATCTTACAACCCGTTTTGTATAAAAATGAGATAATGTTTAATTTTGCATTCAATTATTTTTTTCTAAAAGGTGTTAAAAAGCGTCTGGACCCAAGATTCAAATTTTTAAAAACATTCCTTGCATCTATTTTTTCCAAAAAGAACAAACAGAAAATTTTAGAATAAATCCACACAAATCGACATTTTTCTTAATCCTTTTTAGATTTTTTAGGTTTCCCTATTGATGATTAATGAATAAGGATTTCATTAAAATAAAAAAAAAAAAAAATAAAATAAAATAAATCCTTCATATTTATAAGGAAATTATTTTATTTTAATTTATTTTATTTTATTTTATTTTATTTTATTTTATTTTATTTTATTTTATTTTATTTTATTTTATTTTATTTTATTTTATTTTATTTTATTTTATTTTATTTTATTTTATTTTATTTTATTTTATTTTATTTTATTTTATTTTATTTTATTTTATTTTATTTTATTTTATTTTATTTTATTTTATTTTATTTTATTTTTAAAGGTTCTACGGGAGATACAATTATTGATAACCATTTTTCGAAAAAAGATTCGGTATCCAAGTGTAAATTTTACTAAAAATACATACATATCTATAGCCATTTTCGAGGAAAATATGAAATTGTGAAGTTGGTAAACAAATTTTATGCAGAAATACCGTTACTTTTGGTTCTAAGAAAATGAATATAATTTTTTTTTTGGGAAAATCACCAAAAAAATCTATGTACCGTAGAAACCTATATACCTAATTTTAAAGAAAATCCATGCTGAAACAGAACAGACAGAATAATTGTTGTGAAACCAAAAGGATTACAAACGGAGTTGTTTTAAATACAGCTGGAAACATGTGGATTTTGTTAACAAATTTTCCACAACAGGAATTTGCAATTTTGATTTAGATTGTTTTTTTAGATTTCCATTCCGGATTTTTTCAATTCATTAAACAGCAAGTGTAATCGAGCATAATGTTAACTTCTCTACGAATTAAGCTTGATATGCTCTTTTCTCTCAGAAACTAGTACACTTACCATGAATTTGTAATAGGCAAGGCTTAAAATTTAATTTCAAGAAAAATCAAGGTCAAAATTCTCAAGTTTAAAATGTCAAAATACACTGCGAATTTGTAGATATGTAGTTGTTTTTATGCAATATTTACAACAAAAAAATCTCGATTCAAATTTTTAAGTAGGATTGAATTGGATTGTTAAACTTGATATTTTTTTTTAAGTGCAGAAGAAACTCCAAGTTTTGAAACTTGCTGCAAATTCCTAGCCGTCATTCAGTCATATGCTCACTTCATAGGAAAGTCAACGGTTTAGTATGAAATTCATTTTGAATAAGGAAATCAAAATAAAGATCTCTGTTTTTGTTGACTCCATACAAATTTGGAGTTTTTCAGAAAACTCATAGCTAAAACCCTTGTTATGATAAAGCTTACTTCATATTAATGTTAGCGGTGCAAGATGAGTCTTTTGGCTTGTTTTTCAAATAAGGATTTCAAAACTTGGAACTTTGTCGCCAATCCCAATTGGCAAACGAATAAAATTAGTTTCTTCAAAAGTTATCCCCGAAACTGTAGGCTTTGACGATAAAAAAAACTTGCTAGTTTCCTCTGCAAAGTGGTTAAGTATATCAAATATGAAATTTGTTTCTGTAGATTTTCTGTCTCTATTTGCACAAAACGGCAAAATAATAATTTTCTTAGTTACATAAGTTTTTCTGAAATTAAAAATATCTTAATTGATGAAAATGGCGGATGCAAAGGTCCGTTTATTTGGCAAATGTCAATATTTGTTTTTATATCAACGTGCTATTTCAGGAGCTCTCAAATATTCAATTCAAATCGCAAACACTTTTAGCTTTGACAACCTTCGCAATATACATTTGGAGGGTTCTCAGCTTAACCAAGCAAGTTGAAAAAAGAAAGTTCGAAGATAATAAGAGTCTTAGTAAATAAACTTCCATTAAATATTGATGAATATTTTACTCGTAAAAGGGACAAGTCAAAAGTTTATTCTCTACATTAAACTATTTTTACTATAGCCTATTGAATAGACCGGAAAATGAGGGGTATAAAGGAACAATTACGTGCAAGGGTTTTTATTACTGAATATGTTTGTTTGGGCCATAAGCATGCTTAAAACCGAAAATGCTACTAAATTCACCCATGCGTTTCTGAGAGAATGGTCACACTGGCCAATTTTCAGTATTTTTGGTATAACTCAAAAACTAAGCCGAATTTGACAATTTTACTTTTAATACTTTTTGTTCAATATAAAATTTTCTATCGTAATGGATAGTTCAAAAAATTTTACGAAAAAATTTAAGCAGGAAAAGTTAACAAAAACCCACCTAAAAAAAATAAAAAAATCAAGGATATTTAAATTTTTTAATAAATTGTGCATAACTTTTTTTGAAGCAAAGATAGGGTCAAGACATGCAGAGACAAAATAAAGAAGAGACTAAAAGCCTTAATATGGCATGTTCAAAAATTAATATTTGTTCAAAATTGACAGAGATATTACCATTCAAACCTTATCATTTCTTATAATTTTTCGCAGTTTTGGCCCAAAAGTCCCTTTTTCGGTACAATATGGCAAATTTCGCTTTCGTAAAAATGTTTGAAATCAAATTTTTGTTATAATATGACATTAGAACTATTTAAAATTTATAAAAAGGATGTAAGTTCGCAGTTTCGTTTTTCGGCTGTTTTTAAATGCTTTCAGACCTACAGACCGAGCGGCTGGTCCGATTAACATAAGTTTTGGTACTAGGCGCTAGGAACGTTAAATTTGTCATAAAGTACCAAAAAATAGGCTTTCGGGCAAAAACTGCGAAAAATGATAAGAAATGGTAAAGTTTGAATGACTATATCTCTGTCAATTTTCAAATAATATGGCTTTTTTAACATGTCATATTAAAGCCGTAAGACTCCAGTTTACTTTGTTCATGAAAGTCTTGAGCATATTTTTGCTCCGAAAAAAGTTATGCGCAATTTAGAAAAAATTTAAAAATCTTTGATTTTTCGATTTTTTTTATGTTGGTTTTTGTTTACTTTTCCTGCTTAAATATTTTTAAGAAATTTTCCAAACTATCCATTTCGATAGAAAATTTAATTTTGAACAAAAAGTATTATATGTAAAATTTTCAAATTCGGCTTAGTTCTCGAGTTATACCCTAAATACTGAAAAGTGGCCAGTGCGACCATTCTCTCAGAAACGCATGGGTGAATTTAGTAGCATTTTCGGTTTTAAGCATGTCTATGGGCCAAACAAACATATTCAATAATAAAAACCCTTGCACGTAATTGTTCCTTTTTAAAAGGTCTATTCAATAGGCTACTATTCTATTATTGAAAAATGAAAAACTTAAGTTGAAAAATATTCACAGAATATTCGAAAAACAAAATACATGACTTGGTTCGGCACAGCTGTGAGCCCTCCATACCTTAGATTTGTGAACTGTGGCGAATACTTACCTTTTTTAATAGATACTGATTCTAATTTTTATGATTTTTTTGTTTTTCGTTTGAAATTGAATTGAATTGAATTGAATTGAAATGAAATTAATGGAATTGAATGGAATTGAATTGAATTGTATTGAACTGAATTGAATTGAATTGATTTGAAATGAATTGAATTGAATTGAATTGAATTGAAATGAATTGAATTGAATTGAATTGAATTTAATTGAATTGAATTTTATTGAATTGAATTGAATTGAATAATATAATTCAAAGTTAAAAGTTCAAGTGAGCTCAACTCCATGATTGAATTGAATAAGGTCATTTGAACTTTTAATTGAACAACGAGTATATTCCGTTTCTTAATATTCAATACAGATGCAAAGATTGACACGGATAGTATCCCAAAACTCGTTTTTATCAAAAATACTTTAACACTAAAATGCTATTAAATGATATTTACTGTATAGTATTTGCTCGGTTAGAAGGGCAGAAAAGGGTAGAGCGTTTGCGTGGAGTTAGAAAAAAAGTCATATACTACAAGAAAACATCTTGTTCCCTTGCAATCTCTAGATAAACTATTTTTATCATAAAAAGCATCCAGAACACACTTATAGTACATCACAAACTACATAATACTTTCCCTCAAAAAATTCTATTATCTTCAATCTCGCACTTCTAAACCAACAACCCCCTTCACCATCTGCATGTACTTCCCCTTACTTGCAGAAAAACATATTAAAATAACAAAAGCGTGGTGCATCCGTTGCCTGTTGATGAGTCCCTATCCCGCCTCTTGAACAAAATCGCATGTGCTTTCCTAATAGGACTGTGTAAAGGAAAGAGTGTATCTGTATATATAGTAAACCAATTTATATGCAAATATCCTTGCACCTAACTTTACAATATTTTCCAAGCGGATATCGCTTCCACTACTTTGACTAACTACTTGTTCTTGGCAATTTAAGTTAACCTCTGCTATTGCTCTCTATATAGAGAAAGAGCGAATATAAGGGAGCACTACGGTCGGAGCATTGTCTTTTGACATGGTGTTCGGACACTCGGGTTATATTAAAATTCAATTAAAAAGTTTGTTCAACATTGATTTTTATTCTATTTTCCTTATAATATTGCTTTCGGGGAAGGGAAGATGGATAAGTTAGAAAAAGGATGCTTCTGAGAATAAGGGAGAGAGAATCAACTACATATCTACTGGCTGTGGAGTTAGTTCATCCATCAATGTGGGTTTATAAAAGTTGAAACAAATACAATCCCCGATGGTCAGTGCAAAATATCAAATCAGTTTACAATGGCCATGACAAAGTTTCGAGCTCACCATGAGTAATGATGGCCACTGTGTGTTGTGTGTCCGTTCTGGTGAGTCCTTACGTCAGATAAGGGTGTTTCTCACGATCAATTATCCAACAATGTTGTCTTAATTAAACTATAAGCTTGATGGTAGCTATACGCTGACGCTGACTCTAACGCTAACACTGTGCTGCTGATGGTGGGACAGAGGGGCAGTAGTTAACCTCTCTGACACAAACCTACTTAACACGAAAGTGATTTCAGTTCAAGAGGTTCTCTTTGAAATGTGGTCGGTATTAAAACGTCTTCAAATTAACCTGAAGGCTTCTCTGTGCTCCGAACGCTATATATCCCCCTACGATTCCCTGGAATGGTGGAGCTAATAGTTTTGTGGGGCGAACTTATATATGAAACGGTGTGATGCACTGGGGCTCTTCCGATTGAAAGGTGAAGAGTGTCTATACACATAAAACCACATCGACCACGTGCAAGAGGGTGTGTATGTAGTTATATTTAGGTATACTTGAATGTTGATGTGGTAACTCTGTGTAGCATGCGACCGAACCCGAACCTGAACCTTGGGCTAGGGTGTTGTGTTTATTTGGCCGGCAGTACTTAAACACTTTGAAATGTTGTTTATGGGTTCGGTGTGGCCAGGACATGGGCATGAACTCTCTCTCTCTCTGGCCATGATAGTCTAACGAAGTTGCAGTGCGGAGTTATAGTTTTCTCTGTGAAGTGGTTTTGGCACGATGTTGTTTTAAAGTTAAAACGTCTCGCCACAAAAGTATCAGAGAAACTATATTTGGCACGAAACGATATGATGCCCAAGTTTAGGATGGTGATGGAAGGAAGGACTTCATAAGGCAGCTCTTAAAAAGAGCTTATATTTTAATACATTGATTGAATTCACTTCAGAGGTTTTAATATTAATTTAAGTGCCATTAAAAAAAATTGATCAATTTAGTTTAAATTACGTTCAGGATAAGGAACATAGGTGAAGTTGTACCGATAGAAGACAATACACGACAAGCTTGAATGGGTTTAAAAGTGGGATCAGGTTTTATGGGTCTCAAGCTACTGTTTCCTTTACTTTAATTCTTTGCCATCTCGTACCTTTTTGGCTGAGGCTGGAAACGCACTTGAGAGTTTCTGTCGCCACGACTAAAACAACGGTCGCAACTCAATACAATTACTTGGTCGCATGTCCGTTCATTCACGTTGTGTCTCATGTGTTCTAGTTCTTGCGACTAAATAATCGTGCAACTATGTAAAATAGCAAGTGCGTTCCTATTCCTAGCCTTATACCGCCAGGTCATATTTCCGACTAATTAAACGATCGAAAGCAGCAACCATGCGATTAATTAAAGCTGAAAAGGCCACACCAACTTTTTGGGATGTTATTGGCAAAGTAAGTGTTTTTCTTATATGTTATATCTTAGTGCTTAGGAAACGATAATGATTCGCATGAAATTTTTAGAGTTGGTTACAGGGTTTTAAAAGAATGCATTCTTTTGTGAATGCAATCTTTTGTGACTTAGATTCCAAGATTATATTGATTGACTTCACTTTGAGACTGTGACTTCTAATTCTGCAATCACCATTCATTTGCCTTATGAATATTGCACTCATTTTTCAACAATCAATTGAATGCAATCATTTGAGAATGCATACGTTCTTTGCATTCTTTTGCATCATTTGCATTCATTTTACAATCTTTGCATTCATTTGCGATTTTTGCATTTATTTCAATTCTTAAATATTCTTTGTATTCGTTGAATCACATTAAATGTTTCGCTGAAGAATTCAAATTAATGCAAAGACTGCAAATGAATATAAAGAAATGCTAATGAATCCAAAGAATGTAAATGAATGCAGAGAATGCATAGACTGCAAATAATGCAAAAGAATGCATGTGTTATAAAATGATTGCGTTCAATCTATTGTTGTTAAATGATTGGGGAACAAAATATAGCAATCTTTTTAAGGCAAATAAATGGTGATTGCAGAATTTAAAGTCGCAGTCTCAAAGTGAAGTCAATGAATGCAATCTTTCAATTGAACTCAATAAATGATTTCTTTTGATTGCATTCATAAAAGATTGCATTCTTTTATAACTCTGGTTGGTTATTTCTAGCAAAGGAAAGGTTTAGGAAGAGGTTTTCTTAAAATGAAGCCATGTCCACTCCAATTTGTTCTTATATATTTTTTTGTTTTCATTTAATATCCCTATGGCCAATTTCATAAACAAACACTAAAATTACTTTTATCTAAACTCCTTCCAAATTTTATCAGATATTTAAAATTTTTCAGTTTCACCAATGTAGAAAAGGGATATTTTAGGGATATTTTAATTTGAATGAGTTTGCTCACATCCCTGGATTCAAAAAAAGAGGTTGTTTCCCTCGCACATTCGAAGTCTATGAGAAAAAGTGAAAAAGCATTATGGATGAGGGACAATTATTCTGACAGCAAAATATCAGCTGTTGTTGACTGGAATCGCTTAGCAAAAAAGACTTTTAAAATTTAATGAGACAAAAATGAGCTTTTAGTTTACAAGGGCTTTTAAAATCTTCTTAAATATAAAAGCATTTTGTGAAACCAAAGAACATCATTTAAAGACTAAAAGGCTTTTTAAATTATTAAAAGCCTTTCGTGAAATCGGCCACTAGAAATTGAAAAATTGTAGTAATGATACCTCCCAAATAATTGAATTTCTTTTTTTTTGTATCTCAACGGCAGTCTTACCGATTTTTGGAAAAAGCTTATGTAGACGTTTAATAGATATGAAAAAGCATTTGGAATATCACTATGATAGACTTTTTAGGAACTTTTTATAAACAATGATATGATATCCCCACTAAGAAAATTCAAATACTGCGTCTCTTATTAATTTGAAACTATAACTTTTCTTTAAATTTAGTCATTTTGGATAGCTATTGAAGCTTTGTTTAATTTTCTGTTAACATGATATAAAATTAAATTTCCTTGCCTGCCTGAAACATCTAAAATTTTGTCAGCCATATACGTATGTTAGTTCTTTTTCTATTATTTCTAGTGCAGTGAAACTCACTTTCACTTTGTTAATAAACCAATTATTTTCAACTCGTACAAACAGCAGTTGTGTTTATATTTCAATAGGTGAGGACTAGATTCAAACATTGCAATGATATCAAAATAAAAATTGTTGGATTTGAGATAAAACAAATTTTTATTTATTTTATTTTCTTTTGAGTCAAAAAATATATTTACTTCATTTCAGTTTTACATTTGAGAGAACTAATGAATTATTTACAAAAGTTAACTCACTTAACTTAAATTTCATCAAATCTGTTGATTTTTTATTTTTGTTTGTTACTTACATAGTAAGGTTATATTGATTTAGAAAATAAAATGGATCAGGGAGCCGTATTTGATGCGTTAGACTGATGTAAAGTTAGTTTTAAATTTATATGAGCTCTTTTTAAATAACACTATGGCAATGGATATAGATATGGATATGGATATGGATATGGATATGGATATGGATATGGATATGGATATGGATATGGATATGGATATGGATATGGATATGGATATGGATATGGATATGGATATGGATATGGATATGGATATGGATATGGATATGGATATGGATATGGATATGGATATGGATATGGATATGGATATGGATATGGATATGGATATGGATATGGATATGGATATGGATATGGATATGGATATGGATATGGATATGGATATGGATATGGATATGGATATGGATATGGATATGGATATGGATATGGATATGGATATGGATATGGATATGGATATGGATATGGATATGGATATGGATATGGATATGGATATGGATATGGATATGGATATGGATATGGATATGGATATGGATATGGATATGGATATGGATATGGATATGGATATGGATATGGATATGGATATGGATATGGATATGGATATGGATATGGATATGGATATGGATATGGATATGGATATGGATATGGATATGGATATGGATATGGATATGGATATGGATATGGATATGGATATGGATATGGATATGGATATGGATATGGATATGGATATGGATATGGATATGGATATGGATATGGATATGGATATGGATATGGATATGGATATGGATATGGATATGGATATGGATATGGATATGGATATGGATATGGATATGGATATGGATATGGATATGGATATGGATATGGATATGGATATGGATATGGATATGGATATGGATATGGATATGGATATGGATATGGATATGGATATGGATATGGATATGGATATGGATATGGATATGGATATGGATATGGATATGGATATGGATATGGATATGGATATGGATATGGATATGGATATGGATATGGATATGGATATGGATATGGATATGGATATGGATATGGATATGGATATGGATATGGATATGGATATGGATATGGATATGGATATGGATATGGATATGGATATGGATATGGATATGGATATGGATATGGATATGGATATGGATATGGATATGGATATGGATACTGACAAGGATTAAAATAATGAGGTTTCTTTTAGAAATCAGCGGTTTAACATCTTATTTTTTAATAATAAGTAGATACGAAAATAAAAATTATGCTTTATTATTCAAACTCATCTCTATATTCTTTAATTATTTAATTTCTGAGAAAAATTGTTTTGTTTTCCTTGAGTTAAACGTTTAAACTTCAAATTCATATCCATAGTAACCTTCAGTCTTCTGAGCCACACTCTGTGTTGCAATAACTTTTTTAAATTTGTCCACTAATGACAGATATTTTGAACAAAACAAGTTTTTTTCATTTTTGAAACATTAAAATTGATAGTGAAATCTGATCTACTTTCCAAAATTGATACATTTACAAGAAATGTATGCATCTATATTTTCCAAAAAGGTTTTCCCGAAATTGCTTTTTTGATGATTTCTGTTGGATATTTTGTAGATATTTATTTTACTACAAATTTGTTAATTTAAATTCTTAAACCATTTTACCAACATTTGGAACTTAAAATATTTACTTTAAGTACCTATTATAAATTATAATATTTTCATATAAATAAATATCCAACATCATCAAACTATCACGAGACCCATCAGTGTCTTTCAAAATAAAAATGTTAAACCCAACTCCTCTTCTTAGTATCCTAACCATTTTCAGAAATATTATTTATCCACATCCAAACCATAATATGAACACCACTATTTCTCATGCATTTTTAAAACATCTTGTTTTCTTTTGCCAACAAACTGGAGATATTTCAAAAATTTCTCTCTAGCAATGTGGTTTTTATCTGACCAAAGTTAAACCTCAATCGCATGCTGTTACATGGAGGACTTTATCATATACATACGTACATATGTATGTACATATTTATTTTAACTTTTTTCCATAGAAATAAATATACAACTACTCATTTATAATAGAAAAATATTCCACACAAAACTAAAAAACGACATAAAAATCATCATACATTTTATTTACTTTTCAATTTGCCAGTGCGGTGGAAAAAGTTTTCTGTTGAAAAATAAATAAATGAAATTACAGGAAAATAGCTTTTATTAAAATATTTTGTTAAACATGAAATTTGAGTTTCGGTCATAGAAAAAAATAAAAAAAAAAAACAGTGAACTTAACTCAAAAATTATATTTTTTTTTCTTTTATTTTTCGAAGCAAATTATTATTGAAACAAAAAATAATTAAAATTAATAATTACTAACATTTGTCAAGCTTATTGAGTAACTTCTTCTTCTAGGATTTGACTTTTATGATAAAAAAAATTCAATTAAATTTCATCAAAGCACAAAACATACGTAATATACATATTTTTTTAACTAAACTCGAATGTTTTCTGGTAAAATTCCTAAGTATTTATTTAAAATTCAATTACAAAGTCATTGCTTTCAAAGTTAATCTACACCTTAAGTAGTTAAAGCAAAATTTTTTGTTTTAATTCAAAAGTTTTGTTTCCAACAAAATTCAATTTTCTAATATGCTTTTTATTTGCAATATACGGATGCTTAGAGGTGAGTAATGGATTCAGGAAAAGATCAAACACAATTTTGACGGAGTTACCATTGTGCTTTTTTGGCTGTTTGCTTCGTGATTTAAGGAACTTCTATCACCATTTTTATCGTTTTAGGTCACGAATAAAATTCTACTCAAAGTAGATTTATGTGGCGCATTTTCGTTTGCAGATGATTTGTGGCCATCTTGTGATCAGCGATTAAACGGAAATTGCCAACATTCATCAATTCCTATATTTGACGTACGTCAGAAAAAGTGAAGCAAAAGGCAGTGAAACGTGTTGGGGGTAGATAAAATGGTATGGTGCGCAGATTTTCACCCGTTTTTCATTTTCTCTTGTCATTGTTATTGGCGCTCTTGTCAGTAATTGAAAAGTTGTACGTCAAAAATTGGAATCTACGAATTCTGACTTTGAGGAAGGAAAGTAACTTAGCTAAAAGTTGTGGACTAAGAATAAAACAGACCACAACTGGAATGATGAAATTTAATTTCAGGAGTGGGGGCTCTACAACGCTGGCCCAACCGACGCCTTAGCCATGTTTTGCACCTCTTGCTACTTTATTTACACATTTAATACTTAGTTATTGAACAGATTCGATGATCCTTAATATTTTTTCTTAAGTTTTATATGAGCATTTTCGTACAACCCAGATTCTACTTTTTCTTGTGTCTGTGGTTCGTATTTAGGATTTTCCTCCAATGTATCGTTTTTTTGTATCTCTTTAATATTCGAACTTGTATACGAGTTTTCTACTCATGACTCCCGAAAAATAGAGGAAAAGAAAACAAAAACACAAGAAACAAACAGTTTAAAACTTCAAAGTGATATATGAAATATTTGCTTCCCTCTTCATGAAAGTTTGTCGAGTTCGAGTGTGTGTGTGAATATACAAAAAAAAAACTCAATGGAAATTTCAGTTTGAATTTCATGATGTTACTCCTGTGGGAAAAAGGCTGTCGTATCCCTTCTATATACATATATGTATATTCGGGTGCCAAAAAAGGATGCGGACACAACACACAGAGAAAAATTCAAGTACCAAAGGTTAAAATTCTTAGGATGGTTATATGATAACACCCCCCTCCCCACCCTTCTAAGAGTGTATAAGCAAGAGTAAAATAAAGTGAAGTGAAGTTCTTAAGCGGAAGCGTTGACTTAAATTGACTTCTATTCGGCTTTAGTGTGATCTCATCATATTATACATGGATACCACCACATCAGAGTGCAGCTCCATTTTATAATCCTTAGCCCATCAACACGGATTGAGTGATGCTTGAACTTTTCTTTAAACAAAAAAAAAATAAAAGGGAAGTACTTACGTGTTGTATTTCAAAGCTTAATAGGTTACGTGGTTCGTTTTGCTATATAATGCGCTGAAAGTGTTACGAAATATATCTATACAAGGAAATGATATGAGAAACAGTGTTTTTCTTTCTCATACATTCCTGTGAAAAGGCAGAAGGGTTTTTTGGATGTGTTTTTTGAGAAACGTGAGAGAGAAATTTATGTTGGAGTAGGTATCCGTTGAATTTGAGCACCTTAGATATATCTAAGTTAAGCTAAAACTTTAAGGAATTAGGTTAAAGAAAGTAAAGTATGTTTAGGAGATGAAAGTATTTTATTTGGTTTTGTTTTGTATTCTTACATTAGCTAGCTAGCAATATACAACAAAAATTTGAAGAAAAACCCAGGAAATAAAAGTTTTATAAGTTTCGATCTTTGGCATATCCTTGAAGTATGTTAAAAAAATGTTGTGGAAACTTCGTAACATTGCTGAATAGATAATTCCAATAAATACCAACAATTTCCAAAGTCATCTAATTTTAGTTTCTATAATTTCGCAGTAATGTCATGTTAAATTTAAATAGACTCCCAAAAGGCCAATATCCTTTTCATATATGACTTTATTAGATAGCTGCTATGGCAATGGCAGTAACTTGAACTAGAAACACATAAGAAAATAAGAATAAAATTGGGTTAATCCTTCGTAAGGCTTTTGAATTTTATATTCGTTTTTTTATTTGCGTTTATGTCCATATGTTTATTATATTTAAGCCCAAATTGATTGGGTAAGGTACAAGGATTGACTATAAATACAAATTCACTTCAATCCAATTATATATCCAGAAGAATGAGAAGACATCACACCAATATATAGGTCTATATCCTTTAGGCCATCAGACATCCAAACAAAAAATCCTGAAACTTTGCAAAATTTAAAAGCTTGTCACTTTATCCTTTATCCTATTTTTTAAATCGTTAACAGATTACATATGCAAAATAAGATCCTGATAATGGTGTCAGTAACATAGAGGAGAATAAAATTGAAATGTAAATTCCAAAATGTTTATACTGAAAAGTATCTTTTTCTTTCTCTATTTTATATACAAACATGCGTCAACTTAGTAGGCAGACAAAACACCAACGAACGTAGCAAAATAATTTTTTTTATACATAAATATAGTGTTATACCTACGCTTTAAAGGATTTTCTTAAGCAGCAATCGGCTTTTTTTTGCAGTCGGATTTCTGAATATATGCAGACCTATTCAGAAACCACTTAGAAAAGTTCCATATGAACTTGTCTACATTTTTTTTCTTAATATTCAACGGATTTGTTGTGATTTGCATAACTTTTTTTCCTTTTGATTTAGTGTGGAGATTGGAGGTGTATTTTTAGGAATACATCTTATTCACAGCATGGTAATATGTAGTTGCAAGGTTTGTCTGAGATTTGAGGATAACAGATCAGAAGATTTAAATTTTTTTAAGGTAACATTAAGGTTTTTAAAGAGACCAATAGAAAATAATTGCTCTGCATATAATAGTTAATAATGAAGACTTTTAAATGCAACGCAAATATTTTCTGACGAGGTATTGTCTTGTACCAAGTCTGACATGATTGTGGTGGGAGTCAAATCACTACCCGATGCTAATAATCATTTTTGTATCATGATTAGAATTTTACAAATTTCATACTCTTGACGTATTTCGCACATACTAAAGAGTTTCTTGGCTCAGAACCTTATTTTTGTGGAGTTTAAACAAAAAAGTTTATATACAATAATTGGAAAGCTAAAAAAATGGCCCTGGAAGGTCAATATTAGTTTCAGTGATTGTGCTGGCATAGGAACATTTTGTGATAACTGTTAAAGCTTTTCCAAGACTTTGTCGTAAAAGGTGAACTTTTCTCATTATTTCGACACTTTTTAATAATTTTCATGTGGACAATATTACTGACTGTAAATGAAAATCACCATATTTTTATGAACTAAGCTGTCAATATACGAACAATTTGGTTCTCACGCTTGAAAATGCATTTTTTTTTTTGAAAAAAAAAGAATGCCATCTGAATTCTTGATCAAATATGGAGGGCTCAGAGCTGTACCGAACCAAGTCATATTTTTTTTTTTTGGCAGATTTTTGTGGATATTTTTCAACTCAAGTTTTTCATTTTTAAATAAGAGAATAATTATAACAATAATTTAATTTTAAGAATAAACTTTAGACTTTTCCTTTTTACGAGTAAAATATTCAATAATTAATGGCAGTTTATTTAAAAAACCCCTCATGTATTAGGTTTGAATTTTCTTATTTTGGCTTGGTTCGGCACAGTTGTGAGCCCCCCATATAAATGCAAGAAAAAAAATTGAACATCGTTAAAGAGGTTTAAAAAAAATATTTGTATACTTATAAAAATATTGAAACATTTTTAAGGAAATTGTTTGGTATGCAAATCTTAGGTATTTATTTATTTGCATTTAAAAATTTACATGACAATCTATTGGATTATTTATAGATGGCCTCAAAACTAATGTTCCTTCGTATGCCGATGACGTTGTACTCTTATCGGATAATCCCATGAGTCTGCGACAACTCATTGATAGTTTCATTATACAGGGTGTCCCGCACCTGAGTGGAAGTATCTTAGGGTGTGATTCCTGGGTATATTCTAAGAAAAAATTGTATGGGGGAAAGTTGTATCTTTTTTGGTAAAAGTACCTTTCGTTTTTTCTTAATTTCTCAAAAACTAAGAGAGATTTTTACATTTGGTTTTCGGTAATGGACTAAAAATAAATAAGCGCAATGAATATTGAACACAAAAATAGCACTTAATTACGTAAAATTTTGAAAAATATCGACTTAAGAAAAAAAAAATCTCAATTTTTTTAAACAAATTTGTTTTTGAGATTTAATTTCTCAAAAATTATTCGCTTAAACAACTTGATTTAAACACCAAATGCAAGAATGGAATATTAACTTTCAAGAAAATTATAGCACATTATTAGATGTGTTTTCGTTGATTTTAAATGTTTTTTTTTGGCATTTTAAGTCAATTTTTCAGAAACTGCCCCCCCTGCCTCAGGGAGGGTATATACAACTTTCCTCCTATACAATTTTTTTCTTAGAATATACCCAGGAGCCCAACCCTAAAATACTTCCACTCAGGTGCGGGACACCCTGTATATGTACTTCAAGTGGAACCCCGAAGTCAATCTTAGCAAATCTGAAATAGTCATCTTTTGAAATGGAGGATGCAGAGCAACTTGTGAAAAAATGGTTGACATTGAACTAACAGTGTCAAATCACTTTAAATATTTAGTCGTAGTTTATGACCATAACATATCTTATAACGAGCATTTAAATGATAGACTTACCACATCAAAAAATTCCATCAATGCAATACGATCAAAGCCATTGAGGGACACAGATATTCAGCATTCTACAAAATTTAAAATTTATGATGCTGGTTCCAGACACAGTACACATATCTTAGGTATTATCTTGCGCATGTTGTCCGAAATGAGAACTGTCAAATAAGAAATTCAAGAAAATGGCCCAATTATGCCTCTGAACCAAAATCCGCACCAAACAGTGACTCGTTTTGGGTGTATCGGCTTTTCAATTGCGTGCGGGCTTTCTGTGCCCCAAATGCGACAATTTTGCTTGTTTACATACCCGCCAAGATCCAAATGAGCTTCATCTGAAAAGATGATTTTTTTGGCAAAATCGGCATCTTCTCTAAGTCGATCGCAGGCTCACTTAGCGAAGCAGCCATTTGAATGAAATAATTTTCCATTATTAACCGGAAGGATTGTACTTTCAAATAAAAAAGAAATTTGAGAAAATATTCAGTAGTTTTTTTTTATAGCATTTTCAAAAAAAAGTTATTTGGCAGACCCTTTATATGTATTTGTTTTTAATCTACTTAAACAAACGATGAACATTTTGGAATATTTGTTAAGTCAGCCGCAAATTACTTTCAACTCCAGAGAAATATCGAATCTTGCTAGTGTGTGTGAAATCGTTGTGAAAGCTTGCGGAAAAAACGCTTTCGTTTGAAAGAATAAAATCGATTTTGTTCAGAAAAAATTTTTTCGAAAAAAAAATATATTTATGTTTTTCTCCTGGCTCATAAAGTGTGATCCTATGAATTGGATAACTCGCACAATTCAGGGCCGATGATATCGATCGACGGCTCATTTTAAAGGTCGATACAAGAACTGAAAATGATTCTGAGAGCATCATCCAAAAAAATCAACGGTTACCTAGAAAACTCAAGGAAAGTCATACCACCCCCAAAACACAACCCATAGGTCCGTTATATCCCAAAAATGAAACCACCTACAGAGGTCGTTGATAGCTTATTTTATAGGTAATTTTATCTTCTACAAGATTGTATTAGGACGTTTTGTTGTAAAATAAAATGCAAGCGAGTTATTGTATAAAAACAAAACCAATCTCTTTTTCAAGATGGCGGGTCTTCCCTAACCTCAAAAATCCCAAAAACTCGTTTTTATGATCAGGAGACGTAGCCAAACAGATTCCATACAAAAAATTTTGTCCATCGAAAAATGCGATTTGATGCCCTTTTTTTGACTAATTTGACTGGGCTAATATATTAATTTTCAGTTTGAACAATTTCGTTTGTGCCAAATTTTGAACGTTTTCCAGCTATTTTGTGGAACTTTTTGGTTGTCTTAAGCGAAAAACCGAAAATTAAAATCTGTAAACGTTCGATGGTAAGGTAAGAGTATTTGTGAGTTATTTAGTCGATATTTTTGAAAAACTAGATATATTTAATAAGCAACTTCACCTTTATAGTCCACTGAAAAGTTACTTTTGGGATTGCATTTTTCAGAGGGCGCATTTTTTTTTTTTGATATTAGGGGGGTTAGTTTAAAGTTATGGGGTTGCAGTTGCAACCCTTGTCCACGGCGGCGGCCATCTTATTGACTTGAATTTTGTTCTTACACCCAATCAAATTTTGAACTATCTGCATAACATTATGTATGTTAAGAACAAGTAAAAAGGAAGGGAGATTATAAAAATGATAAAATCTACAGTTTTCATTTTGTTGTATCTTACAATACGATTTGAACGTTTCGAAAGCAACGAAAGAAATTTAAATACTTTCAGTTGCCCCCATTTGGATTAGAAATTGGTATTCAGTGAATACCTAATATTTTTTTTCTTTCGAATTAAGATTGAATTAACTTTACGGTTGACGGTAGAAAGTACAACTATTGCTGCAAGCTCCTTTTTCTCAAACCGATAAACTATTCTGCATTTCCAATACTCGAAAGTAGGTATGTTATGTACGTACAATATAAAAATTATAAATTCAAAATTGCAGAACCCAACCTTTTTCTTAAATATCTTTTTCTGACTAAACTTATAACAGAATTGTGTTTCTTTAACTTCGATCAATAATACTTGTAACGCCCAGTTATCGCTCAGGTATCACTCGCATTATCACATTGTACCTATACTTCCGAAGTTCAAATATAGTTTTAGTTGGTTTCCAATCCGGATTTTATTCAATACAAAATCTTTCAATTTAAAAAATGTATAATATTAATTAAAAAAAGCTTTTGGAATTAGAACAGAAAAATTCATTTAAACATAAGAGTCAAACAAAAAACAAAAACAAAATAACTAATACGGTCCAGTTTGCTTTAGTATACATATAGGAAATAAAATTCCCTATCAACATAAAAAATAGATAATCGAATCAGATAGCCACGGTTGCATTCATATCCAATTAAAATCAGCAAAGCAGAAGCAAAGGACTAACAAAGCAACACCCAACACCAACAGCACAGTGACATATCCAATAGAAAATCTATTGCATATGACATTAAACAAAACTTTCCCACTGTTCAACACACCAAGTCACAGGATAAAAGTGTGTACCAACAACCAAACAGCTATACTATAAGGACGACCGACAATAACGACAACGACTACGACGACACAAACTGCATACATTGCAAATTTCTATCCCGCTGAGCTTCGAGGACAAAAATCCAGGACGTTAATTATTATTTTCCCTCATCTCTATAGGTATGCACAAACAAAGATAGGAAGGACCTGAAGGAATTTGTATGTGAAATTGTTTACGATTAGGAATATATCCGTTCGATTTTATATTGTTATGGGAATTACTGTGTTGCGTGCAATATTGTTACTTGCACAACATCCTGGGATCCTTTCTCTATGTAGATATTTTAAACTGCATGTTGTCCTTTTTATTTTGTTTCCCTCCATAACAAGATTTGTTATGTTGAACCAACCAGCAACTATCTTCTGCAAAATGAATTTGCAAAAGTGGACTTTTATTGTTATCTACGGTAAGTTGGAGTCAATTTACAAAAAGAGGTTCGCAGATACCAGAATTATATAAATCTAGATATTTCTGTGGGAAATTACTGGAAAATGGTTATCTAGATAAAATATTTGGGTAGTGAACCGATAAAATAGCATTATTGCCTTCACAGTTAATCGATTTGACCATAACAAATTAGGAGTTGTGGCAAATGTGAGCAAATTGTAGTTATGGTGAAGTTGATTTAAGAAATTTTAAGTTAATTTGTGTTAAACTTAAAAATAAAGCCTTTTTATACTTTAACTTCTGAGTGGGGTAAGGATCAATATTTCAAGATTGTCTTATACTTGACAACAATTTTGTGCAATGTCACTTTCAACCTTAATTAATTTTCCTTAAAAAAATTTTGAGACAAACTTGCAGATCCACGTTCCTTATGAAGAAGGCCAATAGTAGGACAAGATTGGCATCCAGCTAGATAAACTATAATAATTAACAGGGCCCTTGTCATATCTGCTCGTCAAATATTGAAGTTCTTGAGGTAAAACACAAGAGACTTTATTAAATCACAAGGACCTAATGTAGCACATACTTAACCTCTTATCAGCTTAATTTAGCAATTCGGGTCAACGGTTAGCAAGACGGAAGTAAAGACTGAGATTACCCTTAAGAAAGTACTGTTGTTCTTGTATGGAACTCAATAAGTCATATACGAAACTAAGCGAATACAAGGAATTAATATTATGTGTCCATAATAGGGGATTTGCTACTTTTCGTCTAGTTTTTACTCACTTTTGCCCCACCCAACTCATTTAAAGATAAAATCCCCACCCACTACAAAAGGTATGAAAAAAGATAAATTAAAAATTAAATAAGACCCAAAAGCCCCAACTATGGCTTGGATTATTGTATATCAATTTATTTTTGCTAAATGATTTAGAAGTTAATTTGTTCTGTCATCTTTGATAAATTGGGTATAATAAAAAACCGATGAGTGGCAAATGATTAAGAGAATATTATTCCAAGTTCTGAAATCTTATTTATTTATTATATTTTTTTTTTTGCATCACCTCTACCACCCAAGACCCCAAAAAAAGGGAAATAAACTTCGCATTTTCAGTTAATTTTCTCTCTTAACACCTTAACGTTTATACGTAAAGTATTTTATTTATTATTTTTTGTTTTTTTTTTCGAAGAAACCAAAATAGAAAAAAATACTTCTTACAAAAGATCCTAATGCTATCCAACACACCTATCCATCTTTTGCCACAAAACCACAGCCGTCTTGATAACAAATCGAAATAATAAATCTTCTAAAAGGTTTAGAAACATCGGAGTGCACAGTATAGAAAAAAAAAAAATCAACCCCTGAATAGCAAATTACTTTTTCTACCCTTAGGACCAGAGATTTGGGGCAGCTAAATAAAAAAAAAAACAAGAAGAAAATGTGTGTTTGATTATTTCGCAACAGCAGCATCGGTGTGGAATATTTTGTATGTCTATGAATTCTTTTGGATTTATCTATTTCATTTTGTTTTGCCTTAAATACTGCTTAAAATGATTTCAGAGAAAAAAAAAATAAGCATAATTCGTTAAGAAGATGAATAAACATTTTATTTTTAGCTATTTTAGCTATACACACGAGTATACACACATACAA